>OX438745.1:5005000-5630000 GCA_949316235.1 Oegoconia quadripuncta | reverse complement strand
ATTCCCGGTTCAACCATGTACTTATTTAAAAATCTATGAATGCAGTTTAAATTGTTTTTTAAATTAAAATAATGTCTTCTTTCAGTAAAATGTTCCATCTACAAAATTCAAGGTACTTTCCCTCCATGTGGCATAGCCGTGGGACGCCCTGTATATTAAAATTAGTGTTTGCTCTTTTTGGGGTTGTTAATCACGTTGTTTTTATCGTTTGAAAAAGCGAAAAAGATTGAGTAAAATAAAACTATCTTTTATTTGTGGTAGGACTAAAGTGTTACGTTAAAAAATTGTGGGCTTTTTTTGTTTGTTAATTCTATTAGGTGATTAGGCAAGTGAAGGGAAGTGTAAATTAAAGTTCCCACAAGATGCCGCAAAATCTTCCGTAAAGCATTCTCTCACTTTACTGAAGAATTACTAGAACGTTTTCGTATTTAGGCTGATAGCTTCACTGCCAAGCCAAAATTATTTAAAAAAATCTGTTAATTTTAATTTTACGTTCGTCGGACAATGGAAACGTAACCACAAGAATGCCTCAATCCAGTTTATTATAGAACCGAATACTCCATTATGGGAGAGTCACGGCATTTAGTGCTGATTTGCCCATAAAGCTGATCCCACTTCCTCTTTGCCGCGAATTTCGAAGATGTTCTTTTAGAGCCAGGCCAAACGAGCGTAGGTAATTATTCTGTCAGCTGACAGTCGCTTTTTTTCGGTCGCGTAATACTCTTATAAGTCGTTAATATACAAAATTAATATAGGTATTATTAATTTTGTATAATATAGCAGAGCGTTTACACATTAAGAAACTAATAAATATGATGCGAATACATTTGACGACCTGTTTGGTGTGGTTAGAAACGCTGACTGCTATACCAAAAGGTCTCGGGTTCGAAATCCGCTAGGGGCATAATGTTCGTATGATGAATACGGACATGTGTACCCGAGTTATGGATTTTTTCATTTATATATCTATTTATTTACAAAAAGAGAGTGTATTTGTGGAGTTTATCAACCATCTGGTATCCATAATACAAGCATAGTTGTTTAGTGTGGAACTAGATGGCGCTGTGTGTATGTCCAAGGATATTTGGACATACACACAGCGCTTATAGCTAAGAAGATAGCTTTGGGTGTTCCAATCATTAACAGCCGAATTCATAGAAATTACAAGGCTCCTGCAATGGACTTACAAAGGGTTTGCTTGAAACAACATCCAGGGTCCACCATTGGAAATGTACAGAAATGCACGCGTGGCAGGGGGTGAGCCCATCGCCGTTTAAACATGCAAATTTGGTGGAAACTCCCACCAAAAAACATTTATAGTTTCGCATGTTTTATTTAATTTTTATAATTAAACCAAACATTAAATAAAAAATTATAACAAATTGTGGTTTCCAAGCATGGCTCCCAAAAAACTGGAAGCATTTTCTTGTTGAATTAAGATATTTATATACCTACCAGTGCACAGTCTCTTCACCTTTTACGATACCCACGGGAAGAGGCGGGTGCTTTTCTTTCTACGTGCCGAAACCACAGCACAAAAATCGATTTGTTGCATTGTTTAAGAATGTTAAAATATAATTTCGCTGGCAAACCAGAAAAAATCTACAAGATAATCCAATAAAATTGAGATTTTTCTATATGCACGTGTTACGTTTTTCAATCTTACATGTTTTATGTAAAGACTATATGCTTTCCGCCTAGCTGAGCCTTCGTTGAATAACTTTATCGCGGAAGTTTGTTTATCCCGCGGGAACTATTCACTTTATGGGGATAAAAGTATCCTATGTTTTAATCCAGGGTATGTGCTATCTATATACCAAATTTCATCCAAATCCGTTCATCCGTTTCGACGTGATTGAGCAACAAACACACAAACATCCAAACTTTCGCTTTTATAATATTAGTTAGATTAGATAGTTAGATAAAGCCGACGACGGTGGAAGTGCACTCATAGATTTTCAAATGGCTGCATTTGGCTGTAATTAAAACGCAAAAAGATTACCCTGATTTGAACTTATGCCTCTTCAAATTCAAATTCATATCGGGTCAGCCGTTTTGGAGCTATAGGCCTCAAACTTGTAACACCTCTGTTTTTGCGTCGGATATTAAAAATTTACAATGAGTTTCAGAATGTCACACAAAGATTTTCCGGTAATGTAATCGGATAGCTGAAGTACCTCAGCTCTAACTACTTACTTCTAGTGCCGACTCGCGTTCATGAAATATGCAAGTAACCGCGTTCGATAACGCTGCGGAGCGTGCATGTAAAAGAACCTCGCGCGAACTCCCGCCATCTTGTATTAAATTACTTTTCCGGGGCAAGGAAAACCTATTGCGTTTAATCCAGATGAGCCAGATGAAATACAGACAGTAAAGTTTTTGCGTTTGTTTGTCTGACTCTTTATTTTGTAGACCCCTAAAAAAGTACTCGCCTGTCCCGTTTTATGATCGTTACTTTTCAAAATCTAAAATTTTACGAGTTCACATCTGGGAGCTCCGGGACATTTACCGTGAATTTATACCTTGATATTTCGCCAAAAAGTTACACAGGGAATTGACCCCAAGCCTGTTTACTTTAAGGTGTAATTTTGCTAGCTTGACGGTGAGAGAAATGGGTAATTTGTTGCTGAAAGTGAGCACTAAATAAAACGTCTCTTATTTACGGCAGTTTATCTGAAAATTGTAGGAATTTGTTGCTTACTTGATTTGTTGCAACAAAACTCAATAAATGTGACACAATGTTCTTTTGGGTGAAATACAGACACATCTATAGATGGATACTAAGGGGTATAAGGTTAGGTATATCAAGGGATTGTCCATAGTTTATGGTAAGTAAAGTAAATTACAACACGTGGTTGTCAAAGGCGACTGATAAAAATCAATAATGCATCATCTAAATAGCGATAACGGCTTACTAGAAATATTTCCGCGATTCTTTCTCTTCATCTCGATTGTAACTACGCAGATATGAGTATTGCACATGGTTCTGGGAGAATGGATTGCGCTGGAGAATCTACCTGTAGATAATGTAGCATATACTGAATTTAGTGTACTATTATATATTCTATGGTCTGGCCCAATTCGTTGCTCTAATATGGGTCACTTCTTTGTTATTATTTTAACAGATTTTGTTTTTTTTTTATATGAGAGGGTGGCAAACGAGCATGCGGCTCACCTGATGGAAAGCAATCACCGCTGCCCATGGACACCCGCAACACCAAAAGGGTCACAGATGCGTTGCCGGCCTTTGAGGAAGGTGTAGGCTCGTTTCTTGGAGATTCCCATGTCGTACTCGTTCGGGAATACCGCACGAGGATTAGTGGTTTACGAGTATTAGATGTATTTATTGTAGAATGTGCTCTGTGGTTTCGACACGTCAAAAGAATAGAACCAACCAGTGTCTTCCCGTGGGTGTCGGAAAAGGCGACTATAGGGCTATCCATCAAAAAATATCTTTGCATATTTTAACGGCGATGGACTCACCCTCTGTCACTCATGTGCATTTCTGTATAATTCCAAAGGTGAGAAATGGATGATACTTCAAACGTTAAACTTTAATGGTTGGAACACCCAAACGCCAATGTGTGGGATATCTCTGACCTCATTTGGGACAAAGGTCATGATACTAACGTGTACTGTACACTAATAGACATGTACCTATCATCATGAATCATGAATGATGGTTGTTGAATAAAATTCTATTCTATTCAATGCTAGTGGAATCGCATCGCAAATTAAATTCTTATGCTTGTTTTAGTTTTCTGTTTTTAACGCCTAACTGGTTTTATAATATGTTTGCTTTGGGAACGAGCAGCTGACATAGAATATATTTTTATTTTGCAATAGAGAACAATACGAGCAATTTATAATCTGTGTCGATATGATTCTTTCTGAGACAGGTTTAAAGATATTAATATTTTAACTGTTCCTTCACAGTTTATTGACGAGAATATTATGTACATTCGAATAAATATTTTCTGTAGTATAGCCGAAAAATTATGACAAGCATAACTTAAATTTGAGAGACATAAGGACAAATTGGCTACCCCTATGTTCAGACTAAGCAAAGTTGACACATCATTTATGGGACACTATACGCTTTTATAATCGTATATCTAAGAATGTCATTATTCTAACTGAGATCACGTTAAAACACATTATCAAAAAGGGTTATTATGACTATCTAAATGACAAACACGCTTGGTGTACTTCGACGAGCTGCCAAATTATAAAATTGTATTAGTTGTATACTTTTCATTAAAAAACCGACCAAGTGTGTGTCGGGCCCTGCGCAGTGTAGGGTTCCGTATTTGCCCTCACAATAGGCTCGGACAGACAGACAGACAGACGGAGATAGTGAAACTATAAGGGTTCCTTGTTGACAACGGAACCCTAAAAATGACAACAATGATCCTGTGGGTTACTTGCGCTGCTTCTTTCTCACAGATGATTTCCCTTTCCAAAGCGGTAGTAGCTAGGACATACTGAATGACATATAAAAAAAAACCCTATTATTATGTCCAGTAAATTTAGATTGCTATTCAAGAAATGATATGGATACTGAATGAGTTTTTTTACCCTAAGGGAAAAAATAGGGCATATTAGGTAAGGCGTTAATCGTGTTTGTAGCCTTATTCCACAGAATTACATCATTAAATTAAATAAAGAAAACTTGGAGAAAATATGAGTTCCAAATAAATTTCGAAAGATAGGAAACCTAAGAAACACGCCAGTTGTTCCTAATCAATTCACATAAGATAAGATAAGACAACATAAGATACAATATACGGGATATTGTATCTTATGTTGAAATAAATGCTTGAAGTTGTATGTGTATCCCGTCTTTGTCAGGAGTTCGGTTTTTTTATATCAATGACTAAACGAGTGGAGTTAACGCCATGTTTGATGAAAATAGCATAAGCCGTTTCGAAAATATTTAGCTTTCAACACTGTTATTTGGTATGTTTTGGATAAATTTTAAATTTATAATTATTTTGTTTGTAGCCTAGTAATTTCAAATAATTCAACAATGCTCAAATATCACAAGAGTCCTGTTATCTATAAACGCAAAGGCAGAACCCTACCATGATACCATCGGACGTGCGCAAAATTAATCTCGCCGGTCACACCGAACTACCTTGTTACGTTATACGATTAATTAAATATAAATTCATCCATTACTGGCTCCACGGTCTACGTGATGCGCTTTGATCACATGCCACCGCTCCTGCAGTCTTACCGACGCGAATGCGACGGAAATACAGATGTGACTAAGTCGCAAGTATACATGGGCGAGCGGGGATGGTCCTTGACATACTTCGTGAGATGTAAACAGGCAGATAACCTACTAATAGACATTCCGAATTATCTCACTGTGAATTCCATGTGATGATGATGATGCTTCCGACCGATTTCAGCCATGGCGATCACTTTAACTCCTGTAACGTTGCGTCTAGCGCCGTTACGCTTTTACCTTTAATTTACAAATTATTCACAAACTACTTCAACCTTATAATAAAAATTCCTACGGAACCCCTCAAATTATTATTTTATTTAAAAAGGGTCTCACCATGTTATTGCGGTACGCTAATCTGTCCGGTTGCGATGACGTCTCTAAGACGATTTCTAATTAGAGTGGGGGAACCTGAATCGTCCTCTGTTTGACCGCGACCTTGCTACCGAAAGAACACTGCTTCGGTTGCCACCTGAACCCTTTTAAGTAAACTACGGAAGATCCCTCTAGGGATCAAGGTCCTGGGAGACCTTCGGGGAGATCTACCCTCCCCCAAAAACCGCTCATCCAGCTTTCTGTCCACTTCGTCGTCGTCTACGAGAGGACTCGAGGGCTAAGTCCACTGCAGCTCCAAGACCTTCAGGCCAGTGACCGTAAGGGGAGATTTGCCGAGGGGTGCAGGGGAGTGAGCTGTTGGTACAATTATTAACCCACTATATCCAACTCAATTGGTATTTTCCTTCACTACCTACCTGCTAGCGGGTAAACGGGTGCTAACGCCCTAAGACAACCCTTAACCGCCGCACTCCTAGTCGGCTTGACGCTGGTGCGCTCGAAGATGGCTAACGTAGCCGATCTTTGCGGTGAATTCAATGTGGGCACGTAAGCACACCTTCCACGGAGCGATAATAAATGGCAGCGGGTGGACGAGTTTTCAGCTCGTCGCGTTTAGCGTCGAGGCACAGATTACCAATAAGTTACTGTCGAGGTCAGCTTTACGCTGCTTCTCGAAATCGGTTACTCGCCTATGCACTACCCTGCGCCATTCAGGACGTTGTACTGCCAAACCTTCCCATCGAGATGGCTCAATGTTGCAGCTTTCTATGGCGCTTCTGAACATCTTTATATCTGAGGAGTTTGACTATATAGGGCTCTTCTTATTTATTTCTTTGTAAAAGTATGTGAAGATTATTTACCTTTTAACACAGTTGTATTTGGTTGATTTTTTTACCATAATCCTGAAGGAAAGGGACGATGTGGCCGAAGATGAAGCACGCGATCACAGTAGGTGCCTATCACCCTGCTCTTGAAGATGCCAAGATTGTAACTTTCAGGATAAAGTGATGAATTACATCATAGACATTCGAGGGTTTTTTTAATTTACAATTTTTAGTTAGTATCATAGTTTGAGTTTATATCATATGTAGTATTTTTAATAGTATATTTTGACATGAGTTAGGATGTTCAAACGATTTTTTATTATGCAATTACACAAATGATGAACGACATAATAATTTAAAAGATTGCGTCGTCGGTTTACAGTAGGAAGTCCCTCTTTTAGCGGGAACATTTATTGCTTTTTAATGTATTAGACGACAAGACGTTTTGCTATACAGCCAACCGTCACGCGTCATAACGCCGCGAAACGTACGCTTTTATCTTTTTCTAAAAACCAACATCCGTCAAAAAGTAACGGTCTCCGAATATTACTGACCGGCATAAATTTGGCGCCAACTTCCTAACCTCTTTGCTGTCACTGCTTAAAAACCTCTCAAATTGTGTTTCTATGCTTGTTTTTATTTTTTTATAGATCATTGTTGCTGTCAGCTCTTCTTGAAGTAGACGATGGAAAGATCAGAGAGCTATGCGCTCCGCTTTGAACGCGATGTCAAAAATGACATGGCATAGCGTAACAACACGGCGTCGACAAGCCAGCGACACATATAACTCATACCATTTGTCACTTTTAATTGCCACTTGTTGCTTGTCGAAAATGTACGAGGAAAAGCGATATATTTAGTTTATTGTGAAATAAACGTGCATTTCTATAGTTCTGAAATTAAGACATTACAAGGAGAGAGGTTGTTATTTTGTTCAAAGGACTTATTTATATGTCATCGTTCGCTGATAGTGACTTTGAAGTCTGGTGGATTGGTAGTGAACGACCGGCATTGGGCTATAAAAAACAAATGACGTCCTATTCCGGCGATTATAAAAACTATTTCAATTTCCCCGCGCCCGCATAAGTATACCATACCTATCATATGTGCAAGATTAAATATCTGACTAAACAGATTACAATCTGTAAATCAGTATACTGTGCAACCGTAAAAGAAAATGAAATATTTCAGTACATTATATACCTACCCACCTTATTTTAATGTTTCCTTCAATCAAGGAAACGGGACTGCTCTGGTTCACTCTCCTTTCTCCACTACCATCACCCATTCACAAACTAATTATTAATCCGCGTTCATAATTCAATGAAGCAGCACATTATTTCCATGTGAAACATCATCCAAAATCAATGCGATTTTAATGAGCACCGCTCCATAATATTATCCGCGTTTATAACGCAATAAACTAAATATATTCGCGGCGGCGCGTGACGCCCGCGCGGTTTGACACACAATTAAAAATGACAGATGACAGGACGCCATCTTGAAAGCGCTCAAAGGCGCACCGCGCCGGCGGAACTCCCTTGAAGAGAGCCTGAAAAAATCGGTCAACACATTTTTAGCTAGTTAACTCTGATGTGTTATAGAATAGAGATGTCAATCATAGATTATTTGTGTGTGGTAGCACATAGCTACGTATTACTCCCACATATTGTTTGAGTTAAAAACAAATATGAAGATTTCTAAACATGTAAGTAAGTATAAACAATTTCGGTAAATTTTGCTTTGAAAAAGTGAAATCCCCATCTCCACGATAGCTGTTATTGATGTCTGTTGTTTCTAAGGCTAAGCAGCAGTGTTCCTGCAAATTGAGAGTTCTAAGTCGGTTTTCATGCGAAACGGACATTTTCCGGCTTTTAATACATTAAAGTTCCCGTACATTTTCCACTTATATGAGAGATTAAGTACCACTAACAAAGATTGTTGTGCACGTTTTTATGCATAATATCCTTATGTATACCTAGTTAAATTCCTCTTGTAGATAAACATTCCCAACTGCGTTGATATTTCAGTGGTCAAAAAGTGGAAGGATGAGAACAACAAAATACTTTCGGACTCATGTAGGTACAATATTACGTTTTTAATGGAGATCTTGCTTACCTATATGATGTTGTTTATACACGATGTAGGTTTGATATCAGTATACAAAGCTTTTCAATATCTCTTATTTTAACGAGATTATCTCGCTTATTAAACATTTCCATCCTGTATTGGTGAACAAGTAAAATGAAATGTACAATAGGTAAGTAGGTAGGTAGGTACTACTATTAATTTGTATATGGCAACGTAAATAAAATAAATGATCTTTGACTAAAATTAATTTAATTATCGTAAAATATTTAGCTTTTAAGTACCTACATCATAGACTTAGAATTTTTTTTTCTTAAACACAACGGATTGGTACTTGACCTCAATCACACCTGATGTTAAGTGAAGGTGAGGTCGAACACATTTGGGGGACTAGCTATCTTATCTCTGACAACCGGAATACATCAATGTTATTAACATTGGTGCTTGGTGGCAGATTTAGATAAGATGGTGGTAGCTAGCCAGGCGGACATTTAAAATGCCCTACCACAAACCAAACCGAGTACTTAAACATGTACCCCGCTGGGGATCGAACCCGCGACCTCCGAATCGTAAACCCAATGTTGTTTACATTGAGCCACGGAGGCGGTATGTATAGATAGTACTTACATGCGTCGACAGAGGTTATGTGCCGCGGATGGCTGGAGAGAGCATAGGAATTGTTTCAAAGTCAAATAAGGCGCGTATTTTGAAAAAAAAAACAAATTTTATTCAGTAAATAAGTGGTGCTTGCAAAGAGAAGCTCAGCGCCCCCTCGGTCCTTGCGCCCTAAATTGTGGGTAAATCAGACCCTGATTATAGGTAGACTTAAAGGCTCATATGATCCTTGAAGTCTGCCTATAATCGTAGATAATGATCATAGATTCGGAGTATAGTTAGATCTATTTACCTTACAAGCGAAATTCAACTGTATTTCAGGTACGATAACTATCAAAGTATCGAAGCTAATCAAAACCTTTTCAAAGAAGAAAAAAGTAAAAGTTACCTAATGCCAATGCTGCATTTTTCCTTATTTATCTTATCACCTAATAAATGCATATGAATAGCTTGTAAGAACAATTGATCTATATAATCCGATCATTGATTAACAAAATAATATTTTTCAGTATGTTTTTGAGATGTTCTGGTAGATACGTATTATTGCGAGCGACTGTACTATTAGTTTCCTATCTCGAGAACAACGCAGCACTTTGATCAACAATGCGTCCTGGTGCAGAGGTCGCGGGTTCGATTTGTTGCAGTTGTTTCCACTTCCTTGCCAAAGCAAGGGGCACAATTTTTAAGTAAAATCAAAAATATTTTATTCAATGTAGGATACAAAAATATCACTTATTGAAAGTCAACATATTATTTTTTTTTAACTACATCGCTTCACAAGGTATTATGGTTAGGGACTGGTTAGGGAAAGGAATATAGTTAGCACTGTGACAATAATGGGAGCACAAATATAGCTCTCTGGATGCAGGTGTAGTGTTATTCCTCTATGATGCAGGTCACTTCCAACACGTCCCTCTGGAAATCTATAGCAAAGGCCTATGTGCTGCAATATACGTCTTTTGGCTGATATGATGATGCAACGGGTTAAATAAAATAAAACAAATGTAATGTAACTGGAAACTATTTTATGTCAACATCAAGTTTATGAAGTAGTGTCTTCACAGGGCTACTTATTTACAGCGTTGAGCATTTTTGGCCAATCCTTATTATAAACAATTTTATAGCTATTAAAGGGTTAATTTTGGTAACAAAGAATTTAGCGTGTTAGACATAGGTACAGTCAGTACAGCACACCAATGTTTATCGTTTCTTAGGCTTATGAATGAAAGATCTTAAGATCGACGCGAACTTAAGGTGATACTTGAGATACTCTTGCGTTTTTAAACAGTATCAAATAAAATAGTATTGAGAGCGAGTCTTTATTAATACGGTCCTTAGGGTGCAACCACACTTGCGCGAACGACATCGGATCAATCAAATTGGCTGGGAATACAAGTACTCGTAAATGTCACATTTTTCCATCATAGTCTGATCCGATAGTCTGATCCGACTGTCGGAAGGCGTTGGAGCCATTATTTTGTTAGAATATTCAATACACGTCTAATCCAATAGTCGGATCGGACGTATATTCCCGCTCTAAAACGTATACGAATCGAAAAATCGTCTCGTGTCGGGTGAATATTTTTTACGGTCCAAGCGCCAGAAAATAAACTTTAATAAATTTCATTCGCGGCAACCTCAAGACAGCCGTGGAAGTGGAGCGAACCAACAGAAATGCCATCATATTAACAATTTACTAACAGTTACAAAACGTAAATTTACGTTTTATATGTTATATAAAATTTATAAGTAGATTTTCGTTTTGTATGTTAATTTAAATATACTCTTTAATATATATGCGGGTCTGACAGAGTATTTCCGATAGTGTCGCACGGCCAGCTTACGTTTAGGTCGGCCAGCTTAGTGTTAAGGTCATCGTGCTGTCGACTGTACCTCCACAGATAAAAATGTTGCAGGTATATCACATTAACAGTGTAAGCTGGTCGCACGAGACGCTGCCGGAAATGTGAACGCAGCAAGACCTGCTTATATTATAAGTATTATGGTTTTCGTGTAGCTGGGTGTACCTCTTGTATGTAGGTGGCTCGTGATTCACTGTCAACAATAGTGTTATTGATGCTGTATGACTATATTACGACTACTACTCCCAGCGTCTGTGATGTCTGACGTAACAGTCTCAGGATCCCGATTCTCGCACACTCGATATTTCACTGTCGATAGATATTGGCATTTCTATCTCTTTCACACTTATATGTGTGTGCAAAAGGGACAAACTTATTGATGACTATCGACATATAAATCTCGAACGCGCGAGAAACAGGCCCCTGGAACGCTAACAGACGAACAACGCTGTCTTTAACTATGCGTATTCCATGGAAGTGTTTTTTTTTTTGCTACGTAGCATAGTCAACTATGTCGTATATGGGTTATACGATAATTAATTGTGCTTCGATAGCAGATGTAAGGACTTCTTCCTTTACTGTTTCAATAAACAGCATGAATAGGTTTATGTTGGTGTATACTAATATAGCGCAATCAACAACTGTTACAAATAACATAACGACCCTGTTTGTCTGTTAACGCCCTAAGATAATAAGTAGTGGGTGTTATACTAAATATTTCTCAGCAATTAAGTTCTCACCCTATAGTATAAGAAGTTTTGAAACATTGTATTTAGAAGTAGAACAAAAAATAATGTCTTTAACCCGAAAAAAGAAAGACAGGCTAATACAACGTAATGTGAAGCTACTTTTCTAAACGTGTGCGAGTCATCGCCGCGCGGGCGATGCTAAAGGTTCATTTACACGGGCAATCAAAATTGCTTAATTTATGTAACGTCACTTAGATATGGAGTAACTTTAATAAACTAAGCAACTATCGCTCGCCATGGATGAGGTTTTTCTTCGGTCGAAAGCTAGACGTAGTTATACGTACAATCGAGATAGGATAAAATTTTCTGAAATTAAATTAGAAATATATGGAATCATTAGAAGCAACATTGCCGAAACAATTGACGCACCTTATTGAAATTGCAGGATCAATCGCTGTGGAGATCTTTGGGGGAGGTATTTATCCAGCAGTGGACGTCTTTCGGCTGGTGGGCGTCCTGTGGGTGATATGATGAAGAGGTTGATTGAAATTGCTCCCGATTACTGCACTAATTGCTGCATTACCTGAGGTAATTGTTGCCGAGCAATTCATTCTCAAAAAAATTGCCCGTGTAAATGTCCCTTAATGCGATCACTTTCCTTTTGATGTGTGCGAAAACACATGTAAAAATCGTAACCAATTATAGCTTCAATTATATCGTACAGCGTGCTCTGTCTTTCTCTTAAGAAGATGACGACTATATTTTTGGTAAATCAGCAATAAATAAAACCTAATACTGAACATAATGCTTAAGGATAGAATGCTTTCTAATTATTTACATATTAATACACTAATTTGTATATTTACAATGTTTGAAATTGTTATTCGAAGATTGTAATTCTAGTCGCAAATAATAACACATGCGTGAGGGTTGCGACATCAGTCGCGTGACTTTGTATCCGTTTTTCCGCCTGCACATCGACAACACATCATGGACTTCCATTAACAGACGAGGGGAATTTGTCAACACATCAGGATAATATAACAGATAGCCTAAACTTCGAATCAGTTATTGGCTAGTCCTGTCAGCCTATGCACTGTGATTGGCTCTGTCAAGGTCACGTAAATAACGACCTTGGTAGGGCCAATGGAAATGCGGCGCGGCCTCACTCATACCCCAGCTAGTTGACAGAATTCATTCGCTACAGTAACTCAAATATTTGTCGTCCATAGGCTGTGAGGTCGATGGCCTTGCATAAATGGCTTACGCATAAAGTTTGATACTAATGCTTGTATTAATAAAGCGATCTAAGTGGAGTTTTAATAAAATTGATACTGTTTTAATAATCAAGACCCAACTTAAGTTCCTCTCAATTTTGAGGTCGTCTTATTAAATTTGTCGTACCAGATCAAAATGTTTGCGTTCGTTCGCAAAAAATTTGGCGTTTAGCTCGCTTGTATTCGATCGCTAAATTTGGTACTACGTAAGCGTCCTCTAGGATTCCTCTAGAAATTATGGTAACTACTCGTACATACGTCTATCTATTAGATGTTTATCCCTTTATCATTACTTCTAGGGCGCTTACGTGACACCAAATTTTTCGATCTTTTTTTCAGCGAAATTTTTACGTGGTACGGACCTGACAACCTATCTTACGATTGAGATTGACTCTAACCCTATTTTCCTTGATATTATTTATACAGTGTTTCGAGTGTTCATTTGAGTTACTAGTGTAGTTAAGTTCGTCTTAACAATCGTTTTACCAAAACAAGCCTTACTTTTCACTTTCCTGACTGATACAGACCAAAATTCGTAGTGTAATACTCGTAGGTTAGATCATTTTAGATACAAGGATTACATTTGTATTAATAGTTACTGATATAGTTTTTAACTGTTCTGGGTGTCGATTTTTTTTCCTGTTCTTGCCATATTTCTTTAGCAATACAGAAAGAAGCCTTACCGTAATCATTCTTAAAATTTGAAAACAAAGTATACATCAAACTTACAATTTTTGATATTTTATATTATGAACAATAAGGTGAACAAGCAGTTTTTATGAACTAGAATGTCAATGTTAGAAATTAAATGTATGTTTTGATGTTTTATCTACATATATAAAAAAAATCGATCCCAGATCTCGAATATAAACTAAGGAACATAATATTTAGTTACTATTTCTTCAAAACGTTTGAACACTTAAACGATAAATATATTCCGACACAATTTTTATACATATTAATCATGGTTGCATATAGGTACACGAGTAGACGTTGTTCATGTATTACTTATGAAGGTAAATAAAAGAAAGACATTTGACTGAAAAGAAACTATCGAATATTTGAAAATAACCATGATTATTACAACACAGCCGGCAGAGCAGAACTTCGGAAGAACTTTGTAAAACGGTGCCAATGGTTATCAATTTATAACCAACTGCAAAAAAGGATGAGTTATATGTGCGCTGTATTTTTTGTATTTTCACTCATGTTTTCGTCAATCGACTTCGATGATTATTTTCTTCTTTGATAGGCTTTACCGCCAGAGTAGTGGTTCCATATAAATTTGTTTTAGCCATGCACTCCGGAATAGAGAATGGAACTTTACTGAAATCGGTTGTTATGCCAATTTTTGGCGGTTTAATTGTCGAATGCATTTTTTAAAGACATTTGTAAATCATTTTACCCAAAAAAAAAAATAAAGTCTATTTAAGCTGGGAATATAAATCAGATTTTTCCTTCCGATAGTCTGATCAGATTATCGGAAGGCGTTGGAGCCATACTTTTGTTCAACGTTTAATACACGTCCGATCCGAATATCGGATCGGACGTCCGATTCGGACACAGCGCCGAGGTGCGTACGATTTTATTATCGCTGTTTTCTTCTTTCGCGTCAACACAAGCAAAAATTTTTTTAATATTTTTCGCAATAAGTATATGCGTGTGCGCGTGTGCGGCAGCTCCAACACCATTCTGAGCACACTGGCGGACAGGTGGGATTCCGTGATGCTGCGACACTGGATATGCTTGCACACATCCAATAGTGCTGATTGTGCCGCAGCAGTCGTATGGTCCCCTCTGTTTACAGTTTTTATAGAATTAAGTTACTAACTTAGTACTATTTATTTTAATATTATACTAACCAAAACATGGGTCTAATCCTGAATTAAACAATTTTTTTTTTATTTAAATGCAATAAGTAACAGCAATTCGTCGTCCATTTTTTCTTTCTGCTCCGCATGCAAGCACTCGGGATGATAGCTCGAAAACGACTGAGCTCAGAAAAGTCTGACGGAAGAATCGGACGTGTGTGAATACGATCAGACAATCGGAAACACAATCGGACGTATATTCCCGGCCTAAGGCTTTGAACGCTAACCCGATCATACCAGGGGGACCAATCGCGCTATTTTATAACGGTTTTGCCGTTCGAGTGGAACGTTTTTTGTTTTGGTTTAGCTTTAGTTTAGCTGAAGTTTAAAATTGTATTGCGTTATTTTTTGTGAACGGTTACCTATATCGTTGACGCTACCAAAGTAACACCAAACTCAAAATGTGTAGTGCGAGTATTAAAAAAAACTAGTTTAATTTCCGTTTAAATGCTTAGCGCGATACGAAATCTGCTTAACGTTTTTGGTAATGGCTTAGCTTTGGTATTATCGTACAAACTTAGCGCGATCGGCTCCCTGGTATCCGCAAACAATGGATTTTTGCGCATAATTTTAGTAGAACTTCACAAATTATCCAAATTAATTATAATACCGACGTTTATTTAAATATGGTATTTATATTTCAATTGAATCGAGAACGAGTGCCGCTACCTTAAATACAAACCCAGCGAGACGAAGTATAACTGCAAAATCGATCCCAACGTTCGAACTCTGCCCGGATTGAAGAAATGTTTGTTTTGAATTATGTTGTGACGTAGTTTTTACTCGAGATAATGGTGTCGATTCGGATGTACACTAACTAAACTAAAACTAGTTTTCGAGTGGTACTGTCTCTTTCTCTCTGGAACAGTACGATGCGACGGCACCACTCCAAAACTGGTTTTAGTTTAGTTTAGTTGGTGTACATCCGAATCGACACCAGTGTGAACAATGTTAATGACATAAATTCTTTAACTAATAATTAAGATAATCTCTGACAATATTAATGTTTCTAATAAAATGTCCTTGTTACAGAAAACGAAGAATTATTGCACTTAATAATAAGTATTTTCACAAAATATTTACAAAATTTGTTCATTACACCAATTACACTGCAAGTAAAAATAATGTGCGCATTCGTGAGTTTAAATTACTTTTTAACCGATTTCATGTCATTTAGATAGGCAAAGGGTTCCACATACAGCCAAGTTTTTTGTTTTATTATTTCTTTTGTGAGATCGAAGTAATCGATAGAAAGCCAAAGCAATGTCTGCTAAACATAAATACCATGTCAGCCGTCGGATTCCTACCAAAAAATTTCTGTTCTGTCTGAAGAGCAAAGACAAGATAAATTTTTACAATTGCTCTAGTTTCGTCTTAAATTCCATGTAAGTATTTATTTGTTACGGCATAAAATTCACTACCATTTTAAATAAATCTTTTTTTAGTAGCGCGATGTCGTGGATACAACTATTGCACCCAAAGTGTAATTACTGTAACGAATCAACACCTTATCAAGTAATATATCACAATTGATTCATAAATTTCCCCACAATTGCACTATCTTATGTTCTTTGTTTATCACCCTGTTCAACTTAACAAAACGATACGTATAATATGGTACATATACATGCAACCAATCGATTTAGTTTATGATCTTTGTATTTAAGACAAGGAAGACAAGTATTGAATACTATTTACTCGTAATAGGTACGCCTGACGCACTAGTATTAAAAACAGTTTCAGTTAGAAAATACAAAGGCATCCTTATAAACGTTAATCGCAGGACTGGAGATGTTTGAGGTCTGCTGTATCTGTTTAATTTAAATTGTTCTAAAACCGAAAACACACCAAATAGCTTGACGCACATTTCTGTAAATATAGGATAAATGACACGATCAAAGGCGCAGTGCATTGTTGTGCAATCAGCCTTAAAGCTCTTACAGACGAGAAACACCGTGTTGCCGGCGCGTCGTCGGCGGCTAAATACTTTAATGAGTTTAATATGGAAGATAGGTAGCGAATATTTCACTCGCCGCTATCTCCCATTCTAGAATAAAATACGTTAAAAACAACAGAGACGGTGCTTTGACGATTGTCAACTATAATCCACGACGACTCTCTGTTTGTCTGTAAGAATTCTAAGACCAACAGAAATATTCTGGCGAGTGCGTCCTTCAATATTATCAAAATGAAATTGCTGAAATGCAGTGGCGGTACCTTGACATAAGCCTAAAATCCCGGCAGTCCTTTGCCTTAATAAAATAAAATGTTATAATTTATACAGCAGTAAATGGCAAAAAGTAATCAAACTCGGATTTTCATGAGTCAAAATAAAAAAATCTTGTTATGTTGAACAGAAAGCGACTTCAAACAAAGTCACATAACCACCATCACACACTAATTCGTCTGTCCGCAGCCACTATCACTCTCCTTGTCTACCCTAGGGTCTTGGGACCCTGGGCGCTGCCATAATCACGTGTGGGAGTGCCCCAGGCTTCCATGGGTGTGATGATGGTTGGCCAGGTGGTGGAAGTACGGCGCGTAGGGGCCAGGTCCTGTGAAAGGGTACGGGACCCCGTGGGAGTAGAGGAGACCGCCAGGGTACGGCCCCGAAGGAAAGCCACCGGCAGACGGCGGAGGCACGGTGGGACTATTCACATCCATGCCGGGATTCTGCTTTTTCCACTTCGTGCGACGATTTTGAAACCAGATTTTGACCTAGAGGAAAAGGGAAGAATGTAATTTCAATATGAATCGATCCAATAAAAAAATTCCAGCCAAGTTCGAAACTAAACAGATTTTTTTTTTATGCACTACTGGTTAGTACTTGACTTCAATCACACCTGATGTTAAGTGAAGATGAGGTCGAAGGTGGAAGCGTACTGACCCGGAAACCCCAACATATTTGGGGGACTGGCTATCTTATCTCTGACAACCGGAACACAACAATGCTATTAACATTGCTGCATGGCGGAAGATTTGGATAAGATAGTTAGCCAGGCGGCCATTTAAAATGCCCTACCACCGACCCAACCGAGTACTTAAATATGTACCCCGATGGGGATCGAACCCAAATTCGTATACCCAATGTGGTTGTTCAGTGGGTGGTTCAGTCAGTCAACGGGTGGTTCAGTTCTTCTTATGCACACAGGACTGTAGATTGATGATAGAACAAAATTCTTAAGACTAATGTGGGGGAATGTGCATTGGAATTACATTAATTTTATTCCACCGTCGCCCTTCCATCTTTGGACTACGAGGCGTGGGGAAGGATTCCACCCATGTATCTATCTAACTAATATTATAAATGTGAAAGTTTGGATGTTTGTTTGTTGCTCAATCTAAATCTGCGCCAAGCAGCAATGTTAATAGCATTGTTGTGTTCCGGTTGTCAGAGATAAGATAGCCAGTCCCCCAAATGTGTTGGGGTTTCCGGGTCAGTATGCTTCCACCTTCGACCTCATCTTCACTTAACATCAGGTGTGAATGAGGTCAAACCCGTCGTGCATTAAAAAAAAATCAATCACGGCGAAACGGATGAACGAATTTGAATGAAATTTGGTATGTAGGTAGTTAATATCCTGGATTGAAACAGGATATTTTTTATCTCGATAAAGTGAGTAATTCCCGCGGGATAAATAAATTACCGCGATAAAGCTAGTAGTTAATATACCGAACATTCGCAGTAAGAAGTTCGACTCTACATTCATTATCCGAACAGCCAAGGCATGGAACTCCCTTCCTGCATCAGTCTTTCCTGAATCCTACAACCTTGGGATGTTCAAGACTAGAGTGAATAGGCATTTACTGGGGATCGCGTGCTCCATATTCGACCACATCGTCACTTTCCATCAGGTGAGATCGTGGTCAAACGTGTATCCAGTTAATCATAAAAAAAAAGATGACAAACCTGTGTTTCCGTCAAACTCAAACTCAAAGCCAGATTCAACCGCTCACACACCGACAGGTACCGCGTAGTCTTGAATTTATTCTCTAAAGACACCAGCTGTTCATAGGTGAACGCTGTCCTGGCTCTTCTGGGCTTCGTCCCTCCTTTGGAGTCCCTGCTAGATGAGCTTTTGCCTTTCTTCGAGCTGGAGCTGGTTGGGCTTTTGGGGTCCCCGTTTTCGTCCAGATCTGATTGCGTGAGGACGTCATCGTCCATGTTTGATGTCTGGTCATCGGTTTCCACTTCATCTGTCTCCAGGTCTGAGTGCTGATGATCTTTGACTGTAACAAGAAGAAGACAGTTTAGGGTGGGATTTTCGTATTCGTCTTTATATATGCATTTACGGTACAAGCTGGTAACGTCGCATGTTTACACACTACGACAAAGCGACCGCCTCCGTGGCTCAATGTAAACAACATTGGGTTTACGATTGGGAGGTCGCGGGTTCGATCCCCAGCGGGGTACACATTTAAGTACTCGGTTTGGTTGGTGGTAGGGCATTTTAAATGTCCGCCTGGCTAGCTACCACCATCTTATTTAAATCTGCCGCCAAGCAGCAACGTTAATAGCATTGTTGTGTTCCGGTTGTCAGAGGTAAGATAGCCAGTCCCTCAAATGTGTTGGGGTTTCCGGGTCAGTAGGATTCCACCTTCGACTCATCACTTCACTTAACATCAGTTGTGATTGAGGTCAAATAACAACCCGTACTGCATAAAAAAAAGCGAATGGGGTAATTACCACTCCGACCACATCGTCACTTTCCATCAGGTGAGATTGTGGTCAAACGCGAATCCAGTCAATCATAAAAAAAAAAAAAAAAAATTGCGTAGATTTTAAAGCTGCCTGTTCCCTTAAAGTTGTAAGTACTCTTACACCTAAAGGTTGCCTGCCTTTTAGTGATAAGGCCGCCGAATTGTACCCTTTTTTTATTCTTATTCTTATAAAATGTATATTCTCCTTTTGTGCAATAAAGTGTATGTGTATTGTATTGTGTAATTTAAATTATATAGTATAGTCATTACAGTTACTATACTCGTATAATTACTTTTACATTTTGCTGCTAATAACTGGGACCCTCCCAGTAAAAAACGGCAATTTAAGTCAATATTATTGCTTAAAATTACTCCTGTGTCCCTAAATATTACCATTAAAATATTTAAAAAGTAATTATATGGTAACCATATTATCTTTGATGTAGGCAGATGGTTAAATTATCCATTCGATTGAATGCCTAACATTTCCTTCATTATAAGAAACTGCGCTGATCAGAGAGCCCTACTGCCCAGGGATCCTCAGGGTCCTCAGTAGGTAGTATCCAAAGCAATCTAACCTAACCACCTGCCTAACCTGCTGCCTCAGCAGCGCAGCTATCTGTAAACGCGAATTGTGCGCCAATCATAGCGATCTTCACGAACGGTTCATTTATGAAGATAGATAAGACAAAATTTACAGAATTTGCGCATAATTCTCATGTCACGCCTTACATTCTTAAAATATATGAATGTTATACTATTTAGTAAGCATTGCATAATTAAGTACACTTTATCTAGTCCCAAACTCAGCACAGCTTGTTACTATGATACTAGATACCTGCGATAAACTTCCATAAATTATAAATATTCATGATTCAGAAATAAATATTGGAATTCAATACACAAATATTATCTATAAGATATTTAAATGTACCTTCCTTATTTAAACAATAAAGCGTATTTTTTTTTTTTTTTATTCACGACGTATTTTTATTTATTTGATTGATTGAAATATTTTACCACTAGCGGGATTCGAACCCGCAATCGTTAGTTTCGAAGGCAGAGTCAATCATACTACCCACTACACCAAACGGTCGTATATATAGCAACGTAAGTGATTCTGTCTTTTAGTTGTTTTAATTTTTTAATTCGGTTTTAAAAAAGCATTGAGATTCCCGTCACTAAAAGCCCGTGATAATAAAGCTAATTTTAAAAACATTTTAATAAATATTCTAATATTTTTAAAACAAATTAAAGTTGTTTATTCTTGAACCCAAGAACACAACATATAAATCAAATAATTTTATTCCTTCCTCACAATTTCATTTTCATAAAAAATTTTTCGTCTCTCAAATGATATAATAGACGTATCCGCTTCCTTCTCCGTTAGCGGAGTGTTACCAGTGCGAAATAGTTTTAAACGGCTATTAATTTTTAATGTGGCAACATTGCCGCCAAATCTCTATACGTCCGGAAACATTAAAATATAATTTACGAGTGTTTTGTGTTTAGTAAAATTAGTAAAATGCGGATTGTAATGGCGCACCGGACGTATAAATATAAGGGAAATTGGTGAGGTGTTTATGAGATTACTGCTGAATGTTTGAAAGCGAAATAGCTATAAAATCGAGTTTAATAATGAGTTCAACATAGCAATACATACAGATAAGTATTCCAAACAACATATTATAAAACAATTTAGGTAAAATGACTTTGTTGTAATTTAAAACATTAACAATCCTTACTGTTCACATATATTTTTTATATACCTAGCCATTACCTTCGTAGCTCTGACTACAGTAAATTACGGTCAGATATCTGGGTTTAAGGCCCGTATTAATAAACCATTCTCGAGATTGAGAACAGTCTTGTGACCGGTCTCAAGTAAACGTGTTGATTAATAAACCGAACTTGAGACCTGAAAAGCACGCGCATACTCAAGCAGTACTCACTTGAGAGGTGCGCGTATTTATAAACGAAACTCAAGACTATCATTAATTCGCCGCTGAAGCGAATACTTGAGAAGTGATCTCAGCTGAGTAGACCTCAAGATTAGTTTATAAATTAGCACGGAGCTTGAGATAGCGTCAACTGCTTACGACGCATCTCGGTTGATATAACCTCAAGACTTGTATTGAGATTGGTTTATTAATACAGGCCTAAGTCTTGTCTGTAGCCTGTAAACAAAACAAAACGTAAAATTCTGGTAACATAAGTACCTACTACTAGCACCTATAATTACCAGCTATAACTAAATGTGTCATGTGTACAATTGCCTCTCATTCATTTGAAACTCGAAACCCCAAAAATGGAATATCTATACCACTATTGGTAGTACAAGGGACACAGAGTATTACAACAATAAATCTATTTCCTTTTAATTAATTGAGAGTCTTTCTCTTTCGTACATAGGTACGTAGTAAGGCCTTTTTTACAAAGGTTCAGTATAAGACAAGCCATTGCATTAGGCTGCCCGCCCACGATAGACTTTTTGTAGGACAGATAATTGGGCCGAATTTTTCGTCAATAGTTTTATCACACATATTATGACCGAAATTTTAGCACGTGTGCGTTGAAATATTGCAATCATTACGTCCCATTTCTCTGCTACAAAAAATCAGTCTCCGATTGTCGGTCGTGGGCTGTCCATACCTACTTCCTCTGTTCAGTGTCTTTGCTTACTATTCACAATTAATTAATAAATTCATTAATCCATCTACATAAAAATCGTCTTTCATTGGTTTGAAACCTGCGTAGGTAGGATAGGATTATAGGAGGTTGACTCTCCAACTCTTTCTGCTGTTTCTTGACTTTGCAAAGAATGTATGGAAAGAGCTATAAGCAATTAATAAGTATAGGTACATACATTGCTCAGACAAAACTCAGCCCCAAATACCAAATGATGTAGCCATATGTGGTGGTGAAGTTCTAATATTAAAAAAAAAATATAATCAATGTTTACCGATATTATGGCTGTTTTAAGTACTTATCCATTGCGCTACTTGTGATCTAAATGATCAGAACATTTTTACAAATTCATCCAAAATTCGAAACTACTTGATAACTCCAAAGACAACTGAAATACTATCTGATCCTTCAGTCACAAACCTTTCAAATACTCTACATTGTAACTACAAAAACATGTGATTCAAAATTAAATCTTGCCACTCAGTTATTTAAGTCAAAATGTGTTTAATCAAATATGTCGCTTACGATGTTTCACTTAAAGTCAGGTGTCCACATAGCACGGCGCGAATTAGCGCTATAAAATTACGAGCAGATGTCGCGATGACGGATATATTATGGGTGCGCATGCGACGTTCGTCGACTAATTTAAATACAGTCTTGTAAATCAGGAGTAAGTCTGTTTATCAGTGCAAACTTCGCTATACTAAGCTACGTTTTGTACTGAAGTAATTAGAATCCTTAAAATAATATACTTACAGATTTTATATATCGGAGTAAGTTCATAGCAGGGACACATCTTTGCACTCCATTTGGACTTTTTGTACTACACAAACGGGAGTGATAAAGTTAAGAAGGCGTCAAATTTTCGAAAGTTATCACATATTTTAATGTTTTATTAACTTTATATAAGAACTTATTGTTGGAATATGTATCTGTGTCCCGCCTCTGTTAGCTCTATGCTTTATCTGTCATCCACTCTCTGTGTAAAAGGTGGCCTTCATTGTACGAATAATATAATGTTTCCAATTCAGCTCCACATCTTTCATTTATCAATTTTCTCACTAATAGCAGTTTTATGTGTTAGAACTACTAAAGGACTCTTCCATTCGGATCGATAAACGCACTACTGAGTTATGAGCTTATGAAGAATAATTTATAATTGCATATTATTATATCTGTTATAACAACTTTTTTTTTTTTTTTTAAAAAAAAAGCATTTAAAAAAGCAAGCAAGCAAAGCGGTAAAGCAATCACCGCCGCCCATGGGCACCCGCAACACCAAAAGGGTCACAGATGCGTTGCCGACCTTTGAGGAAGGTGTCCACCCCAGAATAACTTACATATTTTATAATTTTTTTTGACGACGCATGTGCTTTGATGATGCTCTTGGAAATAATATGAGAACCTGAGTATGAGTATAATGCTTATTCAATCTAATCTAATCTAATCTAACAATATTACAAATGGGAAAGTTTCATGTTTGTTTATTTATTTCTTTATTGCTCAATCACGGCGAAACGGATGAACGGATTTGTATGAAATTTGGTACATAGGTAGAATGTAGTCTGGATTAAGACATAGAATATTTTTTATCCCGATAAAGTGAAAAGTTCCCGCGGGTAAACAAATTACCGCGATAAAGTCATTCCGCGCAGGCGAATTTTGTTATTTAGTTGCAAATATATCGCATAGCTTCCACTGTGAGCGCCACGTAACCATTTCAAAACAAATCAAGCAATACAAACAGCTCGTATGTCCGTCTGCCTGTCGAATAGCCCTCGTACCTTGATAATTGACTACACACACTAGATGTAACAAAAAGTGTTGGCTAATAGCCGTTTGAACTGTTTAATCATTGTTCAGTTGATTGTTAATATAGTGGGTGTTGACTCATTTAGATTCAGTTTCTAGTGATTTGTACCTACTGTATCAACAGTTAACATTGCAAATCGGATTTATCCGCTTCCTCTCTCATTGTTAAACATGCGGTTCATTATGGGTTACATTCTCCATATATTTAGTCGTTTTATATGCAGTTTAATGATTGTTTCAAACCTTAATTTCAAATTCATTCTTACGTAAATTACATATACGAATAGAGGTTCATACAGGTTCGCTTGAGCTTGTTTAGACCATATACTGCGTGTAAGGAACACCCCGACATTCACTTTATGGGCATGTTATTTAATTCAAAATAATTCTAAATTCGAAATCCAAATTAAAATATCTTATTTACTTCGGTGGTAAATGAATATCCAAATAAATCGACGGAAATTACTCTCAACGCACACTATACAAATTTACACGGCTATTGACTGATTGGTAGGATAATTCATTCTTTAACTTGATGCAACGTTGCCAGTTTATCAATTACATTTAAGAGGAAGCTTACACTAGAATACGTCATTAATTTCTTCTATTAACATAAAAAATCGACTGCAGTTATCGTATCGAGGTACTTAACCACCTGTTTCAAGGAATATCGACTTGTCCCTTACAGGAAAAAAACCGGCCTTTCAGCTTTTATACCTTATGTCCGAGTTTGAACTTCAAACACACATTTTATTTATTTATTTTCAACAAACTTTACAGCATATCCTTATATATTACTTAAAATTAAATTACATACTTATTAAGCCAATTATAAAGTTTGACATGTTACTATGCATGACAGACACGCGGTAAAACACGGGGAAATTAAACTAAAGCACAGATTACTACTAAGTGCCCTAAAATACAGTGACATCACTCGCAGAAATAGCTGATGATAGCATGGAACTTTTATTTATTGTATTTACTTGTTCTCCTGTTGTGTGTATGTGTGTATGTGTGTGTGTGTGCGTAAGTTTGTTGTGGATGTGTGGGAATGTATGGGAGTATTAATGCTTCATAATAACATATGCATAGGGTGTCAATACTTAAAATAATTTAAAAAACTGCATGTTTGTTACACATTAAAATTGTCTTTTACGCTACGATTGCCATTCTCTTACCGATTCTAGACTATGCTGACTAACTAAAACTAACATAATCTCACTGTTGAACTTCTCAACAAAGTTGAGCGACTCCAAAACCTGACAATTAGGTTCATATTCGAACTTTGCATATTTATTTATAGCACATTTCCCGAATACAAAAGTCAACTCGGGTGGTTTTGAATTTGTTGCAGCAAAGACCTGTACATTCTTTTCCTCCTATATTCTGAGTCGGTCGATCCTAGAACCCATTAAACGACTTCAAAAAAGGAGGAGGTTCTGTATTCGGGGCGTATTTTTTTTTTATATCTCAAAGCGTGCTTTGAACTTCTTTCCTCTGCCCAAAATTGGACTTCATTCGACGAACAATCTACAGTTATACGTTCCTTCGAGAACCTCCAAATTCTATAGCCAACCGTTTACATAGTAAGCTGTGTCGTCTGTGGAACCGAGTCATCAGATGAGCTCAAACTTTGAACGCTTTCAAAGTCGCCGTCAACTTTCTCAGTTCATACTATTACCATTTATTAGGATGGCCTTTGTGCTTATTTTGTTTTGATTTATTTTCTTCTCTATACATATCTACTTTGCCACAATACTGTTACCTCTTACTATGTTTGTATACCTATAGATTTGCGTTTGTCTTTTGTTTCTATGTAGATATATATTATGTACTTATTGTTGTCATGATTAAGTAGGTATGTTCACGGAGTTTGTATTTTTTTTTTTTTTATGCACGACGGGTTCGTACTTGACCTCAATCACACCTGATGTTAAGTGAAGATGAGGTCGAAGGTGGAAGCGTACTAACCCGGAAACCCCAACACATTTGGGGGACTGGCTATCTTATCTCTGACAACCGGAACACAACAATGCTATTAACATTGCTGCTTGGCGGCAGATTTAGATAAGATGGTGGTAGCTAGCCAGGCGGACATTTTAATATGCCCTACCACCAACCAAACCGAGTACTTAAACATGTACCCCGCTGGGGATCGAACCCGCGACCTCCGAATCGTAAACTCAGTGTTGTTTACATTGAGCCACGGAGGCGGTTGTATCTGCTATTCTTATTTAATACCGCACAATCTGTAATATCAAAGATATGGTTCTTATACCCAAAGGTTGCCTGGAAAAAAGTGCCTGTGCCTGTGCCTGCGCCAAATTGTATCTTTGTAACTTTCTGTAAATATTTTCGTTTCTTTTGGGAAATAAAGTGTATTTTATTTTATTTTCTGTTTTATTATTCTTTATTTATGCTTTAGGTATTGCAAAATATTACCTACAGATTTAAAAAATTATTTAGAAAAATTATGTTAGTAATATTTAGTTGGTTAATATAAAAATTAAATATAAATTAGGGTTGATTAAGCTTACATTGTTATTAGCTATGGTTTTTTGAAGTTATAACGCATTTATTTCTGTCCTGTATACCACTGAGTCAAAACAAATAGCGCAGATGGTGTGAACGACTGTGAATATAATGATCCCGTAGTACTAGTACTATTAAGTAAATATTTATTCTGTGCCGTAACCAAAGAGAATATAATCGCTACGTTACACGTAACATCACCGTAGTAAGCGTGGCTTATTCGTTACAACGAATAGCTTGTCAAGTTCACTCGGGTTTGCGACAGACAACGATCGGCAAAAAACTTAAATGCGTACATTTCAGATTCACGTTCAGAATTCAAAAGTTCACATTTTTTTATGTCATTATCGCATTCTCGAAGAGATGGTGGAGGTTTGAATCCGAATAAACGTACGTATGCATGACATTGTTTTTTTTTTTGATGACACTATTGCTATCGAATCATGGAACAACGAGTGGCACCCAATAAAGTCCACATTTTCAACCTGAAATACAGCATTCACCTATACTTGTTATTACTCTAAATACTGTGCTCAAAGTAAATTTTTAAATTCAAGTAAAATAAGCGTAAAGATTTTTTATTAAAAGTAAGTACACATTTTCCCGCATTTTCCCACGCAAGTGAAAACTACGTGAATAAACCGTGTAAACAGCAATGTTGGTAAGCCCGGCTGCGTTGCAGGGGGCGGCCTAAGCCAGGCTTTGCGCCAGACCACAGGTCCCGGATGTCGGCACCCCTGTCGTCGACTGTACATAAACAAGGATATACCTACAAGCTGTTGTGAGCTCAGAATTTTATTGTAGACATTTCTTTGTAATACACTATATTTTTAATAAGGACTAGTTTCAATTGGTAAGAGACGTTTTTAAAAATCTTTCTTACTCGAAATTGAACGAGACGTGGTTCCTTGGAACTAACTCTACCTGTTATTGTTTTTGTTATTATATATTTATTTGTTCTCTTATAGTAAAATGTACCTTGAAAATAGTCAGTTTCCTGAAGCTACCAGGCATTCGGAATTTCCAGTCCTTTGAGAAGAAGCCCATGAAACTCCATTCTATAAAGATCCATGACACTGAATGTTGATGCTCTGCAATGTTCTTTGAAATTGCAGATTTAGTAGCTATGAAACTTCTGTTCCTTTTAACGCCGATGGGCTCATCTGACACGTATACATTTCTGAATCTAAGGCCCCTATTAATAAACCAATCTCAATAGAAGTCTTGAGGCTGTATCACACGAGATGCGTCTTAAGCAGTTGCCGCTATCTCAAGCTACGTGGTAATTTATAAACCAATCTTGCGGTCTACTCAGCTGAGATCACTTCTCAAGAATTCGCCTCAGCGGCGAATGAATGATAGTCTTGAGTTTCGTTTATTAATACGTGAAACTCTGCGCACGTCTCAAGTGAGTACTGCTTGAGAATGCACGTGCGTTTCAGGTCGCAAGTAAGGTTTATTAATCAACACATTTACTTGAGACCGGTCACAAAACTATTCTCAAGCTTGAGAACGGTTTATTAATACGGACCTAACTAATCTAACTTATTTCTTTCTTTGTTGCTCATGGCGAAACGGATGTACGGATTTCAATAAAATTTGGTATATAGGTAGAACATATCGTGGATGAAGACATAGGATTTTTTTACCCCGATAAAGTGAGTAGTTCCCGCGGGATAAACAAATTTCCGCGATAAATTTACTCCACGGAGGCGAAGCGAAGACGAAATAGTGAATCGTGGATGTTGTTTCAAGCATTAAACATTTGATGTTTGAGATATCTCTAACATTCCGTTCAGATTTGGGATAAAGGTCGTGACGTTATACCTACATATATGTGTATGAGATGCATACACGAATATCTCACATTGTTCTGACAGATTTGACAGTACTGCGGGTTCTACCTACAGTACCTATATGATGAGTCTGGAACATTTCGTTGTTCTGATGCGGGTCACGTTTTTGTTATTATTCTGGCTGTTTTAATCCTTTTAAACTGCGCGAAATTTTCTAAATTTTAATAATAAAAATTAAAGGTGTATAGTCTAGTTAGCGTGAATGAAGTGATGTGTTAAAATTTTTATTGGTTTACTAACTTATCTCACGCGGCTTCGGTGTGTGGGAAGAAGTTTAATTATTTTATCCCGCGGGAGCTCACTTTATGGGGATAAAAATATCCTGTCCTTAATCCAGGGTATATTCTACCTTTATACCAAATAACTTTCGCATTTATAATATTAGTTAGATTAGATAATTGTTACGACATTTGTATTTTTTGTATGAAATATAAAAGTAAGTAAATAATCTCACCAATAACATATAAATGTAAATCCATTTCACTCACGCGAGCTATTATTTACTTTTATTCCTAATATGTCGAAAAATATCGCTTAATGTTTTACAAGTGGTCGACAGTTTGTATGAAAACTGATCACTATCGTTTACCATAAATGACATCCCTGACAAGCCTTTTAAAAATAAAACCTTTGGGATCAAATAAATCCAACAGAGTTTCTGTTTGAAAGTTCGTACACGTAAACGGTGTGAAATCCGACGTCTCATATACTTTAAGACATGCCAGCTGGCGCCGACCGCACTGCCCCCTCATCCCGCGAGGAAAGGTACTTGTAATCGAGAGGCTTTATTAATTACAAACTTGGACCGCAAACCCCCCTCCGACACCCCCACTCCCCCGCCCATTGTCAAGCAATTACAGTCTTTAGGCCCTGTTTACCAAAAGCTAAAAATCCCTTAACCCAAACTCAACCTTCTCTTTTGGGCGTACCGATGATCCTACAATGGCTTTGTAGGACAGTTTACAGGATTTCCGACTTAAGATGTTAGTTTTAAGGTAGGGTTTCCAACGGCGGGGAGTTCGCAAACAGCCATCAATTTGTTAAATGAAGAAAATTGGGGGTGCCAAGGAGCGTCGGTTCCGCAATTCTGGATTTATCGTCACATCCGGGTTTCCTCGGTGTCATTTTCTGTCACAGATTAAATAGCAAGTAACTACGTTAGCAATATAGAGTAAGTTAATGCGGAAAACAAATTTGGTGGTTTTCACATTTTGGTATAAAATTTTTCTGTATAGAAAAGGTGAAGTGAGAGTTAGCTGACCCTGTGACAATTGGCACAATATCATCTTACTAACAAGGAAACCTCGGGAGATATCGCTCACCACTGTTGAAACTATTGTCACGACTGTAGCTCTGATAAGTTGATTGATTTTGGTATTCAAACTTTATGTAATAAAATAATCAAATAAAAAAGTTCATTGACTCAAACTTAGGCTAAGTTACAAGTAGTGAATTCACGAATTAGGAGGTACATAATAAATACACTTAAGCACAATTAATGGGCCCTGCTCCTTAAACTAATATTGCTCTTGTATTTTAAGAAGCAGTGTTCGATCTCGGCATTGTTATTATTATAGTAACCATCCATCCAGATTGACATTATAGTTGCGTAAAAAAGAAAGCCCTCCAATCGGTTCGGGTTGTATCGGGGTATCCTTCACCGATTTTGATGAATTTCAGTACGAATATTGCTCTGGTAAGTTAAAAGTATTGAAAGGAATACACCCATGTAATTATGTGCTTCCGTACCAAATTACATAAATAGCAGCGCTGCATTACAGTGGAGCTTTCATTCTAATATGATTCCGTTTTAAGAATCCGGAATAAGGGGATATTTGAGTTACTAACTCCTATTATTAGCGCCTGACTAAATGTTATAAGTATTACAATCTTAAACTTACAATGGCACCTCGCGTGGCCCTAACCGATTTTGATAAAACTCAGTTTTTTTTTATTAAAAACTGGTTTCCCGTTTGACTACAATCTCACCTGATGGAAAGTGACGATGTAGCCGAAGATGTATCACGCGCATCCAGTAAATGCCTATTCACTCCAGACTTGAAGATCCCAAGGTTGTAAGTGTAAGTGTAAAACTCAGTAAAAATAATTTAAAATTGTAACACATTGTAAGACAATATTATTGCAAAATAAACTATTTCGTATTTGTATCTATCTTAAACAATAAGTTACTTCACTTTGATGCTGCTTGACGCAATTTAATACATAGGCCATAGTTTCATGGGCATGATCCTTTACGTTCTAAAAATAATTTGTTATAAGTAGGTATCTAAAAAAAAATTGAGATTAATTTATTCTCGGACAGTGTCTACTGTTTTTCATAAAAACAAATAAGTGTCTTGGAACGACTTACAATATTCGCTATGTCTACCGTGAAACCGACACTTACAAATTAGAGACGAGACCAATAGATACAATAATAAATGCTACACATAGTGCACTCTGAATGTTCTGAATTGTGATCTAGATGTCATAGACATTATTATTAATTTTACACCCTCTTCATTCATTCGTTTTGGTGGTTTTGGGAATAGACATTTTAAGAATTCTGCGGAATAGCACAGAATATCTATACTTGGTAATCACTCAAAAAGTCGTTCCTATACCGGTAATGAGCTGTAGCTCAGTAGAGCTGCGGACATAATACTAGAAGCACTCGTAGCGCATTCGTTACGTTAAGCAAGGTCTAGCGCGGCTAGTCCTTTCTTAATGAGTGAACATTAATTTTCAATACTGTAAGAAGACGCCATGCGACTCGTTGGTTCTCTTTTTGCAGTATTCTCCCTGTTGTTTCTTTTTCGGTTAAGTCATAATATGTTAAATTCAAAATTTCAACTCTGCCTGTTCTTTCTCTATCTCTCTTTCTGTGTAGCTTTTGTTTAATCAGTTCATTATTTACAGTTGAAAAGATTGGACGTATACTTTTCTGTTATTTTTGTTTCTAGTCTATTTTATTCAGTATAAATATATATTACGTATAAACGTATATCAGTATAAAGTATTTCAAGTTATTTGCGTAGTGATACCCTTAAAAATAAAAAGTTGTCACTGACAACATTTACATGTTTTCCGCCGGCTCATCTTCATTTTCTTCATATTGTGGCCTACTACTGGACATCTACAGCATCAGCCTGGGAGTAGTGCTTCAATACGCACTTAATTTCCGTGCACAAGGCATGCCGAGTCGTTAAGCCAAGTCGATGTCTCACAGAGGCGGCCTGAAAACACTGTCATATGGTCCTAGGCCGAACAAGTTGCTGTCAGAACACAAGCTGTCTACCGATCGAGCTGGACACACGTGGCGGATTATGGCACATGTCTCCTAGTAAGAGGAGGTACCCCATCAGAGGGGACGTAAGACTATTGATGTGAAAACGTTCGTATTCATTACGCAAACAATTACTTCTAGCGGGATTTGAGAAAATAACCGTTGGTTTTGCAGGCAGGATCACTGACCACTTCACCAATTCGTTATGAAATAAATCAGGCAATTATTCCTTTTCCATATGGAGGTTTCCATAAGGAGGTGAAGTAAACATTAATTCCTCAGTCAGTGAAACTTTCTAGTATGATAAAGTAGAGTTTGTGGATTACGATTCACAAATAATCAAAAAGTATATTTATCTACCATTGGGTTACCATCGTAACCACATGTTTCTCACACTGCAAACATTTATCGACGGAGGAATTATTGTTTAGGTCCTCGTTTGGACATTGTTGCTGATTGGACTACTCGGGCGATTTTGAGCATTCTCTTTTATGATAACAATCTTAAAGTACGCCCTTTTGGACCCCAATTTCACCTGACGATGTGGTCGAAGATGAAGCGCGCAATCTCAGTTTATATATTTACAGTATGCCTTAATTACACTAATAATATCAAAAGTGAATGAGTAATGTGGAATTTATCCACCTGTGGGTACACTTAACATTATAAGTTTTAAGCGCGTTTTAATAAACCCTTCTCAAGATTGAGATGACCTTAAGTTTACGCTTGAGAATCTATTGCATGTTAAAATAGTATCAAAAGAAATATGTATATTGAAACTGAGACGCGATCTCAATGTCAAGATCGATTTATTAATACGGGCCTTATTGTTATAACATCTATGTATAGACGTTCAGTGTCAGAAAATGACAGCGAAACACGATTTGTTCTACCGATTGTACAGTAAAGAAAATGTGTGAAAATGCTGAGGCGAATACTTGAGAAGTGATCTCAGCTGAGTAGACCTCAAGATTGGTTTATAAATTAGCACGGAGCTTGAGGTAGCGTCAACATCTTAAGACGCATCTCGGGTGATAGGCTGTATAAGACTTGTATTGAGATTGGTTTATTATTACGGGCCCAAGATTCAGTGATGAGAAGATACAAACATATTATATAATAATCTGGCCGCTATTCATCCAGGTTTACCTAAAATTGATTGAGCCAAACCTACAGCGTATTAACTCAGCTTTAATTGTCTCATCAGTGGAATTGAGGCCTAATATACAAAAATCTATTTTCTATATGAACTTTCTAATAGACCACGCGCGATCTCATACCGTCAATGCATCCTGCTCATGTTCTTCATAAATTATAACAGTACGCACCCTTTTGGCATTCGGATCTAAACATCCGCATCCGCGGTAACACCCCTAGCGGCACCAAGGAGGTTGTGTTCGCAGCTATGTTCACACTAGGGGTGGCAGTGGGAGTGGAGTCGTTTTAGTTAATTCACTACTTGATACGCTGGAATTACCCCATCGATCTTTGGAGTAATGTGTAAACGTGAATCGCCTCCTTTGTGCAATGTGGATACGAAAGAGAATATCAATCAGATCGTTAACAAGGGAATTTGGAACATCAAAACGGAATAATTTTTTTTCCGTAATCAACAAAGAACCCTTATAGTGTCTCCATGTCTGTCTGTTTGTACGCGGCTTAGCTCAGAAGCTCTTAGTATTAGAAAACTGTTATTTGGCATCGTGGCCCAGGGAAAATATGGTAAAAAATTAGCTTAGCTAGACATAATTCACAACCGACTTTATAATTGCTATTTTGTAGAGATAGTTTATTAAATTTAGCTTATTTAGTTGCGTTTCTCACAAATGCTTAATTTTTAGCTATTGTTACTACATTTACAACACTTTATTAAATGTTCAAGAAAATCGCGGTTATTCGTTTTTCCGAGGGCAAACCGTATTTTCCCTGGGCTATTGTCTCAATAATGCGAGGTCCCCTTAGAATTCGGGAAGTAACATCTACTAATCAGTTCGCTTCACCGGTAATCTGTGCGTTAGAAAGTCTATTACCATCTGGTAATAGACGATCTAGCGCCCGATTTTTTCACATCTCTTTCCTTAACCCCGCCAATAACAGCAGGGCTTTACAAAAATCATTGAAGACTCATTTGAGTGTCCCCCTCCACGGAAATCTTTAGTAAAAGGCGAAAGATTTATGCGTTTTGAAGGGAAACCAGAGTTAACGCAAATAGTTGCAAGCGTAAAGTCACCAATCGCAGGAAAATCTTAACACCGCGATGTAGAATTTTATGTACAAAGCGAGAACAGAGAATACCTACACCTTGAGGCAAAAACGCCATAGGCGGGTGGAGAACGGTATCACTACTGATAGCCCAGGGAAAATACGGTAAAAAAATAGCTTAGCTTAGCATAATTCAGAACCGACTTATATAATTGCTATCTTATAGAGGTATATTAGAGATGTCATTTTGAATAATTTAGCCTAAAAAAAAACGAGCGCTTAGTCTAGATTTTTTTAGAAAACCCTATTTTTCATTTGTATCTTAATAACAATAAATACTAACTGATATTTAATTAGGTAGACTTTTCTTAAACACAGTTAACAATTAACATATTGATGGATAAAAAACGTAAGCATGTTAGGCATGCATGTGTTTTAGCTGAAAATGTCGTCGATCTGCATTGCTTAAGAAATAAAAATGGGCACTAATATTATGTAACAATAATTTCCCTAAACGTTTTTGAATTTAAAGAAATACCCGTCAATTTAACATTTTTCAAGTTTGTTTAATTTTTAGCAATTGTTGCTATATTTACAACACTTTAAAATGTTTCAAAAAAATCGCGGTTATTCGTTTTTCCGAGGTCAAAAGCTCAGAAAAGGTCGGTAAATAAATAAATATGTCATAATGTGGTACAAATGTCATGTTAGCGTTGAATGTTAAATCAAGAACTTGTATTTAGGCAAAAGTCAACTTTAGGATAACGAACCTTTCATTCCACGACTGTACCTCATCGTTTGTAGGTACCTCATTCAAAAATATTAGAGATTGTATAAAGCTTTAAAGTGCAAATTTTTGTTAGAGTAAATGCGTCCCATCCCCGCCCCCACCTACCAGCTAAATGGTTGTTTTGAATACGTGAAAAAATTAAGTAGGCTTTAAGTTAATATGTAATATTCGAAATACTTATAACATATACTTCCCGTTGAAAATTATTCGAAATTAAGTAATGAAATAAGATGTTTCTTTTTTAATTATAGATTTATTTTTCTAGGCTCCAGCAGTAAAGCTGGTGGAGGCCAACCTCGAGTATATGACACCCCATTGAGTATAATGCTGGATCCGACCTTCTGGCCGTAAGACTCTTCAAGTAAACCAAGTATTTGCCTACTTAATTTACTACTTATTTAAGTACGCATCATTAAAAAAATAATTAGGTGCAATTGCAATCATTTTCAGGTATAAAATGCTAATGACACAACCAAAACGAATTTAACCCTTTTCACGCAATACGCATTCCCGCGGAAACAACCAGGGGGGTGTTGTCACGTAATTCAGGCGCCGTAATTAAAAAGTCACCAGTGTTGCCAACATTAAGCCGCTCGTTAACACGCTTCCGCCCGCGTCCGCGTCGCCTGCTCCGCGGGAATAATAAACTCGTTTAAACACCTTTATTTCGGGTAGAAGATTGGAAATTGGTAAAGTCTGGGGGTAGAGATACTGCATAAATATATATCGATATAATTATCTACCACTTCATAACCCTTAGACAGAATGGACTTCTAATAAAAGTCAGGAAGAACTGTGGTGGTTATCTCATATTTCGCTTAAATGCTTAAATATATGGAGAAAAGAGTGGAAATAAAAGATTATAGTAGTCTTAAAGACAATCAATAGATAGTGTCGAACGTCATACCTACATAATGTCTAACGAACATAATTAAACTTCAGATAAATTCACTCGTGAATTTTCGTGGACGTATAAGTTAACGCTTTATAATAATGCGTATAATATGAAGATATTGCTTAAAAGTTATGCTTAGTAAGTAACAATGGCAATGCTTTCAATAATAAACTCACTGACGAACGAAAAACGACGTTTTCAGAGTCACAAGCGTCACATCAAAATATGAAATTAACAATTTTGAGTTTGAGTTCACGTTTAGTTTTGTCTCTGAATATCAAAAATTGTTTATCTCTAAAATCGGTTAAGACACAAAAATATTTATATAAAAATAGTTCCAAGAGTGCTTTTCCTTTAACTTATTACGATATACGATGATCAAACCGATTTGGTTTTCAATACTTCTTTTAATTCACTAAATGTGCCACTGAGTGAGTGTAGTTGTATAATATAACATTTCTATCCGAAAACTAAATAATTCTTAAAGTCTCACAACAGGCGACGCAGTGAAATGTCCGCCAATTTGGCTGAGCATCCGACCGTATCTAAAGGGCCGAAAAATAACCCAATCCTAACCCTAAACGCTGCCAAAATTTACGTCCTCTTGACCCTCCGACGCCTTAGTCACCTTTTATTTTTATTCGAGTGAGCAAGGAACAAATCTTAGCGCAAAAGGGATAATAAAATAATCGTTAGATTCGTTTAGACGACTCTAATTTCACGGATTGGTGCGCAAAGGGACGCAGGCAGTGTAGGGTTGGGTGGGTCTCGCTCTAGCAAAGGGGATGGGTGGTAGCCGTCTCTGTCTAGCGTCGACCAATCGCCGGGAGTGAGTCGCGGAGTTGTAGAGTTCTTTCTTATTTTCAGTGTTTGCAGGTTTTGTGGAAGGAGTTTTTTTAGATATACTTGAGTTGGATTTAATTGCACATAGACATTATTTTTAGACTAAGTAGTAAATTAGTAAGAAATATAACATAGGCGGTTTTGACTTCGCTGTATGTAACTACTAAGAAAATCCCATCTAATATTACAAATGGCAAAGTTTGTGTGTGTGTATGTATGTATGGATGTTTGTTACCTATTCACGCCTAAACAGGTGGACGGATTTGGATGAAATTTGGTTGGTAGACAGATTACGACCTGGATTAACATATATGCAATTTCTTTTGCTGAACCGATTTTGATGAAATGGTCTACGCGATCGAATTCGCAGGGAACATAGTAAAACAATAAAAATAAGATATTAATAAAAATTTAATCTAATATAAAAATTAACTTTCCGCCCGCGACATCGTCCACGCGGATCTCGATATAAAATATTAGATTTAAACTTAAATTATCCCTTGAATTATTTAACTATAATATTATAAATGCGAAAGTTTGAATGTTTGTTTGTTCATTAGTTGCTCAATCACGGCGAAACGAATGAACTATTCATTTTATCAGGATAAAAAATATCCTATGTTTAAATCTAGGGTTAGGTAAAGAAACGGATGACCGGATTTGGATGAAATTTGGTATATAAGTAGAATCCGGTCACCCGTTTCGCCGTGATATAGCAACAAATAAACAAACAAAAATGCAATATTTCGCATTTATAATATTAGTTAGATTAGATATACAAACTTCGATTCTCTAATATAAGTACTTAAGGTTGTTTCTAACACATATATTTTTCTGTGTTAGGTATAAACTAAACAGCAAGAACTACGCAGTCGAATAGTATATACCTTGTAAAACGCCCCTCACGTAGCGATTTTCCCAAATTTTCCGCTTTGCAGATAACATCGGGCGAGACCAACGGACCGAGCACGATTGATACTTACATTATTTACAGCGTTTACGCAAGGGTCAAGAGTGATCGCGGATCAACTATCTGCGTCATATCGAATTCGATCTAAATTGCTTTCAGTTCGGCTTCGGATACCTAATAGATCTAGTCTACCTAATATTATAAATGGGCAAAGTTTGGATGTTTGTTTGTTTATTGCTCAAACACGGCGAAACGGATGAACAGATTTGGATGAAAATTGGCATTTAGAACATACCCTGGATTAAACCCGTCGGGTTCGTACTTGACCTCAATCACACCTGATGTTAAGTGAAGATGAGGTCGAAGGTGGAAGCGTACTGACCCGGAAACCCCAACACATTTGGGGGACTGGCTATATTATCTCTGGCAACCGGAACACAACAATGCTATCAACATTGTTGCTTGGCGGCAGATTTAGATAAGATGGTGGTAGCTAGCCAGGCGGATATTTTAAAATACCCTACCACCAACCAAATTGTCTTATCACAAGCAGTAACTGTTTTAGCTTTCTGACAATTATTTGTGAGTTTGATTATAAACCAATTTAGAAATATTAAAGTATGATCGGTTGTAGATGTCTTTAGAACTGCAATGTCAGCGGCAACTTTTTTCTTATTTAACTTCATCATAAAATGATCTAGACACAACAAACAAGCGACCCATTAAATTAATGTGCAACATCTAGAGGTAACGCAAACAATAATAAATTAACATCATTGTCAGCGCAGCTGTAGTGACGACAGGATGAATGGTTCCGGTGTCGGACGGAACCCCGGTGAGAAATGACCGTCGTGTTAGATATAGGTACCTGTCTGTAGCTGCTTACAGGCATTGGATCAATTTTTTACCTACTACAAATCACGCAAAAATTATGGGCTTTACTTTCTTTTTTTTTTATCCCTTGACCTCAATCACACCTTTTTTTTTTTTTCCTCAATCACACCTGATGTTAAGTGAAGATGAGGCCGTAGGTGGTAGCGTACTGACCCGGAAACCCCATCTTATTTGGGGGACTGGCTATCTTATCTCTGACAACCGGAACACAACAGTGCTATTAACATTGCTGATTGGCGGCAGATTTAGATAAGATGGTGGTGGCTAGCCAGGCGGACACTTAATATGCCCTACCACCAACCAAACCGAGTACTAAATATGTACCGCGCTGGGGATCGAACCCGCGACCTCCGAAACGTAAACCCTGTTTACCTGATGTTAAGTGAAGATGAGGCCGGGTGTAAGAGTACTTTTTATTTGGGGTACTGGCTATCTGATCTCTCACAACAGCAACATAACCATACTATTAACATTGCTGTTTGGCGCACATATCATATCATATCCATACCACCATCTTAGTAGCTAGCCAGACGGGCATTTAAAATAATTAATAAATAAATAAAGTAGACCGAAAATTAACTGAAATGTTTAGTTCTTATTGGATTAAAACAACAACACCAATCCTTACTAATATAAAGGCTTAGTTTATAGGCTACTTTTCATCATGAAAAAGTCAACGATAAAGTAATACTTCGCAGGTGAAGCCGCAGGTGGAAAGCTAGTTTTTCATATTTGTGAGCGAAAAAGCGAGTGAAATTGGTAAAACGTTCCTCAGTTTAAATAATTATATCTCTACAGGAAGTACTAAGTACAGATGAACCCATTTGGATGTGTGTAGGACGATGTAGAGTCGGAGAAATCGATTAAATCACAGTCAACGTACGTCACCGTGTATACAATACAGAACAATAACATAGATGAGTAATCAGACTGACGTATTAGGTTTCTGTAGGACTATAATCTAAGCTCTAATAACGTTGACTATAAGGTAAATTGGAATCTGGCAACATTAACGTCAGCAATCATAACGGACGTCCTGTAGCGACGATGGGGATAATCGTAATACGTCAGGCAGATCTATCAGAGATCTACATGTGACTAAAACCAAAAAAGTAAAGGTTAGGTAATTATATGTATAATTTCAAAAATAGAAATTCAAATCTCTTACGAAAAAGAGGGGACAAGTTTTATGATTTGTATGAGGTTGTATAAAATACAGCATTCGTCCAAAATTTAATCTATTGTAACACTTATGGCTCTAATTTATGTAACTTGCCTAAGATAATTGAACGCCAACAACATTTGACATTAGATAATTATTTTAAAAGGTTACTTTATGCATAGTAGGATAAAGTAACCTTTAGAAATAATTATCTAATGTCAAATGCTGTTGGTTTTCAATTCAATTCAATTCAATTCAAATACTCTTTATTGCACAATTAACAAAAGCTACATGAAGAATACAGCGTACATCATTAATCGCACAAAAAGGCGGCCTTATCGCTAACAGCGATCTCTTTTAATATTTTTTTTTGGTTTTCTCAATATAATAAAATAAAAAAATAACATAAATATCTATTAAACAATATGTAATGTTCAAACCTTTTTAAAAAAGTCAATACAATTACTTACCTAATAAGTTGAAGCACTGAGATGGCTCAGATGTTTTATTTTTTCTTGCGCGGGTTAGCGCTTGACCTCACAACAGCGAGCCAATCGCGCTATTTTACGTTTTTACAGTTCGAAAATGTTTTTGGTTTAGCTGATTTATATTGTAGTGTATAAGTAGCTTCAGGTGGGCACGTGATAGAATTGGCAAAATAATTCATCAAATGAGTGCGCCACTGGACTGAATCAACCCTCTTAATATTAATATAGCTACGTAGCGGCAAACTTAGATAAAAATGCTCTACCACCAAACCGCGTACTAAATCGAATCCGCGACCTTCATTATGTTGTGAAACTTTTGTTTACATTAAGCCTTAGAGGAGAATTCCAAGGCTACCTTACATAAGGAACAACCCGCAAGAAATGCATGCAGTAAATTTTATTTATTTATTTACTATACAAATATTTCTTTCGTCAACTTAAGTACATAAGGTGTCTGATTTCTTCGTGACATTTTTCTATTAAAGTAACAGCTCGGAACTACTCGCCTGAAACGTTATTTATTCATATTATGTAACAAAATGAACGATCAATTTAAAGAAAGCTACAAAACAGATTGAAATGGAATACAAAGGAGTTTTTGTTGACTCTATTCTAACAGTTGGAAATGGAGTTCGTGAAGCCTCAAGTCTGTGGTGAAGTTCACAACTTTTTAATTTTTTTAGTATTCCTTACTTTATTTTTAATATTGGTAAAACGGAATACTAATGAAAGGTGTATCGGTGTCTGTCCATCTGTCTGTCCGACCCTCTGTCACAACTAAGTATTTCCGAAATGTTAGACGCAGGCTATTGAAATTTTAGTAGATAGATAAGATAGATAGATGGATAAAGCATTTATTTACGCCATTGCGTTCACACAACTACACAATTTTTAAATTACAGAGAAATATAAATACAAATAAGAGTAAAGAATAGAAAATACAAAGAGAGAGTGTGTGCCGCAGTAGCACAAATGGGTTGTCTCAGTGTGGCAGATAAAGCATTTGTTTCTCCAGTCACACACATACATTTAACATTTAGGCACAATAACAACTGTAGATCGATACAATTATGGCATACGTATTACATTGTTAATGTACCTATGTGTGAACAGCAGCATAAAAGGATCATAGTTCAGTGTATGGGATTGCTCAAAAGGCAAAACACTGATTTTCAGCTGTACCCAAAAGAACATGGGTGAACGTGCAAGAACAACTGAAACATTTTTAGACAACAAGTATAATGTAGTTAATTAATAGTTAAATACAGACGTGAACTTAAGTTAAATTTCGATTTAAAGGGCCAGTTTTACAGGGCTACGAGTAAATGGGGGAAACGCTTAAAAATGTTTTGCTCTGTAGACTTATTTCTGTATAAAATATAGCAAAAAACTTCTAAACATTGGAAACAAGAACTTAACTATAACTGGATACTGTAAGGCCCGTATTAATAAACCAATCTCAATATAAGTCTTGACGCTGTATCACCCGAGATGCGTCTTAAGAAGTTGACGCTATCTCAAGCTCCGTGCTAATTTATAAATCAATCTTGAGGTCTACTCAGCTGAGATCACTTCTCAAGTATTTGCCTCAGCGGCGAATGAATGATAGTCTTGAGTTCCGTTTATAACGTGAAACTCTCAAGTGAGTACTGCTTGAGTAAGCACGCGCGTTTCAGGTCTCAAGTTAGGTTTATTAATCAACACGTTTAATTGAGACCAGTCACAAGACTGTTCTCAATCTTGAGAATGGCTTATTAATACGGACCTAAGAGGGAATTTAAAAGTGGCACCCGTGACAGTAAATTTGAAAAGAAATTGTTTGGCGTGGTAAGGACCATGCTATGAGGAGGGATGAAACGCATGTTAATAAGAGAGTGTTGAATATGAATGTCGATAGATGAAAAGGTTGAGGGAAACTACGGAAAAGACGGATAGATTGTGTGCGGTATATGAACGGAAAGGACGTGAAAGATGAAAGAAAAAGACGTACTACGCCGACCCAAATAAATTGAGTTAAGAAGATGATGATGATCTAATAACTACGACCTGTTTGGTGTAGTGGTTAGCAACTCTGACCACGATGCCAAAAAGTTGCGGGTTCGAATCCCGCTAGGGGCATATGTTTGTGTGGTGAATACGGACATGTGTACCCGAGTTATGGATGTTTTCATTTATAATAAGTATTTATTTACAAAAAAAACATGTATTTATGTAGTATATCAACCATCTGGTAACCATCACACAAGCTTATAGTTGCTTACTGTGGAACTAGATGGCGCTGTGTTTATGTCTAAGGATATTATTATTATTATCTATAAAAAGGTGCGGAGTCTTTTCTCAAACTTGCATTTCTATTAAGTTGTCCGGCCTACCTACACACGCATAAATAACAGTAAATTTTTTCATAATCGGAATTGATTAAGACATAATATACTTGTGTTTGTATACAATATAATTGCTTAATTTTTTTACGAGTCGGTAGCACAATATTCGACCACTTACCGACCTATTATTGTCTTGATTGAATACGTGATACATTATAATTGGACCAACTAGCCAATGCTGTTGTAAAACGACGATGGAACAAATTTAAACTTTATGCCAATAGAGATAGTAATTAAAAAATACCAATTTTTTTCCAAGAACTACTAAATACAGGGTTTATTTTGAACACGTGCTTGATATCTGTATTTAGTAACCATGAATGGCGTTGTAGCTAATGGAGATATTATCAATTCCAATTGGTTATTTACAATTGGTTTCTTAGTCTGATTACGTAAATGTTAACGTTTAGGTAATCATTCAAAAATTACTGTTAAAGAAATTTAAAACTGCCTTAGATTAAAATTCAGAGAATAAGTCTCGCTATTCAGCGCGGGATCGCCGGTTGCCTGTTGGGCACTATGCCGCCTCGAGGAGATGCGCTACAACGCAATTTTTTAACTGTAGATGTTTGTGTTTGTAAATGTTTGTCAAAATATAAATTAAATGACTAAATGATATGACTATGACTAAAACGGAAATTGCGCCAAAGGCTATTATAAAATTTCTCAAGAATAGACCGGAGGTTATCTAAATCTGCCGCCAAGAGCAATGTTAATAGCATTGTTGTGTTCCGGTTGTCAGAGATGATATAGCCAGTCCACCAAATGTGTTGGGGTTTCCGGGTCAGTACGCTTCCACCTTCGACCTCATCTTCAGTTAACATCAGGTGTGATTGAGGTCAAGTACCAACCCGTTATGCATAAAAAAATTGGTGCTCATATTCACTTTAATTAAGTATTTCTTTTTACTTGTTTTGTCGAATCACAAAAAATATAGAAGTATTAAACTCAGGAGTTGCGCCATTTGAATAATTTTGAATTAAACCGTCAAAAATTTATAATAAGGTTCTCTATCTCCGAAGTGCATCATCAGATCTTAATCAAATGTAGATACTCGTATAAGGGACCACTTTATATAATATATAAAATGATTTGTTTGCAAACTTCAAGCATTCATCTTTCAAACTACAAACTTCAACGTAAGATATAATTTGTTGAACGTCAATTTAAATCTATTGGAAATAAAAATAGGGCTTAAGCATTTTTCGGTCAGTCAGTATGTCCAAGTTATCACCGCTTCGGAAAGGGAAATCATCTGTGGGAAAAGAAGCGGCGCAAGAAACCCACAGGATAATTTTTGTTTTCTTTTCTTTTTTTATATATTATAAAATATAAAATACAATATAAAATATAGTATACAACTAATACAATTTTATTATTTTTGGGAGCTAGGCGAAGTATACCAAGCGTTTATGTTATTCAGGTAGTCACTAGTTTTGTAATAACCTTTTTTTGTTAATGTTGTTTTGACATGGTTTTTAAATTGTTATTCATTTAGATTAATGATATTCTCAGGTATAAGGTTATAAAAGCGTATATAGTGTCCCATAAATGATGTATTAACTTTGCTCAGTCTGAACATAGGGGTGGCTAATTTGTCCTTATATCTCAAATTTAAGTTATGCTTATCACTATTTTTTGGGAATACAGCAATGTTTTTTCGTACGTACATAATATTCTCGTAAATAAATTGTGAAGGAACAGTTCAAATATTAATTTCCTTGAACCTGTCCCGAAGAGAGTCATATCGACGGACTATATATTGCGCGGACTGCCCTCTTTTGCAAAATAAAAATATTTTCAGTATCAGCTGCTCGTCCCCAAAGCAAAATACCATATGACATGATACTGTGGAAGTAGCTAAAGTAAACTAATCTTGCTGTAGCCACATCTGTTAGCTGTCTACTCTTCCAGACGGCATATGCTGCGGACTTGCTTGCAAACTCCTATATGTACAGACACTCATTATAACTGAATTGTAATTTGATTAAACAATCTACTTAAGTATACCTATTGTACAATAGTGTATAACTATTTATATGAGGATTATCCATTTAAAATGCAAAGTTATCCGTTCAGTCCAGTAAAAATACGCAATTTTTGTGGTGTAACTTCCTATATATTTTTTTAACCGACTTCAAAAAAGGAGGAGGTTCTGTATTCGGGGCGTATTTTTTTTTAATGTATGTACACCGATATCTCCGAGATTTGGCGGTTGATTACCATGGTTCTTATTGTAAATGAAAGGGGATACCGTCGAGTTGATCCCATAAATAAATAATAAATAAATATCTTTGCACATACACACAGCGCGATCTAGGTCCACAGTAAGCATCTAGGCTTGTGTTATGGATACCAGATGGTTGATAAACTATACAAATACATTTTTTTTTGTAAATAAATACATGTATAAATGAAGAACATCCAAAGCTCGGGAACATATGTCTGTATTAATCATACAAACGTATGTCCTAGCGGGATTCGAACCCGCGGCTTTTCGGTATACCTAGTAGCAGAGTTTCTAACCACTACACCAAACAGGTCGTCACTGACACTGACACTGACGATATCACTGACTAATTATAGGAAATTAAAAGCGTATCTTTATTATAGTTATAAAGTGCCGATAAATATAAGATAAGACGCTCTTTTGTTTATTAGATTTTACTACCACCTATTTTAATCATGTTTAATTCCAGACCTAGTCTGATATAAAAAATTTGTACAAAAAGTGTACAAAGGCGGTCTTATCGCTGATAGCGATTTCCTCCATACAAGCTTAGGAGTTAAAGAAGCTTTCTATATCTCGATTGGATAGTGCATAAAGTAAAAGGTAAATAACATTAAATTTAAGAGACAAACACTTACTAAAACAGAAACAACCGCCTCCGTGGCTCAATGTAAACAACATTGGGTTTACGATTCGGAGGTCGTGGGTTCGATCCCCAGCGGGGTACATGTTTAAGTACTCGGTTTGGTTGGTAGTAGGGCATTTTAAATGTCCGCCTGGTTAGCTACCACCACCTTATCTAAATCTGCCGCCAAGCAGCAATGTTAATAGCATTGTTGTATTCCGGTTGTCAGTGATAAGATAGCCAGTCCCCCAAATGTGTTGGGGTTCCACCTTCGATCTCATCTTCACTTAATATCAGGTGTGATTGAGGTCAAGTACGTACCCGTTGTGCATAAAAAAAAAACAATAAAGACCATATAACTAAATACATCAGGCGGGACCCATTAATTTTCTTTCGGTGTATATCTTGCTAATGGGAAGGAAATTAATGAGTCTCTCTTCTTCTTGTTTCGGTCTTTTTAGTGCATTGTCAGTAAGTTGGCTTTTTTGGAGTCGAATTTTTTGATTTTTAAATTATTTATTTTTACACTTTTTAGAGTCCCGGAACACTATGAAAGAAAGCATAATGACTTGTATATTCATCTTCCTTGAATTTCCTTCATTTTGATACCTTATTCAATAGATTTGGTTAAAACAATTGTTAACGACATACAATTTAGCATCATTCCGCCATTTTGTTTAAAAAAAACACCTATCTAATGACATGGAGTCTTAAAAAGAATTTAACGATACCTTCACTGTCGAATCCACCCAGCCGTTTGGAAGGTACGAGGTTTTAAAGAAATTTACAAACATACATACAAGATACCCGCGAAAAATATAACCCTACCTGACCGTCGGGTAAAAATGGTCAACTGTACAGTTTAACATTGAAAAAAAAAATTAAACTACCTATGCCAATACCTTCTAGTTCACTTACCTAATATTTCTCCTATCCTTACGGTAAAAAACTCATCCAGTATATTTGTTATTAATTAGAATTTTATATACCTATAGGGCAACAGATTGGTGTAGTTGACAGTGACACTGTCAGCGAAACCAACGGTTGCGGGTTCGAATCCCGCGAGCGGTAAAGTGCTTGAATACGGTAAAAAAACTGACTAGTATAAAATAAAAAAAAAATAAAATAAAATACATCACAAAATTATTTATCCACATGACGCGCAACAAAAATATATTTCCTATAGTCGTACATAAATTGTCTATACAGGGTGAAATTTAATTCGTGTAATTCTTAAACTTTCCACTAGGAACCATAAACGAACTTCAGCCGAAAATTGTTGGTACTTCCATAATAAAGGTGGTTTCAGAATAGATTACTTTATAAGTATAATTGCAAATTTTTTTGATTGTATCTAGGTATACGAGTAGTTACCTGGGGAAAGAGTGGCGTCACACGAATTCACATTCACCCTGAATGACAATATCTATCTATGAATTTGATAATGGATTATGCATAATTTTGCTTTCTACAAAAAAGCGTTTACAAACATTATTAATAAATTTGCACGTTGTTATCAAATATATTGATATACTTAGATCAGTGAAAGAAACCATATTTTTGCAGCTGCAGATGATATTAATCGAATCATGCAGAAATGAAAATGTTCGACCTGAAAACTTACCTGAATCACTATCATCTCTATCATAATGTGGCCTCCAATACTGCTCGTCATATCTCAGCGGAACCTCGGACCTTCCCGTGAACTTATTAGGGTCCAGAATGTTTTCCACTGAGAACGCGATCGCGGGTCTCTCCGGCGGTCTAGTCAACCCTAGACGCCTAGTGAGGTCCACCGGTGCGGCCTCTTCGACCCCGACTACGTCGACATCTCCGTTGGCCTCGGTCTCCGCTTCAGTCTCCGTTTCGGCCTCGTCGTCCCTCCGCTCGTCGGATCCTCGCGCCATCGCAAGCATCGTCATAGCAAGGCCTATGTGTTTAAATTTCGGCACATGAGACGCGTTTTCTATCGGTTCCTCGTCATTGAATTTGTTTTATGTCTCTTCTTAACACTACACTGCACGTTTTTGTAGTCAATTATGATGTCCTCTAGTTATATAAAATTGTGAAATACAAAATCTAAATGTCTAATAATATATTATTAAGTCTCGCAACACAACCACATATGATTAGCGGATTTTAACCCTTTAATGCGCACTGAAATCCGCTGCGTGCCAGCGCGTCCGCCCAAAACCAACATCCAACGGCCACAACGTGTTATCAACTGAAACCGGGAGAGAGCGGGCGGGCACGTAGGGAGGGGACGGCACAGGAGAGGGGGCCGTATTACGCTCCCCGATTGGCCGAGGCAAACGAGGCGTGCCTGGGGTGGAGAAACGTAATCGAGCAATAAGGTTTAAACAATTTCGTTTAATACGTTGAATTATGTAAGAGAGTGGCGGGCAAGTAATCGCGCACAAGCGATAAGGCCATTTGCGCTACTTCGTTACGTATTAATGGGGCAGGAAATTGACTTATGAATATTATAGGTCGCGGCGAGTTAGAACGGGCCAAAGCGGCCCCGCGCGACCCGGCGGGTTAGCCCCGCTGGTTAAGCGTTAAAACAATGGCATTTATTGAGTTTCAACTTAATGGGTGTAGTGTAGGCACTGTAGGGGTTAAGATAGCGCGCTGGGATATTATCGGGTATGTTCGCGGCTTGGTTTAACTCGTACCTACGCTATTAAAGTTGGGTTACAGTACTAACTTTAGGTTGATACTAGGCACCCAGGTTGTGTAGATATTACTAGTTATTTGTACTGCAATACATTGCGATGAAAATTTTCTTAAATAACTCTATGCTAACGTTCCCTATGATTAGTGACATTTTTTACTTTGTTCTTTTTTTTTATTAAATACTTTTTACAATTTCTGGATTTAATGTAACTCAACGAACACTATAAATAAATACATAACAATATGCAGTTAATTATTTGGATTGGCCCATTGAAGTCTGTGCGAGACTAATTCCTGAGGTACACAAGCAATCTTTGTTACAGGTCATTAGGCTCTCACCTCCATTTAAACATTACGTGGTTTACGGCTGAAAAGTAAATTACATGCTGTATACAGGGCGTCCCAAAGTTATGGGACATGAAGGGGAAGTACCTTAAATATCGTAGATAGTGAATTTTGCTCAAAGAAGACTTTATGTTATTTTTAAAAGTTAGTAATTCTGCATTCATAGATTTTCTAAAAATTATTTGCTTCGGCTGGGAATCGAACCGACTCAAATGTGAAAAAAAAAACACCCTACTTTTATGATGCCAATCGAAAGAATAGCTAAAAAATAATAACTCTGCCTAAGTAACATAGTATTTTAAAAGAAAGGAACAACGTGAAATTAATCATTTTAATCAAATAAAAAACATACATGAAACTGCCGTAGTCAATTAAGTAGGTATTTTTTTGTAAATTAATTAATTAAATGCTCAAAATGTGATCCCTCTTGTCTTACGCAAATCGCCAATCTTTTAATGAGCCCGCTGCCTGTTGATTTTCTAATCATTTTATGGTGAACACTCGATGTGATATGGCACAATTCTGTTTGCAACTCGCCTACGTTCTCGTATCGCTTTTTGTATAGCATATCTTTCACGTATCCCCAAAAGAAGAAATCACTTTAGCAATAAATAACTTTCTTGAAATTTGACTCAATCATTTTATGTTGTTCCTTTCTTTTAAAATACTATGTTACTTAGGCAGAGTTATTATTTTTTAGCTATTCTTTCGATTGGCATCATAAAAGTAGGGTGTTTTTTTTTTCACATTTAAGTCGGTTCGATTCCCAGCCGAAGCAAGTAATTTTTAGAAAATCTATGAATGCAGAATTACTAACTTTTAAAAATAACATAAAGTCTTCTTTGAGCAAAATTCACTATCTACAATATTTAAGGTACTTCCCCTTCATGTCCCATAACTTTGGGACGCCCTGTATAGTAAAGTTCTACTTAAATCGATATAGTACCTAATTAGGTAATAGTTAGGCTGCCCGCCCACGACAGACTTTTCTAGGACCACTAATACTTAGGTATAATTCGCAAAATAGAGCCAAAATCTAATTTGTACCATCATTTTACTAAAAACAATAAAATAGAAATAATAATTTATAATATTTTTTGATGATAAAGATAGAACACAATTAGGCAGTCTTATCTCTTCCAGGCAGCCCCACAGCTATGGGAAATTTGCAGATAGAAAGGTAGGGTTCACGACACTATCAATTATAGATAAGTATACATAAATATATATAAATAAATAAATATTATTATTATTGTTATTATTATAAAAATTGAACGTATTGATTGCAATGTTTCAACGCACACGTCCTACAAAAAGTTGGTCACAATATCGGTGATAAAAGTATGGACGAAAAAATCGGCTCGATTATCGGTCCTACAAAAGGTCGGTGGTGGCAGCCTTAGTAGGTCTGTGTGTAGGTACGCCATCACCCTACTAATAATTTATAAAAGACAAATACCTCTACGACTTGTTCAGCGACATTATGTCAATCAGTTTTGTTTTACTTAAATTTTTAGTAAAAAGGTACTACAAAACAAAGTAATTTAGTGTGCCCGCCCACGGCCGACAATCGTTGACCGATTTTTTGTAGGAGAAAAATGGAACGTACTGATTGCTATATTTCAACGCCCACGTCCTACAATAAATCGGTCAGAATATCGGTGATAAAAGTATTGACGAAAAAAAAATCTGCGAACACGCTGACATCAATTCTATCACGTGCCCACCTGAAGCTACTTACACACTACAATATAAATCAGCTAAACCAAAACCTTGGACGAAATGTTTATTAAAAAAAAATATTGAACGTCACGACCTATATCCCAAATGGGATGGTCAGAGATATCCCAATCATTAGCGTTTGGGTGTTCCAAACATTAAAAATTGTAACGAGTGAAACAACATCAACGGTTCACCTATCGAAGTATACAGAAATGCACATATGACAGGGGGTGAGCCCATCTCCGCTGAAACACATACCTACATGACACAAGAATACACTAAGGTCCGTATTAATAAACACTTCTCAAGATTGATATGGCCTCAAGTTGACACTTGAGAATCTGTTGCATATTAAAACAGTATCAGAATAAATGGTCTTGAGAATCCCAACTAATATTATAAATACGAAAGTTTGTGTGCGTGTAGTTAGTTACCTCTTCACGCCTAAACGGCTGAACAGATTTGGTTGAAATTTGGTAGTCAGACAGATTGATAATAAAACATTTATTCATCCACTTAAAAAAATTACACTACATGATGGTTATAAAATTTGCTAACTGAGTAGATAATGGAGCCTCAGCAAGATAGCTGTTTTTCAGTCTCCACCTCGTGCATTCACTGATAACAGAACGGATAACACGTCAGAACTTGTCGTTCACTACAATACTATATGGCTATATATATATATATATGTAGCTTACATGCAAGTAAGCTTTACATGACCAAAATTTTAGAAAAAAATAATTAATAATAATAATTGGATTGGTTTAGGACCTGGATTAACATTATAACAACATTTTATCCCGGAAAAGTGACTAGTTCCTGTTGGATAGGTATTTCGTTAGATTGCTTTAGAGCCATAAAATGACGCACTTGGTAGTTGAACGAATGCTACGCGGATGAAGCCGCGGCTAACAGCTAGTGTGAAATAAGTGTGCTAAAATAATCCCAAAGGAAAAAAAATGTGCCAGTGTAGTTTAAGACTTATTCAATACTAGCTTACAGCCCGCGGCTTCGTCTGTGTGGAATAACCTTATCGCAGAAATTTGTTTATCCCGCGGGAACTACTCACTTTATCGGGATAAAATATATTCTGTCTTAATCCGGGGTATATTCTACCTATATTCCAAATTTCATCCAAATCCGTTCATCCGTTTCGCCGTGATTGAGCAACAAACAAGCAAACAAACATCCAAACTTTCGCATATAAAATATTAGTTAGGTAGATATTAAGTGAGCATTCTGGCGTCACGTATTCCTGGAATCCTCATTTTTACACGCAGAGACCGCTTTTCCTATGATTCTAATTTATATCCAAAAAAATTGCATAAATAGTCCCACCGAAATACACAAGTCCAATAAATAGTTCTTTAAAAACAACGAAGTTATTTAGAGGTCTTTGTGAAAAGGGGCAACGCAGACGATGGACTTTTTGCTGGTGGGCCAAAAAAAATCCAGATCAGACACTGCCCACGAGGATAGAATAAATGGCGTTCTATGTAACAACACACACGGAAAACAAAAAATCTAAATAACTTTGTTGTTTTTGAAGAACTATTTATAGAACTCGAGTATTTCATGGATAAAATAATACACTATATTGCATTACTCCACAACCTCTTCCGTCAGTTATCGGAGCGCTTGATGTAAGCCTCGCACGACTGGTTGGTACATAAAGGGTGAGCCTCGCTCTTCAACGAGAAAATGCCGTCAACCTACTCGGGACCCTTCCGTTTGTGCAAGCCCTGAGACAATCTATAAATAGAACAATCCGAGCTTTTTGTAGGCTGGACCAGAAAACCTAAATCTCACAATATTCTGTCACGCACCACGGAAAAGAATAAAATGCGGAGGACAGAAAGTCCGTCGTTTGCGTTGCCACTTTTCACAAAGACCTCTAAATAACTATTTATGTACAGTTTTTTGGAATTTAAATTATAATTAAAAGTAAATTTAAAGTGGAATTTTAAAGTGGCACCCCTGACAGAAAAGTTGAAAAGAAACCGTTTGGCTTGGTGTGGACACGTTATGAGGAGGGATGAAACGCATGTTACTAAGAGAATGATGAATATGGATGTCGATGGTTGGAAAGAAATAGAAAGACCACGGAAAAGATGGATGGATTATGTGAAGGGTGATATGAACGAAAAGGACGTGAATGATGAGGTAACGGCTGATAGAGGAGATTGGAAGACAACGACGTACTGCGCCGATTCCAAATAAATTGGGACCAGAGCAAGATGATTATGAAATCAGTCTCTTATAGTATTGAATAACTCTTAACTTTTTTTTTGCACTATTTGACACTATTTCAGCACAGTGTTTTGACATTGCCAAAATAGTTGTCAGTTCTATACTAGCGGCACGCTGTGATGACCGTTTTGACGTTTGTCCGCTCATGAAGTTCCGTATTAATTGATAACGACTTTGAAGGAAAGAATTGCGGTACTTATTGACGATAGTGATGTGCAGAGATGCATAAATTTGGACGAATCTGATTAAATATGGCCTTTTGTGGCACCTTTTTTGGTGTCTTTTTGTATTCATAATGTTTCTTGTGTGCATATAGAATATGTATATTCATTTTCATTCCAATATTCAATTCGTTCAAATATATTATGTAAACATTTATATTTTTGTTTTATTAAACCTTTTTAATCACGTAACCTTTCCAACGGCCTCTTAAATAAATAAATAATAATAAACCTTTTTAATCAGGTACTACTTGCAACAAAACTTATAGATTTGTTTTTTTTTTCGACAATAAATTGACATTTCACATCGCTATTGTAATATGTCAAAACGGCCATCAGAGAGCGTGCTGCAGCCAAATTTGGATCTGTTCATCGACTTTTGAGTACAACTATATAAGGATCGTCCTCCAACGGCTATACTAATGAAGAAAACATCAATTGTATTGAAGTAAAATTGGGCCAAAGCATCCTAAAACACTTCAACTACCATCCCATAAAACCAATAAAAATCTGACTATAATATTACAGGTTTGCATCTAAACCACCAATTCCCTCATCTTTACAAATACCACTTATCAGAATCTCATTATCCGCTTAATAGCTTTCTTCATCGCGTTCGTACTCAACTATTACGATACCTTCTATTTATGTAGAATACTTCTATATAACCGGGCACAGTGCTACCACAGACAGTTATACTTGCTCAGTTGGTTATTACAACTTAACAAGTTTCATTATGACATAAACTCTGAAGTCTTGTTAGATCGATGCTGAGAGTTTTTGGAATACCTATCTATTTTTTTATGGTGTACGACCTTTGGTGTAGGGATTAGCATCTCTGACTGCTATACTTAAAAAATACACATTTCTATCTTTAGGACCACCCTAAATACATGTCTAAATTGGTAGTCAAATAATTCTAATTTTATTCTTCTCATGCCATACCTTTCGCTGCCGTAAATGTATGTTGCTCCAGCACCCCGTCATGAACAGCCAGACGACCTTTTTGGACACCTTCTGGCTCCTCATAAAGACATGCAGTGCTGTATTGACCTGATTTTCACAATTCACTCTCCTTTCGATGTCCTTCTCACACTTTACATCCCTTGTAAACAGTGAACCCAAATAGATAGATAGATAAAGCCTTTATTTGTTTCCACAGTCACACACATACATTTAGCTTATACATATTGATACACAGATAAGGTAACACATCAACAACAATAACATAATATTGTAACACTAACGCATATGTGTACTGCAGCAGTACAAATGGGCCATAGCTCAGTGTATTAGAATTGCTCATTGAGCAAAACACTGATTTTCAGCTATCCCGTAAGGAGCAGATACATACGCACTTGCTCCACTTTTTCTCCATCTATCAAAATACTGCAATCCGTCATACAATATTTATTATAATACGTAATAAGTACAAATCATAGTCTAGATAATTCGTAATCTAGTAGCACTCTGTAAGATGTTTGACAGCATGATTATTTCGCAAAAGGAGTCTTGTGTTTAATAGAAATAAATGCAACCCAAACCAGTTTCATTTCCACCCACCATTCCAAGTTAACCAATTTTACAAAGTCAATCAATTAATAATATATATTTCGGACACTCACACCACATATTCAAGTAACGTCTGTACTGGATACTAGATAACCGATATACATACCGAGTGGTAGCTTTCCGCATGCGTAAAAGTACTTTATAATGGATTCTTTGCCAAAATCTCAATAAGGTCGGTTGAGCATTTTAGGCTTGAAAAGCGAACAGATAGACAAAATGTTCGTAAACATCTCATAAACATTTACATCTAGCCGGATTCGAAACCGTAACCGTTTATTTCAAAGGCACAGTCCTACCCTAATCGGTCGTATCATAACACGCTGTCAACTATTTTCCCAAGTCCAAACTCTACGTGGTGTGTTTTGACAATCGTGTCCACTGTCAGCGTGCCTGTCCGTCCGTCAGCCTCTTGTTTATTTTTATATTTTTTTTATTTACACGGCTAATCGCATCTAAAGATCTTCCATTTAGACCCACCAATGACACGCACGATTTCTGCTTTTAGTTACGGTTTTCAGTAATAAACTGGCAAGTTATAGGATGTTCTTTTTCTGCGGTCGCTGTCAAAGAAAGAAAACATTGTTGGACGGAAACCTGTAGCTATACTGGCAATAAACAAACAGATTCGACTCACAATGACTAGTATCTGGAGCCGTTACAACCCTTATTAAAAAAACAAAGAGATTAAATAGAGCAAACTGATTATTTAAATATTGCATAGTAATTTTTAAATAATCAGTTTTTAAATACTAAAATCCCGACATATAGTTGACTTATTAATCGATATTTTATTTCATAGGACAAAATTATCACTTGAAAACGTCACTATTAACATTAATGTCACATTTCAATTTACTGCTCATTCACAAAGCTGACTCCCCAGAGAAGAACGAGCAAGAAACTCTAGGGTTGCTCTTTTAAACAGATTATGGGTTACAATTCGTGATTTGTAATTATATGAATAATAAGACAGCTATGTCCACGCTGGCTTGCTCACACAAACGATGAATAGATTATATAACCTATATTTGTGCTAAATAGAGACCAGCCTTCGTTCGAACAAGCGCTCCCATGACTGTCGTTGACTTAATACTTAGTAGGTCACTCATAGAGCCAAATATTTAATTGTAATGTCAAATCATGAATTTATTTATTTTTATGATACCAACACATTAGTGATCTGAAAAACAATTTTGTTGAATTTCACGACCACATCCATCTTCGTGGGCTTACACAACTAGACGGACAACAGACCGATTCCTTTTTGCAAAAATAAGGTGCGTAACCTTAAGAAATGCATGTTTGGTTATTTATTACTCAAATGTTTACATTATTTAGGAATTTTTAGATTTGAAGACACTTGCATGCTATTGTGATTTAGCGAGTTGAGGCCAATTTATATTATGACATGTGATTTATACTTAATATTGTCCAATAGTTGTACGTCATTCTAATGAATGAATTAGGAGGATCTTATCTTAATAACACCTAATATAATGCACCCTATTTAAGAGCAAAGAAATCATCATATTCTATAAATAAAATAGCTTAAACCTTAAAAACACATAAAGCATGATAGATAGATAATAGATACAGCGTTTATTTGTAACTCTAGTCTCACACATACCATAAGTTCCAAAACAATTGGATAAATATAAATAATAATAATAATAAAATAAATAAATAAATATCTTTGCACATACACACAGCGCCATCTAGGTCCACAGTAAGCATCTAGGCTTGTGTTATGGATACCAGATGGTTGATAAACTACATAAATACATTTTTTTTGTAAATAAATTACATATAAAAATGAAAAACATCCTTAACTCGCGTTAGAATAAGTAAGTAAGTAATGTGTTTACTGTATTTGTTTATTAATACACTAGATATTGTCTATATGTCTGTACTGAATCCGGCGAAATGAGAATCCGTCCTTTTGGGAATCCGACCAAGTGGGAATAAATGTCGGGAACACATGTCTGTATTCATCATACTAACATATTTTATTTCATAACATTCTATAAAAATAACATCAGGATACACTAGAGTATGTGTATGCTACAGTTGGACAAATGGGTCATAGCTCAGTGTATATATAATTGCTCAGAGAGCAAAACACTTCGGACCACTAGGCGTGGGGAGGGATTCCACCCGTATATAGTTAATATACCGAATATTCGCAATAAGAAGTTCGATTCTTCATTCATCATCCGAACAGCCAAGGCATGGAACTCCCTTCCGGCGTCAGTCTTTCCTGAATCCTACAACCTTGGGATCTTCAAGAGCAGAGTGAATAGGCATTTACTGAGATCGCGTGCTTCATCTTCGACCACATCGTCAGTTTCCATCAGGTGAGATTGTGGTCAAACCCGAATCCAGTCCATCATTAAAAAAAAAACAGATTTTCAGCTATTACCCACGAGGAGACACTGGTGGAAAAGAGAACAACCACGCAAGCATATTTTATAGTGCGCGACAGTGTGTGATTACCATCCTCCCTGTACATCCTCGATAATGTGACAAAAACCTTGGAATTCCGTTGCGTATCGTTTACTCCGAGGCGATTAGTTGCGCCGAGGGAGCGCTCTGTGCATCAATCGACTCACGATGGGGCATATTATAGTATGGCACCTTGTAATTGGGCATTCGGCGCTGACAGCCAGGTAAATCCATCTATACAGTCCATTACACGGGCGAGCAGTACCATTGCTTCGTATTACAGGAATCTACGCAACAGCGTATGGAGTAAAGTGAATTTATCGCGGATGGAAAGATGCGTATTTTGTATTTTTTGCCATAATTTCCTGTCTTATCTTTAAATAGCCTATGTTCTTAAGCAGATCGCAGACAAACTCTCTGACAAATTTCAATACGATCCACCAGGGCAGATTGTGGTGAACTCGTCTTCAATTCTTGATAAAAAGGTCACTGATACATTCGACGACCTGTTTGGTGTAGTGCTTAGAAATTCTGACCACTGTATAGGTCGCGGGTTCGAATCCCGCTAGGGGCATATGTTTGTATGACGAATACGGACAGTACCCGAGTTATGGATGTTTTCATTTATAATAAGTAAAAATGTATATATGTAGTATATCAACCATCTGGTATCCACAACACAAGCCTATAAGTTGCTTAATGTGGAACTAGATAAACTACACAAATACATTTTTTTTGTAAATAAATAAATATAAATAAATGTTATACATATTTCGGACACTTACATCAATCATGTAGTCCCACACTAAGCAAAGCTTGTACTATGAATACTAGAAAACTCGGGAATCTATGATCCATGACTCGGGAATAAATGTTCGTATTCATCACACAAATTGCGGGATTCGAACCCGCAACCGTTGGTTTCGCTGATGGGTTCACTATCCACTACACCAACGGTCGTCAAATTTGGTCGTCAAAAATGGGCAGGCCTATTTGTGGCAGGACCGATGATCGTTAGGGTTGAAGCACTACTCCCGGGCTGATGCTGTAGAGGATGTCCAGGAGTAGGCCATAGTATGTAGAAGATGTTAGATGAGGATGAGCCGGCGGAAATCTTTGGAAGTCGTTGGGTGTTCAGCGGGAGATGAAAGATTATAAACGATAAATGTCCTTGGAAGAGGATTATTAATACTTTCACGGCTTAGGACAGCAAATGTCATTGACAATTTATAATAAAAAAGTATCACACACAAATAACTCAATGAATTTTAAAATAACTTTTACACTGAATAAAAAGGAATAACAGAGTTTATGTTCATTATGGCAATACCTAATAACAGAAAAATTCACGTCCAATACTTTCAAGGGTAAATCACGAACTGACTAACAAAGCTACACTGAAAAAAACAGAGAGAGAAAACAGGCAGAATTAAAATTTTGAATTTAAAATATTATGATGACTTAACCGAAAAAGAAACAAACAAGCAACTGTAAAAAGAGAACCAACGAGTTGCATGGCTTCTCGTTACAGGGCAGACCACTACTGGACTCTTATTCACAACGATTCGATAACGGAAAGGTTCTAATCCAAAATAAATAAAGTGCTTGAAGACAAAAATCCTTAATCAATGGGTGTTACCAGTGATGGCTTTGGCACTGAAACGTCGTGTCTCCCCATGGGTGTCATAAGAAAGCTTTAAGTCACGCAACGAGCTATGTAGAGGGCGATGCTCGGCGTTGCACTGCGTGATCTAATCAGGAATGAAGAAATCCATATCCCAACGAAAGTCACTGACATAGCCCAGCGGATTGGCAAATTGAAGTGACAGTGGGCAGGGTACATAGCTCGAAGAACGGCTCTGGTGCATTAAAGTTCTCGAGTGGAGACCAAGCACCAGCAAATGCAACGTAGTATGTCCACTCACAAGGTGGACGGATGACATGATAAAGGTCCTGCAGGTCGCTGGGTGCAGGTTGCTTCCAGCCGGTCGCTCTGGAATTCTATAAAAATCAGCGCTCAGCAGTGAACGTCCTGTGACTGGATATGATGATGATGAAAGTTCTAGTGGAACTCGGTCCGTGACATTTGCGTGTCGAGAAATTCGATCTCGGATCGAATTGAATGTCTAAATTATATATCTTCTGAATAGAAATGTCAAAGGTCAATAGCGAATTTCTTCTCCAAAGAAACTTATACAAATTCTAAATACTACATACATACCTACCTACTCGCCAACTACCCTTACAAAACCAGCGAACTAACACACGATTGCTAATAACTACTGCAATAATGTAATGGGGGAGGACCAGATGACCTGAAATACAGGCTACAGCCTAGTTGAGGCATCAGTGTCCCACAATTTTTTTTTCAATTTGTAACTGTATTCCTACCATATGCTGTATTTTGTAAATGGTGGAGAGAAAGTGTATTTTCTTTTCTGTTGGGCAATAAAGTGTATTCAAATTAAGTAGGTACCTACATGAAACAACAAATTTATTAAACACAATTGAAAATACCTATATCTTATAGAAGGACCAAGTACTATAGCATGAGGGGGGTGCAAAAGTATACTATTCACCAGTAAGCATTTCCAGTTTCATAATCATAATCGAATGTAAATGCGTTGTCTATTCGCCTATAGTAGCTTGCAATAATATCGCCATTGTCCGAGCCACCTTTTACCATGTGACTGGCACCTTCCCGGTCGCTCGCAACATCTCACTAGTTCAGGTAACTGAACAAAAGAGAAAAAAAGTTCACTGGTCCAGTTAACTGAACTGGTCAACGAACTAGTGGGAATCGAGGAAAAATACGCCGTCTAACTCGCTTCCGAGAGGCATAGTTCCTAGTACGCTGGCGCTATTGCCCCGCTGAAATAAATGAATTGGAATTGAATTGGATTAATATAACAATTATTTATTTATTTACAAAAGCCTAATACATTATTATTATACAAGAATTGACAAGTGTAATATTAAAGATCCTCTGAGTAACAGAATATCAATCTTCTTACCTCCAAAATAGATATAATTTGATTTATGATGGTCAGTGTTCCTCCGTGCCATTATTCTGCTTTGGGTATGAAAAGGTAAACAAAGAATAATTCTGGTGTGCTGTGATTATTACGAACCAATTTCTTTCAGGGCCAGAACTCACCTACCCCAACGGCCAAGGGTTCTTTGCGACAGATGGCCTGCCCTCTGCCACTTCAGCATAATAGTTCTTTAGGATATCAGTAACCTTGGTTCTTCCGACAGATTTCCTCGTATCGCATCATATTCGTTTAAAAACTGCATTTTAAACTTGTCGACGAAACCACTACACTGGTTAGAATCCCTGACTACTATAATACCAAAACGCCGCAAGTTCGAAACCCGCCCCCGCAGTCTCGACATAGATAGCGATCGCTATACCACCGATTTCGGTCGTCAAGTCCTAACAATGTTATTTTAATTGGAGAATTAGAGTCTTTAGTATCAAAATATCGGTTTCCATTGAAACTACGATTCAGGCTTCCAACAAAAACCGATATGATTATGAACACGATAACATTTAGAATAAGATCGTTAGGAGATAACGACCGAAATCGGTTGCTATCTATGTCGAGACTGCGGGCCCCGGAATAATGTTTGTATGATGTAAACAGACACGTGTACCCGTGTCATGGATGTTTTCATTTATATATTGTATTTATTTACAAAAAATTATATATTTTTGTAGTAGGTATAACAACCATCTGGTATCCATAATACAAGGCTAGTTGCTTAGTGTGGAACTAGATGGCGCTGTGAGTATGTCCAAGAAGATTTTGCTTGTGGAGAAGACCGACTAATAGTATCCGTGTTTCTGCAGCATATTGTCACGAGGCAGGACGCACTTCTTTGACTATCTTCAAACACTGAGCGGAAAAAACAAAACCTCTCTTGTTATTAATAAACACGCCTGTAAACTGGGCCCATTCGTTCCATTAAAGAGATTAATTAAAAAGTTTTAATGCAAAAAACCGTCGTTCTACCCTCGGCGCCCAATTAGAATTCTATCTCAGTTAATTACGACACTTTATTTTTAAGAGATCGTTATGGCAAATAATATCGATTTAAAGTAATGGTATGACGTTGGTAATGTACTACGTACCTACTCATTAACATATTAAATAACTGCTTTATACGTATGTTACAATTTAAAAAAGTAAGCTAGGTTTTCACTATATCAGAGCTTTTTGGCGGAAACTCAGCGAGAGATGTTGTATTATTTCTGATATTTGTGTAATATTCTGTGATTCTTGATATTCTGTGTTGTGAAGTTTAAAAAAAGTCAAAAAGTCAGGCAAAAGTCAGTGATGGTGTACAAGTGAAGGGAAAGTGTAAATTCCAGTGCGTAACGAAGCTTTCGGGTTCCCATAAGAAACCGCCTAAATCTTCCGTAAAGCATTCTGTCACTTTACTGCAAAATATTTAAAGGAATACTACAGAAGACTAGGCTATATGGGCTCAGTTTCGTTTGCCTTCCAAAATTGTTGGAAAATAAATTAAAAAAAATAGGTTAGGTTAGCTTTTGGCGCGAATATTCGGCAAATGTGGTGTTTTTCTTTACTGTGCAGCAAAAGTCAATTATTGTAATTGTGTACAAGTGATAATGTAAAATGGCTAGTAGGAAGAAAGAACAAGAATACCTTAGATGGTGTTGAACTGGAAAACAAGTGTCAATCATAAAAGAAAAAAGATTACAATTGTTTGCTTAAAGTAAATAGTATAATTATATTGTCTTCGATTTTGACACATGACTTTGTATCACCGCTACCTGTCGAGGCTATTTGGTACTATTATTTTTTAACTATCGTCTGGAAAACCCTTATTTCTTGACATTGTCATAATTTCTAAATTCCACTGTGATGTATGCTTACTTATACAAGTACCTTTAGTATAATAATATTAAATCAAACACAAGATTATAGGATACCCGTAGGCAATATAGACTAAAAGACATAATTAGGTTTATGAATCTAAAAGCGTTCCATTTGAAGGAACGCAAATACCTCGCCGTCAAATCGTCGCGCCGAACGCGCGCCAAGAATTTTAATAACCAATTTGTATTTAACAAATCTGCCCCAAGAGGCTGTTAGGGTTCCTCGTCTGATCCTTCTTTCTTTCTTTGAGAGTTATTCTTCACCACAGTGATATAGGTTATATTATTTTTCAATATTTTAGGAAATAGCACATAATACTACTTATAAAAACTGACAGTCTTATGTGTAATTTGTAATTGTATGTGTCCAATAGAGTGCGGGTCTCGATTGCCATTGGACTGCATGTTTAGTACTTGATTTGGATGGTGGCATATTGGATTTTGTATCTTAGATAGGTTGTACACCTTACTTATCATATAAACATTTCCATGCCTATTCACAGGTGTTACAGTTGATTATATGGGTATCCCATTCCATAATGAATTGTAGCTACAGCTTCTATTATTATGTAAATAAGTGTTAGTAAGATATCGATTTTTTTGTTTTTTTGGGAAGGTACAGTTAATATTTATGATAATAATGAGGTCAATTTATATTTAAGTCACATTTATGTCGCTATTTATTTATCGATATTTTATCTTTTCCCGACCCGCTGTGCGTTTACACAGACGTTCTTGCTTAATTAAAGAATGGGTGAACCAAAGGTCACATGCTACTATACCATCTTATGTCCAACGGCCGGATTAATGCTTCTCGGCAAAACAAGACGGTCATTTGGATATCATTTTTTTTTTGGTTGTGACCGGCTTGTTGTGGTGGTTAGAAACTCTGACCACTATACCAAAAGGTTGCGGGTTCGAATCCCTCGGGGGGCATAATGTTTGTGTGATGAATACGGACATGTGTACCCGAGTTATGGATGTTTTCATATACAATGTGTCCCGGAGAGAAGTGACCAGCGGGCGTAGTTTGAAAATTTATACAAAATTATCGATAAATCATTTAAATTTAGAGACCTAACTGCTTTTGTTTTTTAAAAATTGTTAATCCTTTTTTTTTAATAGACATGTCTGACCTTCTGCACTATTTTAGTCATAATTTCTTTGTTTTTACGTCTTTCCCAATTCTTTTTTTTTAATTCAGTGCTGTTATTATTATTCATCAAATTAAGTTATGAAAATTATCCCAAAACAAATAAATAATTTATTAAAAAAGAAATAAACTTAAAATTCGACCAACAAAACTGTATTTCTTTAAGTTTAAAAATAAAAAAACGAAAAATGTCCCTATAACATCATGTTTTTTTTTAATTATTATGATACTACATGATATTCTCTAAAATATCCTCGAACAATGTTTTTAGTTATTTCAAATAAATGTGAACGTACGAGACATTGAAATTGACCTTTTATGCTCCAGTAACTAGATAGAGATAAGTTTAAAAAAATGAAAGTAATGTTTTAAGCAGTTTATTTGCACATTTAAGTGTTTTGTTATTACAATGAATCATTTTGATTTTAACATGATAGTTTAATAATAAATAAAAGATACTTAATTTGTTAAAATGGTTGTTTATTAAGAAAAATCAGGTAATTAATTAATTATGTTTTCAAAATGACCGCCGTCAGCGGTTATGCAGGCCAGGGCCCTAAATGACATCCTTAGTGTAGTTCGCCTTATTTCTGCATGATTCTGCGCTATTTCTGCGGCAGCAGCATCGATTCTCTGTTTCAGCTGGTCTCTTGAAATTATTGGCACAGCATAAACTTTTTGCTTCATGTAGCCCCAGAAATAATAATCAAGAGGCGTCAAGTCTGGTGACCTCGGGGGCCATGCTACTGGACCGCCTCTGCCAATCCATCTTGGATAATTTTCATTGGCCTGGCCTGCATAACCGCTGACGGCGGTCATTTTGAAAACATAATTAATTAATTACCTGATTTTTCTTAATAAACAACCATTTTAACAAATTAAGTATCTTTTATTTATTATTAAACTATCATGTTAAAATCAAAATGATTCATTGTAATAACAAAACACTTAAATGTGCAAATAAACTGCTTAAAACATTACTTTCATTTTTTTAAACTTATCTCTATCTAGTTACTGGAGCATAAAAGGTCAATTACAATGTCTCGTACGTTCACATTTATTTGAAATAACATAAAACATTGTTCGAGGATATTTTAGAGAATATCATGTAGTATCATAATAATTAAAAAAAAACATGATGTTATAGGGACATTTTTCGTTTTTTTATTTTTAAACTTAAAGAAATACAGTTTTGTTGGTCGAATTTTAAGTTTATTTCTTTTTTAATAAATTATTTATTTGTTTTGGGATAATTTTCATAACTTAATTTGATGAATAATAATAACAGCACTGAATTAAAAAAAAAAGAATTGGGAAAGACGTAAAAACAAAGAAATTATGACTAAAATAGTGCAGAAGGTCAGACATGTCTATTAAAAAAAAAGGATTAACAATTTTTAAAAAACGAAAGCAGTTAGGTCTCTAAATTTAAATGATTTATCGATAATTTTGTATAAATTTTCAAACTACGCGCGCTGGTCACTTCTCTCCGGGACACATTGTATAATAAGTATTTATTTACAGAAAAAAAAGTATTTATGTAGTATATCAACCACCTGGTATCCACAACACAAGCCTATAGTTGCTTACTGTGGAACGAGATGGCGCTGTGTGTATGTCTAAGGATATTTATTTATTTATAAAAAAAAAAAATAACATTCACTAATCTTTTACACACTTTATACTTTTTATCACTACCTATAGATCGGTATACGGAACCCTTTCCTCTCGTTCCAAATCGCCATTACCAAATGCACTCTTTATACGCGTCTAAATCACTAACGCCGCGGCGTTCCCGTAATTGAATGTCCCTGTGATAAATCCGTGGTGGGATAAATCACAATTAAATACTCATGCTCAGAATGGGGATGGGATTGTTATTGGCCGGTTAGTATGCTTTCAGTCGCATAGCTAGGGCTGTCATTTGGCATCTGGCCTTTTTTGAGATATTTTACATTTTAAAATTTACAGTAAGTATAAGTATCTATTATTTCTTTTTTTTATTTATTTTACTATTTTTTATTGTACCTATGCCGCGAAAATTAGAGTGTCTAAACTCTTTGCTATACATTTTATTATCTGAGGTGGAACAGACCATTTATTATGGGACAATGGGGTTAAGAAATGGCTTTTTCTTCCGTATATTGCCTGTCTACTGTCCCTTACTTTATGTCAACTGTCAATATTATATCAAAATCTCTATTTTTTATACAAATAAGGTTCGATTTTGTTTGCGGGCCATAAAATAGTGGCGCCATCTGTAATTAGTTTAAAGTTTTTAACCCATTCTGAAATAACGAAAACAATTGTATTACTTTACGATTTCAAATTTTTATAGAGGCCCATATAAATTTTCTATAGAACAGCTGATTTTTTCAGCGATTGTGGGGTTGGTCCCAAAACAACAGTTTTTCAGTAGGATGGTTGGAATCATGTGGCAAAGTATCAGAAGCAAAGTGATAGCGATGGGAAGAAAATAAGCAAGAATATAATTATTACAGCCCCCGTAGCATGACAGTGAAACGTTTATGTCGCGCGAGATAATATTTGTCCTGCTCATTCGCTTGGACGAAATATACAACTATCCCACTCTCACTCCTACGTCGCGCGCGACAAACTCTGTCATGCTACGCAGGTAAGTGTGATTAATGAAAACTAAAATTAACACTAAATAACTAATATGTAACGACGAGTTATAGCCAGTATACCAATCAATCGGACGTTTTTGAAGGTGCACCGTGATATGACAGAAATATCATATCAAAACATTAAATACAGGTGGCAGCCCTATAGTAATGAATGAGTGATGGAACACACCCGCGATGGAGGTTTATAATTGGGCTGCTTAATTAGACACGTAAGTACTTACTTACTTATATATTTACTGTTCATTTCTTACATCGTTCATATTCATCGCCAATACTGACACAGTTGACGCATAATCCGACTTACGCCTAGTAAGAATAGGTAGAACCCAGGATCTACAAAATTATTCGTTTAACGATAGAACAGTCAGGCATAGCCTATGGTCGTGGTCAACTTTATTCTCTCGTTTGAACATTTTTTTACAATGTTCTACTTTTTGGACAGGCCAAGGAAGCTAGAGCCAATTAACAAATGCGTTCACGACTTACTTTCAAGAATTCCTGTCATCCATATTTCGATCTGTTAATGTTGATAGTACTTTATGGAAGATGGTGGATGCTAAGGAGACAAAAACTATCTGGTGAGGGAAGCTAAATCTTTTGTATTTTCTATCGCTTTTCATCATCATCATCATATCAGGCTGGACAAAGGCCTCCCCCGAGTAGTAGGGATTCAACGGTTCTGGACCACCCCAGTTTTCTGGTCCATCACTCCACCCCCTGCTCACAAAAAGGGCTTCACATATGCTCGCGGTATGTGTGTAATAAAGTTTATTCACGGTTAAATTCGCGCTTAGATTCGCGGTATGTGTAATAAACTTTATTCACGGTTACGTAATAAAGTTTATTCACGGTTAAATTCACGCTTAGATTCGCGGTTATTATCGGCGGATGTGTGGGTGGCTTGGTCCGGTTCAATGACAGATATCGTTCGGCCATATGTGAGATATCACGGTGCTCGCGGAATAATCATCGCGCTTCGTTGCGTAATAAATTCGCGGTTCCATATGTGACATGTCGTGGTCCTCTCACAGAATTGATCGAGGGACAGATTGAGAGCGGCACGGTTGCATTGTTATGGAATCATGGTAATAAAATTAATTCACTGTTTGATTGGGAACGCTCGCGGACGCTCTTTGAATCATGGGTGGTCCGGCGAGTAGAGTCCGAACAAAAGCTTAGAAAGTTTCTATAGCAGCGGCATTTCTTTGTGAAATATTTTTTTATCGTAAGTATTAATTTTACGTTGCTGGGTAGAGTCCAAACAAAAGCGTGGTAATTGTGTATTATTGATAAATTCGCGGTTCCATATGTGACATGTCGTGGTCCTCTCACAGAATTGATCGAGGGACAGATTGAGAGCGGCACGGTTGCATTGTTATGGAATCATGGTAATAAAATTAATTCACTGTTTGATTGGGAACGCTCGCGAACGCTCTTTGAATCATGGGTGGTCCGGCGAGTAGAGTCCGAACAAAAGCGTACTTATTCTTAGAAAGTTTCTATAGCAGCGGCATTTCTTTGTGAAATATTTTTTTATCGTAAGTATTAATTTTACGTTGCTGGGTAGAGTCCAAACAAAAGCGTGGTAATTGTGTATTATTGTTGTATGTACATTTTACGATTATTGCTGTTTCAAAATGGAGTATCCCGTCCTTACCTTAAATTTTTTTCATGGTTATTGCCACAAAGTTTCTATAGAAACGGTATTTCTTTGTTGTGAAATGAGTTTTTGCTACGTTGACTTGTCAAAACAGGATCTCGTGTGACATATATAAGAGCGCTAAGGCCTACGTCTCTCTACACAGTTCGAGAGATACCAGTTGACAAAGCATCTACTATGGTGAGTTTAATTATTTAATTTTACCTATTTTTCTCAATTGTGTTGTGTTGTGTGTGTTTCAATATGTATACGTAGTGTTTCCAAACTGTTATAAAACAATTCCTAACATCTGAACCTAAATTATCCGAGTCGTTAATGATTTCTCAGTGAATTCTCGATGTCGCTAAGTTTGTCCCTATTCTAATTTAACTATACTCTCTTGTTTCAGTGTGTGTTATATTGTTCTAATGTATAATCGTTAATTAATCAATTATAGTGCGCCTCGATGAATAGGGCTCTGTGAGCATCGTGGTTTTTTGGAAAAACTAAGTCATACGCTAACCCAATATTTAAACTTGTTTCAGACATCAATTCCCGAGTGTGATTACACATTTAAGAACTATTATTTTCCTGCCTCTCCTGATTTAAGTGATGATGAAACTCGCGGTTCTCCCACATTAAAGGCCAAGCAAAATACCGCAAAGAGAAGCATTGATGCTTTTTTTGAGAAGCCGAAGAAAAAGAAGGTCAGAACGCACTCTTCAAATGTGGCCCAGGCTAACGGAGAGGGAACATCATACATTTCATCAAATAACGACGATGGATCCACTGCGAGCCATCTCATTAAAATAGAAGTGTATGAGATGAAAAAATTGAAAGATGTTCTACCCATTGATTACTGGAAATACGCAGATGTACGTGTTAAATATTACATCACATCAGAAGAGGACAAAAATTATCAAAATACCAGAGATTTAATTTATAATATAACAAAACAGGTGGCAACTAGGAAGGGCTGCACAAAATATTTCATAGAAACCGATAAGAAACAATAACACCTTACCTATTGTTACCACTCTTACTACCTTATTTCACCTGGAGTATACAGTCCGACCGATAGTAGACTATCTAATTCTAAATCTAATGAAGAAGTAATTAGTTTATATTTAGTTGATAATATATAATTACAAAATAAAATATATTTTTTTTTCACTTATAATTATAGTATTTTATTTTTCTATAGCTTTATATTAAAAATGGGAGGGGGAAATAAATGAAAGAGTTTGTTATCATCATCATTGTAATATATTATTTCTAAAATAAGGTTGTAAACATTCTATTTATCAAAATGTCATTATACAGAGGTATATCACAAAAACATCTAATAAAGTCTAACATACTCATACCCATATATTTAAAGTATAGATATACTAAACAGTATTCACCACAAACAGAAGTTAAATGACTTTGAAGCTTTTCATTGTTGTATAACCATTTTCGAGTATTCCTGTTTAGAAACATTCTATGGTAACCGGTAGGCTTTCTCCCAAATGAATCAAAATATTCACCAACACCATTTTCATCAATATTAATAGCCACCCAATGTGATCCAGGTTTTGTATCGGGATCTAAGTTAGAAATAAAGTAAGTCGGCACTTCTATGTACATCGGAATTCTGTTAGCAGCGAACACATTAAATTCTAGATGTGGATTAATATCTTTCATACATAGCCCTATTTCTCGGGTATTCATCATGAAACAAATCGAACATACTTACATTGAGGTATACTAAAAAGAAAGTGATGATAAATGTTACATGAATTTCAATTTATAATAAAAAGTTTAATGTTACCCTTTAATTAACTATTATAATCTACACTTACATCTCTATTCTTATTAATTTCAATAACATTGTCAAACTCAGCGTACACAATGCAGTTAAGAGTTTTGGTGAGTGCTGATTCAAATTGGACTTCTATTCTAACACACCCATGTCTTATTAAATTCCAATGTGAATTCGAGTTTGCAGATAGATCGGGAGTTAAATCAAATGCCATTAAGCAATATCCATTTGCATAGTCCTCTATCGATATGGAATTTCCTTCATTTAAAAAGTGGATACCAGTCCCAGTAAATAATGTGTGGTAACTACTCGTAAACACACCACTTTCGTATGATGGCATCAGAGTTTTAGAAGGTATTTGCTGACCATCTACATACAAGCTAAATACATTTATATCATGATTATGGAAATTAAATGGATTGGTATTAAAAGTACCGTTAAAAGCTATATTGTCAATAAACCCGATAATACATCTTTTTGGTACCTGCCCAAGAAATACGTTATCAAGTCTTTTTCCACGTATTCCTGAGGGGATAGTCAAAACTTTTACTTCAGCACGAGTAATTGGATATTTAGCAGTAGTAGTGGATAAAACTTTTTGATGGGCAATTAAAACTGATGGATTTATTCTTGCCTTACGTAATATAAGAGTGGCACCATCAATTTGAACTTTGCATTTAGAATCTTGGGATGATGACATTAGATTAAAGGAGTCCTTATTACGCACTAATTTAACGCGTATTTCTACACCATTTATAAGAAATTTTTCTTGATTAAAGAGATCACCGTGTAAATGTCCAATCATTTCAACTACTTTTCCATCTTTTACTCGTTGATACCTTTTGATGAACCCTTCGTTAGTATCATCACATGAATCCATCTTAGATGCTGTGTCTTCGTACCACATACCACAAGTCAGATGTGATTGTTTTGCCGCAGGTCCATAATTAAGTAGAGTTTCAACATAAGACCGATATGCATATGTGTTGTTAGGAGGTGATACAAGTTTTTGATTTAAGTATACATCTAGTTGGTTAAAAAGTGAATGCAACCAATTATTTACAGGTGCCACTTTAACACTAGTAGAAGCAGCGGTAGAATCTATGTTGACTATTTTAGCTTTAACATGAAGCAGAGTGTGTGACAAATCAATGTAGTCATCACCAGTTCCTGGCATAACAAACTCAATTGGCCCTTCATCACTTAGAGATGATATTGGTGTACAGTGAATCCATTGTCCACTTTCAATACTTGTCTGTGTTGATGGAAGTGCAAAAAGATCCAACTCTGATTTAACACACTCACAAGAATGATTATGTAAGAACGACATAGTTAATCCGAAAATATATCTTTTATGTAATTTTTCTTCTTCTGAACCCCTCTTCGCTTAGATGCTTTCAATGAAATGATTGGTTTCTTTACACGTCTTTTGATTTTATACCCGGAACCAGACATAAGTGAATCGATTTTATCATCCGCTTTTCGTTTTAAATTAGCAGCTGCATTTTTGAGACGAGACTTAACAGATTCCTCCATTGGTTGTGTCCTAATCATATCTGATAATAACCCTACACCTGCGCTTAATGCCTCTTTTCCAACGGCTTTGGCACCACTCGCTAAGAGTGGAAATACAGATCTAAACAGTCCTCCTAAAAAACTTCCAATGCCATGACCACGCTGATAAGGTATACCTCGATATATAATACCCACACCTGAACCAGCTTGGTGAGAATAATAATGATGGTAAGGACAAAGTATGTTATCACGTTTATGATTCATTTTATTCGCATAAAATGAAGTTTAATACATGAAGTTCCAAATTGGAATGGTACTCTATTACCAATGCTGGTTCTTATATCTATTTCTATGGTATCAAATTCTCTACGCATGACTGGAAGATAATGAATAGGAGATAATATATGCATTTTGTATGCACCATAAATGTATTTTGATGGATCTAGTGGAATGATTCTAAATAACGAGCTCATCACATCCCCCACAATTTGTGGATGGATAATATCAGAATAAATAAACAGTTGTGAAGGCAATCCCAATTGTAAATTCGTTGGGTATATTGCATGTGGCTTTGTTATTAAATTTGTATAAGGCTCAAAGCCAAGTTGAAGACTTAGCGTAGGGGATAAGACCAACGATGATACATTGTTAGTTAATTTCGTAACAGTAATAAGTTTCGAGTTGTCATCAATTTCAAATTTCACTTGGTTACGTAAGAGGTTATTTTCATTGAATACTTTTAGAAAATTATTGATGTGGTCATAAGTAAAAGATGGGATTTGAGATTTGTATTCCACTGGTATTAACGATGGATCATCATAATAGTAGTTTTCATTCAGATCAATACGACTGTGAGACTTATCTTCTACAGATACTGCATCATTACTCTTGTAATCTCCTTCTACTATGGCTTTTTGCTTGATGAAGAGAATATTCTCATTTTCTTGAACATTAAATATCGAGCAGGGATAATGAAATTCAGCTAACCCGACAACCCATTCACCCTCCAATTGAACAGTTTTAGGTAGCTTTGTTATGAAGTTAGCTGTTGTGTTTTGAGGGAAATATATAGTTGAACTGTTGCTTGGTAAAGTAAGATAAAAGCTATCTTCTATCATATTAACTCCAAGTTTGATGCTGATATCCAACTATTGAATTTATTAGGATATCCTTTCCATTTGACAAACACTTCCTTTCTGTTACCAAAACGACGAGTGCATATTATTTTATCGATTTTATATTTAATGGTGGGGTCATAGATTACTTTTTGTAGTTCCCTACCATAAAACGTACCCACTATTGGTTCGTTTTTAAGATCTTTTAAATTGTAAACAACCCAAGGAAATCTTTTAACAATAGATGATATTATAAATATTTCATCCGACCAATTTGTTTCATACCCTTTTTGAAAAATGTGTTTATATTTCGTTATTCTAACATGATCACCTACTTTAAATGATGAACGATCACTTATATGCTCATTATTGTCCTTATCATATAAATTAGACCATACTGCCATTATATTATTCGAATTCACATCACTAGGACACATTTTAATACTGGAATGTACACTGTGATTGTAAGAATGTAATAATTCTTGTAAAATATCAATATATCTATATGTATTATTATGAGTGAAATATCGCCACATTTTCATTTTAAGTGTTCTCTGAAATCTTTCTACAATACTAGCTTTGATATCAGGATTGTTCGTTGTATAGTAATTAATATTTTTCCTTTTGAGGAATTGATTTACATCTTTTGAAACAAATTCGGTACCTTTATCGGATTGTATATGTCTAGGAGTAGCCCCTGCTTCAGTAAATATGCTTTCGAAACATGTCTTAACAGTTTCAGAATTTTTTTTCTTCATAGGCCTTGCAAAAGCGTACTTACTAAATACATCAATGACACAGAGAATATAATTAAAGCCATCATTATATTTATTGTATGTTCGCATATCACTTAAATCCGCTTGCCATAGCTCATTTAAATTAGATAAAATATATTTGTTCCTAGGAAATCGTCTATTAACAGGTTTGTGCAAAGTATAAGTTTCTTGAGATTGTAACCACTTCTTTACATTCTGTCTGTTCATTTTCCCTTGCATAGCTTTTACTAATTTGTTAACACTGCTATATCCAGCCGGGTGAGAGACATCATAATATATGTTATTTATATCATCTAGTTGGGGTTCCATCTCTCCCAATCTAATTTTCTTTTATGTAGCAAGTCACCACGTCTTCGCTTTGGTGTTTTATGTTTGTCTACTAAATCGTCTTTGTTAAAATCAGCCGAATCAAGGTTGTTTATGTATTCAAGCGTTTCTGGGTTACTTATACAAGTTAATGGTATTTTTATGTCCCTTAGAGCTGAAGCGAACTTTTCCCAACCTGATGGTTTTGGGCGTCGTAACGGTCGTAGGACATCATTAATTAAATCTACAATATTACTGCGAGGAACAATTTCATTATTGATTATGACTTTACCTTCACCATCCCAAGTAATGGCATTTCCTTCTGACAATATACCTTCTAATAATAGTTCACCCTTTTTTTTATATGTTTTTGGTATAAATTTAAACAAATAACTTGGGGTATAACGTGATACTATATGATTTTCCTTTACTACGTCTTCTTCTGTTGTTGATAATTTTGGAACTACTGCATTATCATTATTTTCTTCCTTTTTAATACTATTAAAAACTGCATTGATAGGGGCATCTGTAACTATTGGTAATGTAATGGGATGACGTTCTGTACCAGCAAAATGTAAATATCTTTGTAAGATTTGTAAATATTGCATCCATTTCTCACGGTCTTCAATTTTACTATTTAAGATTTTATTCATCTCTTCATCGAGACGGGACAATGGTTTTTCAGGAACGTTATCACTGTGTCTAATCCTATCAATGACATGAGGTTCCACAAGTATCATTTTCTTTGTGTTCTCCATTTTACTTATTCAAAAACGAACTTAATAATCCACTAAGAACAGAACCTAAAATTATGGGTAAGAATGCTCCACCTTTCTGTATAATAATTCGTTTTCGGGAGTTACTTTTACCCTTAGATACTAATTTTCTCAACAAAGTTTTGTATTTACTCAACTTGGATTTATCTCTATCCTTCAGAGGAATTTTACCATTCAAAATATTATAAATACATTCACATAAACAATTTATTTCTTCATTGCGACATACTTTCAACAAGGCTGTACAATACTTAGGTTTAAGCGTATGCAAAGCTTTTAGTAATTCAAGATGCGTCGTCACTCTACCAACCATTGTAACCGACTAATAATAATAATATTTTGAGGTTGTTATTATTATAAGGAAACACTATGCAATATTTGTTGAAAAAAAGCAATGTAACTTCAAGAAACTAAATTTTGATTGCCGCACCCCTTTTATAGGGATTTCAATGAAAGTATCTACAATACTTTCACATATACGATTTATTTTATCTTCACTACATTTTTTCAATAAAGCTTTGCGATATTTCGGTGTGAGTACTTGTAAAGCTAGTGATAATTCCTGATCTTGTGGTACTGCTTCTTCAGGCATTATCGACCACTAACTGATATTTGATTACGGTGTGTATCATATTTATAACCCTTTTTCGGCAAATAAACTACACAGTTTTCATCCGAGGGAAAGAGTTTACTCTTAAAACGACACATATCATTTGTATTTTGTTTTAAATCAATCATTAGATAACCATGTGCTTCTGCTGTAGCGTCCTTATAAGCTTCTTCGACGAATTTGGAATTATCTGGCATTACTTGACGTGCTAAATGACGTATTTGTGCTCTATCTCTAGGATTTTTGAAGAAAATTATGTAACTCGAATTTAAGGAAATATCGCGTTGCCCTCTACCTTGGTGAAATAAATTTTGTGTTATATAAAACACACTAAGATTTCTATGATGACTACCTTTAGTGAAAATATCTACAATGCGGGCATCGGATTCTCGCATAAGATCATCTATTATCAGTAATTGTGGTAGCTTACCATCAAACATGCTTAACTCAGGGCTACCCTGTTTATAATCAACATTGTTCAAATTATATAAAGGTTGCATTTCATCGTAACACCATAATATCCGTTCAAAGTCACTGTTACAAATATCTTTTGCATATTTTAAGAAATTGGTAACAAAGTTAGATTTACCACAACCACTTGGGCCTGCTACAATAGCTGTGAAAGGATGGATGAAATGAAACATTTTTTTATTTTGTTACAATTTAACGTGTAACCTATAAAGCTCTGTGTTTAGGAATGGGGTTAAACAAAATAGGAAGTCTCTTATAAAGTCACTCAGTAATTTTATTATATAAATTTCATTTAGAAATCACACAATTTAAAATATACTTACAATTATGAAAATTAATTAAAAATTTCAAATACAGTTTTACAATTCAAATAATTAAAATAATCTTACAATAATGATATTATACTAATAGTGGTACTTAAAATGTATATACATTATTTAATACTGTAATGACCCCAAGCAAAAGTATCTGTAGAGTTAGGTATAAAATATCTCTTAGTGTCATTATAAGATAAACATATCTTGTTTATTTTCTGAGTGAAAATAGTATGCTTTAAACTTCTTATTCTATACATTTCCGAAATTTGGATTTCGTTATGAAATAAACATTTTTTATAATTTTCCATTAACATTTTTTTCGTAACATTTTTGTTTACGCCTTTAGCTTTAGCGGTTACCTTATTTTCAACATCTATACAATACATTTTAGATCGCAAACCAACAAACTCTTTAAATATCTTTCCATTGTTTTCATCCTTAAAATATCCCAACTTTTTTTTATTTAACAGTGGAATACCAAAGACATTGTTAGATGGATAATCTGAAGTATCAAAATAATTGTATATATCAAGTGCTATATCTGTGTAAAAGTTATCAGTAAAGATATGATAAATTAAACTATCCGTGTCTGTATAGAGTAACTTTACTTTATTGTTATATTTTGGTTTAATATAATTATAATGAAAATTGTACATAAGAGTTTTTGAAATGTCCAATATGCAAAAACCTAAATAAATAGGTTTATTGTAGAATAATTTCGTTTTGTGTAATTGAACAGCAACTAGTGACTCAGAAAATATTGAAAGGCTATGGAATTCCGGTCGGGCTATCAGGCTTTGCACACCTTGAGTTTTACCACGATTTTCCCAATGTGTTAATAATTTTACATTAACTCGTTTTTCTATGTTTTCCATAGTCTTACCAAACACAGAATTATTCATAAGTTTGTAAAAATCTTTGTCAAAATCAGTTTTTGCTAAAGTTCTCAATTCTGTGTTTAAATCTATGTACTTTTTTAGCCAGGGACTTTGTTTAAACTGTAAAATTCTGTGGACTTTGAGCAATTTCATACCTAATTGCAAACATTGTATAAGATTTCTATAATGTATAACATAATTCTTTTTGTTATATAAATTAGGAACTAATTTCTTATCTTTACTATTACCTATAACAATATTTTCAGGACATAAGGGGAAATCTGAATGTAAATCATGAATGTTTTCAGGATAATGGAGATCGACCTCCAATATATATCCAACATCAGATGTAAGTGATACATGAAAATCAGTATTTGCACTAACCCATTTGAAATCTCCTACAGGTAAGTATTGTGACATTGCCCATCCATAAAGGTTATTTGCATCAAAATACATCAAATAAGATTTTTGTAAATCTGAATTGAAATCTTTGAGATATTCATTATTAGCCTTTCCATATCTATTACAGCATTGTGATACACCCCCTCTTATACCAGATTTCACAAACGCTAACTTATCGAAATCAGTCAACAATTCTAATTCAATTTTTGTGTATTTCAACATCGCATCCCAACTTAACCCCGGAGCTGTGTAATATTGAGTTGGATCTAAATCATAAGTTTCAATACACACTTCACGGAAATTTTCAAAGATATCGGTTAATAGCATAACATCGGTTTTCAAGTATAGATTTGAATAATCTAACATATTTTGACATTTAAAATGTTTCCAAACATCTAAAGCATGTTTATAATCATTATCAGATACACATGTATCAGTCAAAGAACTGTAAAATTGATCCTGCGTGGGAAGTGATGTGACCTGCAACGACTCATATGAGTTAATAAATTCATATGGAAATACACCTTTTTTTATTAATCTCTGAAAATCAGTTTTCTCAGGAAATTGTTTTCTTAACTCTTTCAATTGTTTTTCTTTAAGATTTTTTGCCAAACTATCTAAACTACTGGACATAAACTTGAAAGAATCCAAAAACCTTAAAAATATTGAATGACCATTTATAAATATTTTTTTAGAAAATGAAATGTACTTTTCTTTACTTTGTGGGATAATTTCTATTTCACCATCCATAAAGTTAAGTGCATGAACAATAAAATGAGCATCATAATTACTCAAGTTATGAAACAAAATTGGAATGAAGAAAGGTACACGATATTTAGAACTACATATTTTATGAGCTACCCCCCTAAACTTTCCAGTATTCCAATCAAAATCTAGATCGGTATCATTATTATCTAATCGAGTCTCGCATATATAACATAACTCTGATTGACTAATTTTCAATTGATCAGCATCAGTTAATGGTTGGGGTCGTTTTTGAAAGCAATTCCTTTTTTGTATCTCGGATAAGTCTTTATATAAACTTTCCATAAATACTTTTGCACAGTCTGGTCCAGTATATGTTCGATACTTGGAAAGGGAATCATCATAGGAACATTTTATATAGTAACCATAGCTATACACTTCATGCTCATGTATTGATCGGGTGTATGATTTTAATGGATTAGGATCACATGATTTAATCGGTTTCAAAATGGCTTCCAAATCTGCATATATAACAAAGGGTAATTTTAACTTTCGTTGGAATTTATCGAAGGTAATTTTATCATTACTTATTTCTTGACCAAACCAATTCTTAGTCTTTTTATTCATTCCAGGTAATTCTGTAACTATTTGTGCACAATCTTTTGTTTGATGGTTTGTTAACCTTTCTCTGGTAGTAAAATATAATAAACAACCATCACAAATATGTATCGCTTTCTCCTGGTTAGTGACTTGTTTATTTACCAAACGTGACATGTTTTTAATGTAACAATAATGGTTATCGGAACCATTTACTAAGTATAACAAGTTTACATGGGTTTCTTTACGAGACTTGGTAAAGTACAAAGGACCCACAATAGTATTTTTCTTAGTATCTTTGTTGTAATCCAAACCAAAAACATTAATGCTTATATTGTTTTGTTTTTCAACTCTACTTATATCTTTTAACTTCACTGGGAATTGAATACCATTAAAGTTCAATTTATTCTCATGTCTAATATAAGATGATACCCGATCTAAGTGAGTATTAACTGGATACATTGCGGAGAGTAAAGCCCACTTTAAACATTGTTGGTCTCTATTTTTTACATTTATTACAGCTTTCTTGTGTTTAATATCTATCGGTAAATCGATATATGTCGAGCCACGTAAGGGGTTAAATTGATTAATATTCATTTCTAAAAACTTTATTTCCCGCAAAGACCAACCACTATCTTTTTTCTCAAAGTCAGTCATCCTTGTTTTAATATTTTCCATCAATGTATTGAAGTAAATATCTAAATTTTCACCTAAGCAAAGTGACCAGTTATTTGTTTGAAAGTCAAATGAATTTTTAATGTCTTTAGTTTCCTGTACAAAGTCCGCATGAACTATAAAGTTGACTTTAATAGTAGTCAGCTCCCTCAAACACTCTTCTACAAGAAATAAAATAGTTTCCCTCACTGATTTTATGAACAATTCCGGGGTTTGTAAAACATTATTATCATTGGAAAGAGGTGAAGTTATTCTGTAGGTTAATATTCTAGAACCAAAAGCTGTAGAAATAATACTAACATTATCGAGATTATGTTCTTGAACGAAAACCTTTTCTTTGTGTGATTTACTCCGCAAGTGGTTAGTGAAATATCTTCGACTCACCGTGTGATTACATATTCCACATGTTATGGGGTCCACCACCACATTTGAAGGTCCAGCACTGCTAGTCGATCTGCTCGTAGATGTCGACGCGTTGTTGTTATTCACGACATTGATATACTCAGTGCAACTAGATGACTCATTTGCTTCTTGTATGCGACGCGATTTCGATGCAACTTGTACACTCGATTGCACCTTTCTTTTCCCCCCGGTTTGATTACTTGCACTGTAATAGAACACACAATATTAGTATTAGAGTTATAATAATGAAATAACACAATCAAAATTGCTTTCATAATACCCACATTAAGGATTACACAGCTTACAATATGCCTGCATTTGTAATACACCATCAATTTCATCAATGTTCTCAGTAGTCGCATCACTTCTTATTTTATGCCCACTACAAGGAGTAAAATATGGTATAATATCTGGGTCCTCTATCATGAAATTAGGAAGTTTATGACTAATGTACCACAGCCTAATGAAATTATGAAATTTGTTTAGAAGAAACGATTTGTCTAATGACATAATTTCCTGAGTCGATAAAGACAACATTGTGTATTAGTTTTGAGACGTTACTTGTAACAAAATGAGGTAAAGACACTACTAACAATCGTTTATGTAGTAACGTCGTTCACCCCACTACTCATACCATCAATGTACTTGGGTTAACTTTGAAAGATTTGTAAACTGTGTCCTATTACTCATAAAATATCATTCAAATTTGTATAACACTAATAGATAATGAGAACTATCTTATTACATAAGAACGAGAGTTCAAGTTTGCATAAATTCAATAGATAATGAGAGAGCTTCATCACAAATCACATAATATAATTAAACTGTGTGTTCCTGGACGAATTAAAGATAGTACAAGTTACTTACGGTTCAGGTGGTACTTGGTTTACAGCATCACTGAGCTCACAGAGATCGTAGAGTTGTTGATCTATATTTCTTTGTTCTGCCTCGATACATAGTTGATATAATTGCTCATCAAATATTGGGTTGTTGAGATCGAAATGTGCCATCGTGTTAACACTGAATAAGGGACTACCACTAATAAAGGTCTTTGGTTTTTAGACTACCACTAACAAACTTCAGTCAATGGCTGATTAGGAATGACTCTCAGTTTACTTGAGTTGAAACCCTCATTATATAGTCGATTTTAAGTAGCATGGCGGGGGGGTCATTAGGTAGTAAGAGTGGTAACAATAGGTAAGGTGTTATTGTTTCTTATCGGTTTCTATGAAATATTTTGTGCAGCCCTTCCTAGTTGCCACCTGTTTTGTTATATTATAAATTAAATCTCTGGTATTTTGATAATTTTTGTCCTCTTCTGATGTGATGTAATATTTAACACGTACATCTGCGTATTTCCAGTAATCAATGGGTAGAACATCTTTCAATTTTTTCATCTCATACACTTCTATTTTAATGAGATGGCTCGCAGTGGATCCATCGTCGTTATTTGATGAAATGTATGATGTTCCCTCTCCGTTAGCCTGGGCCACATTTGAAGAGTGCGTTCTGACCTTCTTTTTCTTCGGCTTCTCAAAAAAAGCATCAATGCTTCTCTTTGCGGTATTTTGCTTGGCCTTTAATGTGGGAGAACCGCGAGTTTCATCATCACTTAAATCAGGAGAGGCAGGAAAATAATAGTTCTTAAATGTGTAATCACACTCGGGAATTGATGTCTGAAACAAGTTTAAATATTGGGTTAGCGTATGACTTAGTTTTTCCAAAAAACCACGATGCTCACAGAGCCCTATTCATCGAGGCGCACTATAATTGATTAATTAACGATTATACATTAGAACAATATAACACACACTGAAACAAGAGAGTATAGTTAAATTAGAATAGGGACAAACTTAGCGACATCGAGAATTCACTGAGAAATCATTAACGACTCGGATAATTTAGGTTCAGATGTTAGGAATTGTTTTATAACAGTTTGGAAACACTACGTATACATATTGAAACACACACAACACAACACAATTGAGAAAAATAGGTAAAATTAAATAATTAAACTCACCATAGTAGATGCTTTGTCAACTGGTATCTCTCGAACTGTGTAGAGAGACGTAGGCCTTAGCGCTCTTATATATGTCACACGAGATCCTGTTTTGACAAGTCAACGTAGCAAAAACTCATTTCACAACAAAGAAATACCGTTTCTATAGAAACTTTGTGGCAATAACCATGAAAAAAATTTAAGGTAAGGACGGGATACTCCATTTTGAAACAGCAATAATCGTAAAATGTACATACAACAATAATACACAATTACCACGCTTTTGTTTGGACTCTACCCAGCAACGTAAAATTAATACTTACGATAAAAAAATATTTCACAAAGAAATGCCGCTGCTATAGAAACTTTCTAAGAATAAGTACGCTTTTGTTCGGACTCTACTCGCCGGACCACCCATGATTCAAAGAGCGTTCGCGAGCGTTCCCAATCAAACAGTGAATTAATTTTATTACCATGATTCCATAACAATGCAACCGTGCCGCTCTCAATCTGTCCCTCGATCAATTCTGTGAGAGGACCACGACATGTCACATATGGAACCGCGAATTTATCAATAATACACAATTACCACGCTTTTGTTTGGACTCTACCCAGCAACGTAAAATTAATACTTACGATAAAAAAATATTTCACAAAGAAATGCCGCTGCTATAGAAACTTTCTAAGCTTTTGTTCGGACTCTACTCGCCGGACCACCCATGATTCAAAGAGCGTCCGCGAGCGTTCCCAATCAAACAGTGAATTAATTTTATTACCATGATTCCATAACAATGCAACCGTGCCGCTCTCAATCTGTCCCTCGATCAATTCTGTGAGAGGACCACGACATGTCACATATGGAACCGCGAATTTATTACGCAACGAAGCGCGATGATTATTCCGCGAGCACCGTGATATCTCACATATGGCCGAACGATATCTGTCATTGAACCGGACCAAGCCACCCACACATCCGCCGATAATAACCGCGAATCTAAGCGTGAATTTAACCGTGAATAAACTTTATTACGTAACCGTGAATAAAGTTTATTACACATACCGCGAATCTAAGCGCGAATTTAACCGTGAATAAACTTTATTACACACATACCGCGAGCATATGTGAAGCCCTTTTTGTGAGCAGGGGGTGGAGTGATGGACCAGAAAACTGGGGTGGTCCAGAACCGTTGAATCCCTACTACTCCCCCGGTCTCCACTCTCAAACACTCACACTCATCTCCAAAAAGATCTCCACACCGATCAGTCCAGCGCTACCCGCATCCAGCGTCTTCCCGCAATCTTTACCAAATATTTTTCTCGCGGGGTAATTAGTAGCCTACGACTTTCCCTATTCTTGTGTCATTCTTTCGTGAAAGAAAAAACAGTAACAAATAAAGAGATGGAATTTAAATATAAACTAGAAGAAATGTAAAAAATTGGGGCCGCGAGGCAAGGTACCCAAAACGCGAGGGCGAGGAAACAACCAGCTCTCGGGTCCCAATGACATCGACTAAGCGCTTTGAAATATCAAAGAAAAATTTAAGAGCGCCCGGCCCCCAACGAAAAACAAATATAAAATGTGAATATCACGAATCATCACTAGCAGAATTTTTGCCAAATTGCGTCCAATATAGCACTATACTTATATCTACATACATACATATGGCACGAATTTAGATTCTCTTGGATTCTACAATTTGCTGCTGAAAGGACAGACGTCAAAATATTCAATTTGACATTAAAATATTATGAGTTTGGATGTTTTTTTTTTGCTTTGTTTATTGATTTGTGTGTTTGGTTGTTGCTGAATCACGGCGAAACGGATGAACGAAGTTGGATGGAAATTTGGTATATAGGTAGAATATACCCTGGATTAAGACAGAATATTTTTTATCCCGATAAAGTGAGATCTCGCGGGATAAACAAATTAAACATAGCCGCGATGAAGCTATTCCATGCAGGCGAAACTGCGGGCGGAAAGCTAGTCCAATATTAAGCGATGGACGGCAAAGCGGACTGCCGTTGATGGAGCCCTTTAGTTATGCAGTTGTAATCAAATGTCTTTGGTTGACCTGTTTGTTGGCTTTGATGCTTTAGAACTGAGCTTTAGAATTTGACATTCTGGATATTAATACTAATTTCCGCCATTTTCCTACTCGTTATCTGAGTACTGAGAAATTACTGAAAGTATTTGGTACATTTTGAAATATTTATAGCACTCTGAAATTTACTTTTGGTATACCATAAAAAAATATTGTATTTTTTCTATGTATAATCATATCTACTCCTAAATAATGTGGTAATTAGCATAAATGACATGATGTACGAGTTATAATTTCAATTTGGTATAGTAATAGAGAATAATTCCTTCAAACGAACATCAAAGCATTTGAATTGAAAGCGCGCCAAGCTGTCCTATTATTATAATGGATTTCACAATTTGTAATTAGGTGGAGTTGTCTATAATACTGTAAATATACTTCGTGGATCACCACAATATGTGGACGTTGATGCTTCGTTCGCGGCAGTAATATTATTGTTGTACAATAAAGAATATTGTTTGTTTGTTTGTTTGTTTGTAATAGATACCTAAGGGTGCCGGGTGGTAACTCAACCAGGCGGCTTTCTAAGGCCGTCTAATGTTACTCAACCGTAGATCTGCGCCGGAACATAGTTAGAAAGAGATGCCGCTATACAAATTACATAATTTGTTCCTTTTAAAGCTGTTCCTTTTTAACTGTCCTCAAGCGGAGATCTCTGCTTGAGTAACGTTCTGTAATATGGGCTTAAGAGACAAATCTTATACATAAATTTTGTTTTATAGTAGATGAATATTTAAAAGGTAAAGCGCTGTGAATGGAAGTTAACATAATATATATAAGCTTATATAGGCCAGCCTTCTGAGTACCATTCCACCAACCAGAGACTTGGGGCTAGTTTTTATTTATGATTTTTTTTTATAATAAATAAAATTGTATAATTATTGTTTATAAATATTGTACACATGTTATATATATATATATATTACATTTTTCTATTTTCATTATAGAAAGTGTAAATTGAAATAATTACATATTGTACCATTGTAACTTGATAAATAATTGAAAGTGTAATAATTATCATATGTCAAATAATTTTATGAAATTATTTGACATTAATATTTTGACAATATGTTTATAAATAGCTGAAAGGTTTGGTATTAAGTAATTGTAAAAGTAGTAGATATATAATTAGATACGTATATTATAAATTTGTTAAATTCTATTCAACGACATCTTTGCATGCCTGAAAAGACTGTGTGAGAAGCCTACCATTACCAATTTTATAACCGCGGCCGTGATCAATGTTTTTTTTTTATTAAACACTGGTTTCGCGTTTGACTACAATCTCACCTGATGGAAAGTGACGATGTAGCTGAAGTCAATGTTAACAACATACTTAGTATTTACGATTCGGAGGTCGCGAGTTCGATCTCCAGCGGGATACATTTTTAGTACTCGGTTTGGTTGGTGGTATAGGCCATTTTAAATAACCGCCTGCCTAGCTACCACCATTTTATGAAAATCTGCCGCCAAATAGCAATGTTAATAGGATTGTTGTGTTCCGGTTGTTAGAGATAAGATAGCCAATTCCTCAAATAAAATGGGGCGTCCGGGTCAGTACGCTTCTACCTTCTTCCTCATCTTCACTTAACATCAGGTGTGATTGAGGTCAAGTGCTAACCCGTTATTCATAAAAGAAAACCACCAAATGCAATGTAACCATATTTAAAGCAAATTAAGATATTATATTCTATGTATAATTGCTCTCATGCAATACAATTTATGGGCGGCATTAATGTGTGGACATCCGCTGCTGACTGCATACGTCACGCCTGCTTACGAGCCTCCTCCATAGACTTCCAGAGGGACCGGTTGAAAGCGGCCTGAATCCAGTGGATGTCCTGTGGCTGGTGATAATGATTGATCCCAAACATGATCACCAGCTACGGCAGGAACACAGAGAGACCCACCAAAAGGAACTCCTGACAAATAAAAGTCCTTTTGCCACTTAGGATACCAAGATAGATTGCCGATATTCTAGGTTGTCTAGATTATCAACAATGATTGTTTTGTAAATATTTTTTTGCCACCTGATAGTATATCGGTAATCTAACTTGATATTATAAGTGACACGAAGGTATCCTACCAAGAGTGCATCCGCATAGTGAACATGCAGCAGTACAATGCAACATGCAGCAGTGACATTTGAAACTGCATGAGAACAATATTTAACTGTTGAAAGGAAAGTTTAACCGCCGAGTCACGTGATCATAATACATAATAGATTTAAGATGAATATAATAATCTTAATTAGTAGATATATCTAGTAACCACCCTCGAAATAGTTGTCCACCACTTCGCTAGGCGGCAGGCGAGTAATTTGTCACACACTCCAACCAGACGCCTGACTGGCCCAAATGATTAATAGCCGTCAGCCAAACTCCAAATAGACCCCTTCGTAAACCAAACACTCAATTTGGCTCTCATTACGACGGGATAGTGCCCCCTATTGTGTTGTGTAAAAGCTTACTTTCCCGCCAAAAGTTTCCCGCCTAGTGTGACGTTTGCCGCGCTGTCAACGATCGGGTGCGTTCAGAAACATTCCTCGGCTAATTGTATGTATCGCGCGGCGCAGAATACATTTGTCAATTGTCGGTTTGCTTATAACGGAACGTAATTAGTTAGCTAGCTATTTCTGGAACGCTTTGACGGCATATTAGGTGTTCAAATTGAACACAAATTAGGTGTCATGCCTAACTGATTATGAATTGATACACTTTCCTGTTTGGTGGCACTGAAAAATGTGGTTGTCGACGTGCAGACAGGTTCGTTTTACGGACATCAGAAACCTATCTGTTTAAAGTCGTGCTTGTTAATTTACTCATAAAAATATAACAAGGTTTACTTTTTAGTTCTATCTATGCTCAAAATAAAAACTCTTTTTTGCAAACAAATAATCTTTGGGGTAATTAATATATTAGTACTTTTCTGATTTTTCTTTACAGAGACAGGAAATTTATTTAGTAATAATTTAAAACTTCTTTAATTTTATTACCCCACTTGTCGTATTTCTTTACTTATTATTCAAACTACTCATCATGTGTAAATTACAAATTACAACCATCTAAATCTAATTAAAATACAATAATGAAGTCGAACCAAGAGCTGTTCCGCTCACCACACATGCTCATTATACGACTAATTAATAATCTGTGGTGACTGTCGTTTCTGTCTACGTTTCCCAAGCAATGCCATCTGTGGACTACAGACTGATCGCCTGTCGACAAGCGTAGCAATCGATTCAATACATCGAGGTTTTTTAATCGATGTCTATACAACAACACAGGTGCGGTTTTAGGAGGAAATTAAAAATTATCATTCAATAAGGATGTAGGTTACCAACGTCTGTCTGCATCTTGAATGATAATACTAAGAATTGTGAAAAAAAGACACCGTCTACTTAAAGTATTTGCTGATGAAATAAAAGGTAGGCATACAATACGCACAACGCTCATATACTGTGTTATAGTCACTACGACATAATTTTTAAAAGATTGATAACTAATCCGATCACTTTGTCGGTGACTGAGTATATGGATGGACACATACAAAAAGTAAGCATGGTTTTGTTTGCCATCTAATTGTCAGCGTCGTAAGAAAGAGTCAAAATATACTTTGGTAATAATTTCCGTTTTATTGTATGTTTAAATTTCTAAATGGAAGATTTTGTATATCTACGTACCTGCATTATTTATCATCAAAAGCCCGACGTCCCCATTATTGGGGTATTAGCGTCCTCTCTCTAAGAGAGAGTACGGGCCAGGATCCATCACTTTTGTTTACAAAAATATTTCAATTTTCAAAATTACTATTTTGTAGTTCTAGAGCACAGTCACATTCGCCTTTCGTTTTCTATTAGCGATATTAATCAATGTCTGGCGCGGTCCGCCTTTGGATAGGTCGCCAGGCATTTTGGCTTATATATAAGTGTTTCCATGATTCCGAGGGCGCGTTAAATAGACCCGGTTGTTTTCCCGGCAGTAATTTAGCCACATTAAAACTTTGACTAGTAGGTAGTAGTAGTCTGACAGAAATAATCCACTAATCCAGACTGGGTCCGCGTGGTGGTTTACGATCTATACCAACAGTAAGGACGTGTGAGGCCTGTCAATGGTTTTACATAGTTTGTTCCAGGGAATCGAATTTAGTCCGGCCCTGTCAAACGCACCGCGACGAATTTACGCCGAAGCATCAATTAGTGAATGCTCTCACAACGTTCCGTTTTTTTCAAAAACATACGGCTTTGAAACCGAGATAGACAACAAAAAAAGAGAAAAGCGATATCGTTTGGAGGTGGCGAAAAAAAAACGTAGAGTCCGGAAATCGTTGGAGAGCATTTTGATACGTTCCGTTTTAGTATTGGAAAAGAGGATATTCTTTTTTTTATTTGTGTCGGTCGTCTGTGCATGTTTGTGTTTCTGTGATGAATCCTCTCTACTTTAGATTAAATGTTTGCAACTTTAGACAGGCTTTGGGATCGGTCGTGTATTTTATAAGTGTAAAGCCGGAAATATAGGTACAGAGGCCTGCAGTTCAGTGCAGTTTATTTTCTTTTTGTAACTTTAATATCGCAATATTTTTATGCTTTGCCTGTAATCTCAGATTACATAATGAGAATGAGAAAAGAAAATAAAACATGTTAAAAAACTAATAATATCTAGTTTCGTATTAAAGATTGATAATCTTCTCTAACGGAGGAATATACTTAATCAAAATCTTTAGTTTAGAGCACTGATACACTTATGAACCAAATTGTACCTCTAGCTGCAAATAGAAAGGAAATTTAACTTGGTAGAGATATGAACCATAAATATTTTTTAAATTATAAATATCACCGTTACTACAAATTTGTAAAAATTGATCCACAGCACCTCAGGCAAAGGTGTCATCAGTGTGCTGATAAACAGATTTGATTGACATATCAAATCTGTTTATCAGCACACTGTCTTAAAAACGAATGAAAAGCTACTCCTTTACAAAGTATTACGGAATTAATATGAGAATGTAGAGACATCTAGCGAACATTTGTCACAATCCTGTGTCAACTACAATGTCACCGATCGGAGGCGTTCATGCGCAAAAACAAGCCCAAGACTTAGGCGTGAGTGCATTCATTACATAGACAATGCCACAGATGTCACTGCGCGAACATTCTGTATCGTTTCCAATAATCGTATACATATCGTTTCGTAATAAGAAGGCATAGTTTGATGCCCCGGGCTTTGTATTAACATTATGGTTATCTTTGTCGGCTATCTTTTTTCTTCTCTAACCTATTTCAATACGAAAAACTTAGGCCCGCATTAATAAATCATTCTCAAGATTGAGAACAGTGACTGGTGTCAAGTAAACGTGTTGATTAATAAACCTAACTTGAGACCTGAAACGCGCGTGCTTACTTAAGCAGTACTCACTTGAGAGTTTCACGTAAGTATTAATAAACGGAACTCAAGACTATCATTCATTCGCCGCTGAGGCGAATACTTGTGAAATGATCTCAGCTGAGTTGACCTCAAGATTGGTTTATAAATTAGCACGGAGCTTGAGATAGCGTCAGCTTCTTAAGACGCATCTCGGGTGATACAGCCTCAAGATTTGTATTGAGATTGGTTTATTAATACGGGGCATAGTTCAGTAACTTCCGAACCATTTTTCTGAAACCTTTCATTTTCACAAAACAAAAAAAAACTATATGACATCCGGACAAAAATCTCCCGCCAAAATATTTCCACGCGAACAGTAGGGGCCGTCCACGTTGGGGGCTAATTGGATTCCAGTTACAATAAACGTCCCCCTCTAGTTGTGGCGACACAAAAAAATCCCCACGACTTTTTGCCACTTTAAAGAAAATGGAAAGCGGATAAAATAACAATACAGGGAGGGAACTGGCGGGAAAAACAATCCACCGTTGACTATACAAATATGCATTGCAGACGGGGCTACAATTCGCAGGGGTTAGTTGGCGGGGGCACTGGATGTACCTACCTACAGAAGGTGATACTACTTTGCCAAAACATTATTGCTATTATTTTATCAAATGACGCCCATAAATATGAGTATTGAACAGATTAATAGTTTCTACGTAACTTATTGTTAATTAGACAGGTAGGTTCGTACTCCTGCCTTCCTCTTCTCCACATTTCGAAAGATAATGGTGTCGATCGACTTGGCACAATATAAATGTAATAATAAATATTCTTGAACATACCTACAGCGCCATCTAGTTACACAGTAGATTACCACTAGGCTTGTATTAAGATACCAGATGGTTAAATAATACACAAATACGAAATACTAATGAAAACATCCTTAACTCAGGTACACGTGTCCATATTCATCATACGCTCCTAGCGCGATTCAAATTCGCGACCTTATATAGTGTAGCATTTAGGGTTTCTGACTACACCATACAGGTCGTCGACTCTTAGATCTAATGTATTCGTTTTTTGTGACTAGGAAGAAAAGAATAAAAACTTTTTAGGGGGAATTCAGAGAGTGGTGTGACCATGATGTGGCGCTTTTATTTATATTTCCTGTAATTTTACGAGCTTTGATGTGTAATATTGTGCAGCAAAAGTCAATTATTGTGTAAGTGAAGGGAAGTATTAATATTTAAATGAATGGACTGAGCTTTCGTGTTCCCACAAGAAGCCGCCAAAATATTTCGTAAGCATCTTACAGAAAATGAAAATCCGGCCAAGTGCGTGTCAGACCACGTGGTTCAACAGGAGTTCAAGGTGTACTCAACAGCTTCTATGGTTCAATGTGGTTCAACCTTTGGTTTACAAAACAGTAGTCGTGGGTTCGATTCCCAGAGAGGTCCCTGTTTAGTGCCGGCCTTAGAGACTTGCGTCCAGTGATGCCCTCATTGATCTCTTTTTAAATACTGAATCAATAAAATAGTCACTTTGACCTGCATCCGAGAAACCTGAAAGTTAATTAGAAATAATAGATACTTAAACAGCGTTTTTAATTACAGATATTTTCGAAAATTTCAAATTATCAATAAAAACGGCCGCTTTTTTTTTATAATCGTGAATTCTGGAAAATAACTAACTAAAATAAATAAATGAGTCATAATATTTAGGAATGATTTATAATTAGCTTTTAGGCTTCTTGAATGCAGGTCAGAGCGATTTAATTTGTTCTGTATTTAAAAATGAATCTTGTTTTATCCAATCGACTGGCCGGAATAAACCCTCTTAATACATCGGCTTAAGTGGTGTAGGTACTCAATAGGTATTTTATTACGATTTAAATTATTATTTTTAGAGTCACCTTTTAAAATAAACAACATTGCAAAAAAGGTTCTATACAACAACATTGATATCGAGTAAATAGGCCACTTCCTTATGCTTGGAAATAACTTCGTCCTGTCGTTATGGTTGACGTGGTAGTCATGACTTATTTAATTATGAGATCGGACGTAGATATTCATGTTGTCATATAGTACCTAATAGATTGTAGGTAGATAAGTTTAATTATCATTCATATAAACATCGAAGCTATGATTTCCTACCAATGTGCAATATTTATTTTATTTTATCACTTTATTGTACACACACATCGAAATACACATTAAAAAGGATTAAATACAGCAAATCCTACGAAAAAAAGGACACATAAACAGCATTTTGCTGTTGACCTACAACTGAAATGACAATAAAATCATTCAACTTCGACGTCTAGATTATAAAATTCATCTTTATATTTTTGTTTGTACATGTTCGATGGGAATTACATGACGTCACGACCGTTAAGAGATATCCCAATGATTGGAACAACATCCACCGTTCACCTTACGAAATATACAGAAATGCGCACGTGACAGGGGGTGATACTGAAACTACTTAGATGTTTTTTGGCTTTTTACGACACCCACGGGAAGAGACGGGTTGGTTCTATTCTTTTATGTTCTGAAACCACACATCACAAGAAAGATAATTAACGTAACTAAATAATAATTAAAGTAATAATATATACATACATATAAACGAACACACGATTAATATATCTAACCTAACCAAATCAAACGTTTTTTATTTAATTAACAATATTTTTTTAAAGTTACAGAATGTAATTAAACATGTTGTTAACTCCAATACCAAATGTATACAAACATAAATAATTACAATAAGTATTGGCGCAATACAAAAATATAGTTGGTTTTAGGGAAATGTTCGAACCTCTCTTCACCCTAAATGACTTTTTTTTATTTTATTTTTATGCACAACGGTTGGTACTTGACCTCAATCACACCTGATGTTAAGTGAAGATGAGGTCGAAGGTGGAAGCGTACTGACCCGGAAACCCCAACACATTTGGGGGACTGGCTATCTTATCTCTGACAACCGGAACACAACAATGCTATTAACATTGCTGCTTGGCGCAGATTTAGATAAGATGGTGGTAGCTAGCCAGGCGGACATTTAAAATGCCCTACCACCAACCAAACCGTGTACTTAACCATGTACCCCGCTGGTGATCGAACCCGCGACCTTCGAATCGTAAACCCAATGTTGTTTACATTGAGCCATCGGAGGCGGTTCAAACTATTTGGAAAATAATCCAATCTCTTTGTAAGGGTGTTTGATTTATTATATCAAATTTTTGTTCCACTCTAGTTTTATCACTAACGTACAATTACACGGATTAATACTTACTTTAATCAAAAATACCGAGTAAACAAGTTTTCCTGTGGTAAAAAGCATGTGCTAAATGTTGACCTAGATATTAAAAACCACATGAAATTTCTTCAAATTCTATGATGGATGAGCCTTTGGACCGGTCCCAGCTAGAGGATCGCGCAAAAGAAACAGGTGAAGTTTTTTTTAGGGGCTCAAGTCTCGATGAATCACCGGTGTATATTACAGGCAGTCTGCTGACTCTGTGCCATCGTGCATCAACAGTTACGTCACAAAGACGCAAGTCATAAGGAAACTGTCTCGCTGTTAATTGAATAATCGATTAAATCCAACACGTCACTGATAAACAGACACGTGATTTTTATATAGCTTATTTATAAATAGCTTTCCGCCCCCGACTTCGCCTGTGTGGAATAACTTTATCGCGGATATGTATAATTTGTTTATCACTACTCACTTTATCGGGATAAAAATATCCTGTGTCTTAAACCAGGGTATAATCTACCTATATACCAAATTTCATCCAAATGCGTTCAGCCGTTTCGCCGTCATTGAGAAACAAACAAACAAACATCCATTCGCATTTAAAATATTAGTTACGTCTCTTTTTTATCAGGATAAAATTTATGCTATATTTTAATTCAGGGTATAATCTACCTATATACCAAATTTTATCCAAGTCCGTTCAGCCGTTTCGCCGTTATTGCGCAACAGACAAACAAACATCCAAACTTTCGCATTTATAATATTAGTTAGAAGTTAGACTATGATAAAGATAAAGATTATAAAATTTTTGATTATTTCAATAGTAAGAAAGCTTGGACATAAAGTACTCGGCAATATTCATTTCTTTTTTCTCTTTTTTGTCGAATTAGAAATTGCACTTATTTAAAAAGAGCAACCCCTGAGTTTCTTGCCGTTCTTCTCTGGGTAGTCGGCCCTATGAATTAGCGGTAATTGTGTGGCATGCCGTATTCAAATGTTATTTTTATAGCTTACGAAATAAAACTTTTTTAACGGTAATAGACAACTCCACTTGCCTGAAAATAATTAATCCCATTGACATTTGATATAAAAATGTTAAATATAAGAAAAAACCAAACGTCAAAACTAACTTAACGAGTTTTTCTGACAACGTTCTTTTTATCCGGTAGTATTTACATACATAGTAGTATAATGTAAGGTGTACCTAGTGTTAGATATAAGCATCGCAACTGTAGACTACTATTTTAAGAGTAGATAATTCTTACGTAAAACGTACGTTAAGTTGGGTCTGTTAAATGTTCATAAAAACTCCATATGAAATTATTTAAAACAACTGCCAAAATAACTCTGTATTTTGAAAGGTATTTCTTATAAATTGTATATGGTATAAGATTTAAAGTGTATAAGTAGATTTTAATATTTGCACGTCTGCAAGCAGACTGGATACACCGAACTCTAATTGTATTAAGAACTTATATAACTGTATTCATGCAAATAAATTATTGATTATGATTATGATTACCACTTTTCTGAAACTGTATTTGATTTCTGTTGTGCAATAAAGTGTTTTTGTATTGTATTGCATTGCATTGCATTGCATTATATTGTATTGTATTCTGACTAAGGAAGCGTATTGCGTTTGGCTGGACATGTTCAGCCGTTTGCCGTCGAGTAAAATTTTATAAAATATGGTTTCATCATCATATCAGTGACCTCCATTGGTGACCTGACGACCTGTTTGGTGTAATGGTTAGAAAATCTACCTATACCAAAAGGTCGCGGGTTCGAATCCCGCTAGGAGCATATGTTTGTATAATGAATACAGACGAGATCCTGAGTTATGGATGTTTTTCATTTATATATTTATTTACAAAAAAAATATTTGTGTAGTTTATCAACCATTTGGTTTCCATAACACGAGCATAGGTGCTTAGTGCGGAGCTAAATGGCGCTGTGTGCTATGTGCAAAGATATTTATTTATTTATAGGCTTCTCCCATAGATTTCCAGAGCGACCGGTTTGACGCAGCCTGCATTCAGCGACCAGCGACCTTCATCAAATCAATATGTTTGTTATCTCATAATAATCAAATCAAATCAAACCATTTTTATTTCGGACAAATAAATCCATAAGTGTTAGTTACAAGTAAAATTAATTGAAAATTGTGTTAGATGGGACTATAACTAGAGAACACTAAAAACGACGAGGCTCTGCGTCAACAGCAGCATGCAGCCGCGGCGAGTCCCAGCGCTGGGCTAACACGCTCAAGATGCCGTTCGTGCTGGCACGAACACGATTTAGTAGAGAAGCACTACGCTACGCTTTCTCATAATTTTGGGGCTCATAAATTTGCTGGCGGGTTCGATACCCAGCGGGGTACATGTTTAAGTACTCGGTTTGGTTGGTGGTAGGGCATTTTAAATGTCCGCCTGGCTAGCCACCACCATCTTATCTAAATCTGCCGCCAAGCAGCAATGTTAATAGCATTGTTGTGTTCCGGTTGTCAGAGATAAGATAGCCAGTCCCCCAAATGTGTTGGGGTTCCGGGTCAGTACGCTTCCACCTTCGACCTCATCTTCACTTAACATCAGGTGTGATTGAGGTCAAGTACCAACCCGTTGTGCATAAAAAAATAAAAAATAAAAATTGAAAAAAAAAACAGTCCGTATGCGCCTCAGCTAACATGTTATATAGACGCACTGCAGTGTCGTTTCAGTCCAAACGGCATCCTGAACGCGTTATTGTATTGGACGCGCAGCGCCCTGTATGCCCGCTGAGTGTAGCTGACCCACAGACTGCATGTGTAAAACGTTTGACAATAGGCTTTAAATAGTGTCAATTTGACTGGTCTACTACAGCGTACAAATCTGCGAGCCAACATTTATTACAGCGCACACACAGCGCCCTGCGTTCCCTCTCAATATCCACATCATCAGACATCGTATCGGTGACCCAGTGGCCCAGGTACTTAAACTTACGTTAAATAATACGATGAGTTTGATATTAAACAATTATTTACTACAATCGAAGGTGTAGAGTTCACTAAAAAAAATTCCTTCAAAACCACGTAGTATATTCTATTAGTCAAAGTTGTCGACGTCCTGTCACAACGCCTCTATGAATAAACGTTATAGATTCACTATTTTACATCGCTTAGTCATTCATTTTAGCTACTTAATTACTTGAACAAAAACTGTATGAAACAATCATCGGGTCCATTGAAGCTTGCACGGTGAAATGATCTCGTCATGACGACGATTTGCGTAAAGACCAACGTATAATTACCTCGTACCCAAAGTTCAGAATCGCTTGTCAATTCTAATTCAATTTTAAACTGAGAATAGTCAAGATCAAGGGTAATTGAGTACTTTTAAATTGCGTAATTTGTTTGTTTAAAATTAACTTAGAATGTAGCCGACGACTGGGTAAATGAGTAACAGTGCACTTGGTAGAAAATATATGACGTCTGTTACCTTCCAGATAGAAAACAGATAGAAGGACACTTTTGACTTCAAATATAGAGGGGTCACATTGGAATCAGAGGCTTGATTCTCACCCATTCGAGAATTCAATGTCGATAGTTTATCACTTTCACACACGCATATGACATACCAATGTCTATCGACAGTAAAATGTCGAGTGCGCTAGAATGGGGAGCCAGGAGCCTGATTCTCACATACTCGAGATTTCAATGTCGAACGACATCAATAGGTTTGTCACTTTTACACACGTATATAAGTGTGAAAGAGATAGACATGCCAATGTCTATCGATAGACAAATGTCGAGTGTGCGAGAATAGGGGTCCAGAGCTGTACTCTTTATTTTTTAATGCATAACGAGTTGGTACTTGACCTCAATCACACCTGATGTTAAGTGAAGATGAGGTCGAACGTCGGAAGGGAGTTCTATGCCTTGGCTGTTCGCATTATGAATTATATTATATGCTTTCTGATTTTATTCGTGTGTAAATCTGTCTCCGTGGGATCAATATCACCCGTCAAAGATGCGACTACTACACCAAACAGTGCTAAACTAAACCAAACTGCTAGGAACGTAGGTATCTCCGAGTATAATCTTAAATAAAAATTTGGAAACCCCTCCCAAGACTATGATATGCATAGGTACTTACATAATAAAGTCACGCACCGTGTTTCCTGTAAGTGGAGGCAGATACCACAAATTATAACAATTAATATTGTTAAATTATATTTTATTACTTACATGAAAGTTAAATTGTAGCTGAATTTATGTAAAATATTTATAAGACCTAGATATACCTACATACCTACCTATTCAAAGCAAATAAAATCTATTCCATTCAATCAATAAAAAATAAATCAATAAAAAAAACTGTGTTAAAAGCTGCTTCATGAACCGACCCCCTCCTTTAATCTTTACAAAGACCGGACAAATACTGGATACATACACCCACACACACAACGCCTACAAACACATAATGTCTTTTTTAACGGGGTGTTTAAAATTTGCATTTTTTCCGCCCTACCACTGCCAAATTCAAATGTAACTAACTTCCTAACTAAAAAACAACTCATTCATCGCAAAATAACTCGTACGCTATCACTCGAGAGATCCACTTTTTGTAATCAATATGGACATTTTTTTACTAACAACAAAAACAAATTGTGAAGGGAAACTAGTTAAGACAAAGCGTTCATAGATCACACAATTAAATGCAATGGCTGCCAGTGCACACGTCTAGGGCATGCTTTTAAAATAAATTAAAATATAAGTGTCCGAAATTCAAACGGTCGTTAGCGTTCGATTATTTTGATTATGTTCGAGACATTCAGAGCTCAGTTCAAATTAAAATGGCGTCAATACTTAGCAGCCTCGTTGGGTGAGTTTTAAATAAATACTATAAATCGGATAGCAAGTAGTTTTGAAGTCAATTAATAAAGTTAGGTTATTATCCATCATGGTATATAAGCTTTTCTCGTTTAATAAAAAACGTATATCTATTCTTTTTAAGACACTGGCAATTTAGAAATGTAAAGACATTAAATAATTTATAAATACATAATTTAGCGCACCTCTCAAGTGAGTATTGCTTGAGTATGCACGTGCTTTTCAGGTCACAAGTTAATAGTAATTTGTTTATTCCACGAGAACAACTCACTTTATCGGGAAAAAACTATGTCCTGTTTCAGAGCATATACTACCTGTATACCAAATTTCATCCAAACCCGTTAATCGATTTGGCAGTAATTCAGTAACGATCAAACAATCAAACTTTTGCATATATACAATTTTCAAGCTAATAACTTTATCAAGGATATGTTTAATTTGTTTATTACACAAATATAAAATGTCAACTCTGGCCTCGCGGCGCAAATGTAGTGATTTAATGTTTTTATACAAACTCGTTCATTCACACATTGACTCGCCTTCTCTCTTGTCCTTATTAAACTTCAAAATCCTCTACAGATCCCGTAAACCATCTCCCAGACTGTTTGTTCTTCAAGTGTATAGAAATAATACTTCTTTTTATAATCCCGTAGTCAGAATGTGTCGCTTGTACAATGAAACTGTGGCTGAGTGTTCTTCCTTGGATATTTTTGTAGACAATTTACTTACGTTTAGAAGACAAACAAAGCTGATATTTTGTAATTAAGTTTGGCTAAGTTTATTTTGTGACTCAACTTTAGAACAATTAATTACTTCATCACCGATAATTGAATGTTTGTTAGATTGATTGTTGCACTGCTAGCATGATATTAATATTTCATTCTGTGCATACATACCCAGAGTTATAGTCTAGTTTTATAAGTTCTATGTATACCTATTCGGCCTTGTTATACTGTAACTTGTTCTGTATGCCCAATAAAATAAATAAAAATAAATAAATTCCGAGGGAACTACTTTATGGGGATAAAAAATACATTATGTTTAAATCTAGGATATGTTCTAACTATATATCAAATCTGTTCAACCGTTTCGCTGTGGTCGAGCAACAAACAAACATCCTAACTTTCGCATTTATAATATTAGTTAGATTAGATTAGGTATTAGTTAAGACTAGCGACTCGCCCCGGCTTCGTTCTTTCCGTAACTATAATATGCATGTGTTATACATATAAATCTTCTGGAAGAAAATCATCCAAAGAAACTTAGGCCCGTATTAATAAACCAATCTCAATACAAGTCTTGAGGCCGTATCACCGAGATGCGTCTTAAGAAGTTGACACTATCTCAAGCTCTGTGTTAGCTTATAAATCAATCTTGAGGCCTACTCAGCTGATATCACTGCCCAAGTATTCGCCTCAGCAGCGATTGAAAGATAGTCTTGATTTTCGTTTATTAATACGTGAAACTCGGCGTTCCTCTCAAGTGAGTACTGCTTGAGTATGCACATGCTTTTTAGGCCTCAAGTTAGGTTTATTAATTTACACGTTTACTTGAGACCGATCACAAGACTGTTCTCAATCTTGAGAATGGTTTATTAATACGGGACCAAATGTACAAACAGACAGACGCGGATAGGGAATTTGTTTTATACAATTTAGAGATTACCTAACCCAATCTGAATAGATTGGATACTTTTAAAACCAGTCAATGGTAAAGGACCATTCAGCTATCTCTAAATCCAGAGCAATCATTGGAACCATCCTGTTTCTGGAAAGCGTCGATACTATCTCAAATAGTTTCCAAGTAATTTAAAATTAATTAGCAAAGTTTAATCAATTAAGGAATTAGTAAAAAAATTACTCTTTGTTGCGCGGCACGTATAATTTAAAAATCGTGAGTCTGTGATCCCACCATTTGGTCTTACGGTAAAACCACGGACATATCTTATTAGGGTTCCGTAGTCGCCATGACCCTCTCTTCCCAACTGTTCTGTTGATTAGTTCTGTTCACAGAACAAATGTGAATGAAATTCCTAGTAGTTCTGTTCACAAAACTTGTGATTCAAAACTACTTCTTCTACATGTAGTTGTAATTTGACCAAAAGAGCCAAAAAAAAAGAGATAAAAATTATTTAATTTTAAAACAAAAGACTATGAAAATCCAAAGACAATCAAATCAAATTATTGTTTAAGTATAATATTTGACATTCTTGTCCGTCTGTCTGGCTGTCGAAGACTTAGCTTAGAGGCTCTAGCACTAGAAAGCTGTAATTTGGTACGGGAATTATCACGCCGACAACGTGGTACAATAAATTATGAAAAAAAAAATTTTTTTGGAGATAAATTCTATTATTTTTGTACCTCATCATGTGGGGTATCGTTGGATAGGTCGTTCATCATAATAAACATTAGAAGTTATTTTGAAGAAGTTTTCGATTCAGGGATCCGTTTAAAAATTGTTAAGCGCGGACGCGAACCGGTGTATTCAACGTGGTATGGTCGTTTTAAACTGCAAATTTTTGATAGAGTCAAGTGTCACTCTGGAACTCTATGGGAGAGGCCTATGTTCAGCAGTGGATGTCCAGTAGCTGATATGATGAAGACATAGCAAGCTATATTTAAATATTTAAAAGTCAACCTGTAGGCAAGAAAACGTGATATACTCAGTAATTTACTGATCTAAATCAGTAACCGCTTTATAAATAATACATCAAATACGTAACAGTAACTGGTTCTAGTATAACAGCTAAATGTTATCAAGGTATTTCCCGTTAATTGTCTTTGTTATTATATTATATTATAATATATCCCTACACGTACAAATGTAACTAATATTATAAATATGGGACAGTTCGGATGTTTGTTTGTTTGTTGCTAAATCACGGCGAAACGGATGAAGGGATTTGGATGAAATTTGGTACATAGGTAGAATGTAGTCTGGATATTTTTATCCCGATAATTCTTATTTTCTTTTTTTTTAATAAATAAATATTAAGGACACTTATATCCAGTCCCAAACTAACCAAAGCTTGTACTGTGGATACTAGACAACTAATAAATATACATAAATATTTATATAAACATCCATGACTCGGGAATAAATGTTCGTATTCATCACACAAACATTTACCCCTCGCGGGATTCGAACCCGCAACCGTTGGTTTCGCTGACAAGGTCACTATCCACTACACCAATCGGTCGTCTAATGTTAGTAGTTCATAATAAATTATGTGAGTAGTTCCCGCGGGACAACGCGATAAAGGTATCCACGCAGGCGAAGCCGCGGGCGGAAAGCTAGTAATCAATATAAGGAAGGACATAGAATTTTAAAAGCATGTATATAAAAGCACCTAGCTATCTCTCTCTAGCTCTAGGGTTCAGGCTTACCTTATTACCAAATTTTAATATGTTCGATTCAGTAGTATGTTATACTAAACCGGACAGACAGACACAAATACGAACTTTCACATTTGTTCGCGGTATCGCTCGCTAGAATTACTTTATCGTGGACTTTTTCAGAATGAATAGTATTTTATGTCCGTCTCCGGGTCCCAGGTAGGGTTGCCAACTTTTATTACATGAAATAAAGTATAACTCATTCCGAGACGATAAATAAAGAGTACGGATTTATAAAGAGTATTGTTTATTGACATTTTTTAACAGTATTTTTATGTACTTCTTGAGTTATGGTATGTAACATTTTTATTTTGCGTTGTTTATAATTTTTTTAATTTGCGTATATGTATGGTCGTATCTAGATATTCTAAGGTCCGTTTTACATATCCCTGCACAAATCATGAAATATACTTAAAACTGGTTGATACGGTATAGATAACTTCATCGAGACAGATATGGCGAACGAGCTTAATTCTAAGTTCATAGAGCTTAATATCTTTAGTCACGGTTAATGTAATTAGACTTTTTCAGCGTACTCTATTTGTTATTGATTATAAAGTACATTAAATGAAATAGAGTACGATACTCTATTTTAGGGTACGGTTGGCAATCCTAATCTACTCTACTATCTCTCCGCAAAATTTTAATTCATATTAAAATGGTGGTTGGTTCCGTAATCCAGGCGTGAGACAGACATTCATAATGTAGGATTGCGAACTGGCACCGTTCGTCTCATTTTTACATGTATTTATCGATTTATAATAAATTACATAAAAGTCTATGTGGTTACTATAAAATTACTTTTAATAAGTTTTGTTATTTTATTAGGTACCTACTTAAAATAGTTGATTAATTTACATATACATATATTTATCGATATAATTATCATGTATATTACAGCAAGCTACGGCAGCCTGTGCACGGGCATGTCGATGGGTTGGACCTCCCCAGTGCTGCCACAGCTGCGGGGTCCCAACTCCCCTCTCTCAGAGGAGCCAACACTCCAACAGGAGTCCTGGGTCGGCTCGCTACTCGTACTTGGGGGGCTTCTGGGTAAGTAATTTTTATTTATGGGCAACAAGCAAGTAGGTCATCAGCAGGGTTACGATGTAGATGGATAATACCGTTTATTTGCATATTGCAAACACACTCCTTATTTCACAGGATTAATTTAAAAGCAATTAAATGCGACGACAACTTATAACAGTGTTGTATTGAGTGTGTGTCACAAACATGAGTAAACTGCGGATAAATGTCTCCGTCCCTTTCAGTCGGAAAGAGATGCAAATACTAGAGCGTGCAACTAATTGGCGTACTACTCTTACAGAGAATCTTTATCCATAGGGACCTAATAATACAACATATGTGAGTCAGAAAGAGATAGATCGCGCCACGTATTGATGCAGTACTTTACAGAGTAGCTCTACCAACAGGGCTCTAACTAATAATGGAACATGTGAGTTGGTAGGAACGAGATGAGAATACAGGGCGCCGTTAATTGACACAGTATTCCCTTTTTTTTTTTTTAAATTTCGGACACTTACACCAATCATCTAGTCCCAAACTAAGCAAAACTTGTGCTATGGATACTAGATAACGGATAAACATACATAAATATTTATATAAACATCCATGACTCGGGAATAAATGTTCGTATTGATCACACAAACATTTACCCCTCGCGGGATTCGAACCCGCAACCGTTGGTTTCGCTGATAGGCTCACTATCCACTACACCAATCGGTCGTCAAACAGAGTGGTTCTACCTACAGGGCCCTAACTAATAATTCAACCCAGTGTAAAGATCATCAACTTCATACGGTTCCGTTCTCTATCCCCCAAAGTGCAGTACTTTTTGTGCCAAACTACTTTAGGTCATTATCATTTTGCTATTTACTTGAAGTATAGTATAGAGACACTTTGTGTCCTGACACTTGTACTTTGCAGGACTTCTACGATATCACAGACAATGCTGTATGCGTGTTCGCATTCTGGTCTTCAAGAATTTGATGTATATATTTACCATAACATCGCTAAAAAGAAGAATAGCATAAGATAGCTAGTTCCCCAAACAAGAACGAGGTTTCCGTGTCAGTATGCCTCATATTCATTTAACAACAGGTGTGATTGAGATCAGGTGCTAAACCGGCATAAAAAAAAAACTATAAATTGATTTAGAAAACTCGGAAAAGATATACCAACTGTGTTAGAGCTAAATGTCTTCGAAAAGGTTTAATCTGTTTCCATCAAACGGCTACTGACTATCTCCAAATCACCAGCTCTCGAAAATAAACCGTTTTTTAATCGGTTCAGGCATTGCAGTGCCACGGACAGACACACATGAACATCTTGCTTCATTTGAACGACCTAATTATTCTGTCAATTCAAGTCCGAAGTAAGGCAATTTATTTCAACAAAAGGTGCCTACATACAGAAACACATACAAAAATATTCGATATGTAGAGTTATACAACCGAGTTAACCGCCTCCGCGGCTCAATTTAAACAACATTGGGTTTACGATTCGGAGGTCGCGGGTTCGATCCCCAGCGGAGTACATGTTTAAGTACTCGGTTTGGTAGGTGGTAGGGCATTTTAAATGTCCGCCTGGCTAGCTACCACCATCTTATCTAAATCTGCCACCAAGCAGCAATGTTAATAACATTTTTGTGTTCCGGTTGTCAGAGATAAGATAACCAGTCCTCCAAATGTGTTGGGGTTTTCTGGTCAGTGAACTTCCATATTCGACCTCATCTTCACTTAACATCAGGTATGATTGAGGTCAAGTACCAACCCGTTGTTCAAAAAAAAAACTGACATTGGTGTCGATTCGGATATACACCAACTAAACTAAAACCAGTTTTAAAGTACTACTGTTTCTTTCTCCCTGGAACAGTGCGATGCGACGGCACCACTCCAAAACTGGTTTTAGTTTAGTTTAATTTAGTTGGTGTACATCCGAATCGACACCATTGTGTAGTATAGTTACTTCTTTAGAAAAAAGGCTGGCTTAGGGTCTCATTAACGATCCTGAGATTGAGATCACGCCTCAGTCTCGATACTATTTCTTAGATACTGTTTTAATATGCAACAGATTCTCAAGCGTCAACTTAAGGTCATTGCAATCACGAGCCTAAGAGTCGATAGATCGTAAGGGCACAGCCACAGGCATAGGCTTCACACTTATAACACCCCTCTTATTGCATCGGCGGTTTAAAGTAAACAAAATGACTTACAAACTTTATAATATATATTACCAAGCTAATTATGAGTCGACAAATGAAATTAAAAAAATAATCCTCGACCTTGGAGCGGAGTTTAATCGATCGAATATAAAAACTTGCTTAGTAGGTACAATATGTACCTATCTATATTTTATTGGAACACCCACATTTTTATATTTGGATATATAATTCAACTAACTTAGCGTTCATAGAACTTAAATTATTAATAAGTAATAATGTCACACGTTACAATTTAAAAACTATATTTTTGTAAGCAATCAGCCCATAGCATAGTCCTTCCAAATTTGATGCAATCGTGATTTCATGTCCGCTTCTTAAATCTGGGATAATAAGATACATCGGCCTTCGAATGTATATACACTGGGGTCAGTTAAGGGTTAATAAAGGTTTTATTATTAGTGTGCCCGACCACGACCGACTTTTTGTAGGACCGATAATCGGCCGATTTTTTGTCAATACTTTTATCACCGATATTGTGACCGTTTTTTTATAGGACGTGAGCGTTGAAACATTGCAATCAGTACGTTACATTTTTTTCCTACAAAAAATTTGTTATTCTTGTAAGATACTCGCATGTTTTTTTGGTATGCATTTTTTACAACATAAATAAGTATTTGATATGACAGTTCGCGAACGAAGTTAATTTATGACTGAGTTCCCATTGGTCCCAAACTCCCGTTTTAACACCAATGAAGTGGTGCTATTTTGATTAACAGATAATAAAATATAAAAAAGATACAAATAAGGTGCGTCACGCACACCGAGTAAAGCCTACTTGCTGGGAATCGAACCCGCAACCTCCGTTTTCAATCACAGTGTGAAATCAGTACGTCATTTATATTTATTTACATACCTACATTGAATTAATAAGTTAGTAACGATCCAATGATTGCAAACAAGGAAACTAGTATTGATCCGAAGTACTCGAGCAAGGTCGCAAAGCCAATACCCTTTCCTTTCACGCTTCTTAATTGAACGTAATTGAAGTATTTTAAATATATATCGGATTGATATCTAAATATAGATATTTATTGCAAACTTCACAGTAAATTAACTGTATTTTACTAATATAATTGCTTGGTGTCACATCATTTTCTTCATCTTCTTAACTTTATCGCGGAAATCTTTAATTTGTTCATTCCATGTGAACTACTCACTTTATCGGGATAAAAGTATCCTATGTTTTAATCCGAGGTATATTCTATCTTTATACCAAATGTCATCCAAGCTTCGTTCAAGCGAAAATAAGTTTTAATAGTTGTGTAGTAGAAATCAAGACAAGTTAACTTGATTTTAAGTCGAAACCTTAGGTCCTTGGGAGCCGGGCGCTCTTAAATTTTTCTTTAATATTTCAAAGCGCTGAGTCGATGTCACTGGTGACCCGAAAGCTGGTTGTTTGCTCCCTCAACGCTTAAGTATTTGCATCCAGCGATGAAACGCTGCCAGCGTTTTGGGTACCTTGCCACGCGGCCCCAATTTTTTACATTTGTTCTAATTATATTTAAATTCCATCTCTTTATTTGTTACTGTTTTTATATCGTAATTAAGTACGTGACGGCAATATTTTTATATCATAAGAATTATTTATTATTATTGTTTCGGTAGGTACGAGTAGGTAGGTGGGTTTAGGGCTGGTAGTGCAGCGCACGAGAGCACTTAGAGGCAGCCGCCACTGATCGGCACATTATAGAAGTTTTGATATTCCGCGATTCAGTTGCGGATGCGGCATGAAGCTATGGAATGATAGAACCTTGCTAAGGCTAAATTGTGGATTATCAATTTATTCTTGTTTCCAATATTCAAATTACAATTACCTATCACAATTTTTACGAAACAGGTATACCATATTTTGTGTATATACATTATATTGTCATATGTATTCGCATGCAATAGTTGCAAGTATTTATTTCTGTATGACTGATTGGTGTGTGGATAGTGACACTACCTGCAAAACCAACGGTTGCGGATTCGAATCTAATCTCACTAGGGGTGAGTGGTTGTGTGATGAATACGAACATTTATTACCGAGTCATGAATGTTTATACAAATATTTATGTACAAATATCCGTTAAATTAGGTACCTGCCGACTCGACAACTTCCTGTACGAAACCAGCGAACAAAAAATTACTGTTAATAAATACTACCTGAATGTATAGGGGGAGCACCTGATGACTTGAAAAAATTGTGTGAGACTGATGCCTAAACTAGGAGGTAGCCTGTACCACTACGGTTTAGGCATCAGTTTCTTCAATTTAAGAGTTATGCTCTTGTCGGTGGAGTAATGACCACGCCTCTCTGCTTTTCGCTCTCGATTGTTCCCTTGGAACGACTCGAGTAACTATCTTCCTTCTTTAATTTGTGAAATGTGGTGAGAAAATTAGATAATTGGTATAAATGTCCGAAATATTTATATTTGCCCAAGTTGAGTTATTTATATTTGCCCGCTCATTGGCCAAGTTCCGCCCGACTCGCACTTGGTTGGTTATTTCTATTACCGATTTGGTCCCATTGTAAAAGTTGTTCCAATGATCTAACCCTGGTCAAATTCTTTTGTCCCCAGGTCCTCTCATAACAGTGCCGCTGTCGAGCCACATAGGACGACGCTGGATCATCATGGGCTCCAACATCCCACTCCTACTGGGATGGCTGCTGGCTGGAGTCGCCACCAATCTGGAGACGCTGTACGTGGCGAGGATCATGTGGGGTTGCGCCACGGGCATGCAGTTCGCGATGGTACCGCTGTATATAGGCGAAATTGCTGAGGTACACATTTTTGTGATGCTCCCACTTGACTTGTGGATCTTGAGGAGTCCATGCAGTTCTATTTCATTCTTTTTTTATGTTTGACTGGATACGCGCTTGATCGCAATCTTCTTGATGGAAGGAGACGATGTGGTCGATGATATCTCAGTGTGATGTGTGTGCGATCTAATTAGCACCCAAGGCCTAGTCAACCCTCATATTTGACTCATTTGCTCACCAAGTTGATTTCATAACTCTAATCTAGTGCTTAAGTCCTTGACACGACATGACAAGACATGGCAGTCCTACAAAGATTTTAAAATGGCTCTATAGAGATCGTTATACCGGAAGACCCTGTCACCGCTATACCCTGCGGGGTACAGCACATGTATTGTATTTTTTCGTATGTTTTGTATGTTTCGTTTATGATACACATCAGTAGTGTATGTATCCTGCTCCTTTGCCGCGGTGGTCTGAAAAAACCGCCTTTGTACATCTGTTTAAATTGTTGCTCTGTATATAGTTTTTGAAGGTCGCCGAACGTGGCTGGATACAGGCTGCTTCCAACCGGTCGCTCTGGATGTCTATGAGGCCTATGTGGTCGTCCTCATGCTTATAATTTTTTTACGTTCTGGACAATAAAGAATTTTTCTTCCTCTTCATACTTCGGTCGACGTGCAACCTTGGTTACCAAGAGCCACGGTGTACCAAGAACAATGATGGAGCAGGAGACAATGACTTTACCAGTATATATAATTTTTTTTGCCTCCAGGATAAAAATCGAGGAGCTCTCAGCGCTCTCTTTCTACTCTTCATCAACGTCGGCTTCCTGCTGGCCTATGCCATCGGCCCGTTCACGTCATACTGGGGTCTGACAGCTGCTGGTGGAATACTATCGCTGTTCTACGTGCCTTTCACTTGGTACATACCTGAGACACCCTTCTTCTTAGTTTTTAAAGGTGACTGACTTTATTCTCTGATAATGTGTTTGTAAAAATCCTCTGACAGACGTGACGGAGAAGTATGGAATATAGAAGGAGGATAAAGAAGTATAGTATGTTCCTCAGTATGGACGGTTATATAGAGGTTAGGTATTATGAGACGTTACCAAAGAGTATCCCTTGCCCTTGACCAATGCTGCAGAGTATAAGTTGAGGAACTTTATTCACAAGGTTCTGAGTCCGTCCGGTCGTGGTGAGGAAATTAAATGAAAATAACAGACATCGCGCACTTTTATTTATTTAAATAAACTCCACAAAATTGCCAGTCTAATGAATTATAGCTCCGCGCTGTCCGAACTTCAAACTTCAAGCATTTATTTCAACTGAAGACCATTTGTTGAATGTCAATTTCAAGCTACTGGAAATAACAAAAGGGCTTATATTTGTCAGTCAGTATGTCCAAGCTACTGATTGACAGCCAGCTACTCTGGAGGTACGGGTTCGTAGATTTTGGAAGTAATAGCCTCGAAAGAGTAGCAGCACACCGGACCTGTAGATAATTGCGTGTGCAAGTAAAGCGTAAGGGCGAGGGCTCAAAAATTTGCTAGAGAAAGATAGATTTGCATCCATGTACACACACATAACAAATGTCACATATGAAAAATACAACTAAAAAATAAAACAGACAGAAACATAAAATATTATGTGTCTGCCGCAGTATACAAAAAGCCTACAGCTCAGTGTGTGGATTTGCCCGAGGCGGGTAAAACACTGGTATTCTGCTGGAACCTGGGGATTGGTCGTGGGACAAATGGAATTTTAAATGTGTTTGGTGTTATCAAATTCTAACGTAATTATTATTATTATTATAGAATAAACTGATAATTCATGAAAAATTAAGAAATAATTGCAATTTTCGATTTCATATTCTATACACGTTATAATTGTGCACAATAAACTATTTCAATTGGTGATGTCCAAGCTATGGATCCAATCCCTACTGCTTCATATATTATCTTCTCATGATAGGAAGACAGTGGAAAGGTAGCGGTCCGGAATACCAATTTTCTGCTTTTCCATCAAAAAACGTCTACATTTAGATGATATAATGTACATCGAATGACATTAGCTGCTAGATTTAAAATTCCGAGATTCTAAAATTTGAATTCAGGCAGGACACCGTTTTAAAAACTTTTTTCTACGTATAGTTTATTAAACAAATCTTCCTTTCATGAGAATTATAACAAGATTTTATAATACATTAAAGTTTTTAAAAAGTAAGATTAAAATTAACTAGAGGCTTTCCAACACACTTAAGCATTGAACTATTGTATAGAACATTATGATTATTTGTCCTTTACACATAATAAATGCCAAATAATGCCAAAAATATTTGACATTTTATACAGGTCGCAATGAAGAAGCATCAGAAGTACTGCAGAAACTTCGTGGCACATCCAAACAGTCCGTGCAACCTGAACTGGAAGGCTTGCAAGCCCTGGTCGCCAGGGAATTCAAGGAAGAGCCGAGGATAAAGGATCTTTGGGCAACCAGAGGGAATGTTAAAGCTTTAGGTATGATTTAATGTTCTCTTTTTTTTGAAAGAAGTTGGTCGTTTTCTTGCCTTATTGCAAAATGTCGTTTTGATTTACAAAGTAGATATAAAATAGTTATTGTTGATTTTAAACCAATAAGCATCTCCAATTAGACGGTTAGTTACCTCAGTTAATTAAGCTATTGATGTATTGGGGTTAAGTAATGGAACGTCGTCTTTGTCATAGTCACTTCACATTTTTGCTCTACATTTTCAGGTATCTGCGTTTTTCTTGCAATGTTACTCCAATTATCCGGAATAGATGTTCTCCTGTTCTACATGGAAGAGCTTCTGGTCAAAGTCGGCACCAAGATATCAGCTTCAGATGGCACCATTATTATGGGAGTTGTTCAGGTATAGATTAGCGTCGCAAAAAAGTTCATATCATCGCAATCTAAGTAATAAGTATTATAAATGCGAACGTTTGGATGTTTGTTTGTTGGTCAATCACGGCGAAATGGATGAACGGATTTAGATGAAATTTGCTATATAGGTAGAATATACCCTGGATTAAAACATAGGATACTTCTTATCCCGATAAAGTGAGTAGTTAACTACTGACTATCTCATTTATGGTAAGTTTTCACTTTCATTTATGGTAAGTTACATTGCTTTTATTTTCAGGTAGTAACAAGTTGTATCACCCCATTAGTAGTGGACCGTCTTGGAAGAAAACTCCTCATGTGGACTACATCGCTTGGGCTCACTATATTCCTAGTAAGTATTACTAAATAATAAACAATATAATTTAATCCTCTCGCACCAATCTTGAGGTATTTTTTTTATGCACGACGGGTTCGTACTTGACTGGCTATCTTATCTCTGACAACCGGAACACAACAATGCTATTAACATTGCTGCTTGGCGGCAGATTTAGATAAGATGGTGATTTGTATCTACATCATCTTCTTGCGCTAGACCCAATTAATTAATTTATTTTATTTGTATTGTCTTGATAATTACTGATGCAATACTATTTGTAATTACACTTACCTATAAAATTAATTTATTGTATTATATTGTAATGTACATGTCGAAGTGCTCGGAAGGTGCCTATGGAAAAAATAAATGAGTAATGTCTACAGGGTGAAATTTATGCAATTCCTATTTACTGGTTACGTCACTCCTGATTACGAACAACTTTCCACTAAGAACCATAGCCGAATTCATCCGAAAATTGTTGGACTTCCATACTAAAGTGGTTTCAGAATTATTTACTTTATATGGGTAATGGAATTTTTTTTGATCGAATTAGACTATGGTTCCTTCGGGAAAGTTGTTCGTAAGTGACGTTACCAGTTAATGGAAATTACAGGAATTCAAAATCAATATACAGGATAGTTGCAAAACACGGAATGCAAAGATCTACTTTCCACTGTACTAAGTCCACTCACCCTCCTTCTCCATAGGGATGGCTCTAGTGCCATGTTGCATTTCATTGGCTACACTCCCATTTGCCAAGGGGGGAAGTGGGAAACCTTTTTCTTACTTACACACCCCATTTCTTTCTTTAATTAGTCTGGGGTCCAAGGTAGCAATAGTCACGTAGGACACCGTCCACCTTCAGTAGGCGCCGTGTCGAGTACCACTGTTGATGCTAGCTTATAGGAGTTACAGTGGGAGGAGTGTAAAGGTGGGATGGTACTAAGTCCACACGACCTAAACAAATGCTGGTACTGAATAAAACGATGCCTACCTATGGTTTCCGTACAGAGCGCCGTCGCACCCAGTGGATTAGCGGATGTAAATGGGGTTCTGTTACAGGCACTAATAGGAGTATACGCGCTGTTCGATTCCTACTACAAGTACGACACCTCATCCATAGCATTCCTGCCACTGCTGTGCCTCATCGTCTACATGATATTGTTTACGTTAGGTAAGCATTTTAAATGGTTCCTTAAAAGCAAATTGAATCCAACTAATATTTTAAATGAGAAAAGTTTGTGTATGTATGTGTGTTACCCCTTCACGCCTAAACGGTGGGACGGATTTGAATGAAATTTGGTTGGTAGACAGGTCGCATTAACATATAGGCTAAACTTTTCGCTTGACCGATTTTGATGAAATGTTCCACGCGAACGAAGTCGCCGGCAACAGCTAGTAAACAAAACAGCTGTGTTAAAAGCTAAATATCTTGGTAACGGCTGAATAGAAATAAAACCACAGACTGATTGACAGACAAAGGTTTCAAATTTACAGAGGTGTTTTAAGAGAAGATGGTATCTTTAGAATGGAAATGTTATATCAGAATCCAACAGACACATATATCTTAGCGATTGAGAAAAGGACTGCTATAGCAGTCCTAATAATAAATAAACAAATAGCCTTGCATGACTCCTGATGAAATGCACGTCATTTATAACTCCACAGGCGTCGGCCCTGTCCCATGGATTTTAGTCGCCGAAATGTTCCCGCCGAAGACGAAATGCCTCGCCAGCGGAATATGCTCGTTTATGTGCTGGTTGGCCGGCTTTGTTTGGACCAGGTATGATGAACTTAGTCCTCTATAGTATTCTACTGAATTGATCTGCGTCGACATGACTCTCTCCGGGACAGGTTTAAAGAAATTAATATTTTAACTGTTCCTTCACAGGTTATTTACGAGAATATTATGTACTTTCGAAAAAATATTTATTTATTCCCGAAAAATTGTGAGGTCGAAGGTGGAAGCGTACTGACCCGGACCCTAACAAATTTGGGGGACTGGCTATCTTATCTCTGTCAACCGGAACACAACAATGCTTATTACCATTGCTGCTTGGCGGCAGATTCAGATAAGATGGTGGTAGCTAGCCAAGCGGACATTTAAAATGCTCTACCACCAACCAAACCGAGTAGGTACTTAAACATGTACCCCGCTGGGGATCGAACCCGCGATCGCCGAATCGTAAACTCAATGTTGTTTACATTGAGCCACGGAGGCGGTTAAACTTATACTTAACTTAGATTTGAGATATAACGACAAATTGGCTACCCCTATGTTCAGACTAAGCAAAATTAACATCATTTATGGGCCACTGTATAAGCTTTTACAACCTTATACCTGAGAATATAATAATAGATCATGTCAAAACAACATTAGCGTAAAAATGGTTATTACAAAATTGGTGGCCATCTGAATGACAAACACGCTTGGTGTGCTTCGACCAGCTCCCCAAAATTATAAAATTAAACTAGTAGTTGTATATTTATTTAAAAAAAGGACAACCAGGGTCCTATGGGTTTCTTGAGCCGCTTCTTTTACCACAGATGATTTCCGTTTCCGAAGCGGTAGGAGCTTGGACATACTGACTGACAGATAAATAAGCCCTTTTATTATTTCCAGTAGATTTAAATTGACATTCAATAAAATGATATCATATGTCTTACATTGAAATAAATGCTCGACGATTGAAGTTTATTGTCGAGCAGTGCAACGGGGTCTAGAAATCCCAATATTTAAAAAAGTATTAAATACATATTATATCCAATTAGCTGTCATTTAGAGTAGTCTTTAGAAATTCCAGACCTAAACGACAGTCTGCAATTAAAAATAACCGGATCCGACGGTTTATCGTGAGCTCTGAAGAACAGAAACACTCTTATAAAAATGCCAGTAGTGATCACTTATGTCAGTCGTTACTAAACCATTATTGTTTCAATCAAAGAGGGATGTCGATGGGTATTAATGATACCACTTCCTTCAAACGACGGTGTATAAAAACCTATTTGAAACGACCACGGTTTGCTTATTGTAAATAATTTTGCGAGCTGAAACGAGTAGTGTAAACATTTCCTGTTCCATTGGGGCGAAAGCAACTAAAAAACCGAAGACACCCCATCTTCAACCGTCGCCCTCTGCCAATGAGCCATAATCTGCCCTGCCTACTGATTTATACAAATCCCGAGCTAAACTCGACCAGAACACCAAAAAGTTCTTGTTCTTCCAAATTTCCCTCGCTGAACACCTACCCTAATGTGCCTGTCAGGTGTCGTAAACCTTGGCTCACCTTCGAGTGTGCCCTAACTTCCTCACACCTGCACCCTGGAGGATCTATGCGACGGTAACCAAAAGGCTATCTACGTGACATACTTTAAGAAGCACATCATTTTGAGCAACCCATTACTGGTTCCTGTATACTCCTTTATAAATAAACCACCCATAGTAAATAACATGAACCTGGTCTACTTCCCTTCAGCTTACCTTCCCCAATATTCCAGGTTCTTCCGTGACGTAGCCGCATCGTACGGCATCTACACAGCGTTCTGGATACTGGCCGTGTGTTGCGGTATTGGGTTCGTTTTCTCCGCGACTTTGCTGCCGGAGACTAAGGGGAAGACATTCGATGAGATACAGGATATGCTGAACAATAAGTACGTATATGCACTTGATCTCATCACTAGCAGTCTTTTTTTTTATGTTTGATTGGATTCGCGTTTGACCACAATCTTACCTGATGGAAAGTGACGATGTGATCGAAGATGAAGCACGCGATCCCAGTAAATGCCTATTCACTCTGCTCTTGAAGATCCCAAGGTTGTAGGATTCAGGAAAGATTGACGCCGGAAGTCTGTCATCCGATGTCAGGAGATGAAGCCGAAAGAACCCCCAGATTCTTTGGGGGAATGCCTATCTTATTTGAAGCAGCTGGAACACTGCTATCAACATTGTTTACTTGGTGGTAGTAAGTAAGACGGTTTAATAAAACACGCCCTTAAGAATCGATCTCGCGACCAACGTTTTGTAAACCTTTGTTGTTCTGATTGTCCAGTACCTGAGCATATGTGCGTCCTTCAGCTATCCTCGATCTTTGCTATGACTTTCGTTTACACACATCTTTGTTTTTGGGCACAAGAGATATGCACACATGCGATCGAAATAACCAGCACTTGTTACGATCTTGGCAGCGATACCTTCTCTGAATTTGTTTCTACGATGGTGGAAGACAAGAGAACTTTAACGAAGTAGCAGAAAAAACAAAACAAGAAACATTCAATTAGAATCTAAATAAATCTAGGAAGATTGGTTAGGAAGTATTTTTTACAGCTTCTTGAACGAATCTAGTTTTTAGTGTCTTTTTTCTTTTGCAGGTCTAATGAGAATAAGCCAGTCGCCGTTTAGTTGATGTAAATAATATTCGTTAAGATTAATTATGTTATATAGTTTAAAATTAAATAGCTTGATTAAATTATTCGAATTTTATTATTGGCATTGGGAGTCCGGAAATTGAATACATCCAAGAAACTACTGTCAAATGACGTCACATAGAATACACTATGAAATGACAGCTGACATTACAAATAACAATCATCTCGCCCACGTTTCTATTTTGTATTTTTTTTTATGCAAAACGGGTATGGTTGACGGGTTGACCTCAATCATACCTGATGTTAAGTGAAGATGAGGTCGAAGGTGGAAGCGTACTGACCCGGAAACCCCATCACATTTAGGGGACTGGCTATCTTATCTCTGACAACCGGAACACAACAATGCTATTAACATTGCTGCTTCGCGGCAGATTTAGATAAGATGGTGGTAGCTAGCCAGGCGGACATTTAAAATGCCCTACCACCAACCAAATCGAGTACTTAAAACATGTACCCCGCTGGGGATCGACCTGCGACCTCCGAATCGTAAACCCAATGATGTTTACATTGAGCCACGGAGGCGGGTATTGCTAACGCGTGACTGAACACCTGTGTAAAACAAACGACTTGCGCAATTTAAGCAAAAGTACTATAGGTGTATGTTAAATATAATATAATGGATAACATTACATGTGTCTACGTCATAATTAGCCAATTCAATGTTATGAGATCGGAAGACTACCAAAGAAAATCATCATCAATGACATCAGTCACAGGACGTCCACTTCTGAACATAGGCCTCCTCCATTGATTTACAGAGATATCGGTTGGAACCGTATTTAAAATATACATAAAGTAGTTTTATTGAGATAGTTCCAAAAATATCGATGTTCAAACTTGACGTAAAGACCCAGGTAATGTTGTTTTGTCCATTCCACCACAAATTTATGTTTCGGTATACTCTTTTACTCAACGCCTAAAGCTAAAACCAATTTAAAAAAGCGGCATCCTGACCCTCTCACCAAGAGGCACTGGACTGAAAGAACCAGTGTTCAAAATTTCTGGTCAATAATCACAAAAAAGTAATCTTTCGGTAACCAAACTTTTTATTGTGAATTTTCAAAAATGAACTCTTTAAGTAATACTAAAATTATTAAAAAAATGGATACTGCCTAAAAATGGCCTTGCATAAGCTTCGTTGTATTTCGATGAGAATATCGACTAAGGAAAATCCATAATAACGTTCTACAATAATAATTCTTTATTCTATAAATCTTACATTATCCATAATTAGAACACATAATTAATTCATAACATTATCATAAATAAATCAATATATCTTATCTCTGAAACTGTAGTGGGCAGATTCTCAATCCTAGGACATCTTTGCCGATTTCCGCTACGCCACAAACTGGGCAAAGCTTGCCTTTATGCTCTGGTATGAAGCTAGCTCCACATAGAGAACATTTCTCTTCAGGCTTTCCTCTATAAATAGGTTTATAACTGATGCCACAGATACTAAATGGATTATGCTCATCGTAGAGCAACTGATGTTCATCTGTGGGCGTTTTCTCGCAGGCCTGTAGGATTTTTCTAGCTTGTTGGGCGACTTCTGGCCTAGGGCCGAGTTCTAATAGTCTTCGGGCGAAAGAGGCGGCAGTTCTGAAGTTCTTAAGCTTGAAGAACATGTTGAGAGCAGTACGTAGGGTCAGGATCTGGTGAACTGGCTGAAGTTTGCAATGTGTGAAATACGCGGCCATTTCGCATGTGCGCTTTTGCTCGTCTAGCGTATTCTTCGGCATACCTACAAAAAGCATAACATATTCTATAATTGAACCGCCAAAAATTGGTAAAATAACAGACTTTAGTAAGGTTACGTTCTTTATCTCGGGAATGCATCATCAGATCTTCACCAAATTAGTGTTAAATGCCAGTATACTGTTTCAAGCAAAAAATTGAATAATGGTTATTATTTAAGTAATTTCAAACTGGCTGAAATATCGCGGATTATACCTCTTTCTTATTAGGAAGAAGCATAATTCTTCCAATAGGAAGTTGGTTAAAAATATTAGAATTAGTTAATGCAAAAAGAATGAAGGTATGTCATCATCATGGCATTAAGTTGATGCTTGAGAAACATGTTAAAACAGTATCAAAAAAATAGTATTGAGACAGAGACACAATCTCAATCACGCTTTATTAATACGGGCCTTAGTGTCGCCACTTTTATTACTAATACGTACACTTAATCTAACGCTTTAATTAGCACTCAAGAGTAACCATGTGTATTAAAAGAATGCTCATTGACTTTCTAAATATAATTGAATTTCTTTTTCAATAAACTCCAAGGAGCTAGTCGAATGGTTCATACGGCCCAGCCGTTACAGATGTACCGCCAACTTAGAATGCGTCATATTTCCCAATCTCATCCTTCACACCAATGCAACACTATCAAACTGTCAAAAAAACCACTTATCACCAAGTTACTCCTCACATTTCGGAGGATAATGGGAACCTACTCTTTTGACCTCGTACCGCGTCACTTTTACTGACCTTTCCGTGCAGTCTCCATCTGCAGACCCAGTAGGTATTCCCTGCATATATTCAGGAGCTGTTGCGCTTCGCTCAACTCCGGTTTAGTGTCGACGTGTAGCAAGGGGACGCTTTGTGCGATACGCTGCAAGCGCTCGACTGCTTCAGTGAATTTGCCCGCTGTGGTGAACTGGTAGCACTGCTGTAGTTGAGTGACCAGGTCATTGAGTTTTGCAGCTGGAAAGACAAATATTCGTAAGAACTTTCATTACTGTTATTTAAAAGGACAATAGATTTCAAACAGCAGTATATCTCATGTAATATTCTTTTATCGGGGACTCAAAAGCAACGTCATTAATGTTACACAAATATGAATGTTACATATTTATATAACTAATCAATACTGTAACACTAATAAAAGCGCAATACGTCTGTTTCTATTTTAGTTAATATATATATAGTTAGGTAGTATGTTAATATATATATATATGTATAACATATAATAATAAATAATATATTTTTAATAAAAAAAAATATATATATATTCATTCATTCATTCATCATTCACGCCCTTTTCATTCATGTCACCGTTCACACAATCCATCCATCTTTTGCGTGGTCTTCCTCTTAATTTCAAACAATCGACATCTATATTCACCACTCTTTTAGTAACATTCGTTTCATCCCTCCTCATAGCATGTCCATACCAAGCCAAACGGTTTCCTGTCAACTTTTCGGTCACGGGTGCCACTTTTAAACACTCATCTCAACATTCTCAACTGCTGCATGCAATTTTCTTTCATCCGTCTTCTTCACGGCCCAACACTCCGATCCATACATTACGACAGGTCTTATTACATTGTAATATATGGTGTGATACTGACTGACGACGGGCAACAAGTCCTTGCCGCTGGCCTCCTTCCAGTTGCGGTGCAGGTGGGCGGCGAGCGGTGGCACCCCGGGCAGGGCTCCGAACGTGAGGCGACCCGCCGCGTACATGGCCATCATCGCCTCGAGATACGGCTCGAAATTCACTATTCCCACTTGCTCGTTCAGTAACCTGCGATGGAAATGTTCATTAGGTAAGCAATAAAATAATATATTTTTTTATCCCTTTAAAATGTTTTATAGAATTCCTTCAAGCTCCAATATTATTTGAAATTATTAATTCAAATTCAATTTAGAACACTTCACGCCCTAACAATTATCATGATATCTTTCTGTGAGCTACTAATTTAAGCGCTGGCATAGTTTTAAACCTTTACCTGAGTGCAATCTCAAATTGTCCAGTGGCAACGTGATCGTGAGCCGTTTTCAGTTTGGTGGAGAGCGCAGCGCTGGACCCACGCGTGGGCGCCACGAAGTATTGGGATGCTTCGTCGCCGCCGTCGATATCGGCTGAGGGGACAACATTTTTTAGAAATAGATATTTAAATTTATCGTCAATTGAAAATTTAGAAAATCTTAAAACTGATTGCATCTATTTTACTGATTGTAAGACTCAAAAATACTGACTTAACTTCTATGTCTGAACGTGAATATTGTTATTTATAAGGAGGGGTTAAGACAGAGTAAATAATTTTTTTTTCCTCGGTTTCTTCTACAATCAGTTCTTTAACTATAAGTAGATTTTTTGTAGGTCCTTCATACATTTCGAGTACACAGCGAGGATATCTACCCATATTCAGATTACGCATAGGAGGTATTTTAGTCACTAAAGACATCATTCAGTTTCAGACGTTTGTTGTAGGTACGGTAAGAGTAAATACGTCAAAAATATTTCATTTTGTGTTTGGCCTCCACCATCCCCATAGCCAACCCGCACCACCATTTTCATTAATAAGTAATAAGAAATCAAATCGTTATTAAGTTAAAACAATTTATCAAAGCACACAAACATGATATTAGTCGTTATTTAAAAGAAAATCTGTATCGAAAAGAACGTAGGTAGCTAAAATACATTGACCATTCAGAAAAACCGACTTTTACTGACAGAAGTTAAAAAAACTGACTTCACTGACCATTTTCGAGCCCTGAAATCTCCGGGATACTATTTTTTTTTTTTTTTTTTTTTAGTGGTTATCGTTATAATGGAGTGGGTAACGTTTTAATTATAAAAGAATTAAGTAATATAAGCCAAGTAAAAATGTCAAAACTATAGATCTATGTAATAATTAACTAATAAAAATAATGATGAAATACAATAAAGATAAAGATAAATTTATTAACATCAAATCTAAGAGTTCAGAAAAAAAGGAGAAACCTGAGTAACTCCGTAGATTTCCACGCCCTACATTAGGTCAACCTGTGTTGTAGGTACATGGCTTCACCTCGGATTACTATGATTATGTCATCCGGACAAACGAATCAAAAGCTGACTATTTTCAAAGCGGCTTAACTGATTTCCACAATAAATGGCTAAAGAAAATAAAACACAATTTTCAAATCTATTCAGTCATTTTCGCGCTACAAAGTCACAGATAGACGTAGGCTCCAAACTTATAACACCCCACTTGTTACGTCGGGGGTTACAAAACGGTACCTTATTAATACTGCAGCGTCTTCAAATCATGACGGTTCCAGATTAAGAATCTCACCAGAGACGGGCGCGAGTTCCTCCGGCAGCTCCAGGTCTTCATCCCCTACGTCCCATCCGCCGTCATCGCACGCGTCTTCCATCACCTCCTCACCCTCCTCCTGGAATAAGGCCGAATTACAGTTCCAAAGGTATACAATACATATCCAGGGAGGGAAAATTAATTGTGTAGTAACCGTATTGACTACAACGTTTAAAATAAATCATAAATAAATATTTCGGACACTTCACCAATCATCTGGTCCCAAACTAAGCAGAGTTTATACTATGGATACTAGATAACGGATAAACATATATGAACATTTAAACAGCCATGACTCGGAAATATATATTCGTATTCATCACACAAACATTTAACCGCCGCGGAATTCGAACCCGCAACCGTTGGTTTCGCAGACAAGGTCCATACACCAATCGCGTCGTCACAATGCGTATTAATGAAATTACCGAAAAATATACATAAAAAAGTGACGTCGTCAGCTCGCACTGTAAACGCACCCTTAATGTCTGCTAAAATAAGGTATGGCTTTGTTTGAGGCATTTGGTGACACTCAGCAGTGGAGTCATCTGTGATATTAGCCTATAATATATGCAGAAGAGGGTTTTATAATCGGTGGAGAATATAATGCGTTAATTTGATACGCTGAATGACACATTAAAGATATACAAAAGCAGAAAAAAATATCAAAGTAAAAAATAATATTACGAGTAAGGCTTGATCTCAATCCTAAGATCGCTTAGAGCTATTAGGCCCGTATGTCAGATTGTTACTCAAGCGTAGATCTACGCAATACGGGCCTTAGAATCGGTGTCGTAAATTGGTGTAAAAAAGGTCTCCATTTCGCATTGCAGTTGTACCTTATCATCCAGCGCAACGTCGTCGTCCCCCCAGGCGCCCGCGGCCTCCAGCGGCTCGTCCCCCACGTCCCCCACGCCCCCCGCGGCCCCCACGGCCCCCGCGGCCCCCGGACCGCCAACACGCGCCCCGCCCGCCACCTCGAAGAAACTCCTGCGCAACAACAACACAAATATTTTATAAATTGGCAAAGACTTCGATAGACTTCAGTTTTATATATCCGGAGAGCGTCATTGAGTCACACGGCAGTGCTCAGGCCAAGTTGTCAAATAAAAAAGTGGTCGTTCGCACATCGTACTCATTTACTTTTTCACCACCAATACATAAATTATGTACTATTTTACTCAGGTAATGAGATGCCTATCATTATAAGATTTTCACGAAATTACACATGAGACGAGAGATCCTGAGTGAGTAGAAGTGAGAATGAGAGATATCCTTTCAAACAAAAAAGACTTATCGAAGTCAGCTCAATAAATACACTGACAGAAATCAATGTAGTTTTTCTTCCAGCGACGCTGCGGTGTCCTCGTAACGTTTCAATATGGCGCTCTCAACTGGGGCATTAAAATTTCCATATCGCACTATTGTTTTCCTTTTCCTTAATTTGAAACTATTGACAAAGCTGAGGCCGTGGCAGTTACATTTAAAAATGCCCTTCCAAAAATCAAATTCAGTACCAAAATGTACCCCATTAGGAATCGAACCTCCAATCTACGTTTTATAAACACCACGCTGTTTACATTGACCCACGGAGACGATTAAAATTTTGTTAAGTATGTAATCATGGCTATCTATCTCTTCCGAGGCTCACGATAGCAATTTTTAAATTGATTTTGACTTTAAGCATTCGGTTTGCATAATGAACCTAGAAACATTCTCATAATTCGTCTCTGAAAAAGTCGACTAATGGTATGGACTTACTTAGAAACGGCTAGTAGAGGCCAATTGGGCTGTGCGCGTTGGACCGGCAGTGGTGGCCTTAACACCACGGCGTCAGGGTTCGGCTCCGGGATAGGCAATCCAGCTTCCTCCAAAGCCGCTTTCAGCTGCTCCGCCTCTTCCAACTGCTTGTGGTTGATGGCCGTGAGGTAGGCTAGAGATAGCTGGGAAAAATCGATATCTAATTAACAATTGAACGGCAAGTGTCAAACTCGTTGCGCTTGCGGCGAACCCAAAAAAGATTATTAGCTGTATAAATATGGCCTTTCTGTTTTAGTACCTTATATCGTGTTGCCGCCACCATCACCATATCAGCCACAGAACCTCCGCTACTGAACCTATATTCTGTATATTATGCGTCCCCCATAGTGTGTGGACTTCGTACGCTGCGCTTGCCCAACCGGCCATCTTCGAGCTTGTACTCTACCTACTTCAACTTGCTAATTCTTGATATGCATTTCTGTCTGTACTACTAAACAAATAAACACCTACGTGCTTACACATTTTTTTGAAGCAATAATCCCCACTGCAGAGCATAGGCCTACCCGGGCCATAGTCCATCGTGCGAACCCAGCAACAATCAATCGTTATTTACTAATTTAACCAATTCGATAAGCTTCCTCAAACTTGATGGTTTATGAAAAATCTCAAAAATATCTGTATAAAAAGAAATATTCATTTTAAAAATGATCTTCCTCCAATCTATGTCGGTTGCTACAGTTCTACTGCAAATTTCTTGTTTTTAAATTTTTATCACGAAGACAATCGCTCAACATAACATAGCCCTCTCTAAGGACGCCAGATAGGCGGGGCAGGGTGGCAGATCAATCCCATAAATGTTGATCCCATGATAGGATGTCAAGTGTCCTTGACCTTTAAACTTTTTTAATGTCTTCATTTACAGAATTAAAACAATTTTTTTTATGCACAATGGGTTAGTACTTGACCTCAATCACACCTGATGTTAAGTGAAGATGAGGTCGAAGGTGGAAGCGTACTGACCCGGAAACCCCAACACATTTGGCGGACTGGCTATCTTATCTCTGACGACCGGAACACAACAATGCTATTAACATTGCTGCTTGGCGGCAGGTTTAGATAAGATGGTGGTAGCTAGCCAGGCGGACATTTAATATGCCCTACCACCAACCAAACCGAGTACTTAATCATGTACCCCGCTGGGGATCGAACCCGCGACCTCCGAATCGTAAACCCAATGTTGTTTACATTGAGCCACGGAGGCGGTATTCTACACCAAAAACTATATAGGTTTGTTCTTTGCATCCTCAGCCCCCGTAGCATGACATACGAGCACACGACTTAGGAGTGAGAGTGGAATAGTTGTATATTTAGTCCTAGCGAATGAGCAGGACAAATATCTCGCAATATAGGAACGTCTCAAATAAATATGAATGTTCCTATTTACAGTCTGACGAAGACCATCACCTTGGTGAATCTCCACTTGCGACTCTTCCTATCGATTTAGTAGCATTGTTTCCCATCGATTACATGCACGCCGTATGTTTAGGAGTTATGAGAAAACTGTTAAATATTTGGGTTGATGGGGATTTAAATGTTCGCTTAAGCGGTCGTCTAGTAAAAGCTATTTCGGAAAAATTAGTTAACTGTGCAAATTGTATACCTGTGGAATTTGGTGTCTACCCCCCACCATGTCCAAAAACTTAAAAGGCGACTCCGATAATCCATCAGCCTGAGAGAATTAAACACAAACCTGTCCAGCATTCCTCAGCAGCCTGATCCTCTCTCTGACGTCTCCCAACAGCAGCGCGCCCTGGAACTGCGAGGAGACGTCTTTCCTAATTTCAGCAATCTTCATCATCTTCCGCAGCTTCTCCAGGTTGCCCGTGATGAGGTACAGGAACGAGAGCTTATCGAAGTTCTTGGTGCGCTGGTAGCACATCTCCACGATCTGGAGGAAATAATCGTTTTGTAGTTTTTATGTAAGTGCTTTCATAGTCTGATTTCCACTGTTGATTTTAGTTTAAAGGAGACTTCGTGGAAAGAAGTGACTCGTTCAGCCGTGCTAGCCAGACCCCCCTAGACAACGAAAACGTTTCTATTGCGACAAGTTACCCATATATATTCTTTATTGCAAATAAACACAAAAGATACATTTGTCAGATACAAAGATACAAAGGTGAGCTTATCTCTAAGAGAGATCTCTTCCAGCCAACCCTATAAGCGGTTAGAAAGTGTATAACGGGGAATAAAAAAAGGGCGTACAACGCAATGGTGATTAAGTAAAAAAGTCTATAATACATAAATACTTGTAAATAACTAAATATAACTACATGAATATAATACTAAATAAACCTAAATAAAACATTTAATTAGGATATAATTAATATATTATATAAATATCAATATATAACATAACAAGTGTAAATAAATTCTTACATTATTAAAGCGTAAAAAAAAAAAATATATTATATATAACATTACTTCTTATGCCAATTGCGACAGGTAGTGTTCTTTTAAGCGCTTTTTGAAAACTGGTGGTGTAGGGCTCTCTCGAATGTCTGCAGGAAGATCATTCCACTGAAGACCATTCACTACTGCGGCACACATAGCAATATTTATGCAAATCATAGCCTAGTTATTAGTATGTTAGTTTTTAAAAGTTCTTAACTATGTTGATTTCTAATAATGTAAATTGTAATAACATAATAATATAAATATCCTTGGACATGCACACAATGCCATCTAGTTCCACTTTAAGCAACTATAGGCTTGTGTTGTGATATCAGATGGTTGATATCTAAATATATATAACTCAAAGGTGACTGACATAGTGATCTATCAACGCCCAGCCCAAACCACTGGACGGATCGGGCTGAAATTTGGCATGCAGGTAGATGTTATGACGTAGGCATCCGCTAAGAAAGGATTTTGATAAATTCTACCCCCAAGGGGATAAAATAGGGGATGAAAGTTTGTTGTTTGTACTTTGATAAAATCTTCCACGCGGACGAAGTCGCGGGAGGGAAGCTAGTACTACATAAATACATTTTTTTTTTGTATATAAATACTTATTATAAATGAAAACAACTATAACTCGGGTACACATGTCCATATTCATCATACAAACATATGTCCCTAGCGGAATTCAAACCCGCGACCTTTTGGTATGGTGGTCAGGTAATGTGTTTTAAGTAGTGAATAAAATATTTTCTTACTTTCTTCTCTACAAACGCTATCGATTCGTTTGATTGGTTGTCAATAAATCGCGAACAGTTGACAGCCAATCAGTAGCTAGAGTCGAAGCGTTAGCAGTTGTCGTTATAGAAACGTTTACCACTAGCCCGGGTGGGCTGCGGTGCGATATTTGAACTTGCCAAATCACAAAACAATTCCATATGCCATTTTTTTTCGGATTTTTTTACACATTCAAAAGCTGTGTTGGCATGTTCATTAAAAAGCCAAATATAGTCCATTACACGCAAAATATTTTCACAAATAAAACGGGCCGTAATTCAATATGTCAACCAACTCATAGCTGACAAACTTACGATTATTCGAAAACCAATGCAAATGGGTACATTTACTCGTCGGGAATGCGAGTGATGTGACTTTTCAAAAATGCGAACGAAAATCAGTAACTTTCCCAAGCGCATTCAAAAGCGATCTTCCCACAAAATTGCAACCCCAGGAACCTGGCCTTATGCATAGATTTGTTTATTTTTGTACAATAAAGCGTTTTCTTACCATCCCATTTGGGCTATAGATTGTGACGTTCCTTTGAAGTCGAATATTGTGTCTTAACATTTCCTAATGAAGTAATATTCATAAATGACTGAAACAACCATGCGACGAATGAGACGCGAAGTTAGAATGAGCAATTTCTCAATATTTTGACCAACAACACTGTCTGCATATTTCAGGGTGTCTGTGGCCCAGGGTTATAGATATGGTCACGTGGGATGTCACCTACCTGATGGTTGCCAGTGGTCAAGGCGGCCTTGGCCAGCCTGTCCCAGGCGTCGGACTCGTCCAGACTCTTGGCCGCTTCGAGCGCCACTTCGATGTTACCACACTGCAGCGCGAGGGAGAGCCGCGTTCGGGCGTCCTTCACGAAGTGGAGAGCCACCTCGGGGTAGCCTGAGGCAGTACAAGTAGTGATATGCAGAGTCGACTATTTTTGGTATTTAGTGAAGTACCGCAACACTCTTTTTTTATGCACAACGGGTTAGCACTTGACCTCAATCACACCTGATGTTAAGTGAAGATGAGGCCGAAGGTGGAAGCGTACTGACCCGGACGCCCCACCTTATTTGGGGGACTGGCTATCTCTGACAACCGAAAGACCATAAATTAAGTATTTTAATTCTGAATTTTGTACACTATAGCATAAACCCCGCCCGTAAAGATTAAATATGACACGATATGCATCGAACGTCCACAGTACTATTATATTAGAGAATGAAATTAATCTGATGTTTTTTCTTTTATAAAAGAATAAATTCTTACTCACATGTAAACAATACGGCTAAATTTAATTTGTAAGGAAAAAGACACAACTTAGACCGATCTAAATTATTATTTATTACTGATGGGTAACACTGGGATATAGTTGGTAGGTCCTATTCGGAAGGTCATGAAGTTATGTAAATTTAGGTCTAAACCTTACCTTTCTCCTGTAAATAGGCGATGATACTCTGACCCACGAGCTTGGCAGTTCTCACCATGTGCAGGACCTGGTCGTACTGACGCGTCACCAGAGCGAGTTTGAATCTGGAAACAAATTTCACAGCTATATACCTGTCCAACAAATATTTTAATATTTCGAATTCTTTACTTTTAAACTGTTTTTCGTCGAAACGTCGAACGACGAAACGTTTCGTTTGACGGCGTTGTGTGTGTGTGATCAGTGTTTAATAAAGCTTAATGACTGCATTCAATTGAAAACAACCCTTTAACGTGCCCTCCGTAACACTCGTATTAAAATGTCGCTAGTGGTCACCCATCCAAGGACTAACCACACCAGACATTGCTTAACTTCGCTAATCAAGAACGAATAGCGAATGCGACTGCGCCAGGAGTGCGAAATTCTATCATGCCGGGCAGATCTAGTGTACGAGATAGGCGAAGCTGCCATCGTGCCCCGTTTGTGGCCCTGTACTGCGACCGACCTGTACTCGGTGGGGTCCACGTTGAGCACCTTGGGGCGGCACTCCCGGTCCAGGCACACCACCCGCGCGCCCGCCGCCCCCGCCCCCGCCCCCTCCCCGCTCAGCACGCGGACCGCGTACACCGGCACGTCCAGGGTGCGGATGATGCCGTAGTCGCTGCAACATGCATACATATTAAGGGTAACGTTTACCTCTAGATTGTGTAATGATTATTATTTTAATAGTGACTTTCCACCGAATTATTTTTTTAAAAGAATTGTAATGAAAAATTAGAATCTGTAATTGGGATGACTTTGGCTTATAAATCTTGTGTAATATTTTTTATAATGATGCTGTTGATTCTGTATTATCAATAAAATAAAATAAAAATAAATTAATCATAGTAAGTAGTTTTCATGTCATAACCGACCACGTATAAAAATTCATGTGATTCTTTCTATATTTTTAACCGACTTGAAAAGAAGGAGAAAGTTCTCAATTTCACTGGTTTTTTTTTTTGGATATTTGTTATGCGTTTATTTTTAATTTATTATTTCATTTGTTCATTGCAAACAGTTATAATAAGTTAGTTTATGTATTCTTAAGAGGGTTTAAATAAATAAATATTTCGGACACTTACACCAATCATCTAGTTTAGTCATTAAACCAACGGTTGCGGGTTCGAATCCCGCGAGGGGTAAATGTTTGTATGATGATGTTTGTGTTTTTATAAATATTTATTTATGTTTATCCGTTATCTAGTATCCATAGTACAAGCTTTGCTTAGTTTGGGACTAGATGATTGGTGGAAGTGCACCAAATATTTATATTATATTTATTTCCTTTTGATAGAAAAGTCATAGTTAACTCTAACTCACCCATCCCGGCAGCAGTATTTAATATGATTGGCGGTGGTGTAAATGAACACCGGCTGCGGCGTGCTATCGTCGAACGCGCCGGACTTGACCCTGGCGCCCTCTGTGATGGTGCACAGCTGCTCCAGCTTCTTGGTGCACAGGGTCACCGTATGCTTGCCCAGGAGAGCCACTACCGACATGTCGGAGTTCCAGATCGCGTAACGACACTTGCTTACTTTAACCTGGAAACATCGAGGATATCACAAGAGACCATTTCCTCCATGGTTGTTAGTCACTAAATTCAATTAAATCACTCTATAATCTAAAAAACCAAAACAACCAACCGGTTTTTCATTCACTCAAACAAATGAATATGAAATGAAGTTGATTGAAGTTTAACGAATACAGCGATAACTGCTAATTCACGCATGCGCAAGACTCAGCATGTGAATCTGTGTACAACTTCATACGCAATCACGGCTGTGAATATTCATACTAATAACAGTTATATTTCATTATGGGCACTTTTGTATGAGCCTGAAAGAGAAATACGAAGCCAAGTTGCAACGACTGTCTATCTCAGTTCCGTCTCAGTAACGACAGTTGGTTGATTTCACTCATGTACGCGCACACTTTTAGTTTGACAAGTAATAGAGCAACGTTCGTATCAAAGACTTGTTATACTGTTTAAATAGATTAAGATTTTAGTGAGGCAAGTCGGGCTTTTGGGCTTATATGAAAGTACCGCCATTTTAACTGTAATTTACAACTAGCTCCTCATAACATATGCCTCGTGACATTCATCTTCGACAACATCGTCACTTTCCATCAGGTGAGATTGTGGTCAAACGCGAATACAGTCAATCATAAAAAAAAGATACCAACGATTGGTGTATCTTTGAGAGTATGTTTCACAACTCACCGTGGCGATGGTCCTTTTCTGCTGCACATCCAGCAGTTGCACACATTCCGGCTCCCTGAGCAGCAGCATGCCCGTGCCCGCGTACATGATCTCCTCGCACGACGGCGTCGAGATCTTCTTGGACACCTCGTTCTTTAAGTTCTTGATCACCAGCTGTAGACAAATATAAAGTATTAGTCCTTAAGGAGATTAACATCCGTATTCTAGAATTTCTAGAAATCTGACTCCAGTCAATGCAACTTCCAAATCTGCATTTTCATTTTACAAAAAAAAACATGCGAACATCTTTTAAGTATTTTTTTTTTATTTATTTGCTTTATTTATTTGCTTTTAGGAGAACTTACAGCTAATACATAAGATATCATATGACCATTGTATATGAAAATGCCAATTACAAGTTCCCACGTGTAAATTAAGAAAGTTAAGAAGAAAAAAAAAGAAGAAAAAATATCAAATAAATAACAATAGTAGGTTAACATTAGGTATAACAAACATAATTAAATAGAAATTTAATCAAATTGTAATTTTTTCTTGCACTTCTATGTGACCGATTTACAAGTTTATAAGTTGTAAGCACAGACTAAAAAAAATGGTTTTGGCCCTTAATTCTCAGCTCTCCTATTAGTTCTCGAGGATTCTAACCACTCAACCGTCCGTGGTTACAACTGTAACCAAAACGCGCTACCTTAATGTGGTTCGAAACAATTCCTCCTAAAACAATTTGGGGAAAAAAAATCAGTGTGACCACTAATAAATTATCTTTCGGCTTATGGTCATAGAGGGCAGTATTGACTGTTCTCATAGACAAAAAAAATTACAAAGTTAGTTCGTTCGTTCAGTTATCTGTAGGGAACAGTGTTCCAACTTTATGTCGTAAGTAATTATAATTTCATTACATATTTCTGGGATTATTATTATCAAAATGATCGTAACTTTACGATTACGCATAATTATTACAGTTTGTAGCGATATTTCGAGCTTGATTTTAATATCAATTTTCATGTTTTTTTTTTTCATGTCTGAATAATAGGCAGTTTTAGCTTCTTTCTCATAAATATACGTATATTTCATTATTCATACACTTCTCTGATACAAATACATAGGATTTGATAAGGAATGTTATAAACTTCAATATGTTCCACGGGTTTTCGTCTTTGAGCGAGTTGAAGGCAGTGTCAAAATTATTGTGGAGTAGGTAGTTTGTTTCGACTTATTTTGCTAAAAAAAATAACTAAATACAGACATATTGGTGTCATGATTTTTTTGCCGATATCGTATGTTATGCGCAGTTCTTAGTGCTCTAGAATAAGATTTTCTGTATTCTCTTTTATATTGTTTTAATCTGTAATCTTTCACCTATACTTACATTTTTTTGTCGCTATAGCTGTTGTAGTTTACCAGATATGAAAGTTTTTATTAATAAAGGCACCGTGCGCGCAGCACAAAAATGTGACCGCGCGGAGCGGACAGTAGACTGGATTTTGGGCGCGCGGGCCGTACGGTTGAGTGGCTAACCGATGGCGCCCTTTAATTTAATACGAAAAGCGCGAAAAATAAATATCAACAGGGGAAAACGAAAAACCAGCAGGCAAAGTCCTATAACCAGCTGGAAATTAAGTGAGCAGTAGTCAGTTGGAGTTCCCTGACCTGGTTGTTCTTCTCCAGCGCCGCGAAGCGGTTCCTGGCGACCCACACGGCGGTGGTGGCGGGCCCCCGCGCCGGCTCGGAGGGGGGCGCCTCCCCCCCCTCGCGCGGCGCCGTGTACAGCTCGTACGAGCAATTGTCACCCACGCGCCAGTTCACCAGCACACACCACTCCGCGTGGTTCAGCGACATGCTACAAACAGTTGTCCGTAAACAATGGATCAGCTGTAATCCATACTTTTCACTTTAATGATATATTACCTATTTGAATATTTAAAAACACCTTATCGTTACAATAATAATTGGACATATATATTCTTTATTGCACCAAAATATTACATAAAACAGAGTACAAACGACAGGTCATGTACAAAGGTGGACTTATTTCTTTAAGAGATCTCTTCCATACAATCTGAGCATTGAAGTAGGCAACGGGTTGTTTTAGATTTTTATAGAACTGTTGCTACAAATATTAATATTTCTAAAATAGTTTTTATTATAACATTTTTTTTTTCAATTGCTTGGTAAAGTTACTGCATGTACAAATAGAGCAGTAATAATAACACACTTATATTGCTGAATAATAAGCTGATCTAACATAAAAACAATTTCAGTAATAGAGTTTTATTTGTTATAGGAAAAAAACTGGAAATTTACTGATTTCAGATTATGGTGAACTAAATTACAAAATCTCCTGCAAAAAATGTACTACATTGAAGTGACCCATCATTTTAAAAGCTTGTAAGGTTTCAAAAATATTAATAATTAATTAAATAATATATAAAACTCATGACGTGCCCTTCTCTTCACAAAGACATTACAACGTGAGATGAAATTTATTCGGTATTTTATTCAGTCAGTGTGCATAATCATATTCCACCATCACCATTTCATCTTCGGACTATTAGGCGTGCGGAAGAACTCCACCCGCATGTAGTTAACATTCCGAAAATTCGCACTAAGAGGTACGAGTATTCGTTCATAAACAGCCAAAACATGGTACTCCTTCCGGCGTCAGTTTTTCCTGAATCCTACAACCTTCTGGGCATCTACTGAGATCGCGTGCTTCATCTTCGAACACATTCCAAATAATTACATCATTAAATGAAATAAATAAAGAAAACTTGGAGAAAATAGAAGTTCCAAATATATTTACCATGACAGGAACCCTAAGAATCCCGCCAGTCGCATATCAAGATCCGGAGAGTGCGTGCGTTTAAAAAAAAAAAAAAACTACATATGGCATTACCTTCTATTTCACTTACCTAATATGCGGTTTTTTTTTTCCTTACGGTAAAAAACTCATCCGTTACTTATCTCTGATTACTTTTTTATGATTAACTGGATTCGCGTTTGACCACAATCTCACCTGACGGAAAGTGACGATGTGGTCGAAGATGACGCACGCGATCTCAGTAGATGCCCAGAAGGTTTTTTTTTTTTTATGCACGACGTTTTTGACCTCAATCACACCTGATGTTAAGTGAAGATAAGGTCGAAGGTGGAAGCGTACTAACCCGGAAACCCCAACACATTTGGGGGACTGGCTATCTTATCTCTGACAACCGGAACACAACAATGCTATTAACATTGCTGCTTGGCGGCAGATTTAGATAAGATGGTGGTAGCTAGCCAGGCGGACATTTTAATATGCCCTACCACCACCTACAAGGTTGTAGGATTCAGGAAAAACTGACGCCTCCAGGAGGAGTTCCATGCCTTATGTTATGTTATTGAAATATTTTTGTGTTGGAACTAATAATTAAACTTGTTGGATGAAAGGGAAGAGCATACCTGTAGGGTTGGTGCCTGCCACCGCCCTTGATCTGCATAACGGGAGAGTCGCGGTTGGTCTGCATGTCCAGCTTGCGCAGTTGTCTAGCAAAGATAAACGGTCACATCAGTAACATTCTTCCTACATTTAGGTATAAATACAAGACCCGGGGCTCTATAGCTTAACTCAGAGTTATAAGATAGCAATGCACTGTCTGTCCTTATCATTGCGTTACGATATGATAAGGACGACAGTGCCTTGACGTCATAAACTACAACAATTCCCAAAGCAATTGAATTAGGCGGTCTGATTGCTGGCTGCTGTTGAAGCTATCCATGTAAACAATGTCATAAGCTATACAATATTATGACATTTTCTAAATTGTTATTATTGTGATTCTTGCGACATACTTGTTTTAGTGATGCAATGCTTGTGATAATATTTAGATGTGTAGGTAGTGTGCGCAATAAAACATATTAATTTGGAAAGGCTTAACAGAATACCAGAGGTTGCAGGCATCGGCCGCGACCCAGCTGAGTCCTGGACCGTTTTTTTATAAATTAAGTCCGACTATGACTTTGACCGACTAGTTGGCCAAGCCGATCATTGCGTTTTCATTGCATTGTTTCTATCATTACGTGCGGGCGAGAGTTTCTTGATATTTATTTTAGGATTACCAACAAGATTGACGCATACCAATCCAATGTCACAAAAACACAATTGTATATAGTGCATGCCACCTTAGTTAAAAGTAACCATAACATGAAAATATTTCTAGCAGTAAACATTTAACAATATTACATAAGATATATTACTAAAAAATTCAATAAAATGAAATTGATGTTTTAATTAGTAAAAAATAACACAAAGCTGAATTACATAGGTAACAGAGTGTATATTATATATTACATTCAATAATAATAAATAAATAATTTTAAAAAAAATTGGTAGCTATTAATCTTATCTGATTCTGCCGCAAGCAGCAATGTTGTGTTCCGGCCGTTTGAGATAAGATACGGGTACGTTATGCATTTGAAATAGTACATTGTTGCAAAGGCCGGGAAATAGGCAATTACAGGTCGAGTATGAGTTTGAAGGCCGAGCCGTAGGCGAGGACTTCACTAATACGAGACAGGCAATTGCCATTTCCGCCGAGGCATATAGTGCTTTTCTCAAAAGAATGCAGGGAAATAATAAATATTTAAATAACAAATCAAGACGAATTTTCAGCTTTGCCGCCGATTTTCTATTTATCATCTGTGCCGAAAGGTAAACGCATTTACGTATACAGCCACGTGAACGCAATTTGTACTAAGCAAAGAGATTTTCGTATGCCAAGAATGATAAAAGAGATCCAATCAAAGAGTATATAATAACTCCAGCACGCCGTTTCATACAACATTGCTGGAGCGTTGTAATGTTCCAAATTCAAAAAACGCTCCTGCATTGGATTTATTTTTCGCTGTCTGTAAATTAAATACTTCGCTTGTTCTTTTTTCGAAAGTAATGACAATATTTCCATGCATGTTTGAGAAAAATTATTTACATTGTATTGCTCATATTTATAAAGAAGAACAGACCAATAATGTATTCTATTGATGTTATATGTTACAAGTATTGCACAAGTAGATGATACGAGTACTTATTTCAATTTGAGCTATCTTACTTACCCTAATCATTGTTAATAAAGTTATTCTATTAATCAAAATCTCACCTGTCCTTTATATAGAATAGCAGGTTGTTGAAAACGGCGTAGGCCGGCCGTTCGCGTTGCAGCTTGAACAGGATCATACCGGCGTCGTGACCAGCCGCGAACAGATTCAAGCTTGGGTGGGACGCTAGCACCCAATAGCTAAGACAAGTCAATTAGAACAATCAGAAAAATAAATTTCAAATTATTATAAGGTCTTAGTTCGTGAATGTAATATTTGCATCGTATGACTTTTTTAACGTTAAATCGAATTTTAATTGATATTTGCATAAATTAACTTATAATTTTTTTTGTAATAAATATTAAAAAATGTATATTTGCATGCCACATAAGGTAAAATATGCGATATTCATATAATAATGTATTGTTACCATCTTGTTCACCATTTTTTCAGCAAAATAAATGATTATGAAAAAGAAAGATAAAGGTTAGAAAGATAAGTGCTCTATTTCGGCACGTAAAAAGACTTGAACCAACCAGTCTCTTCCCGTGGACGTCGTAAAAGGCGACTATGGGATTTTAATGGGATGGGAATAAATGTTTGTATTCATCAACTTACATCCTTTTTAAACTAAGGAAAAATTTTAACAAAATTATAATAGGACTACAGTAAAAATTTGCCATTGGACGTTTATGGATCTGTCGGCCATAAATTTTAAATACTCTGACTATTAATAATAATAATAAATAAATATCCTTAGACATACACACAGCGCCATCTAGTTCCACAGTAAACAACTATAAGCTTGTGTTGTGGATACCAGATGGTAGATATACTACATAAATACATATTTTTTTTGTAAATAAATACTTATTATAAATGAAAACATCCATAACTTGGGTACACATGACCGTATTCATCATACAAACATATGCCCCTAGCGGGATTCGAACCCGCAACCTTTTGGTATACTGGTCAGAGTTGCTAACCACTACACCAAACAGGTCATCCTATTGTGTGTGTTGTTTTTGTGTGTTTTGTGTACACTATTGTGTGTTTTGTGTATCACGAAAAACTAGATTGATTTCTCTTTACCCGACCCGTATACCTGCTACATAAACAATTCATCCATCTATACATCCATATATATCCATAGAAGCCACGCAGTTTAACTACTTTCCGTAAGCCGCTGGCTACAAACATTACATACCGTTCGTGCTCCCTCCGTAACGTATGAAGACAGGAGCGCTTCGTCATGTCCCACACCCGGATGGACTTGTCCTCACTATTGGACAAGATGAGCTCGTGTTTAGCGTGGAACTGGACACACGATACGTTGTTGTAGTGTCCACGGCACGTGTCCACTTCCCACGCCTGGTGAAAGGGAGATATTTTAGAAATTATAATGAAGTCTAGTGAATAATCAAAAACTAAATCTTCTTCGGAGGGCACATTTTTTTTATCCACAACCGGTTAGCACTTGACCTCAATCACACCTGATGTTAAGTGAGATGAGGCCGAAGGTGGTAGCGTACTGACCCGGAAACTCTACCACCAACCAAAATTTATTCTGCGTATAAGGGCATCCCCTTCTATTGCGCTCTTTAGCCCAAGGTGTTAACGAAAAAAGTACACAATAGCGCCGTCTAGTGTCGAGTAGCAATACTTTTAGACAATTCTAATATCATTCATTCTGTATTCTGTATTCTTTTCTGTATTCTGTATTCTAGTAGTGTATGTATGTAAATAACATATTATATTATATATCAAAAATCAAAAAAAAATCAAAAATCAAAATATTTTTTATTTCATAGGATAAAATTATCACTTGAAAACGTCACTATTAATATTAATATTACATTATAGTTTAAATTTACTGCTCATTCACAAAGCTGACTCCCCAGAGAATAACGAGCAAGAAACTCTAGGGTTGCTCTTTTAAACAGATTATAGGTTGCGATTTGATAATTATATGATTAGACAGCTATGTCCATGCTTGCTTATCATTCAAATAGTCAGTGATTTTATAATAGCCTTTTGTTAATAATTTCTGTTTTATGATTGCTTTAAATTTATTTAAAGGCATATTTTGAAAGTCTACTGGAACCTTATTATAAAAGCGTATACATTGCCCTTTGAAGGATTTACTAACTTTGTGAAGTCGGCTAACATAAATAGATAACAGGTTCTTATTCCTTGTATTAACATTGTGCCTATCACTATTTTTAGCGAATAAGGTTATATTTTTTTTTGCATATAACAAATTCTCATAAATGTATTGAGATGCCATTGTTAAGATATTAATTTCCTTAAACTTATCTCTAAGAGACTCTCTAGGTCCTAATTTATAAATGGCACGAATAGCACGCTCTACTACAAATATACTATATATCTATATGTATAGTATATTTGTCCTTCCGTAACTGCACTTTTTCTTCACCGTCCCGCACAATGCTCTAACCACCACTGAGGTTGGCTGGAAGAGATCTCTATTAGAGATAAGCTCACCTTTGTACAATATTTCCGACTGATTGTCAACATGTTTTTTATGTGCAATAAAGAATACAATTCATTCATTGTATACGAGTGTAAAACGACGACATACGTAATGCAGTAACTTTTATACGAGTGGTCGATGATCGTCAACGATGGCCGATGGACGATTGAAACGTTTAAATTTACGTAATAGGCCCTCTGAGCCTGCATGAAAGGCGAAGGGTGTGCCCCGTACGTTATGGCGGTGATACAAACCTCATTCTTCTGCTGCAAATCTGCCGAGTCCCTACCTTTTCATCACAATTTGACCTAATTTATTATCAATTAATTACTTGTTAAATTAACTTTGTGGTGAATAAATACATTTTATTTATTTATTTATTATTGGCCACAGTAGATCTGGGGTAGATTACGGTAGAATAACACCTGGTTTGTTTATAACAACCTGTTTTTCTATCTACGAATTGGGAAAATAGCTATGGGCTGTCTGGAAGAGATCGCTTTTGGTGATAAGACCGCCTAATTGTGTTTTATTGTTATCATCAAAAATGTTTGCAAATTATTTTGTGCAATAAAGAGTATTTGTATTGTATTGTAATATATTTCTTTTTTTTGGACACTTGACCAATTATATAGTCCCAAACTAGGCAAGGCCTATGGTCACTAGATAAAGGATAAACATACATAAATATTTATATAAAAATCCATGACTCGGTAATAAATGTAGTATTCATCACAAACATTTACCCCTGCCGGGTTTCGAACCCGTAACCGGTGGTTCTAGGGCAGGGTCATTACGCACTACACCAATCAGTCGTCACGTTAATATATCACAACGATTTGAGTAGCTTTATTTAAGCTGTAAAGATTACCTTTGCATCATTCATTCTCCACAGCTTGACCTGTCTATCGTCAGCGGCAGACACAATCAGGGGTAGAGAGGGGTGGAACGAGGCCCAGTTCACACCACGGTCATGCCCCTCCAGCACGTGTTTCACAACGGCGTCGGCCTAAAATAATAACAATAGGTATAGCTATTTCATTTAATAGTAAACTATTGCTCTGAATTTAAAATTTTAGTGGTAAATAAACGTCATTAGTAAACAATTTTATAGTCCGTGTATTGACATACGACCAGGTAACATTTGGCGATCATGGACATCAGACGTTGTGGATGCTGGCGAACAAGGTGGTCTAAGGCAGCTGTCAAGACGAAGAGGAGGCGGTCTAACATTGTCTATGGAGCGGAGTGTTGGAGGGAAGATGGACACGGCACAGGGGAAAATTCACGCCGTCTTGGTGCCCTCTAGCGGTGAAATCCAACTTGTATGAACCTGACAAACGATTCAGTCATAATAAGTAAGCCACGCCCACTACGATGACGTTTCAAGCTCATTTCGAATGATGGGACAAAGTCGTATACACCGCCTCCTCTTCGATTTTGCTCCATACTGGTATACGAAAACAACAGCTAATTCGCGACTGCAATGAGAATTATAAATTAAATATCCTTGAGCATACAGCGTGTCAGGATCGTAGCAAGTGGAAGTCTGTAGTCTCTGCCTACCCCTACGGGAAACAGGCGTGACATTATGTATATCCATACAGCGCCATCTAGTTACACACTAAGAAGCTAGGCTTAAATGGATAACAGATAGTTGATATATTTTATTTAAAAGGCTTATGCGTTGATATTTAATTAGTGCATACCTAATTAAGATGCAGAATTACTTACATTTAGGATAAATAAACATTAACATATCCTTTCGAAAGTATACACATTTTTTTTTTTAATAAATATGCTTGAATATACAAGCAGCGCCATCTCATTCCATACTAAGAAAGTAGGCTTGTATTATGCATAATAGATGGTTGGTAACTACACAAATACATGTTTTTTTTTTTCTTGTAAATATATGTATGTATACATATTATAAAATGAATACAAACATCCATAACTCGGGTACACATGTCCATATCTATCATATCAGAAACCGTTTAACTTCTACACCAAACAGGTCGTCAATAGCTGTTGTTTTTCTCCTATTGCACTCTCTCATTCGCTAGTTATGTGTTCCCACTTGTGAATGAGGCAGTCTGACGGCAGCCTTGGACACCTTAACTTGCGAAGCATTATAACTTCTATTCTACAGTCTGTTCACAAGCCGGACTGTGGTTTCAGTGGGATAGGAGTCTTGTAACAGAAAATATAGCACCTACTGGCTTACATGCATGCACACTAAGACTAACATGCACTAAAGTGTCTCACTATTCCCTGTGACCACACCACCACCCAAAGCACTGACCAGCCTTCCTATAATAAATCTAAACTTGATTTTTAATTGAGGAAATATGATAATAGTAAAACTTGCGGTAAATCCAATAAAGTCGCAAGTGATTATCATAGGTAGTAGTCGTTTGAGGAATCAGCTTAACCTAAGTCAGTTGCCCCAGGTTTTTTATGACGGCGTCCCCATTCCGTACACTGATACTGTTAAAAATCTAGGCCTTATTATTGACGGGAACTTGTCTTGGTCTGCGCACGTCAACAATGTTAGTAGTCGTATACATTACTCGTACCACTCTCTCAAGCGACTCCAGAATTTCCTCCCATCTAAAACCAAGCTCCTGCTTGCTCAGACGCTCTTGCTGCCTCTCCTGGACTATGCGGATGTTTGCTTCCTGGACGCTACGGAGGAGCTACTTAACAAGCTGGAGCGGTTACAAAATCTGGCCATCAGGTTTATATTCGGCCTGCGTAAGTTCGACCACATTTCAGAATTTCGTACGCGGTTGAAATGGCTTCCCATTCGACTCCGTCGAAAGGTACACATTTTGACCCTTCTTTTTAAAACTCTCAGTAATTCCGCTGCCCCTGAATATCTTCGTTCTCGGTTCCAGTTGTTACCCCAATCCCGCCCCAAACGGGCATGCGTTACTAAGACCCTGGACTATCCCCTAGCTAACTCTAAATTCTTTTTTAATTCTTTTACCGTGTATGCTGCTCGGCTGTGGAATGATCTTCCTGCAGACATTCGAGAGAGCCCTACACCACCAGTTTTCAAAAAGCGCTTAAAAGAACACTACCTGTCGCAATTGGCATAAGAAGTAATGTTATTATATTGATATTTATATAATATATTAATTATATATCTGATTAAATGTTTTATTTAGGTTTATTTAGTATTATATTCATGTTGTTATATTTAGTTATTTACAAGTATTAATGTATTATAGACTTTTTTTTACTTAATCACCATTGCGTTGTACGCCTTTTTTTATTCCCCGTTATACACTCTCTAACCGCTTATAGGGTTGGCTGGAAGAGATCTCTCTTAGAGATAAGCTCACCTTTGTATCTTTGTATCTGACAATTGTATCTTTTGTGTTTATTTGCAATAAAGAATAATATATAATATAATAGTTTAGCAAAATCAAAAAAATATATAACACGCGCGCGCAGGCAAACTTTCAATTCAAGTCAACAATTTCAGAGGACTCTACCCAGAAGTCTTGGACCCAATAAATAAAGTGTCAACCTGGAATCAAACCTCGCGCCTTGCAGCTCTTTATGATAATCATAAAATAATCATTAAAATTAAAGTAATTACTTTACTACAATTTGTTTATTGGTTGTCAATACAGCCTGCACTATGTCCACAGACTTTTGAGATAGAGTATAAATAAATTAATATTTATTGAAATAAATTAATATTTATTGAAATAAATTAATATTTATTGAAATAAATTAAAATTAATTGAAAATTATAAGCAACCTTTTTTAAATTTTTGATACCTTCACCAAACTTATTTAGTTTGCCCATCAATTAATCAAATCATTTTATTTATAATAATGAAATATAAAAGAGGAGAATTTCCTGGTTCAAAATTACTTTTGGATCATATTTTACACAACAAGGGAAACAATGATATGGTAGCGATGTTGATAGCGATGTAAAGAAATGATCATGTCGAAATGAATCTAAGCTCTAACTAAAAATAATAAATTAAATCAAGGGATATACTCTTGCCTGTCCAAACAGGTCTGTGGCTTGTGGGTTCCTTAAGTGTTCAGCTAAGCCCGATGGCCCGGGAGCCACACTCTTCTTCCTCAAACCAGAGAAGTCCCACACGCGCACCGACTGGTCCAGAGATGCGGAGACAAGAAGGTCCTCTGTAGGGTGGAACTGAGCGCACATGACGTAGTGGTTGTGCCCAGTTAACACACTGATGCATTGTCGAGACTGCCAGTTCCATATCCTTATTGTCTATGAAGAGAAAAACAGTTAAAATATATTTTAAAATTGAAAATGCATGTTCTGTTACTGCATGTCTTTAGAAGGAGTAAGAATGGGTCCAAAATAGCTCGCGTGGCTTAATAACCTAGCCAATAAAAAGCTTTTTATTTCCTTATTATTTACAGCTAAACTATTTCATCAACTTGCATAAAAGACACAGGATTTATCGGCCACAGGATGTCAACTGGTGAATATGGGCATAAAGACACAGCCCCCGTAGCATGACATTGTTTGTCGCGCGTGACGTGAAATGAGAACGGGATAGTTGTATATTTCGTCCAAAACAAATGAGCAGGACAAATATTATCTCGCGCGACATAAACGTTTATCGCACATGAGTAAAGAGACGGAACAGAGACAAAGTTTCTATGACGCCTACAAAATTCATACCTATTTTGGTAGGGTTGGCACTGACAAATAAACGAAAAATCGATCATCAGTTTTTTATTATGTAAGTACGAGTACAATACATACCTATATGATACATTTACATTTTTTTTTTACAAATTACATACTCAAATATTTTTTTTATGGTTTTTAGTTTTCAATAATTTGTTATCTTTTTAATTGAGTGGTAAATTATAAATCTAATATATAAATTGATCTCATCTAATATTACTCCAGTACCTCTTAGTTTATTATCAGAAATGTCATTTAGTGTGTACCTTAGTCGCCTTTTAAAAGATCCGCAGGATAAAATGGGGTGGTATAATCTTACTGTGTTGTATAGACACAGAATTTTGTCCTGGTAAAATAAATTATTGGCCCATTTTTGACAGCAAGGTGTATACAAACAAACATTGCATGTTAAAATGTTGTAATTAATTAAAAATGATAAAGTAATACAAGAGAATATAAGAGAATATACTTTTCATTCGCTACTAATTTTAAGTCACTTGTATTTAGAATAAAGTTTAAATATTTACCTATTATAACTATATTTTAGCTATTATAACTATTTATATTTTATTATAACTATATTAAATTGTAATATATTATTACCTTCGGATAGATATTTTGTCTTTGTTTTTCCTATTATTGTTCATACATATAGTACAGTAATTCATCATATGACGGCCGACTCCTTTTTGAATAAACACCACACAATTTACTTATAAAATAAAAGATTACGATCTTCTCTATCGCCTACACTAACACGACGCCTACTCAGCCTTAACCGTCAGGACCTTAAAATGGTTGTTGGCGTGGTTACTGGCCACTGCCCCCTGAACAAACACTTGTATACAATGAGCTTTACCGACAGCCCTATATGCAGAGGCTGTCTTAATGCTGAGGAAACAGCCGCCCACGTTATCCTGGAGTGCGAGGGAGTGGCATCACAACGGGTACAAATCCTCAAATCGCCGAGGTCGCTCCGAGAGGCCTGTGAACGTCCCAGGAGACTTCTGTGCTTCTGGAAGGAGCTGGGCTGGCTGAGCTAGCTGGCATTCCCACGCATAATGGACCGAATAGGAGTCTAAATGCGGAAAAGGGAGCCCACCATCAAGTATCAAGTATCAAGTAAGATTACGAGGAATTGAGAACTTCCTCCTTTTTTTGAAGTGGGTTAAAACTGTAAATACTGGCCTAAAGCATAACTAGAACATTCAGGCCACATATATTGAATTACAGAATCTGGTACCTACACGTTTAATTAGGTACCTACCACAGGCATCAGCTCAGCAATACAAAAATCGATAATGTCAGATCAAATCGAACATTTATGTTTGGCATATCATTCTTTGGCTCGTTATGGTGAGAATATAAACATTTTTAAGTTTTTATTTTATTAACTCACTATATGCTAGTGCCTATATGTAATACACCATACCATAGTACTTTTGTCCCATGTCAGTAACTCCCTACATACACAATGCCAAACATTTTAAATGAGCATTGGAGAGCACTGAGTTTAACAAATCATTTGGTATTTTTGGGGACAAAAATTACCATTATTTTTATCAGGGAGCCCATACTGTCATACTGCTGGGCAAAGGCCCTCTTTGTTTTAGGCTTATCCAGCTCGTCCCGTCGCCGTCGCTGCCGCAACACCTTCTTTCTAACGGTGGAGATTTTGGCCGGCAAGTAATCTGGCATGCAAAACACATGGCCAGCCCAGTCCCACTTTAGCTACTAAAGTTAACATACGCAATTTTTTTACAAAACCAGTGTTACATCGACCTTGACAAGTATTACATGGATATACATGGCAAATTTACAACAAAACTGTAATGTAATCAAATCAAAATATTTTATTTCATAGGATAAAATTATCACTTAAAAACTTCACTATTAATATTAGATTTAAATTTACTGCTCATTCACAAAGCTGACTCCCCAGAGAAGAAAGAAACTCTAGGGTTGCTCTTTTAAACAGATTATGGGTTACAATTTGTGATTTGATAATTATATGAATAATAAGACAGCTATGCCCATGCTTGCTTATCATTCAAATAGTCAGTGATTTTATAATAGCCTTTTGCTAATAATTAATAATGTTTTATGATTGCTTTAAATTTATTTAAAGGCAAATTTTGAATTTCTACTGGAACCGTATTATAAAAGCGTCCAATGTCAGTCCTAAAAAGACAGTAGTGTCTACAAGGTCCAATTTATCACCTCTTACAAATATACACTGACCTGATCGTCTGAAGCGCTCAATATCCATGGGTACTCATGGTGGAAGAAAGTAGTCCGTATATAATCCAAATGCCCCAGCAAAGTGAATAGGCATCGCCGTTGCTTATAGTTCCAAACCTATGAAAGGCAATAAATAATACTATGAATACCTACTCGCCCCTTTCATTATCTAGGAGTTGCTATGGTACACCGAATTACACTACCCCGAAAAACGTTTGACCGAAGAATGTTTGATCGAATTCAGAGTACATTGTGGAGTTTGTTCATCATTAAAATTTCTAATAAATGTAGGTCCCTTATCTAAGCATGCATGCAGTAATTGCATGCTCTACTATAGTTCAAATTGATGTTTTCATAGATAATAGTGTATGGAAATAAAAAAAATGTTTTTAAATTGTATCATTATTTAATAAACTAAAGAAAAACAAAACATTGATCCTCTAAATTGCTCTTGATCAATTAGAACCTTTCTTCAGATCATATGGAAATTCAACATTTTTGGCAAATAAAATTTGGCAAAAATCATAAATCAAATAATTAATTGCCTTAAGTATATCTTAATTACACTAACTTTGAGACATGGTTTGGTTACCCTTGGGCAATGGGGTAAAACCCGCCCCGAAGGCTACACCTTGACGAAAATAAGACACACAACGCGAAACATTAGATCTGTCCTATTCTACTTTAATAAAACATGTGTGTGCTCTAGTGTTATTGATAAATCCTAGAACAGTTTTTGAGACTAAAGTAATGGGTGTTCATCAGGACTATTAATGTTATTTATTGGCAATAATTGAATCTGTATAAGAACAAATACATAACTATACCCAAAGTTGGCTTCTTTATGTTCTGTACCCTGAATTTGAGAATTAGTTTCTTTTAAATTGAGTAAAACTTATTTCCAACACTTGTAACAAATAACTATAAAACTAAGTACCAATAAAAACGTAATTTCCCTCAAGATTCTTCGAAAACATGCATGACGAAACGTCGCCTAAAGCTGCTCTTTACCAGGAAAGCAGAAGGCCTCACCTTGATCTTATAGTCATCTCCACCAGACACGAAGAGCGGCTGTTGAATGTGGAAGCAAATGCCACGTACTGGCCCGTCGTGTTCGTCGAATTTCTCCAGTAAAGTACACATACGGTAGTCCCACAATTGAATGACACCATTGTGCAAACTCGCCAATACCCATGGCCGTTTTGCGTGGAAGGATATGCCCTTAACTCTGGCGGACTTCGTCTCAAATTTGGTGAGCATTTTGAGTTAATTTGATGGTGACTAGCGATAATATTCCACTCCTACAAAACCATACAACTGTAGCGGAAAAAACAACTCACTCGGCGAATACAGAAACGTCAATTCATTCAACAACCGGCTGACGTGACACGTCGCCTGGATTGCCAAGGCTTTTTGGCGAATACATGCTTTTGAACTGAACAAACATGAGAAATGAGACTTGTCTGTATGAGCTTAGATCCCTTTGCCTCCTCCGAGAGAAGTGAATTAAAACAAAAAAAAATTGGCTTTTTGGCGGGAACTCGGCGAGTGAAGTAGCATTTTTCTTTATAGTTCTTATAATTTGTGCATTCTGACTTTTGAAGCTTAATAATGGCAGAATATTGTGCAGCAAACGTTAGTGATGGTGTACAAGTGAAGGGAAGTGTAACGGAAGTGCGTAACGGAGCTTTCGGGTTCCCACAAGAAGCCGCCAAAATCTTTTGTAAAGCATTCTGCCACTTTACTGAAGAATAACTTGACCGTGACTAGACTCTGTATACGCCAAGTATACGACGAATGACTTGTTTTGACTGAGACTGACTTACAAAATGAAGAAATAAGAAAAATAAGACATGGCTGTTATGGGCTAGATCCCTTTGCCTTCTCCTAGAGGAGAAAATAAAACAAAAAAAAAAAACAAAAAAAAAATTGTGTTTCTGTTCACAGACTACTAATTTGTGTTGTATAAATAAAAACAAAGTGATTACGAGCGATTACGAGTTTCGAATTTTCCTATTGCCGAAGACCAACTAAAGCTCCTAATTATCTATATATTGAGAGACAACAAACGAGTAATAAGTAACTTTAATTTCTTTGTTTCATTTTCCAAACTTTACATAACCTCATTGGTTAACTGGATAGGACCATTGAAGAAGTGTGGTAGGTTATCAGTAGATGTTTCGGACTTCTTGATCATACAATTGTATGTAGTGCTTTTCGCAAAATGACTTCTGCAACAATAAAGGACGTTGGGAAAATTTGCATCCCTGGAATGCGGCTTAGTTTAGCAAACAAGGATTTGTCTTCCGGGCCTGGAACCTATGAACTTAGAGGTTATATTTATGCAAATTTAGCTGGAGTTTTGAAAATGAAGGAGGATGAGAAAACTAAGGTAATTTTATAATTTTTTTACTTTAAATTGTTAGCATCTAATATTACATCTCATTCACATTGAGTAGTAAACTCAATCCTCAAAAGTTTTATTTAAGGAAAAAAAAGACAAGATGTCGCTGAGCGGTTCAAGTCCATGAATTCTTATCATTTCAATAGTCAGATATTTAATAATAGCCTTTAGCACATAATTTTCGTTTATGGTGGTTTTTTTTAAAGGCAACTGAATGTCCCTTGAATGACTTGGTGACTTTGTGTAAGCGACTGATATAACAGCAAGTTTATATTTTTATTTATGTTATGTATTTCATTATTTTTCCTAAATAAATGCAGATTTTTTCTAATGTACACTAAGTGTTCGGAAATATATTGCGATGCCAATGTTAATCTATTGATATGTTTAAATTTATTCCTCAGAGATAAATAGCGCTAAATTGCGTTTATGGTGGCAAGTGTCCTTTTATACAAAAGTACTCTGTGGTACAAGTATATCCTCTGCAGGACGATGAGTTCCATAAATGTCATAAACATCTTTTTTTTTTTCAGATCACTACAATTTCAGTAGGAAGCCCAAGAACTCCAAGTGTTTTGCCTAAAACTGGAGACATAGTTACAGCTAAAGTTATGGTTGTGAACTCACGGCAAGTTAATTGCACAATATTATGTGTTGGTGCTGCCGTATTAGCTAGATCGTACAGGGGCATTCTGAAGAAAGAAGATATAAAATCCACTGACAGGGATCGAGTAGATCCATATAAATGTTTTAGGCCAGGCGATGTTATACTGGCTAGAGTTGTATCCTTTTAACTTTACTTATTATCCACACTTTACATTTGCATATCAACTACTCTTTGGATATAAATAACACATGGTTATGTTCCCTTCCAACTGAGTCATTGACAAAATCAGCGCCACTTGGTGAAGCCGAAGATTCAGAATGGAATTCATTAATTCAGAACTAATACTTTAATGCTGTAAAATGCAATATGATAAAAATTGATCAAATGTAAAGAACAACATATTTTTAGTAATTATAAAACCCTGACTGTTATACTAAAAGGTTGCGGATTCAAATCCCGCTAGGGGCATGTTTGTATATCAACCATCTGGTATCCGTTATCCTACAAAAAGCCAGCAGCCCCTTTTCACAGGTCCATTTAAACAATTTCGTTACCCTAACTTGTCGGACAACCTGTTTGGTTTAGTGGTTAAATACTCTTGACTGCCATATCAAAAGGTCACGGGTTCGAATCCCGCTAGGGGCATATGTTTGTATAATGAATACCTTACATTGTGTTTCCGAGTTATGGATGTTTTTCATTTATCCTATTTAGTTTATCCAGAGATGTACAAAATACCCTGTACAAAGTATCTGCAATACAAAATGCAAGATACTTTTAAATAAAGTATTTCAGATACCAGATACAAAATACTTTCGAGAATAGTATCTGAAATACTAAATACCAAATACGTATCTTCTAAATACTTCTTAAGATACAAATACTTTTGTAAGAAAACAAGATTTTATTTTAATGAATTCTAAGTTTATTTTTCTTAATTGACATAACACGAGCATAACACGATAACATAACACACACGTTACATAACATAACACGATTTATTCGTAAATAACTTAATGTTATTTACGTATGTAAATAACTTAACATTAAGTTATTTACGAATTATTCGTAAATAACTTAATGTAATGTAATATATACAAAAAGGCGGTCATCTTCTCAAATGAAATTACATTTCAGTTTTTTTTTTTAATTGTTTGGCTCGCACGACTTGTGCATTTGCCACATCTTGTATAGATACAGGCCAGTGCAGTGCAAAGAAAGAGTCGCCATCTACCAATGTGATGTTGGACTAATAATGACATGCTCAATTTTACGCATTTATTTTATATATTTCTACTAATATATTACTAAAAGTATTTTATCAGAAAAAGTATTTATAAAATACTAAGATACCAAACAAAATATATTTAAATACAAGATACAAAATGATTTTTTAAAAAGTATTTTAGATACAAAATGAAAATACGTATCTTGCATCTTGTATCTGTATTTCAGATACTTGTATCTTAGATAAGTCACACCTCTGAGTTTATCAACCATCTGGTATCCATAATACAAGCCTAGATGCTTACTATTGACCCAGGTGGCGCTGTGTGTATGTGCAAAGATATTTATTTATTGTTGTTATAATATCTAGATAAAACGCCAATGCGTTCATTGTCCGCGGAAGTGTTAAGTTACATGCTCTTTTAAAATATGAATATTGCTTGTATCCAAATAAAATACTTACGATGTATTAGATTAGGTATTAACAAATTCGTAATCTAGTGTGAACCAGACACAATAACCAATTTTTCAATAATTATTGTCCTTAAATTTAATCAGCTTCCAATGACTGAAATCCATTGGTATCACCTCTCAACAGCAGAAAACGAACTTGGTGTGGTCATTGCAACTGCAGAAGGATCACCAGCAGGAGTTGGTATGCTCCCTATCAGCTGGTCAGAGATGCAGTGTCCTAAAACTTTAGCCAAAGAGCCCAGGAAAGTCGCCAGAGTTATACCAGAGAATATCAACCAGAAAATGTTTCCTCTAGAAGATGATGCTTTAGACCAGGATAAAAAAGATGATAAAGACAGTTAATTTTTATTTGTAAATTAAAGATTTATGGTTTCATGATGTTGTTTTTATACCAACTCCAACATAAGTTAAGTAAGGTTAGTATTCCACTTATCAAATATCTTTGTCCAATGTATGTTTGATCAAAGAAAGTGGACGATTTCATTAAATATACTAGCAACACCGATTTGGCCAAAGATTAATAAGATTTAAAACAAATGGCTGCATGGAAGATTTCGTGGGAACGTTCTCGATTAATAAAGGGCTACTAACTACGTGACATTCAACCCCGAGATTCCGAAGAGACTCTGGTTGTCCCGTTTCCGCCTAGCTAACAAGTAATCTTCGTCGGTAATCTACCACTTGAAATTAAATTTGTTACTGTGGTCTTGAGGAGAGATCTACGGATCATATCTTTTTCAATTGCCCTATCCAACCAGTCTCTTTATATGATATACTTCCCTATGATATCCCTAGACCCATTAACATGAAATCCCTATTGTTATATACAAATTCCCCTTTTGTCAATATTTTATCCAAGTACCTATATATCCACATATAAGATAAAATAAATTATGAAAATTAAGTATATCTTATTCGGGATTTGTCCCTGTGCTGTCCTGCACTATATGTTCGTGTTTGTCTTCCTTTCTGTTTTAGATCGGTCAAACAGGTTCTAGACCCATAGTCATTCAGCGTTTTAGCCATACAACCGGACTCTGGCAGTAATGGCCGACCGTAATATAGACGACCGATTGCCCTAAAATAAAAAGTTAAAGTTAAGATTTCGTGGACAATTGCAATGACGAAATTCAGACCAAGACCTTCTCTTCGCCTTTGGATCGATGGCTTCACCCAAATTTTTTTTTGTTTCGCTTTTTTTTAATGATAAACTAACGATAATACATACGTAGCAGCACATAAAGTCGCTCCACGTTCCTCCATTTTTTCAAACTACGCAAAATCTTGGTCAAAGATATTGGACAAGTGGAATAGGCATCCTCAAAGAAACATCAAATATTGAACATCAAAATTGGTCAAAGATATTTGATAAGTGGAATACCAGACTAAGACATTATAGATAATTCAACCAATGGTTCTTGTTTAGGTTTTGATCATTACATTGTTGGGTAATCTCACCCGTATCTAAGGGTGAGATTGTCTCAATAGGAACAATGTCAGTCAGTGGTGACAAAGAGCGCCTTCTCGTTCACGAACCGCTGCAATTTTTTTTTTCAGTAGAATTCCACTGCTACCATTACGGATGTATATTTATAGTAAAATCATCATGACGCCATGCGACTCCAAACAAGTCTCTTCCAGCGTGATTAGACCAGCGACTGATAGTGGTGATTCATGTAATTTTGAGAGATAAGTCGCGGCGCCATCGAAACGTACAACCCAACGTAATTCTACTTGACGACTGCGAGAGATTTAGAAATTCAATTTGAAGTAATGCACCATGGCCAAAATCTAATATCGTTGAAATGTAACCCCCGAACTGGTACCCACCGTACTGCAGGTGTGAGAAAAGTTTGTGAAAATTGCACTGAGCTTGCCCTCCACAGGTTTGTGCTGACCCTTACAATTGGTTGTAAAACCGTCCGTTATTAATTCAGCCCTGTACATAAATTTTTTATTTCAACTATTTCTGAACAATATAAGGTTCTACTATTTCTGAACGCAAATGTCAACTTTTCTTTTTCCAGTAGAAATGGTTTTTTTTTTCTGCACCTTAAAGCTATCTCTTCTATTCCTTAGTAAAGTTGTATTAAGCCATCCTTTATCATTACCATTTAAACTTTTTCATATAGGTCAAGGTCTACTAGAACGCCTGTTATTTGTCAAGTGTTGAGATTAGAAGGTTTCCATTTCTTATTTTCTTGTATTTTTCCTATATTCCTGTGGAAATAATGAGCTAATCCTGTCCGAATTAATCTGTAACCATTCCAGTGTTTTATTAAGCTTTAGTTTGTTTATAATGAGGTCACCATTGCCCGGTTATCGTTGATTAAACTTATGTGTACAGTAGTTATTTAGTAGTATAAACTTGGTGGTTACAGTGTTTTACTAAGATTCTTGAGATAAAGTCGTGTTTGGAAGCGCTCGAAGATGAAGTTCGCTGAGCATCTAAGTGCGCATATCACACCTGAGTGGAGGAAACAATACATCAACTATGAGGTAATAACGCAAATTAAATTTTATAAATAATATGAACTAGTGGCTATGGCATACTTCTTTGAAAGTTACCAGCAACTGCTCGATGTCATCCTGACCCTAATGTACAAAATCAGTGAAAGAAAGTACTTCTGCAATGACCATAGAACTTTATAAATTTTAGACTTCATCCATATATTTTTTTTTGCAACAAAAAATATGAATTTTGTAACAGTAACTGTAGTTATGTTTAGATAAACATCTGTACTTTATAGTCCTATTTATTTATAATTAAAACACAATAAATAGTATTTATAACAACAGTGATAATGAGAAAGACTACATGGTTAAATAAATGAGATGAAAATCTTGAGAAACTTGTATACCTAGAGTCTAATCAATGGTTTCTAAATACGCAAATTTATTTCAAAACCAGTTCTGACCTGACCAGACAACTTGTATGAGTCATTCATTCAAAAAAAAAGAATCATTTTAACTGACAATTTGAGAGCCCTGCGTAGATCTTATCACATGCCGACATTTCTATATGAATGGTGACTAAATGAGGAAGATTTTACTATATTTCTGACCATGACCTACTGTAGGAACTGGTCCACTTATTTTTGACTAATATGAAAATTCTTGTGGTCAGCTACTGGTTTTATATTTGTTTTACTATCAGGCACTTTTGAACTTGATAATTAATTCAAATGTTTTAATACAAACAATATCAATACAATACAAAATTCTTACAATAAAACAAAAGGGGCACTGAGGCTAAAACAAGACCTTTTTATGTACCCCTTATCGTCACTCTGACTAAGACCAATTTTGTCTAGGGTTGTATCTGGGCAATTACAATTTTCCACAAAGATATTTTGTTTTGGGTTGTCAAATGGTTGATAACTTAATATGACTTGTGCGGGTATGAAATTTTTATACTATCTGTGATGTGTGTAAACACTAAGTACATCAGAATTTTATTAGAGTAAGCGCCTCCAGTAAGGAGTCGAAATAGCTTAGGAAAAATAAATAATAGAGATCACTATGACAAAAGTGGTTTTATCAAATTTTCAAGTAAGACACATGACAGATGTTAGAACTAAGGTAACACGAAAGAGTTGCCTATTGTAGAATTTACTTAACAAGGAGACTGATCGTCAGTGTAATTTCCCACAACAAATTTTAATGAAACGAATGTATTCTCAGAACAATAAAAGTCCTATCCACGTTTTTTGAGCATAGTCCACATCACCACAAGCTACAAAGATGAATGTGTGAAATAATAATAATAACCTCAAAATACACATAAAAAGAGCAACCCTTGAGTTCTTGCTCATTCTTCTCTGGAGAGTTAGCATTGTGAATGAGCAATAATATTAATACTAATTTAAAAAATGTCGCGTTTTCTAGTAATACTTTTATTCTATAAAATAAAATAGAAAGAAAGACAGAAAGAAAACATTTATTCAGCTTACAATGGACATGAAAATTTTGAGATAATAATGCTAAAACATAATAATGCAAGCTGATATAGGTTCCAGCTCAGCATAATGCTTACGTTCAGCAATTGTTTGCCTAATCTTATAGTTCAATGCTGCAATTTTTCATATAGATGTTGATCTTGTCATGGTGATACCACCAATGCACAGAAATCATGTCACACACAGCTGACTCAGATGGATCATTTAGTATGAAACCATTACATCCAATGTTTTTATGCAATTTGTCAATTGGTTATGGTGAAATATTGGGCTCGACAGATAAGTAAGTCATCGATCGTTTTGATGATGAACATGATTTTTTTTGACTACACAAGGCGTTCTGGTTAGATGAAGCGCCAATAACAGATCTTCTAAATAGATATCCTAAGGAGCAGGTATCATCTTAGATTTAAAACTCAAATATGTACTAGATACTTCTAAAAAAATGTAGATAATTTCGTACTTCTTCTAGCATTTTTCCCTCACCTCAAATTTTACACGAATCAATTTTCTCAAGCATCCAACGTTACGAAGCACAGGTCGTTTGTCTGAACAAGCGAAATGTCACGACGTAACTCCAGTTTGATCCGGTTGCGGCGTCACGCTACCACCAATAAAGCACGCTGCGACAATGGACAAATGGACAATGGACAAAACATTACATGTAAATTACAGTTAATCACATCATCAAAGGATTGTTTTGTCAATAATCACTCATTGCAGTCGGGTAAAGTAGCAGCGAAGTGGTCCGCCTACGCGACACGTTGTCATAAGAGCAGGCTATGAAGTAAAGATTCAATTGTTATCAAAAAAGTCACTTCGCCGCCCTTCGACAATTTTGCGCTAATACAAATTACGTCCTCCGGTACACGACCGGTGGGGTACTCATCAGTCTATTCCTGCAGCCGAGGTTATCCAGAGTGATGGCGAGGCGTCTTCAAACTTCAAGCGTTATATTCAAAACACACATCACACGAGAAGCGACATAGGTCTTGAGAATCTTCTCTAGTAATAACAAATATCCTTGGACATGCACACAGCGCCTCTAGTTTCACACTAAGCAACTAGGCTTGTATCATGGACACAAGATGGTTGATATACTACACAAATACATTTTTACCCGACAGGCCCAAAAATAAGGGTAATGTTTTTCGAGTGTATGTATTTATGTAGATTAGCTTACATTAGTATTGCAGTTGGGTTTTCTAACGAAACAGGTCATCAAGTGAAAAATACATGCCGTCAGGTACCTCAGGTCGTCCAAAGGCTCAACCACCAACAGTGTACTGTACAGTCTGCTCATGTGTGTGCTTTCTGCAGGAGATGAAAGCTATGCTCTACACGGCGGTGGAGGAGGCGCCGTCAGCTGAAAATGTAGAACCCGAGGTCTTATCACGGCACTTCGCCAATTTCGATGAAACATTCTTCCATTATTGCGATCAGGAGTTGAAGAAGATCAATACATTCTATTCTGGTAATCACAATCTGGTTTATACAATAGTGTAAGAACCTGATGTTATGTGAAGATGAGGCAGAAGGTAAGAATTTCGTTCACCCAGAAGCTACAGCTGATTGAGTGACTGGCTACATTTTCTCACAAAAAAGCAATGCTATTAACACTGGACTCTTAAGCTACAAACATCAAGCACATTGTATGCTAATTTGTACAAGACAGAGACCAAGGTGTCGCACTTGCAACGATCTTAGCCCCTCTGTCGCCTCATGCCCTCTCATCAATCTCTTCATGCAAGCCCAACAGTTTAGGGTTTTTCTCATGCAGCATTGCCAAAATAGCCATATGAGATAACATAACTAGCTTGTCTTTATGTGCGTGCTTCCATCTTCGCCCTCATCTTCACGAGCCAAATACCAAATCCAAGTTAATTTACACTTAAATTATTTATTAACAGAGAAACTAGCAGAGGCTACCCGTAAATTTGCAACATTACAAAGTGAATTGAAATCCCACTTCGACACAATGAAGCCCAAAGGCGGAGGAGACAGTAAAAAGACCGCCATCCCTCGTCGGAAGGTCCAAGAGTTGAAGCTTGCCTTCAGCGAGTTCTATCTAAGTTTGATCTTGCTGCAGAACTACCAGAATTTGAACTATACTGGTTTTAGGAAGATATTGAAGAAACATGATAAGGTGAGACTACCACACCTGGCTAAGGTTGGGAATATACGTCAGATTTTTCATTCTATCGGAAGGCGTTGGAGCCATAGATTTGTTTGAACATTCAATACATGTCCGATCCAATAGTTGGAAACAGCGTCGAGGTGCGTACGATTTTATTAAAGGCGTTTCCTTCTTTCTCGTCAACACGAGCAAATATTTTCAATTTTTATTTTGCATTTAGTAAATTCAATAAGTAACAGTAATTCATCGTTCATTTTTTCTATCTGCTCCGCATGCAAACACTCGGGATAATAGCTCCAGAACGACTGAGTTCAGAAAAAGTCTGACGGAAGAATCGAACTTGTATTGAGTGAATACGATCAGACAATCGGAAACACTATCGGACATATATTCCCGGCCTCATAGCGCTCCCCCTGGCGGCTGCTTAAGTTCCTGTCGAATTGTCTAATTTCAATGGTAATTAACTGCATCGCGAACTCCTTCGTCCAATTTACTATTGTTCAAATTCGGCACTTGACGATATAGTTCATGCTCATTGAAGTTAGGAAACCAAGGGCGTTCCTGGATTCGATTCCCGATCAACGGATTTCTTTATTATCTTTATGCATATTTCCATATTTGTGTGTTAGTTACGCAGGATTATCGCGAAATAGAATTTCTATTATGTAAAACGACACGGCCCTCTAGAGGTTAACATTACAGGCGGCATTTATATTTATTTTCACAATATGAATAACGAGATGATCATCATATCAGCAGACATCCACTGCTGAACATACGTCTCCACCATTGAGTTCCAAAGCGACCAGTCAGATTTCATCAGATCGACACAATCATCTATTACTCAGCAATAAATAATAGTACCTATGTTCACACAAACCTGCCGTAGGTTGTATCGTAATTATTTACTGTGTAGTTGTCGGCAGAATGGAATACGATTAAACCGGCTTTTCCCGTCACCCCGTTGGTATCGTAAAGGGCGACTTAGGGCCCGTAAGTATAACATACAATCATTCACCAGTCCATAATCACCACTAATGAATTGGCCGGTTACTAGACGTTTTTGCCGAACTGCTCCTAAAATACCTCCCCAGAGATGAATAGACTTGTTTTTCTTTTTTTGATGCAGCGCTCCTAAAAGCTCTGTGACTATCTAAAATTCTCCCATGAATGGAAGGCAATGCAAAACTCTCATCAGCCCGTAAACATCCCACTGCAGTAATATAGGCCTTCTCTCGTATACAGGGTGGTCCAACTAGTGACGTCAACAAATTTTTTTTAGATTCCTCATACTGGGGTGTGTCCGAAAATACCCCATGTATGTTCCGCGATTTTTTGTATTTTTCGAGTTGTTAATTTTTTTGTGATTTTTGGATGTTTTCTGCAAGCCAGGTTTCAAAAATTCATATCTTTTTTTGTAGTAGGTATTTAGCAGATCTTTTTTTTGTGACATAATTGTATTGAATGTTGTTTTAATAAAAAAAATAATTCAACTTCCTGAAATTATTCAAAGTTGCTCAAAAAAGGGCTGAAAGTTAAAAATTAACTTTTTAGTAGGTTTTACTGAAACATTCAAATTCAATTTAAAAATACAAGAAGGAGTTTCCATTGCTTTTAACAAACTTTTAAAACTTTGCAAGGTCCTTAACTACCATAATAAATAAAAAAAAATAGCACTTAATAGGCTTTTTTTGTTGCAATCGGCCTTTGAAGGCGGTTAGTCTGAAAATCATTAAAAATCATTTAAAGCGTTAAAAATTCTTTTACATACTTTTTATTATTATTATGGTAAATTAAAGTTAAAAATGTAATTTTAAAATAATTTTGTTTGGAATTCCTGTAAAATAACTGCAGCTCGTGTATTTTTAGAAAAATTTCGAACTCATTATGATTAAAGAAGTGAGCATTTGTCAAAATTGCTACTTGTGAAATTACCAGTTTTTGGATAGTAAATAAAAGACACAAATTACTAAATAAAATTCCATTTATTATAATAAATTTTCAAAATGCCTTCCTCCAAGTTCAATACATAAACGACAACGTTTTAAAAAGTTATGTTTTAATTGCCTGAAGCTACTTGAATATTCTTGTTTTATTTTTCTCTCCCCTTCTGAAAGTTTTTGTCTCAATTCTGTTTCGCTGTTGCTTTCCTTCGCGTACACCAGATCTTTATAAAATCCCCAAATGAAAAAGTCGATTGGGTTGAGGTCTGGTGAACGTGCAGGCCATTCGATCGGCCCTGCACGCCCAATCCATCTTCCTCGAAAAGTGGTGTTTAGGTGCTCTCTCACTTGTACCGCATAGTGACAGGGCGCACCATCTTGTTGGAATACCATTTCTCGTCGGATCTGGAGATTCACATCTTCTAACAATTCATGAAGATTGTTTTGTAAAAAATGTAGATAAGAATTTCCATTCAACCTGGCCGGTAATTCAAAGGGCCCAATTAACTCTCCATTTAGGATCCCAGACCAGAGGTTGACACTAAAGTGTGTTTGAAAGTTGGATGCCCTTGTCAAATGTGGGTTTTCGATGGCCCAGCTATGGTAGTTGTGAATGTTGAATATCCCAGTTCTTTCGAATCGGGACTCGTCGGTCCACAGTATTTTATTAAAAAAATCAGGGTCTTCTTCCGATCGTTGTATCATTGCTTCACAAAAAGTCACTCTTCTTGGGTAATCGGATTCATGGAGCTGCTGGACGCGCTGGATGTGGTACGCATGGAACCCTTCTGCAATAAAAAAAACCTGCTAAGTACCTATCACAAGTTAGCTGGATACAGGTCTGTACAAAATGGGTTTGGAAGAAAAAGACAATTACCTAAATTAGAGATAGACTTACCACTACTATCGACAATGTTTTCATAATAACAGAAAAAATTATACCTTTTTAACAATACAATTAAAAGCTAGGTTAACGAAATTTTTATGCCTTACCGTCCTTAAGAATTCTTAGAACTGTAGTCCTTGGAATGCCAGTTCGTCTTGTTATTTTTCTGGAACTTGTAGACGGGTCTCTTTGAATTTCTTCCAATACTTCTTCCACTCGTTCCGGATCCCGGAATACAGCTCCGCGAGGTTGATTTCGCCCGGGGATACGTCCAGCCATCAGGGTATTATGTGTATTATTAAAAACCCTGTGATCCGGGTAATGCTCCATTATTTCTCCTCGTCTTTCCAAGGCCTCTCGATAAAGCCTCGCAGCTTCACTACCGTTGCCTCGGGAAACGCCATAATAATAATGCATCTCTGCGTATTGGCTTAGTGAATAACTCATGGTACTGCACAAAGACAATCCAAATCACAGAGTAACTAGGACCGGTTGTTTGTAAGGCAAATCGGAGTCCAAAACACAAGCACAGGGTATTCGTAAGGCAAATCAGGGTCCAAAACACAAGCACAGGGTGATCGTAAGGCAAATCAGGGTCCAAAACACAAGCAGAGGTAATCGTGAGGCAAATCAGAGTCCAGTTAACACAGCGCAAGTAGTTCAAGGGAAAGAAAATAACGTCAACGAGAGCAGTCTTATCACGCGCGATGGCAAGAAACGACTAACGTAACAAAAGACTCAAACGCACCTTTTCGGCCGCGTGATTGGACTCCCCCGCCTTCCTACCCCGCTCCACCCCCGCGGTCCTTTTGTGTGCCCGTCAGTCACTGTCAGCCTCAAACCTCTCTGTTGCAGCTCGATACGAAATAGAGCCCGCTAGTACTTCTCGCTCAGACGTGCCGAGATAGCACAAGGGGCGGGTCTTGGAGCAAGTAAAAACGGTCCCGTTGCTACCTGCCCTTGGAATTCAATGGCATGTCCGCGTATAATTTCACAAAGATCACATTTTGAATCATAGTGCTAAAACCAAAGTTATTGTAGTAAAAATACACGAGCTGCAGTTATTTTACAGGAATTCCAAACAAAATTATTTTAAAATTACATTTTTAACTTTAATTTACCATAATAATAATAAAAAGTATGTAAAAGAATTTTTAACGCTTTAAATGATTTTTAATGATTTTCAGACTAACCGCCTTCAAAGGCCGATTGCAACAAAAAAAGCCTATTAAGTGCTATTTTTTTTTATTTATTATGGTAGTTAAGGACCTTGCAAAGTTTTAAAAGTTTGTTAAAAGCAATGGAAACTCCTTCTTGTATTTTTAAATTGAATTTGAATGTTTCAGTAAAACCTACTAAAAAGTTAATTTTTAACTTTCAACCCTTTTTTGAGCAACTTTGAATAATTTCAGGAAGTTGAATTATTTTTTTTATTAAAACAACATTCAATACAATTATGTCACAAAAAAAAGATCTGCTAAATACCTACTACAAAAAAAGATATGAATTTTTGAAACCTGGCTTGCAGAAAACATCCAAAAATCACAAAAAAATTAACAACTCGAAAAATACAAAAAATCGCGGAACATACATGGGGTATTTTCGGACACACCCCAGTATGAGGTATCTAAAAAAAATTTGTTGACGTCACTAGTTGGACCACCCTGTATAAGGGAGTGTGGGCCATAGTCCACCACGCTTGCCCAATGCGGGTTGGGGACTTCACATGCCTTAGAATTTTTATTTCTCAGCAATGCACGGTTTCCTCACGATGTTTTCCTTCACCGTTTAAGAGCAGTCGGATAAATGCACTTAAGTCATTAAATTAAATTTTAAAACTCATTGGTACACGGCCTGCCTGAGAATCGAATCCGGGATTCCCAAATTGGGAGACCGCGTCTTACCCGCTGAGCCACCGAAACTCTGCTAACCCTGTCCGCCGTTGTATTCAAACTATACTTAAGTAAAACTCGTAAAACAAACTTTGGGATTACTAACCCTTTACATCCTGCATCACGTAGTCCATAGCCCATACCCCCTCCTAGTGAGTGGAGGCTGTTGATGCTATAGCGTATCCAACCAATACACTATTTCTTGTCCCAACAGTTATTAAACGTAAGCAACGGCGCCCAGTGGAGAGCAGAACATGTGGAATCATCACATTTCTACACAAACAAAGACATCGACAGACTCATCAGCGACACAGAAGCGACAGTCACCAATGAACTTGAAGGTGGCGACCGACAGAAGGCCATGAAGAAACTCCGAGTCCCACCACTGGGCGAGCAACAGAGCCCATGGACGACTTTCAAAGTTGGACTGTTTTCTGGGTCGTTTATTGTGCTATTTATTACTGTAGTTTTATCGGGTAAGTTTGTGTCAAATTATAATATGATTTCTACTTCTTCTTTATCAACCCATTGACTATTTAAAAAGGGACTGTCTGCGGGCGTCATACCTATGATCGATCCACTAGAGGCATTATTCCTTACAATTCCGTTTGCAGAGCATTGGTTACTGCAGTCACCTAATCTTCCAGTCTTTCTGCGGAACTTCACACTGTCTTCACATTTTACATGTTGTAGATCCTCTTCTTATACTGTATGTCTCGTCCTAAAAATCTTAATTCGGAGTATAACACACTCGGCCAGGAAATGTTGTCTGGTTTCTTCTTCGCCGCACTCTACGCAGGATGGACCTGAAATAATCTTAGCAAGGATAAGTATCTGTTTAAGCTACAGTGACTGTGATCATATGTACCAGAGGGTCTTGTGGGAACGTTTTCAACTGGCAATACCCCTCGGTCCTTCCCTATACTTGGGCTTCGTTTGATTATCTTGGTGACTGCAATTACTATGGGGAGTAACAGTTCTGGACCCGTGAATCTTTCAGCCGCACCCTATCTCCCCATTTCGACTGCCGAGGTAGGCCTCCTCGTATAGGCAGACCTCATGCGCTTCTTTAAAAAAAAAGTAAATTTTTTAACTACACTTTACAGAATTTTGCATTTTCTGGTATGCAACACTAACATGACAAAGTTATAAGCACATAATATGTATTACAATGTACATATTTTCGAATAATGTTGATGTTTAAAAGAGTCATTTGTCATTTGCTATTAAATACATTTTTTGTTCTCACTAATCACGCGGGGTTACAGAAGGGTTACAGCTTCTTGCTTCTCCTTTTTTTCTGTGTAATCCGACAATGACACAAAGACCAAGGTCATTCGCATATACCAGCCTCCTTCGTCTATCTTGCAGTTTCTATCTAAATATATAATTTAGTATCGTACTGTACAACTTCGAAAGTAATGGGGACTGGAGTAGATTTACAAGGCACTACCGCTCTGCCAAAGGTACGAAAGCCTGCCGCCTCCGCGAATATAAAAACTACAAAAGCTACTACAACTTTGACAGCTCCGACCGTCATTTCGCGACACAAAACTCCCAAGTACCTGATTAGTTTTTTATGATGATAGAATCTCACCTATTAGAAAGTGATGGAAGGTAGGAGTGGAAGATGAAGCGCGCAATCTCAGCATATGCCTATTCACCTTGCTCTTAAAGATCCCAAGATAAGATTATAGGATTTTGGAAAGACTGAGACGCCGGAAGTCATGCTTGGGCTGTTCGCGAAACTCGTTGGTACATTGCCTGCCTGGGAATCGAACCCGTTGGGAGACCGCGTCATAACCGCTGAGCCACCGACGCTTTACCCTATGTTAAGGGTTAATTACAAGAAGACATCCGAGAACTACAACTGGGGCCCCGGTGATCGTGAAACACAGGCACACCTTACCAGTACAGACATAGCTGTCTTATTATTCATATAATTATCAAATCACAAATTGTAACCCATAATCTGTTTAAAAGAGCAACCCTAGAGTTTCTTGCTGGTTCTTCTCTAGGGAGTCAGCTTTGTGAATTAGCCGTAAATTTAAATGTAATGTTAATAGTTACGTTTTCAAGTGATAATTTTATCCTATGAAATAAAATATTTTGATTTGATGTTTGAGACTTATGTGGAGAGTAAATAAATAAATATTGTATTATAACTTAATAGCGATTCGGCTAAATTCATCTGCAACGAATATATCTCATGTCACCATTGAAATACACAGTACCAACCGCTCTTGTCAGTCAATGAACTGACCTTGACTTGGAATTAAGAACGTAACGATTTTTTCTAGTTATCGCGTCGGTTTGCGCAGTATTGACCCTTTAAATACAAAAAAATAGAACTGCGAAGTAGTTTCTAAAACCGTTTTAGCTATCCGCCGTATTTGATTGTGAACTTAACATCAAATTCAGGTCAATACGATGACGAGTTACATTTTTTATTTCATGTTACATGCAAGTAGTTTACCTGGTGGAAAGATGACTACTATTGCCCATGACATTAACCTTCCAGAGATAAGGTCGATACTTTGACCTCAAATACTAGAATGACATTGTAACTCTGATGACTAAGAGGGATTGCCTTTTGAACAAGCTGCAGCTTCGTCGTCGAAACCACAACAATGCATTGATTCTACGACCAATTGGTGTAGTGGATAGTGGCCCTGTCTGATAAACCAACGGTTGCGGGTTCGAATCCTACGAGGGGTAAATTTGATGAATTTTAATAAATTATGTACGTTTATCCGTTATCTATAGTATCCATAGCACAAGTTTGTGACTAGATGATTGGTGTAAGTGTCTAGAATATTTATATTGATACTTATCCGGGTTACCCACTTCCGAATATTGTAATGAATCCTTTTTCGAATAATAATAATAATAAATAATAAAAGGTATTTATTCATCACAAAAAAAGAAAACACAAGCATACATACAATCGAAAACCACAGTATTGTGATTAATGGGCCTCAGCAGTGTTGCTGATTTTTAGTCCCCCCTGCAGAGTAGTTGCTGCCACCAAAGAAAGTATGGGCGACTTTCCAATGGCTAACGATTTTTTTTTTATATTTTTGATTTTAAGATTAGGCGTGGCTCTGGACAATGTAGAAATTAAATTAAAATGAATGTATGTATGTAGATTTCTATATTACATCCTGTAACCTAAACGGCTTTACCGATTTTGAAGTGCAAGGCATTGTTAGATTCGTCTGGACTCCCAGAGTGTTATAGGATACATTTTATGGTAAAACGGCCAACATGGCGCCCGCAAAATATAAAATATTCTGTCGGGTTTTTTTTTGGTTCTTAAGTAGTTTAATCATTATTCTTTATTTACTTAGTCTGCTCTAAGGTATCTGAAATCTGTATTGATCTTGATTCCACGTTGTATATTATCATATCAGATCGTATGTTAGCCAAAGATAATCTCGTAAAATATAGGCTGACCGCCCCGTGGCTCAATGTAAATGATATAGGTATTACTAAACGGAGGACGCGAGTTCGCTGTTTAGTATTCGGTTTCATCTTTTAAATGTCTACCTGGCTATATCATAATCTTATCTCCCACCAATCAGCAAAAGATTTCCAACGTGACCGGTTGGAAGCGACCTGCATCCAGCGATTTCCCGCGACCTTCATCAGGTCGTCCGGCCACCTTGTGAGTGAGCGTAGCACGTCCGCTACGCTGCGCTTGCCGGTGCGTGGTCTCCACTCGAGAATTTTAACGCCCCACCGGCCATCGTTCTTCGAGCTCTATGCCCTGTCCACTGCCCTTCAAATTACTAGTCCGCTGGACTGTGACAAAGGATTTCTTTATTCCTGATTTGATCACTTATACTCTAACGCCGAGCATTGCCCTCTTCATAGCTCGCGTGACCTGTTTGGTGTATTAGTGATTAGAAACTCTGAGCACTATACCAAAAGGTCGCGTATTCGAATCCCGCTACGGGCATATGTTTGTATGATGAACACGGACATGTGTACCCGAGTTATGGATGTTTTCGTTTATAATAAGTATTTATTTACAAAAAGGAATGTATTTATGTAGTATATCAACCATCTGGTATCCACAACACAAGGCTATAGTCGCTTAAAGTGGAACTAGATGGCATTGTGTGTATATCCAAGGATATTTATATTATATCCTTCTTATGCATATTCTTATATGTATAGCATTATTGATTTTTGTGTCATGGCTCCAGTCCCCCAATTAAGTTGGAGATACTAGATACTCTTCCACTTTTCTTACTTAACATTATGTAGGTATTACATTTCATAATTTTTTTGATCAGTTTCATCACCTGATCACCCATTAATGTCTGGGACACATACGAACTCTAAGGCTGAAACCAAGGCTATATATTTTCAGACAATATCTCAATAAATTATATCCGTACACAGTATTATATACTAATTTTCACATTATCTTTATTATCAAAGTGTACCCGCCATATATACTGACCACAGTCACGACTACTTATCACAATTCAAACATTTATGTAGGCAAATGACTAATACAGCACACGTAGCAGTTCGCTGGATTGTTATACATTTTAACTTTTTTAATGTCTAATTGTGTATTAGTAGCTGGATACGAGTGTAATCTGGTTATATTAGGTCCTTAGCTATGAAATTGGCGTTTTGTATGAAGAATTTCATTAAGACTGTTTTCTCCATACAAACATTTTTGATTTTTTTTGTGGGAACGACAAATCCAAATTTAGCTAAACTTTGTGTGTATTATCGCATAACATTAAGTTAAGTATAGGCAGCGTTAATTTTTAAAAGTAACCGCTTTATAAAAGTTTCAGCGAATCTAAGAAATGATTACGGGAAGCACATGAAAAGAGCTCCGTTCAATTTTTTTTATTATGTGATTTAGCCCAGAAATTAAATATTTCATGTGAAACCTTGAAATAATATTCCATTTTCCAAATAAAAAACAAATTTGGATATAGCTTTGAAAATCGCAGGAATTGGTACATATGATTAACGAAGAAAAAAAACTCCAATTTCATAGGTAAAGACCCAATACTTAGGCTACCGCTGGAAATGGAAATGCAGATGAATAAGACCGATTGCGCCAGGTGGAAAGTATGGTTTAGATGGATATCGGGTTCAGGGATCGGCTACAACGTTCCGCCCGCGGTTTCGTCCGCGTTGAGTTATTTTTTGATTATTATAGTAATAGTGTAATAGTACTGACAATTTGATGATGTATTATATTTTTTTACCAGACTGCCCAAGAAAGGAGGATAATTATTTTCAAGTGTGGTTTTTTGGTTGGTGGTGGGGCATTTTAAATGTCCGCCTGGCTAGCTACCACCCTCTTATCTGAATCTGCCGCCAAGTAGCAATGTTTATAGCATTGTTGTGTTCCGGGTGTCAGAGATAAGATAGCCAGTCCTCCAAATGTGTTGGGGTTTCCGGGTCAGTACGCTTCCACCGTCGACCTCATCTTCACGTAACATCAGCTGTGATTGAGGTCAAGTACCAACCAGTTGTGCATTAAAAAAACAGTATGTATGTATGTATGTCCGCTCCTTTGCCGCATCCTGTAACCTAAACGGCTTGACCGATTTCGTAGTGCATCGTGTCGTTAGATTCATCCTGATCCTTAGAGTGTCATAGGATGCATTTTTTTAAAATCTTATTTTAAGGAGCTTAGTCGAAAGCGACTATGCCGCTCAATTGTACAGCTTAGTTATGTACTAGACGGCTAATTCCTCCGTCGCACAGCAATTTTATATAAATTATATATATATGTTTGGCTGCTTGAGACGCAGGGTGTGCTAGAGCCCTATTGCAATCACCAATTACCTGTATATTATTGTTTATAACAACTTCTCTTCTATAATCCTCGTTAAAGATAGTTTTTATGGTAAAAAATCCAACAGGACGTCCGCAAAATGCAAAATATGCTGTCGGGTTTTTTTGGTTTTTTAAATATTTATGAAACCACGTTTGTTAAACTCAGCCTCTTTTTGTTTCAGCCCTATTCCACGAAGGTGGCACAGAAAACTTCAAAACCGCCTTCAGATTGTACAGAGGACCATTCCTGTTAGTTGAATTCATATTTTTAATAGGCATCAATGTATACGGGTGGCGGTCGTCCGGTGTGAACCATGTGCTAATATTCGAACTGGATCCACGGAACCATCTGTCAGAACAGCATTTGATGGAGCTCGCGGCTATATTCGGAGTGGTTTGGGCACTTAGTATACTAAGTTTTATATACAGCGCCAGTTTGAGTATACCGCCGTTTGTGAATCCGCTTGCGCTTGTGGTAATAATGGTTGTGTTCCTGGTGAATCCACTGAAGGTGTTCAGGCATGAGGCAAGGTTCTGGTTTTTGAGGATATGTGTGAGTTAATTTTTTATTTATTTATTTCTTTTTTATTGTAATGGGCTAATTATTTTCCACGTGGTTATTGATGGATTCTTTCCTAATTAATTGGGAGCGGATGTGAGGTAGCGAACATTGGAATAATATGGATGAATCGACATCAGTGCAATTTATTATTCAATGCTATTTACATACACACTTGAAACATAGCAATATACGAGTATGTTTATTATTTTTTTTGTACAAGATTGGTGATATTGGAAATTAATAAGTAATAATTTTTTACATTTTTTGGCAATTAAATAGGTATAATGGTGTCGATTCGGATGTACACCAACTAAACTAAAACCAGTTTTTGAAGTGGTGCCGTCGCATCGTACTGTTCCAGGGAGAAAAATACAGTACTACTTTAAAACTGGTTTTAGTTTAGTTTAGTTGGTGTACATCCGAATCGACACCATTATCCATTTATTTGATAAAACACTCCATAGAAAAAAATACACATAGTGTATGTTAATGACTTCGAAATTATATCTTGTTCTTGTTGGTGGGCTCCTATTTGGCTAAGGCATGAGCCAGCCCAGCTCCGATCAAAAGTCTTCTGGCACTTTCACAGGCTTCGCTGAGCGAGCTCAGTGTACCAAGTATACCTGTGAGTCATGCTACTACTACATGCGCTGCCTATCCAGTGTTTGTTCAGTGGACAGTGACCAGTAAAATTTCCAACCAGGATGTCTTGCCTATTCAGGCTCAACAGCAACTGCCTACCGTGACATGCTCTCCGAAGCACGGAAATACTCGTATAGACATTTTTTTTATGCTCGACGGGTTCATACTTGACCTCAACCACACCTGATGTTAAGTGAAGATGAGGTCGAAAGTGGAAACTTAGTGACCCGGAAACCCCAACATATTTGGGGGACTGGCTATCTTATTTCTGACAACCGGAACACAACAATAATGCTATTAACATTGCTGCTTGGCGGCAGATTTAGATAAGATGGTGGTAGCTAGCCAGGCGGTCATTTTAAAATGCCCTACCACCAACCAAACCGAGTACTTAAAAATGTACCCCGCTGGGGATCGAACCCGCGACCTCCGAATCGTAAACCCAATGTTGTTTACATTAAGCCACGGAGGCGGTGAGCCACATGCCACTAATCATCTTTTTCCACCTTCAGGGCCGCATCCTAGCGGCTCCATTTATGCCAGTGCTGTTCGCTGACTTCTGGCTGGCTGACCAGTGGAATTCTTTCGCAGCGGCCTTCTTGGACTTCCATTACCTGATCGCCTTCTACGTGGCGGGGGGCGACTGGTTCAATGTTAATGGTGAGTTTAAAAAAATAAAATACATAGTTTGTATATAGTTCGTCCATCGCGGGAATCGAACCTCGAAATTGTAGTTTTTAATCGCAAATAAAATATTATTTTACTACAAATTAACGACTTTCGGATTCTCTCTATTGCCGAAAAAGGTCGCCACAGGGTGTCAGGGAGGGGAGTTTTTCAATAGGTATAATGGTGTCGATTCGGATGTACACCAACTAAACTAAAACCAGGTTTGGAGTGGTGCCGTCGCCTCGTACTGTTCCAGGGAGAAAGAGACAGTACTACTCCAAAACTGGTTTTGGTTTAGTTTAGTTGGTGTACATCCGAATCGACACCAATTGCCGTGGTTATTACGAGCAATAAGATATTTACATTTTAAAATATTATCTATATATTATAAAATATAAATTTAAAAAATATTATTTAAAATTTAAAGTATTATCAATGAAATAAAATAAAAAAATAAAAATAAAATCCTATTAAATATTTTATATTACATTTTAAGACATTACAATTTTTGAATATTTTTTTACAATTCCCATTACAATTCTTTTTTAGTTTTCTTATTTACCAATTGTTATAGAAACCGCATTTAAAGTGATTCTATTTTTTCTATATAAACTATATAAATGCAAGACCATAGCAATCGAGAGCATAGCTCACTATCGAGTCAACTAAAGTTAAATACAAACGTTTACAATGGTGTCGATTCGGATGTACACCAACTAAACTAAACTAAAACCAATTTTAGATTGGTGCCGTCGCATCATACTGTTCCAGGGAGAAAGAGACAGTACTACTTTAAAACTGGTTTTAGTTTAATTTAGTTGGTGTATATCCGAATCGACACCACTAACACCACTAACTTTTAAATTTCTGTCGCAGCTGGTTTCGAGGCAACCCGCTGGTTCATAATAACCCGTGCGCTGGTGAATATAGTGCCGGCGTGGGCGCGGTTCTGGCAGTGTCTCCGCCGGTACCGCGACAGCAGGGAAGCGTTCCCACATCTCGTGAACGCGGGGAAGTACTCCACTACATTCTTCGTGGTGGTAACGGCGACTCTTCGCACTATTTATAACGGTGAGTGGTGGGGGCGATATAGTGCACACTGAAATTAAATCAATTTATCTTTCTTAACCCCTTGACGTATAACCGCCTCCGTAGTAACAATAGAGGGTTTACGAATTGGAGGTCGCGGGTGTGATCCCTAGTGGGGTTGGTGGCAGGGCATTTTAAATGTCCGCCTGGCTAGCTACTACCATCTTATCTAAGCCTGCCGCCCAACAGCAATTTTAATAGCATTGCTGTGTTCCGGTTGTCAGAGATAAGATAGCCAATCCCCCAAATAAAATGGAGTTTCCACCATCGGCCTCAGTTTCACTTAACATTAGGTGTGATTGAGGTCAAGTGCTAATCTGTTGTGCATAAAAAAAAATGTAAAACAGTATCAATAAAATAGTATTGAGACTGAGACGCGATCTCAATCTCAAGATCGATTTATTAATACGGTCTTATATATTCCATTGAGGAGTTATCAGCTGATGCTTATAACACAAGTATTTTTAATGCTTAGCATGGGCATCAGCTGGGAACATACTTTTAGAAATTCTAATGAATATTACAAAATTTTACCGGTTGTAAAGTACTGTATTTACTTGTGGTTAAAAAATAAATTATTCTTATTCTTAGATTCTTATTCTTATTCTTATATACCTACAACAAATGTCTAGAATGTCTGTCCATCCGAGTTAGATTCGACTATGTACTTTTTCGATGACTGCTAAATTGCAGAGCCTTGAACACCGTCGCAAAGTCGCCTGTCTCTCAGTTTTTTACAGGATACATTTCGGGGAGTGTGCGTTGGTATTACATAATTTTATTCCACCGTCATCCTTCCATCTTCGGACCACTAGGCGTGGGGAGGGATTCCACCCGTATATAGTTAATATACCGAACATTCGCACTAAGAAGTTCGATTCTTCATTCATCATCCGAACAGCCAAGGCATGGAACTCCCTTCCGGCGTCAGTCTTTCCTGAATCCTACAACCTTGGGATCTTCAAGAGCAGAGTGAATAGGCATTTACTGAGATCGCGTGCTTCATCTCCGACCACATCGTCACTTTCCATCAGGTGAGATTGTGGTCAAACGCGAATCCAGTCAATCATTAAAAAAAAAAATGTACTTTTTGTCGAAGACATATTTAATCGGATAATCTTCCATTGGGGATAATAAATCTAATTTTATTTATCGTGGACTTACGAATCTTTTACTAGAGTAAAAAGTGTCTTTTTCCAAGATATTTTCTACCTGTGAGCCATACATTTCAGATAGCTACACGGACCACTACGACAACCCGTTCCTCTACATATGGTTTGCGTGTCAGTTCATCTCGTCTCTTTACACCTACACGTGGGACGTGAAGATGGATTGGGGTCTATTCTCCTGCGGACCCACAGCCGAAAACAGGTTCCTGAGAGAGGAGATTGTGTACAGCCCGGGGGTGAGTGAGTCAGACCACTAGTTATTTGGCTATACGTGCTAATTATATTAACTAAAGGTTATTATAATAATAATAATCTTTTTGGATTTAGTATAGGTATTGTAAACTTATGTTTATAATACTCTTTATAACAGAAATCCAAATAAATACTTTTCTTTCTTTCTAATCTGTTTGGTCACATTGAAGAAGTGTTCGTGTTCATATTTTCGTCATGGTAATAATTTATTTAAGACGTTTGACTTTTTGGATTGTTTATTTGCTGTTACATGCACTTTGTCTCTGGGGCGTTGTACCTTTTGTATGAAATGCAGTAAGTATTTCAAAAATTCATAGAACAATTGACTGTTTTAAAGATATGTTTTCAATATCGATTTGTTTTCGTTTAGTTAGTTAAGAGTTCTTAAAATTGACGATAGATGGCGCTCATCGAACGTTTCTCTCCTTATAATAAAAAACGTTCCATTAATCTGTGGAATATTAAAAAAAAAATTGTGTATGTGTGTGAACGCAATGACATAAATATGTATCTACTATGGCAGGGAATGCACTAATTACTTTTCTCAAACCACGAAGCACTGAAAACCGAACGAAACACCCAAAACGCAATAACGTCCTACATCCAACAAATAACACAACAGCCTCTTAAGTCTTTAAAAATTACCACATTTTTTTTATGGAATAGCCGTGCTGTGCTGCATTTTGACTGCTATACGTTGTCAGTGCCATCTATCGGATTAAACAAATAAATATTTTGGACTACACCAATCATCTAGTCTCAAACTAAGCAAAGCTATAGATACTAGATGACGGATAAACATACATAAATATTAGGTCCTTACCTATGAAATTGGCGTTTTGTATGAAGAATTTCATTAAGACTGTTTTCTCCATACAAACATTTTTGATTTTTTTTTTGGGAACGGCAAATCCAAATTTAGCTAAACTTTGTGTGTATTATCGGATAACATTGAGTTAAGTATAGGCAGCGTTAATTTTTAAAAGTAACCGCTTTATAAAAGTTTCAGCGAATCTAAGAAATGATTATGGGAAGCACATGAAAAGAGCTCTGTTCAATTTTTTTTATTATGTGATTTAGCCCAGAAATTAAAAAATATTTCATGTGAAACCTTGAAATAATATTCCATTTTCCAAATAAAAAACAAATTTGGATATAGCTTTGAAAATCGCAGGAATTGGTACATATGATTAACGAAGAAAAAAAACTCTAATTTCATAGGTAAAGACCCAATATTTATATAGACATCCATGACTCGGAAATAAATGTTCGTATTCATCACACAGCGTCGAACGTCCACTCACAAGGTGGACAGACAACCTGATAAAGGTCGCGGGAAATCGCTGGACGCAGGCCGCTTCCAACCGGTCCCTGTGGAATTCTATGGGGGAGGCCTATGTTCAGCAGTGGACGTTCTGTGGCTGGGCTGATATGATGATGATTCATCACACAAACATTTATCCGTCGCGAGATTCGAACCCGCCACGGTTGATTTTTTTTTATGCACAACGGGCTGGAACTTGACCTCAATCACACCTGATGTTCAGTGAAGATGAGGTCGATGGTGGAAGCGTACTGACCCGGAAACCCCAACACATTTGGGGGACTGGCTGTCTTATCTCTGTCAACCGGAACACAACAATACTATTAACATTGCTGCTTAGCGGCAGATTTAGATAAGATGGTGGTAGCTAGCCAGGCGGACATTTATACCCTATATATGCCCTACCACCAACCAAACCGAGTACTTAAACATCCGAACAAACTCAGAGTCGTAAAGCCAATGTTGTTTACATTGAGACACGGAGGCGGTTAAAAATGATTGATTTCGCTGACAGGGTCACTATCCACTATACCAATCGGTCGTTTACATTATGTTTTTTTTACAAGCTTTTATTTAGTTTGCAATGTTCGTATGTAAGTTGTCTGTTTCAAAATTTGCAAAGCATTTTTCACCCACTTGCTGGTATCTGATTGAGCTGAAATTTGGCATATTTGTGTAAGTTCGGTGACAATGCAGTATTATGGTAACATCGAGATAATCTGATGCTGGAGCCGGGATGTAGGGACTGGAACTCCCTAATGGCATTTGACAAGACAGTCAAATTTGGGCTAGTTTGTTTTGTTGCCATGAGCACTTTCCATTACACATTTGACGAGGGTCTGAAGATGGAGCCAGAAGATTGCTACTGGAACTGTTTGATGGGCTTTATGTTACTCTTCTTTGTACTAAAATTATCATCAACCCGTAAACATCGCACTACAGGGATATAGGCCTTCCCTCGTCTATGAGGGAGTATAGGCCTTAGTCCACCACGCCGGCCCAATGCGGCTTGAGGACTTCACATGCCTTTGAATGTTTATTTCTTAGCCATGCAGGTTTCCTCACGATGTTTTCCTTCACCGTTTAAGAGTAGTCGGATAAATGCACATTAGTTATAAAATAAATATAAAACTCATTGGTACATGGCCTGCCTGGGAATCGAACCCGGACCTCCCAAATTCGAAGTCCGTGTCTTAAATGCCGAGCCACCGAGCCTCTACTTGTACTAGAATAATTATAAACTTGATTTTCTAAATATTTTTAATGTACAACTTATTATATCAGGAAAATTTCTCATATATTCTCCAGTTCTACTACTTTGCGATAGTGGAGGACTTCGTGCTGCGTTTCATCTGGACGTTGTCGTTCATGCTCACCGAGAACCATTACGTCAGCGGCGAGACTATGACGTCGATACTCGCACCACTTGAGGTGTTCAGGTATGGGAAAGATAAATAAAAAAAAATATCCTTGGACATATACAGACAGCGCCATCTAGTTCCACACTAAGCAACTAGGCTTGTGTTGTGGGTACCAGATGGTTGATACACTACACAAATACATTTTTTTTAGTAAATGAATACATATATAAATGAAAAACATCCATTACTCGGGTACACATGTCCGTATTCATCATACAAACATATGCCCCTAGCGGAATTCGAACCCACGACCTTTTGGTATAGCAGCATAGTTTCTAACCACTACACCAAACGGGTGGTCAAATCTTGGATGAAACTGCAACCTTGTTGAAACTTGTGGATACTGAAGTATCCAGTCGCGGTACCTTCATATAAACCCAAAAGCCTGGCTTGCCTTACTAAATACTTGATCAGGAATATTAACTATTTAAGGAAATCTATAATTTAAACATTGGCACTTGTCAAAGTGAAACGTCAATCAATCAAATACGCTTTATTGTTTAAATAAGGATGGTACATTTAAATATCTTATAGAAACTACAAATTAGGCGGTCAAATGTCATGCGTGGGTACATATCTAATACACTAACTCTGTAAAAACCACAAGAACATTGTCAGTTGGGTCTATGTTGAAACCCTAGGCAAGCCACTGTCAGTATCACATATCAACTGTAGTGTATGAATTACCTTTCCCGTACTAGTATATCTATCATATTATACACAATTAAGTAAGGTTTATACAGAAATTAAACGACCACCATTGAAGCAAGTTGTGTTATATTTATGTCTCTCCAAGTCCCCATACCTCATGGCGACACTGCAAGGAACCCTGCCTTTAAGAGTCCATTATAGAACATAAGCCCCATGGAGCAATTTGCATCGTATTTCATGGGAGGAATTGCCCTAATCTTCATGTTATTGCGGGTTGGCGATTTTTTGGGAGCTTCGCACCAATTAATTCCGAGTACTTGTCTATAAGTGAAACATTACTATGAGATAGAAGTACCTATCCTATTTGCTTATATACTACTCTGTGTAAAAAGTATCGGGAATATGTCAATAAAAAGACCCGCGTAAAAGAGGTCGTTCTAATTTTTTTACTGCATGTTGGTAGCACTGTACTGATTTAGCGCGCAAAATTTGAGCGGGATCTGTCATTTAATTTGTTTTAAACTACACTTTTTGTTGGTCATAGTTTTGAGTCCTCGGCGATTTTTACAATGGAAAATATTGTTGAACAAAGAGTGTGCCTTAAATTTTGTGTTTCAAATGATATTTCATGTGGTGAATCACTAAAAATGTTGCGAAATACCTACGGCGAATCGTGTATATCGAAAACAAGGGCTTATGAATGGTATAAGGCTTTTAAAGAAGGCCGAGAAGTAGTAGTAGACTTGCCTCGTTCTGGTAGACCTTCAACCGCTACGACCAAAGAAAACATCGACAGAATCAAGAAGCTAGTGCTCGAAAATCGACGTATGAGTCTGAGAGAGTTGGCTAGTGAGGTGAACATATCTTTTAAGTCCGTCCACAACATTCTCATTGACATTTTAGGCATGAAACGCGTCGCCGCTCGACTAGTTCCAAAAGAGCTCAATTTTGTTCAAAAAGCGCAGCGAAAGCATGTCGCTGAAGACATGGTTTCCCGAGCTTCTACGGATCCGACCTTTATGAAACGTATAATAACTGGCGACGAGACATGGGTTTATGAGTACGACATGCAAACAAGCCAACAGTCTTCAGAATGGCGTCTCAAAAACGAGCCGAAACCCAAAAAACCGCGGCAAAGTTGCTCCAAAATCAAGGTGATGCTGACAGTTTTTTTTGACTACCGTGGTGTGGTTCACTCCGAATTCCTTCCAGAGGGAGAAACAGTGAATAAAGAATATTATTTAGGCGTCATGAAGCGTTTGCGTGAGAGTATCCGCCGAAAACGTCCAGATTTGTGGCAACACAACTCATGGATGCTGCACCATGATAATGCACCATCACACACAGCCATTATAGTGAAAGAGTTTTTAGCGAAAAATTCAACAAAAGTTCTCGACCAAGCACAGTATTCACCTGATATGGCTCCGTCTGACTTTTTTTTATTTCCCAAGTTAAAATTACCACTTCGAGGAAAACGTTTTGAGTCGATAGAAGCCATAAAAGAAAATTCGCTGAATGAGCTAAAGGCCATACCGCAAATAGCCTATGAAAAATGTATGGAAGACTGGGTAAAGCGGTGGAGATGTTGTATTGCAAGCGATGGGGCCTACTTTGAAGGCGATAAAATAAATTTACATGAATAATTTGTATTTTTTGTTTTATTGACAAATTCCCGATACTTAGTACACTGAATGTATATACTTTGTGGTACGACGAACGATTATTTTTATCTCATCTGGTCCCAATTTCACTGTGTTCACTGGTTATTTTCACATTTATACATATAAAAAAAACTTTATTTGATCAATTTACCGACATTTATACATTATAATTATTGGTCGGGTTGTATAAACTACATACAGTATGCAGTAGCTAGTTTTCGGTGTCGCAAGGTCATATCAAATCAGGAAAAGCGTGATTCGAAACCGCAACCGTTGGTTTCGCTGACAGTCACTATCCACAACACCATTCGGTCGGCAAAATACGACTACGCCACAAATGCTTCCATTTAATATTATACATATTGTATTCCAGACGATTCATCTGGAACTTCTTCCGTCTCGAGAACGAGCATCTCAACAACTGCGGCAAGTTCCGAGCCGTCCGCGATATATCGGTCGCGCCATTAGACTCGTCCGACCAAGCGGACATCATCCGGATGATGGACCATCCGGACGGCGTCGTCAACAGGTAACTGCACTATATAAGTAATACGTAACTGGTTGTCCTTGACAGATCTGTTGTGCCACTCGTCTCTTCCAACAGGCGGACATCATTCGGATGATGTACCATCCGGACGGCGTCGTCAACAGGTAACTGCACAATACAAGTGATAAAGTAACTGGCATGACATATCTGTTCTGCCACTCGCCTCATCCAACTGCTGTAGTAAGTGACGAAAGTAGTAAGTGGGCAATCGCTGGATGCAGGCCTCTTCCAACCGGTTACTCTGGAATTCTATGGGGGAGACCTATGTTCAGCAGTGGACGTGTTGTGGCTGATATCAGCCAGAAGTACAAAGATGAGATCATCATATGATGATCTTGTCTTTGTCCTTCTGTCCTATCATGTGCTTTGATGTGACTAATCTGCTGTGCTAAAGTAGTGTTATCGAAATTTCAGATCAACAAAGAAGAAAAACGCAAAAAAGACAAAAGAGAGCGACAAGAAACCGTTGCTGAAGAAGGAGTCCATTCAGGACCTGCAGCTCGAACTGGACTTGTCCTCGAAGATGCTGTGACATACTGTGATACTGTAGCTCATTTTATAGCAAATGTTATATACAATAGTATTATTCCAATTATATTTATAACAAATCAACGAAATTGATGCGTTTGTCTTTCATGGTGTCTTAGTAAGACGACTGGTATATTTAAAGACATCCCGTCTTGTCTAACTTGACAATTCAGTTTTCTGCCCGCGGCTTTCCCTGCGTGGAATAAATAACTTGGTCGCAGATATATCCCGCGAGAACTATTCACTTTATCGGGATAAAAACTATCCTGTCTTAATCCTGGGTATATTCTACCTATATTCATCCAAATCCGTTCATCGGTTTCGTCGTGATTGAGCAACAAACAAATAAATAAATAAAGAAACATCCAAACATCGCATTTATAATATTAGTTAAGAGTTAGTGTAATTAAGTAATTATGGAGTATGAAGGAAGACGCTGTAACAAAAATTGAAAAGGGTATGCTGAAACGGAGCTAATGGTTCACTTTCACAGAATATTTCCTCGTGTTTCAAGTTAGTAACTTATATCTAACTAATATTATAAATGCGAAAGTTTGGACATTTATATGTTTGTTTGTTGTTCAATTACGACGAAATTTTGTGTATAGGTAGAATATACCCTGGATGAAGACATGGGATATATTTATCCCGATAAAGTGAGTAGTTCCCGCGGGATAACCAAATTTCCGCGATAAAGTTTTACCACGCAGACGACGCGCGGGCTGAGATCGTGAAAAAAAGAGAATAGCATGTAAAATAATGTAACGTTAGCGTGAAGTTCGAGCGAATAAGTTTTGACAGTACTACCGACTATTACCACGGCACGGAACAACGCCGTGGTACCGCCCCGCAGGCAGAGGGGCACACACCCCTCATGTTTGATCTATCGCAATCTTCGAGGGTTTGGGCTTTGGTTGACCAAACAAGGAAACCAATATCTATTTACCAATATTCTGAGTGTTGCGTGTTTCTTTATTATTATTATTTATTGCACACGAATACATATAAAAGTCAAACAGAATACTAGACACAGGATGTACAAAACGTACTAGCTTATCTCTAAAAAGAGATTTCTTCCAGCAAGACCTTGCGAATGTGAAGGAAAACAGGTTCGATAGGATAGACATACATACATGTACAGAGAAAAAAGAGGAAACTTCTTCACACAATGAAATAAAAAAGCAACGTATGTGAAAATTAATTTATTAATTCGATATTGGTATAAACTATCGTACTTTACATTACAGCATTATACATCACAATCGTTAAAAATGTTAATTATAACTATACAAAATAAATAACCAATAGAAAGCCTAGCTGTGTACTTTTAAATAAAAATATACAGTATATAAAGAGTCCGTCACTGAACATCGAAATACGAACGTGCTAAGAACTGTTCGTGAGATCGTAGTTCCGATACTCTGTTGGTCGACACATCGCTTGTACGATAAACTATACAGCGACAGAATACTTCTTCGACGAACACTAGTGCGAAGAACTCCCTGGTATGTTCAACATGCTCAACCTAACATCGAGAGCTAAAGCAGGGAATATACGTTCGATAGTGTTTCCGATTCTGATCAGGGGTTCTATTACCTAATTTTATCGTTTCCTCATCTGTTAGGTTCTGACATGTGATTGGTTGGCTCATCGCTTGCTCGGCAATTTAACTGTTTCTCATTGGTCAACGTAATCGATGACGATACCGATGAAGTTACGTAATCTAAGAGCTGGGGTTCTATTACATAATTTCATCGTTATCGTCATCTGTTACGTTCTGACATGTGATTGGTTGGCTCATCGCTTGCTCGGCAATTTGATAGTTTCTCATTGGTCAACGTAATCGATAACGATACCGATGAAATTACGTATCTAAAGGCGGACTGAACGTATTCAGTCAATACACATCCGATACTTCCGTCAGACTTTTTCTGAACTGAGTCGTTCTCGAGCTATTATCCCGAGTATGCGGAGCAGAAAGAAAAAATGGACGATGAATTACTGTTATGCTACTTGATAATATTTGCTCGTGTTGACGCGAAGGAAGAAAAAACAGATAATAAAATCGTACGGACTTCGGCGCTGTTTCCGACTCAGACGTATCGGATCGGAGGTGTATTGAAAGTTCAAACTACGGGTCCAACGCCTACCGATAGCCTAATCAGTCTATCGGAACGAAAAATCTGACGAATATTCCCAGCCTTAACCTTCTAAACCTAACCAACAGTGTCGGGTTGCTCCGACCCATCTCGCTCGCTCGGTACAAAGGTCTCTTTCGAACTAACATTCATCGAAGAAGTATTCTATCGCTGTATGATTTATCGAATAAGCAATGTACAGAGTATCGGAACTACGATCTTTCGAACAACAATTATTCGCACGATTATTTCGATGTCGGTGACGTTACCGTATATAAATGGCTCGATTATTCGGACTGTTGTACGAGAGTGATATAATTAAGTACAATAACATCCGCAAAATACAATCGTACCTCTAGCTAAAGGTTAACTCCAATTGCACTCGATTTATTGCGTTAACGTTAATTGTGCTAGGAAAATCCAGCTATAGTTATGGAAATTTCATAGCCTGTGGTGTTAGGGTGCAGGTTAAAAAAAAAGGTGCAGGGTACACTACACACCGGCATGATTTCTTTGCAAGACATAATTTTAAGGCAGATCCAGCTAGGAAACATGAGAATATACTTTTGACTTAGAAGGTGACTTAAGTTTTGTAACTGAATATAGTTGGGAAAACTTGGGATACAATTGATTAAACATAGCTGATGTTATTCTGTAACCCCACAAGCATAACTCGCATCTGAATCCGCGGTGAGACAACAATTACGCACTTTACGGACACAACAAGTCTATGGCCATTGGTAATCTCAACCTACTTCCACGCTGATATCACCGAACACTCGTTTGATCACAAATAATGCTCTTTATAAATTGGGAGGCACCGGTTCCTCCCGATAGATGTCGCACGAGCGAAAGTACCTCGATCTGCCATACGCCATACATTTTGAGGTTAGAAAGTTCTTCATTTGTATAATAACTATTGAAAAATTAATCAAATTGATACTTTTAAATGTAAAATCAAAGCTATCGTTCAATTTCTTAGGATTCTAAACGTTCGTGAATTGCTTAATTCTGTTTTTTTTTTGCTTTCCTACTCTTTAAGAGAGTTTTCTCTTACTCCAACATTGTTTTGAATGTAAGTACCTATAGAATAACTGTGTGTGTAATTGAATCACGAATAAAAATTTTATTTATACACAAGTACATAAATTGGGTGGTCAGAGATATCCCAAACATTGGCGTTTGGGTGTTCAAAACATTAAAGTTTACTGCCACTGTCACGAGTGCATTTCTGTATATTGAGCCTATCGTCGTTAAAACGTACAAATCGCTAGATGTTCTTTAGTAAGAAGTCCCTTAGTCATCTTTTACGGCACCCACGCGAAGAGACGCATTGGTTCTATTCTGTTTACGTCCGAAACTAATCTATCTATCAAAACTGTCATCATTGATTTGATTTACTTGAGAAAACCTAAAAGTACCTGATGAAAAAAATATATATTTTAATGACACAAAGAAGTGCAGTCGCTCGAAGCGCCATCAATTTGGTTATCTGGGAAGGCACGTGGTCATCGAATGGAAGTGACAGAATTTCATTCAAAGGTTTTACATTACTCCTCTATTGGGATAGGTGGTATGTAAGCAAATTGTCATCGACAAAATTACTCTGGTTTTCAGTTTGACAAAAAAATTACTGCTCCGTACAGGTTCCAGCATAAGCCGTAAATAATAGTGAAACTTTCACAAACATTTACTAATTTAAAACCCATGTCAATGGATACTCAACAGTATTTTTTATTACACATAATATAAAATCACCCTGTAAACTGAGCTTCGAAATTAAGAGTAAGTTCTCAGGCTCAGGGATAAGACAAGCTTTGTGTTTCTATCATTCGAATTTTCAAAGATTTCTATGATGTTCCGACAACCTTCTCATAACAGTCAGGAAAACGTTCATAGAACCACGTATAAATAAATAAATATCTTTACACATACACAGCGCCATTTAGTTCCACATTAAGCAACTAGGCTTGTATTATGGATACCAGATGGTTGATAAAACTACACAAATACATTTTTTTTTGTAAATAAATACATAAATAAATGTAAAACATCCATAACTCGGGAACACATGTCTGTATTCATCATACAAGCATATGCCCCTAGCGGGATTCGAACCCGCGACCTTTTGGTATAGCAGTCAGAATTTTTAACCACTACACCAAACCGGTCGTCAAATAAATTATAAGTAACGACACTTCAAGTCTATCTAGTCCAAAACAAGCAAAGCTCGTACTATGGATACTAGATAACGGATAAACATACATACATAAATATATAAACATCCATGACTCGGGAACAAATGTTCCGATTCGTCACACAACCATTTACCCGCGGGAGTCGAACCCGCAACCGTAAATTTCGAAGGCATGTGATCCACTGCACCAGTCGTGTTCCACACCGACAAGTAACAAGAGTGATAGCAAGAGTCAGAACGAATTCCGACAGATGGCGTGCATTTTATACAAAGTGTAGTCTAACTGCACTGTGGATATACGCCTGAAGGTGCAAATCCCAGATCAGGCGGCGACAGCGACCAGTCGCAGCCGAGAAGCTGATGACAGTGTTGCTACAGTTGCAATTCCGTCACGGCGACACTGTCACTTGAGGTCGTAGCGACTGCCAGTGTCGCCGTCCTCGCAATGTATCTTCATATATACATAACGTCATGACCTTTATCCCAAATGGGCTGGTCAGAGATACCCCAAGCATTTGCGTTGTGTAACATAATGTATCTTCATACAAACTCCATCCACAATTCTCAGTCGCTGTCGCCCCGGTCCCAAAACTGTACCATAATATATTCTCGTATCGTAATAACTTAAAAATAAAATCTCAAAATACGCAAAAACAGACAATAATTCACAAGGACAAACTAGTGCGAACCTAATTGTAAAATTATACAACATTTATTTACATAATACAGACACAGTGAATAAATACAAATATTGTATACAATCTCAGTTTGTGCCGAGAACTACCCACCTTTTGCAAAAGCTTACATACATTTATCGAAATGGCATTGTCGAGAACAGTAATGGGAGAAACTGTCCCAGCTGCTATTGATGAATAAATATATAATATAATAAAGTACGACTCAAAATAGCAGCAAAATTATGCGTTACCTGGCAACACAGTCAATCACAACTAGATGTTTAGTATTGCCATTAGAAATGAATGTAGTTACTTTCTTTTCCTACTTTTTCATGTCGCACTATAAGTACGTGAATGAAAAGCTATTAAAAAGGAAACTAAGGTAAGTAAAAGTGAGATACTAAAATCAGCGCTGTGACTCGCAATGCCAGCACAATGATGGGCTGACGACCCTTTTCAGTGTCACTCCAAAAGCTATTAGATTCATAAATTCAGAATATTCTTGGAAAAAAGAGTGAAAATGAAGAGGTTGTTATTACTAACACTTTACCTGGCAACACAGGAGCTTTACAGCCAATCAGAATCAAACTAGCTAATCGGCAAATTATTAGCGAATATCGCCTAAATTTTTACGTCGCATGGCTGCTGTTGCTTGTTCCAGTAATAACATAACTAGTCCAGTAAAAATATGTATTTTAATTCGTAGTTTGTTGTAGAAGGATAGAGTACCCATCAGTACTGGAATTAAAATGTTTTCTGACAATTCTGTAGCTTGCTTTAGGTATAATATAGGTATTTAGTTATAAAATCTACAATATTAAATTAAAGTTACCACTGTGAACTTCATTGCATTGTATAGGATGCTAAGATCTCCTAAAACAATTTTCTAAAAACTAATCAATGGCTACTTTATAATTTCTAAAAATATTTAATTGAGTCCAGATATTTGTCCTCAGTTTGACCGATTTTTTTGAAAATGGTTTTAAGTATATTCTCTAAATACAATACAACACAAATACTCTTCATTGCGCAAAGTAATTTACAATAATTTTCGATGATAACAATATAACACAATTAGGCGGTATTATCACTAAAACTTCCAGACAACCCACAGCTATGGGAAATTTGTAGATAGAAAACAGGTAGGGTGAACAATACTACCAACTAAACGAATGATTATAGATAAGTATGCATAAATACAATAATAATATCATATTAATAGACTTACTTAATAATATAAAAATAAATATATAATAAAATAATCAATAAATAAATATCCTTGGACATACAGACAGCGCCATCTAGTTCCACAGTAAGCAACTATAGGCTTGTGTTGTGAATGTGTGTGAGTGAACTAGATGGTTGATATACTACATAAATACATATTTTTTTTGTAATATACTTATTATAAATGAAAAACATCCATAACTCAGGTACACATGTCCGTATTCATCACACAAACATATGCCCCTAGCGTGATTCGAACCCGCAACCTTTTGGTATAGCGGTCAGAGTTGCTAACCATTACACCAAACAGGTCGTAAAGCTTATATCTGAGTTCAATTTCTCAGTAAATACCTATACTTTATCTAAAGCAAGCTACTAATTTTGTTACAATACATTTTTATTCTATAACTGTTGGGTACTTTATCCATGTGCAAAGATTATAGGACGTTAAAAATGTATCCTTACTGGACTAATCAACTTGGTTTAAACTTTTGTATGCCAATGGCTGTCCCATATTTATTTCTTATGTTCTATCTTGTACTATTTATATGTCTGGGGGATGAACATAAGAGACATTTACGGGGCCCCCATGCAGTTACCCCAAGGACCCGATACAGACGAGGTACCACTGTATTTATTCACCGTGACACAGTGTAAGGCATTTCATTCGAAACAACGCTAAATGTATTTCGATCTCGTACTTTTGTACCTGCAAATAAGATTAAAACGACATTTAAAAATATTGGAGGGGTAGAGATGGAAATCAATTTATCGCTTAGATTTGACGTCATAATGGTGTCGATTCGGATGTACACCAACTAAACTAAAACCAGTTTTGGAGTGGTGCCGGCGCATCGTACTGTTCTAGGGAGACAGAAACAGTACTACTTTAAAACTGGTTTTAGTTTAGTTGGTGTACATCCGAATCGACACCAGTATCACATTAAAGTATCAACCCGCCTCCACACCCTCCCACTGTAACTCCTATAAGTTAGAATAAACAGTGGTAATCTGGTGGTGCCCTACGTGACTCTATTGCTACCTTGGACACCAAACTAATTTTTTCAATTTAATTAAAGAAAGTAATAATGTCTGTGACTAGGAAAAGTCACACATCCTCCTCGGCCTATGGGAGTGTAGCAGCCAATGCAATGCTAAACAGAAAAGAACAGTAATGCTAACCCTACGGAGCCATCGCTGACACAGCGGTCGTGGAAAAGCTGAAAGGTTTGGAGAGGGAGGAAGTCAGACTTTCCAATAACGAGGCACAGTCCATGACAAGCATACAAGATTATTATAGAATAATCGTGAATTGTAATTGAATTGTAAAATAAGCATATATTTAAAATTTTACATAACATAATTATATCGGGAATAGGAATAATTAAAAATGATAATAATAAGAATATGACAACAGGAAGAAAAAAAAATATACATGTATATGTATATTTTTGTATAAAAAGAAAAAAAAAAACAAAAAGAACTCACTGTTTTAGATTTAAGCATAGTCGTAGTCTTTAGAATATTAAATGTAAAAAGTAACAAGTTAATTTATAAATTATATTTTTGTAAGCAAGAGCACGAACCATGTGTCTGTGGTAATTTAAATTACTTTTAATAAAAAAAAAACCCTACGGAGGAGGTCGAGTGACGCTTGTATACACCATGGACTGCACGTAGGTGTAGTGAGTGGGGCAGTAGCAGAACTCTACCCCAAGAAAAAGTGCCAGTAATAAGAATGACAAAAACGCTTGAACGGTTCGATACCAATAAGCAGTAGAAAACCGGACGGGCTACTGAAGCAACCCTCAAGTATGAGTTCGCGTTCTTCCCTCCGATTTACACAAATGTGGTGTGATGATTGTTCGCCATCTGTCACTGTTTTACAAAGCGACTTTTATATTGTGTCACTTAAAGTTATAATAGATAATTAAAAGTTGTTAAAATAATGTGCTTCTGTATTTTTGTAATCCAGTGAGGCTCGACGCAAAAAAATGTAGAAACCCTGATATAGGGTATCATTGTAACATTCTACATCGATTTTGCGTTCGTTGAACTCAAAACACAACTTCACAACAAATAGTGAAACTCTAGTGCACCGCTCGAGTAGAGATACACAAAGAGTGACAATTACAATCCACAATTAGACAATGTCAGGAACAAGAGGTGTACACTACGCTGGTAACTGTCGATTTGTCGTTGCGTAGCCTTGGCAGGTCAAGCGAATCATTTGTAGTAAGCATTTTTCAAGCGATTAAAACTAATTTATGAACTTTTTCGAGTCCAATGATAGATAGATGATCACTAAACACATTCGCACTGTTGGGAGACAGCTTCCTCTCACTGGGTGAGGGCATGGAGGGTATAGATATTAAAGCACTTTTATTCTTGCCATTTGGAAGTGATCTCTTAGAGATAAGTTCACCTTTGTAAATCTATTATTTTTCAATAAAGAATTCTCAACTCAACGCAAGTGATACATACTGGCCGTCGCCTAAGACCGCAGCGCCTGAAGGCGTGTCTGCATCTCGTCCAATTCGCTTTCGTCGGGCTCCGGCGTCTCCTCGGCGCGGCTGGTGGAGGGCGCCCCCACGGCCGTGGGCGGCGCCGGCGCCTCGCCCAGCTTGCCCTGCGTCAGCTCCCATAGCACCTGTACCAACCATTCCATTGATATGCTACTATAGGGACGTTACACGGGTAATTTTTTGAGCAATGGGGCAATTCCAATAAAATACGGCAATTGTTTCGGAAATATTGCTATCTGGAGCTATTCCATGCTGTATCCAATGATGTTAAATTTTAGTCAACTCTTTTCTATTTCGTTTATACATATAACCATGTCTCGGTTTTGCAGAGGGATGCGCCGACCGATGAACCAACCAACCACATTACCAATACAATTCAATTATCTTTTGTTTTACATAACATACATATTTAAGTACTCGATTTGGTTGGTGGTCTGCCTGGTTAGCTACCACCATCTAAATCTGCCGCCAAGCAGCAATGTTAATGTTGGGGTTTCCGGGTCAGTGAGCTTCCACATTCGACTTCATCTTCACTTAACATCAGGTGTGATTGAGGTCTAGTACAAACCCATTGTGCATAAAAAAATATATATATATCAGTTTTTACTCAAACAGCAATAGGTTTCAAAAAACGCATTCAGTGAGACAATATTTTTGCTTATATTTTAGCCCAGTTGTCTTCGAATATAATACTAGATTTGGTTGAAATGCTTTTATAAGAGACAACCAAAGGTATAAGTTTTTCACCAGTTGCCTAGAAGACACAAACCTTGTCAACCTCCCCCTGCGCCGCTTCTTCCACCTCCTCTTCATCTTCCATAGTGGACATGGTCTCATCAAGCATCTCCTCGATGATACCGGCCCTCATCATCTCCTTACTCATTTCCTGCATTATGTGGGCCACCTCAGGTAGACGGACCAGTGCTTGCATTGCTTGCATCACCTGTGTTGTAACAAAATATTAACATACAACTGTGACAAAAATATTAATCTTTATCTACCAGTGTATGCATCAAAAATAATAAATGCACATCAAAATGACTTGAATCAAAAAGTCATAGGATTTTATTTCATGGGATAAAAACATCACTTTGAAATGTTACATTTCACTTAATATTAAAATTGCTGCTATTTCATATAGCTGACTCCCCAGAGGAGAATGAGCAAGAAATTCAAGGGTTGCTCTTTTAAAGTAGCTGTTTTTTGCGATTCAATATAACAAGGAAAAATTATATGATTTTGCATAATTAGACTGAATATTGCCGAGCGGCCACACTAATCATCCAAATAGTCTGAAATGTTATAATAGCCTTTTATTAAAGTGTATACATTGCCGCTTAAATTATAAAAGACTTTGATTCTCTCTAATTACATTAAATAGAAAAGTTATTTTATGAGACTCTGAAGACACATTTGACCACAATATCATATGGTGGAATGTGACGATGTGTTCGAAAATGTAATATGTTATCACAGTAGACGAGTATTCATCCTAGATAGCCGGCCAGCCGGCGTAGCATGACAGCGCGCGCGACGTAGGAGTGAGAGTGGGATAGTTGTACATTTCGTCCATGCGAATCAGGAGGACAAATATTATGTCACGCGCCACAAACGTTTATCGCGCCTGTCATGATATGGGAGCAGGGCTTGTATGTAAGTATGGGGATTATCAAATAATTTTTTTTTTTATGCAACACGGCTTGGTACTTGACCTTAATCACACCTGATGTTAAGTGAAGATGAGGTCGAAGGTGGAAGCATACTGATCCGGTGACCAGGTGAAGCGTTCTTATTTTAAAACATACACGTAACTTATATAAATATTGCTTAATTAGATTACATACCTATTAAAATCTGATAAGCCAAACAATTAGAATGCATTTGTAGACATTTCCTCATATGTCAAAATCTAAATTTTACTAATACTTTCACATGGAAACGGACACCCCGTTTAATACTAAGGTTCTATTTAAAGTTGCTTTCCCTCCTTTTCACTGGTGTGAGGTATTGTAAAATCAAAAAGTTCATAAGAACAATAATTTCACAACGTCATTAAATTTTTTAAACATAACTAAATTGACACTAATTTGTTATGCATAATGTATAATTGTTTCTTTATGCATTTACACCTATGATTACCATAATATTAAGCTGTATAACCTAAAGACCTAATACAATATAACAGACAGCAATCCCACATATTTACAACATAATGAAGACATAAATATGCAGAGGCACCTTTGGCCCTCATAAAAACACTTTGTAACCAAATACTGCTAGGTATATAAAATGATTCTCTATTTATTTACCTCTGTAGACTTCTGCAAAGAGCCCGCCACTCGCAATGTAGCTGAAATTAAAGTATCATAAGTCATCCAACACAATAACACAGTACCACTTGTTCATAAAAACGAGGAAGTTCCATGGACACATGATTATGCTTGTGCGAGTGCCACTCAATCAGTGTTAGATTGAGCGAATGCAAAATAATAATTGTAAATATTATTCAGTATAAAAAGTGATAAAATTTAACAAAACATTAAATTAACAATAATTGTTAATACAATAAAAATAATAGATACCTAATTGATTTTTCATTTGCATTTGAACAGAGTTTAAGTGTGCTTTACTTGTATATATTTTACTGACTGCTTTCCTTGATCTTATGATCTCCTTAGCCAGTATAGTGCACACCTGCTTATCGCCTTTTGTTGCTGCATCTTTCAAAGAGCGCTTGATTTTCTCTTCCTCTCTCTGTATTGCTGGAATACATAACCAATACATATATTGTGATTAAACGTACTTTGTTACGTACGTACGTTGTTGATCAACAACAGGAACTATGCAGTATTATACAAGCCTAAATACGCACCTCGTATTTGCCTGTCTAAGTTATATCCTTCTTTTCTTAGTTTATGTGACCATTCATTTACCTGAAATTAGTTCAGATTTTATAACAACTTTCCGTGGCTAGTATCAGTTGGCAATAACATTGGGATATACAGACCATTTCTTTCGGGTTTCGCTCGGGGGATTTACCAAAAAGACCCATTTTTAAATTATTTATAATATTCGCTCCAACAATTTCGAAGACAAATCAAGACAATTTTTTTTCTTTTCGCTGTTTGTTTGACAGATCGCCGATGACCTCATCGTTGATTAAACTACTCAAAAGGAACGTATAATTTGCTCTTGTCAGAAATTAATACCTACTTAACTCAAGTTTAAGTATTTATATATCCAGATTATTATTATTTTAAATTATACACCATATATATATACTGGTTTTGTTTATTTAATCTAAATAATCAGACTGCAGAACATCGTATTTCTAAAAATTTAAGTAAGCGTATAACGGAACTAATATTTATGAAACGTTATGTTCTACGTAGAACACAACGTAGAATAGAATATTTTTACTTCATAGGAAAAATTTAGTTTCTAAGTAGGTATGTATATTGTAAATAATTTTTGTAAATTGAATGGAAACGGTGCACTCTTTGCTGCATCCTTTCCTTTCATATTTTCTTTATATATTTTATTAATGTAATGGACCTATGGCTTCGACCAGTGACCAATAATAATTAAAAAAAAAAAAAAAAAAAAAATTTTTACTTCACATAATAAGTATGCGTAGCTTGGAATATTTTTGCAATGACATTTCTGACAATGTTACAAGCATTAAATACTAAAAATACTTAGTAGATTATATTGAATCCCTTGAGTTTCTATATTTTTATTTTTTATTTAATGATTTATTTGAAATCACAGCTATAATTACAAATTAAAATACAAGTTATACATTTAGAAGCCAAAATAGATCTCATTAAGTTTATACAAAGCTTATTTTGTTACCTTATCTATCGTTTTATCTTTAGTATCTTTAGTATTTTATCTTTAGTAGGTCTTTAGTGTAATCATTAATCAAACCTAGCTATTCCTACCTATCTAGTCTATGTAGATATTCTCTGGGATTAAGTATTTACCCAACAGGATATTTTGTAGTTTTCGGGCGCCATGACGAATTACATAATAATAAAATGTATCCTATCACATTCTGGGGTTCGAGACGAATCTGACGACACTTTACACTTCAAAATCGGTCAACTTGTTTAGGCTACAGGAGGTATCATAGAAATCTATATAAATACTTATACATGTACATGCACCCGAAAACATTACCCTCCTTCCGGGCATTAGGGTAAAAATAAAGATCCAGGAGTGCATTCATGCTTTCATTCATTTCATTTCATTCATTCATTCATGGAAACTGTTTTTTTTTCACCGATAACACTGATCTTTTCTGGAGGTTTGTTGAATCTCATTCAGATTCAGATTTGAATATTTTTAAATTTTCATTTAAGTTGTATATGAAACACTCAAGAGCTTCAGGATCTAGCCTATTTCGGAGAGAAGTAACAGCTCTTCGTCTTCCGGCAGAAAAGGTAGGTGTAATATAAGTTTATTTACCTCTAGACTGTTTACAACTTTTGCTGCTCTCATTTCGTACATTCTTGTATTTTTCTGCCTTTTTGTTGTCTTTCTGAACATATGAAGGTAAATAAAGATTCGGACATGTATTCCATTCAAATTTTGTATATATAAAGTTAGGTTCCCTTTGTTTTTTTTTTTGTTAGGTTAAATTATCATACAACATGTAACCAAAATATGCGACATTGGATATGTTGTGTGCCGACTGCTAATTTTAGATGACTAAATTTTCACGAAATAAGGGCATAGTGTTCAATGAATATGAATTGCGTTCGCAACGTAGGTATATAATTTTCACTTCACATTTTGAAAATTGCTCACTGAGCCTGTATTACCAAACAACTGACAACTGTATTATTAGACAACCGAGTTGTGTAGTGGGTAGTGACCCTGTCTCCAAAACCAACAGTTGCTGGTTTTATATGAAAATTGGGATTTGTCAACAGTTGTGACTATTAGATCTGTCAGCTTATTGACTTCCTCTACACCATAGAGAATAATCGGTGGTGGTTTGGCAGGGGCTCTTTGATGCCGTTGAGGTACTTCTTGTTCAGGTGGATCAAGCTCAAGGTCAAGAAATCTGTTAGAAGTTTCCAGTTTCTCGGGTGGTGGTGATTCAGAAGGCTTTTTTCTTTTTACTGACCTTGTCTCAGGTACTCTTTGCCAATTGGGTGGTCCAGTGATGTTACATATCTCTACTGTTCTAGAGGTATCTCCAAATCTAGATTGGTTGTCGTTTTCATAACTGTCACCGGTAGGATGGTTACCTAGTGATGTGCTTCTAGTTCTTGTAAAGAAGAGGCTTGGATGGAAAGCCTATTGCACAAGTTTTTTGCCCGTTGCAGCATTTGTCAATAATTCTACCCTGTTTTGGCTAGCGAAAAATTATAAATAAATTAAAAAAAAAATATCCTGGAACATACACACAGAAATGAAATAGAGAATTGGTTCAGTGATTTTCATAATTCTTTCTAAAAACAGCGAAACTTTCAGTGCTGTCTAGTTTCGGCATTCAAATAGAAATAGATCAATGGCGATGTTAAAATGCTCTATGTTTATTTCACTGGGATAAAAGTTCGCTTTTGTTTCGAAATTCCCCCGAAATACTATTTTGACTAGGTAACACATATAGATCTTAATTAGTCAATAGTCAAAAATTGTTTATTTTATTTTCGAGCTTATGTATTTATTTACAAAAAAAAAATGTATTTGTGTAGTTTATCAAACATCTGGTATCTATAATACAAGCCTAGTTGCTTAGTGTGGAACTAGATGGCGCTGTGTGTATGTGCAATGATAAAAAAAAAAACAAAGTCAACTTAGTATTTTAACTCGAATGTGGCGGTATACAAATGGTTTTTGTAATGGAAGGCTAAAAATATATTGCAGAAACATGTCAATAAACCTATAGCTAATAAAATACTGAATTATATTTATAAATGAAAAATTTGTCATTGGTGCATGCACGACCGGTAGGCTATAGCGCGGCTCACCCTTTTCGCTAAATAGAGATCAGCCTTCCGGTCGGGCGAGGCTTCAACCAAACGCTCCGATAACTGATGGAAGAGGCTATGAGCGCCTGGTCCCCACGGCCTTACGGTCTCTACCCCATACGGCGCAAAAATGTAATGGCATACATATTTGCGTCGTTTGAGATTCTCCGCTGATGCGGCTGCGGAACCGAATACATGAAACGTCCTTGGAAGATGAGACGGAGCTAGTGAGTCTACACAAGTCGCATCCCAGAGGACGTCGCGTCCAGGGAACGAGTGTCATCCCATCGGGCGTTACGGGCCAGACCTACCGGCTCCAGGACTGCTGGGGTGCCTGCTATTGCTGGTTACCAAAAAATCAAAAAAATCGGGCGTTTTCCTAATATTTTTTTGACTAATTTCAACGCAGTTTCCTTCGCCATTGGTCGAACTCATCCGATCATTGTTATTGGTCGAATTCGACAGAAGGCGATTATCCTCGAAGTTAAACAATAAAGGATCGGGTTTCAAAAACACGCGTTTCGTGCCTCAGACGTGATAGATAATGAAATAAACTAATCGACCATGAAGATCGATAAAAATAGGCTGGGTGGCGTAAGGGACGGGTGTTAGGTGAGGGCAGTGATTGTAACCGTTGCCAATTGCCCTATCTTCTGCAATCCTTCAGTTCGTGACCCAGCATAAAATTGGTCTAATAAGACCTATACTTGGTATGCATGGTGATTGCGGAACGGAAGACTGCCCCGGCGCCCTTACGAAACTGTCGTCCACATCCGTCGCGGCGCATGCCGTGCGGAATTATATGCAATTTAACTGAAATTATAATGATAGCTTAAAACAGGGTTAGACAATCGGTACAGAAAAGCCCGCGAAGAATTAATTCTTCAGTCTTCCATGGCTCACTGCATACATTTCAAATCTGTAAGTTGTGGGACACATTTCATGTGTCAACACGTGTATAGTATCGACCGACCCCCCATGTGGTACTATGGACTGCGAAAGTATGAAGATGCATTACCAAAAACTCATCTCCCATCTTCTTTACCAGCCAACACTTGTCCACTTTTTGTGGTACCGAATTTAAAAAGATAAAAAAAGAATCCTTATAGAATCCGTCTGTCGTCCGTCTGTTCTTGCTTCAAAGTCCCTTTTCTCAGAAACGGCTGGTGGTATCACGAAAAGCCCTCATTTAGTGGAATTTCAAGATTGTAGAACACCGGGAATTACCCGTTTTGAACAGCTTTTGATGATCTGTCAGTAAGGCCTTATCTTTTTATAGCGATAGGCTAGAAACTTGAGTTTTTCAGCCGCATGAGGTTGCAGCCCTTAGTATTCGCTATTAATTTCAAGGTGATAACCACTATAAGTGAAGGAATAAATGCAAAAATCATTAATTTCTAATTCCATGTGGAATTAAAATTTGAAATTTGCCTCGACACGAAAAGAAGATTAGGAAATTATTATTTTCATTTGCGATGAATATTATTAGATCTAGTAACTAAACATCTATTTAAGTTTGCCCGTTTAGAAAGGTTGTCAATGGATAAGTTAGGTAAGAAACCCCCTCCTTATTCCACATATGCCTACTGATCTATCCCTTCTGGAAGAGAAGAATGGAATCCTACAGGACGCGACTGCAACTCGTACTTTACGTCCTTGACTTATTGAAAACGAATAGCAACTCGCACGAGCGTTTCCATAATATCGAAGGTATTAAATACTAGGAAATTAGCTAGACAGTTACTAAATTATGTAGCAATGCTACTTATGATGCGGAATTTTGACCTCAACCCCTATTCTGCCACCGAATTTAATTGTAGGTACTTAACAGAAATGGAAAAACAATTTGAAAGTAATCGGCCACAGGTTAAGGAATGTTTACACCAGCGGTTCCCAAATGGTGGTCTGCGGAACCCTGGGGTTCCGTGTAAGTGTCACAAACGATCCATGTTCAATCCGAAAATTAACTAAAACGTTCATAGAAAACGAGTCATCATAACATAACCGCTACTTATATCCACCCTTACCTTTTAAACAGACTGGATGCAGCTCCAGACATTCGCGTTCAATTGTCAGACATAAAACCTAATTTAAGTTATATTAAAAATATATGAAAAAATTTCATTTGTCACATTAAATACCTACGCAGTTAGGGTACAAATTATTTGTATTATCATGTCAAAAATTAAAATATCCAAACTACGAGGTAAAATCACTCCAACGTGGCTAAAACAAATGGGAACCAGGTCTACACTATAGCGGGAACGAATGTCCGGGGCCCATTTCAGAAAACTACAATTGATAATTAGCCATTATGATACGTACACATACACATTCAAACGTGTCACACACACACGCTGTACCACATTTTTTCATTAATACAATTTATTTCTTTTTACAATGTCCAGTAACAGGAATGTGTATGTTATGATATAAATTTTAGACGACCGATTGATGTAGTGACCCTGTCAGCGACACCAACGGTTGCGGGTTCGAATCCCGCGACGGGTAAATGTTTGTGTGATGAATATGAACATTTATTCCTGAGTCGTGGATGTTTATATAAATATTTATGTTTGTTTATCCGTTATCTAGTATCCATTCCATAGTACAAGCTTTACTTAGTTTGGGACTAAATGATTGGTGCAAGTGTCCGAAATATTTATTTATTATATTTGAAAATTACGTACCATATTGGAAATTGAGCCATGTATTTGGGGAGGCACGAACTTCTGAAATAAATGGTGGAGCTAGAGTTCAAACTAAGCCTGTAAAGATTACTGTTATGTCAATCGTAGTTTTGTGAAATCGGTATCACGAAACTATACCTAACTACAGCACGCGGCACCGCTGAATTTATTTAATTTACCGGGAAAAAATAACCTATGCCTTTCTCCGACTGTTCAATAATCCTTGTGCAAAAAATTAAGTCATTCTGATACTCCGTAACGACATGAAAGATTACAAGCATACTTTCGCATTTTATAATATGAAAAACAATCAAGCATATATTTATTGCATAATTAACAAAAACTTCATAAGTGATTTCAGCGTATCTATATCATAGGACAGAAAAGTAAAAAAATCCAGAAAATATGTATATGGGGATCATTCTGTTGAGTCGAAGATTAGACTGATGATGCTAATGATGATGTAGTTAGGACGTAGGACGTAAAAGGAATCGTTATCCCACATACAACTTTTGTTTTATGAGACCTTGCTGCATGACAAAATTATTCTGAGTCAATGGGATGTAGCCTTTAGGTGTCCATAAGTTAGTCAGGATGTACGCTACGTAAGATTGTTGTTGCGAGTATGTATGCTCGTATGTATAATATGCGCGTGGCCTATGGCCTGTGAGTAATGAAATGAGGGGTGATGTTTACTGTGCATAACCTATATTGACTACTCGCATCGATTATCGTTCACGCGTAATGTCAGTGCATATAGATTGATAGTTTTTTTTATACACAACGGATGAGCATTTGACCTCAATCGCACCTGATGTTAAATGAATATGAGGCCGAAGGTGGAAACGTACTGACACGGAAACCCCATCTTATTTGGGGGACTGGCTATCTTATCTATGACAAACGGAAGACAACAATGCTATTAACATTTCGCGGCAGACTTTAGATATAATGATGGTAGCTAGCCAGGCGGACATTTAAAATGCCCTACCATGGTGGTGGTTGCAACATGGCATCCGCAAAATATAAAATATGCTGTCGGGTTTTGTGGTTTTTTAATACTTAAATAGTTATTTATTTTCTTTGTGATGTTTTATTTCTAATTCGTATCGCTAGTATGAATATTCACACTAATTATTATTAAATGTCTGTTACCGTTTTACGACTAAGCATCTGAACAGATGGTATAGAAATATGGAGGAGATAGGGACCTGGAGAAAGACAGGCTAGCTTAAGATACGGAACTGATCGCATTGAAATTTTGGCAGAAACAGCCTGAGATCTGGCTACTTTAAGATAAGATACCGAAATAAATTAATTACATACATATGACCACACCTGCTTCCCGTTGCAGTAGGCAGAGACTGATTTCCACTTGCAACGATCCTGACATACCCCATTAATGAAATAAAATGTAAAAACAAAGAAGTCCTGAATTAATTACACGCGGGCAAAATAATTTTGTGATAAATGTTTAGAAACTGAAAAAGCAAATTTCTAGCGGATCCACGTACCTTACTATATGATATAATAATTTCGTGATGAATAAATACATTATATTTATTATTTATATCGCCACCAGAAAACAAACATATGTAAATGTACTATTCAGCTTTGACAATTCCAATAGGACAAAAAGAAAAATATTTATTGTACTTATTAACAACATTGTTATTTTGCTCAGTACTAATTGAACGTTTTTATAAGCTAAGAACAACGCAACAAATCCTAAAGACATTCGAATTCGTGCCACCACTGAAACGAAAACGTTTAATGCCGTTTGTAAGGGGCCATGAATCTTTATGTATTTTTAAATGGCGTGGTTAAAGTGCACCACATGACGTACTGCACATGGCGTTTACAGACAAATACTAAAATAACAATTGACGACCCATTGGTGTAGTGAGTAGTGACACTGCCCTCGAAACCAACGGTTACGAGTTCGACTCCTGCTAGGTGAGTATTTGTGTGATACATACATCATATCATATCATACATGTCAGGATGAATAAATGAATACTAACGAAGAGATATACGAAGTGATTGTGGATGCGTAGTGTTGGTAGAGGAAAACCACTGCCAACGTACCATGATCAAATTAAGGACGTCTTAAAGAAAGGCCAAGTCAAGAGTACCATAACCGATGAGCATGTACAAACAACTTTATGAGAGTGAATGAAGCAAAAGAGGTGTGTCAGGATCGCAGCAAATGGAAGTCAATGGTTTCTGCCTACCCCTACGGGAAGACCCCCTACCAACACTACCATCCACAATCTCGTCATATATATCTTTCGTCAAACATACACCTCTCTCAAATATCATAACTTATTCGCATCAAATAAGCACTGTTTTTTAGTGTTCAAATGATTGAGCTTGGAAGCTGAAATTCTATTTTGTAAGCGATGTCGCACCATAATCCTTTATGCTTAAAAGATATCAACAAAATGATACTTTTTAAATACTTGTGGATCCTCTTTCAAATATCATAACTTATTCGCATCAAATAAACACTGTTTTTTAGTGTTCAAATGATTGAGCTTGGAAGCTGAAATTCTATTTTGTAAGCGATGTTGCACCATAATCCTTTATGCTTAAAAGATATCAACAAAATGACCCTTTTTTAAATACTTGTGGATAAGTTGTTGTATATCCTTTGTGATAAACCCACAGCCCTATAAGTACTAATTGGGGTTACTGACACGAGATAAGAGCTGGTTTGTTTTGATCTATAAATAAGGAAGCTGACGTCAAACTAGTATACTTATTTTGTTATCGGAGGATTTGCTTGTTTCTGCACAAATATGTTTCTAAGCCTGTTTATTTTGAAGTTTACAACACTATTTTATCCTTGTATGTTCAGTCAGAAACAGATAAACAGTCGTGCATAATACAAATTAAGTTTTCTCAAGAAGTCATGAATATTTTTAAATGTTACTTTTTACTTATTGTTAAACTTAGTAATTGCTGTAACTATATAAAAAAATATCGAGAAGTGTTCATAATTTCCAGAGAAAATTTAATTTGTAAGATACAGGCCTATAAAGGTTATCTGACAGACGATCTATTTGGTGTAGTGGTTAGAATGTTTTTCATTTATATATGTATTTATTTACAAAAAAAACATGTATTTGTGGAGTTTATCAACCATCTGGTATCTATAATACAAGCCTAGTTGCTTAGTGTGGAACTAGACGGCGCTGTGTGTATGTGCATAGATATTTATTTATATTATTTATTTATCTGTTTTTGAGTGCACCTAGAAATAACGTAACCTTCTTGGTAAGACTATAGTGTTCAAAGTCGTATACATGTTTTTCTCAATGTAGCAGGAATGATTTACTCATGCAATTTGGCTCCATTACAACCTGGTCAACAAATAAATATCCCAGCGCTATTCAGATCCAGACTAACCCTGTCATTCATAAAAATTTACAAACGCTTTATAAGCCTGTTTTAATTAAAATATGTTTTGTCACTTTCTTTCATTACAATATTTCCCTATGAACGACAGAGCCAAAACATACTTTAACTAAAACAGGCTTATAAAGCATTTATAGATGTTTAAGAAATAAGGCGGTAAGCACCTAGATGTCTATTATGGATACGAGATGGTTGATGATTACACACAAACTATACATCAACGAGTATAAGAGTAACGTTGTGCCGTGTGCTTTCGGCAAGTAAAAAGAAGAATTCCCGTGGGTGTCGTAAAAGGCGACTATGGGGCTTTACACCAAAAAACACGATATACGATTAGATTTGCACGATTTAACGGCGATGGGCTCACCCCCTGTCACATGTGCATATTTCGTAAGGTGAACCGTGGGTGTTGTTTCAATCATGTTTGGAACACCCAAACGCTAACGTTTGGAATATCTTTGACCACCCCATTTGGAATAAAGATCGTGACTATAAGTTACAACACAAATAATTCACAACTTTCAATAAAAATAACATTGCTACACAACCGTACAGTATGTTTTAGCTTATTCAATGGCGATAGTTCTTCTAAGAAAAGCTAGATGGCGCTTGCTATATTAAAATGCTCTATAATTATTTCCCTGTGATAAAAATTCTTTTTTGTTTCGAAATTCCCCCGAAAGCTAGTAGGCACTATTATAACTAGGTAACATATACATATAGATCTTAATTAGTCAATAGTCAAAAATTCTGTATTTTATTTTCTAGCTTAGTCAGATTTTATATTTTTTTAAGCCACTAGTTACTTAAAACGGCAAAAGTCAACTTCGTAAGGTGAATCGTGGGTGTTGTTTCAATCTATAATTTCTAATGAATGGAATATCACTGATCACCCCATTTGGGATAAAGGTCGTGACGTTATGTATGTATACGTATGAATGTATGTTCATTAAAAACACTAAGTAAAAACACAGACCCGAACACGCCCTCTACTTTCCATAATTATGAAAGGTAGGACCGAACCGTGCTGGAGGTTGCCCAAAAGATTGGCAGCATTTCCCCGTTGAATGGCTAGCTAGCTAATTCGCTGCCCGAGGTAGCTGCCAGCTCTTTTGTCACTTCAGCCTCATCTTCACTTAACATCAGATGTGATTGAAGTCAAGTGCTAATCCGTTGTGCAGAAAAAATAACATATATTTGCTCCTAGCTAGATTCGAACCCGCGACTTGTAAACATGGCGGACAGGGACTAATCACTGCAGCATAAATTAGTGCATATTTACTTTAAAACGATTGCTAATAAATGAACGGCCAGTTCGTGTCTAAGGCCAGTATTAATGTCCTATATTTTTGATAGTGTTTTAAATACAGAACAGTGTCTCAAGTGTCAATCTTGAGATCGTTTTAATAATACTAGACTAAGGCCCGTATTAATAAACCGTTCTCAAGATTGAGATAATCATTATAAAAAAAATAGTATTGAGACTGAGACGCGATCTGAATCTCAAGATCGATTTATTTATATGGCCCTTCAGTTTCGGAACCTACGACATGGGAGTTCTATTCACTTCTGTTCGTTATTTTTTTCAATATTCTCTTTGGAGGCCGAAAATTAAATCAGTTGCCGTGAATTTACCTAATTCCGATAATATATTTACAATTTAGGTCACTGTAGAATTAATTTAGGTCACTCCATTGTTATGTACATTAAATGGACAACTGATTAAAAGAAAACAGGTGACAACATTTCATTGTATTTAATTTAAATTTATAAGGTGCTAATTTTCAATGGCGTGCTGCTTACTTTTACAATCCCTCGGAAATACACCAAAAACTGTCTTAAAAGCTAAATATCTTCGAAACGGCTTAACCGATTTTCATCAAACATGGCTCTTCCTCTCGTTTACTCTTTAATATAAAAAAAACCGCGCTCAAGTCAAACACATAACACGTTTTTCGGCGGCGTTTTTGTCGGAGGGTTAAAAATGGTACTGAATAAACCACATAAAAACAGTTTACCAGAAAATCTGAACAACTAAATTAAGAAGAAAAATGTATTTATATTATATTTACTGACCCATTTAATTAACCAATAAACTAGCTTTGACCCCAGGTTATCAAACAATTTGTGTCAACTTATGGCGAGAAGTAAATGGTTTTTGATGATAGTATATAGGTATTATATCACAAAATTATCAGAAACCAAAGTCTAATGTTCGAATGAAGTATTGGCGCAGTCTTATTTGGCATATATGAAGATCTTTTAAAATACCGTAAATCTGCGTACCAGTATTGGTGTAGTGGATAGTGACCCTGTCAGCGAAACCAACGGTTGCGGATTCGAATCCCGCGAGGGGTAAATGTTTGTGTGATGGATTCGAACGTGTATTCCCGAGTCATGGATGTTTATATAAATGGTATCCATAGTACAAGCTTTGATTTGTTTGGGACTGGATGATTGATGTAAGTGCCCGAAATATTTATTATTTATTTATATACTAGAAATAATTACGACAGTGAACATAGAAAATAACTGATTAAGTGATACGAGCGTTTCAAGTATTTTTTTTACTTATGGTGGCCGAAGTCGTTTGTTTTTTTTTTGGTAAAAAGTTTTTTGACAGTCAAGTTCTTGTTTTGAGTGTAATAGATCATGTTTGACTTTTTGGTGAAAATAGCAACACAGCTTTCAATTGGTTCAAAAATGCTGAATGTCGGAGCCAATAGAGATCAAAACCGCACCCCTGTCCACGAAATGTTGGAGATAGCGATAACTTATCCATACATAGAGTGTAGGTACTTAAAATTGCTTTGTAATCCTTAGATTCTTATATTTTGCCCTGGGGTTGGACAAAAATATGCCCAAAGGCACTTCTACCCAATCGAGATATTTTGTGCACTGCCTTCGCTGTCTCCTAGCCAGCTTATAGACTTCATAAGCTTTATGACACAGGTTAGTGGAAAGGGCATGTAGTCTCTTGGTTCAGGATACCCCTTACTCAAAAGGCAAACCCCTTGCGGCCATGGCATCGCAGTCACACAGAAGGTGCTTCATTGATTCCCTTTCTTTGTTTGCATGCTCTGTAGGTTGAATTTTCAGCCAGGCCCATTTTAAATAACAGGTCCATCGTTCCATAATGACCAGTAAGCGCGCCTACTATGAAACTCTTGTTCAACCTGCAGATTTTCTTGAACATTAGTCATTACCGCTATTATTAAATAAACGCAATATGATGAAATCAGTCTTATCATTACAATACGATTAATATTAGACGTGTACTGTAGGTAAGGCTGACAAATGAAATAACACCTGCTTACGTTGTGTTTTGATTTTTATTAGTTTCTTGATACTACATTCAAGAGATGCAAATCTCTATATGATTGAGAACCTCATTTCGTCTTTCGGTTAAAAATAATTTTGTCGTGTGTTTTCCGGTACGTAAAAAGAATATAACCAACCCGTATCTTCCCTTTGGGTTTCGTAAAAGGCAACTAAAGGACTTTACACCAAAAAACATCAATAGACTTGTACGTTTTAAGGCCAAGATCTTTCAAATCGACCTGTCCTTAGATTATGTAACCTCATTGGTATCGTCATCGATTACGTTGACCAATGGAAAACCGTCAAATGGTCGAGCGAGCAATGAGCCAACCAATCACATGTCTAAACGTAACCGATGACGATAACGATGAAATTATGTAATAGAACCCCAGGTTTTGGTTGAGTCTTAATGCTTCAAATAGTCGTTGTTTTAATCCGGAAAATAGGCTCACCTAGAATATTGGCGATAGGCTCACCCCCTGTCATTATGTGCATTTCACTATATTACGGAAGTTGAACCGTGGACATTGTTCCAAGCGTGTTTGGAACATCCAAACTTTTTTGTTTGATATCTCTGACCTTTCCATTTGGGATTAAAGTCCTGACTTATGTATTTATGTTTGTTATTTCAAGATGAATAGCATCACCTTCTTGGAACCAAGTGCTGCATCCACACATGCCATATATGTAACATGCCAACCAGTATTCTTACTCTCAGTAAACGGGTACCACAGTAACCATTACTCCATTTATTCCTGTCCCGAGGGATATCATTAATATACCATTATCCGTCCACATATGCCCTCAAATTATACCCACGGAAACCTGATGCTGCGTCTAAGTAGTGTTTAGAGATAAATTCTACTGGTATTGACAGGTTTTGTAGTTATTTAGGTTTTACAGCTGCTCTTGAGGGGTGGGTTTATGATTCTTGTCAGAAAAAATTAGAAAAAACGTAACCTTAAAGTTGAACATAAAATAAAATTATTATGTGTTAATCTGGAAAAATAAAAGATTCCGACGAATCGTACCTCCTTCTTTTTTTGAAATCGGTTAAGAAGTATATCGATGTTTGCGTATTTTCCATCAATCAATAATTGAGGACTTATTAAAAATTATTTAAGTAAATAGAAATGTGGTAGCGTGTGGTGATCTTAGTCCCGTATAAATAAACCGTTCTCAAGATTGAGATGATCTTAAGTTGACACTTTGTTGCATATTAAAACAGTATAAAAAAAGGCATTGAGACTGAGACGCGAACTCAATCTCAAGATCGATTTATTAATACGGTCGTTACGGGCAGAATAAAGAACTTATTAAACTCCTGAATGTTTTGCTGGAGCCGACTAAAATAACTGAAGCCGCAGCCACATACATGTCTAGATGTATTTTAAATTGACGATAGTATGAATATTATAAATTGTATAAAGACTCAGTCAGTGGACAATTTGTTAAGTTCCTTTACATGAGAAAACAATTTCGTTAGAAATTAACACAAGGCCTGTCACTGAAGCTCGGATTGAAATATTTGAAATACTAGCTGCTCCCCGCGACTTCGTTCGCGTGGAACATTTAACCAAAATCGAATCAGCAAAAAAATTTGCCTTTATGTTAATCCAGGTCTTAATCTACCTACCAACCAAATTTCATCCAAATCCGTCAAGCCTTTTAAGCGTGAAGAGGTAATAAAGATACATATATAAACACATACACAAACTTTCGCATTTATAATATTAGTTGGGATGGGATAAGGATTATTTTTAATATAGTTCCTGCATTCCCGAAAAAAAAGTAACAAACGTAAATTTGAGATATAAGGACAAATGGGCTACTCCTAAACTAAGCAAAGTTAAAAACATAATTTAGTGAACACTATATACGCTTTTAAAATCTTATACCGGAGAATATTATTAATCTGAGAAAAAATAAGAACACGTAGACACGTCAGAAGACGTCAAAAATGCGTTATTACAATAACATTAGTGACTACCTGAATGACAAACACGCTTGGTGTACTTCCTGCTCCCAAAAATTATAAAATAGTATTAGTTAACTTTTTATAAAGAACAACAATGATTTTGTGTGTTTTCTGCGCCGCTTCTTTTCTCACGAATGTTTTCCCTTTCCGAAGTGGTAGTAGCTTGGACATATTGACTGATAGATGAAGGCAATAAACTGAAGTTCGATTGATTTTACCACGACCTAAATTATAATTTTTCAGAGTTTTTTAAACCAAAACATGTTTGTAAACATCTTTAACCCCAAAAAAAAACTCAAGTAAATTCCGTAAATAAATTCAATGATTACGAAGGGGATACAAGAAGTAGAGACAAGCTTCATAATTTCTAAGAGCAAAGATCGTTTAATCAATTTCTAGATTATTAATTGCAATATTCAAATCTTCATAAAATAGTCTGTTTTAGTATGAAGTCAAATCGCATAGCCAAACCATCAGAAATTCTGGACACAAATAAAAAGCTGTTTAGAATATAATAAACAGCTAAACAAACCATGTTATGTCGGGATATAATTAGACAATTGCAATGAATGAGTTTCTCTGGAGGGAGGAGAGAGAAGAGGAAGGCCTTTGCCCAACAGTGGGACAGTATGGGCTCCTAATAATAATGGATGAGTTTAAACAGTGAAGGAACTTAGACTTTTGAAAATTTGTCACGTTGAAGTTAGAGATAAATTTAATGCTTCTCAAATAGAAGCAGAGGTTATCCTGAAGGAAAATGTTACTAGTAGTCCTGAGGAATTTAGATTTTGTGGTTATTCTCTAAGTATTCAAGTAGTCGTCAATTTGGTAAGATCACAAGGCTTTAGAGTAAGGATGGCACAGGGCGCATTATTGAACCCTTTTCTGTTTCTAAAATTTATGATAGTATTTTAAAATATATGTCGAATATATAAAAAAAATATTTGTACAGAATCCAGTTCACCATGCCCACAACATATTAAAAATGGTAATAGTAACGCTAAACCTTACAAAATAAAAAGATTTCCTTCCTTTTGTATGGAGATCTGTTGCTGTACAATCCTCTTTATATCGCATGTGATTTAGATTGAGAGAGTTAATATGTTCTGTGTGTAATGTGTTTAAGAAACATCGCTCCAATGATTATGCTGCTCTATAGCAATAGGGTATTCTTGTCTATATAAATACAGGCTCTGCATGAGTACTTAAACCTTGAATTTTTATGCTCCTACAGTAGAGGGTGCATTGACCCTTAATGTGTGTCAGGTATTTATAGCTCCCTGCGGCTTTGTGTATCGTTGATCAGCTATCAATTACATTACTGTCAGGCAATTGTTGGTCGTTAGTGTTCATGATCGTGTATCTAGTGTCGTCCTGGATATGCAACTAGTGTTCAGATTTAATTGCAGTCGAGCCTTAACTAATTCAAACGTTAACTTTTATTGCTAAGAGCCGCAAATCAGTGTTAACGGAAAACCATTATATTTTATATAATATTTTACGTAATTATTGCAGTTTGCATTTTGTGTACGCCTAATCAATCTGTTGTTTGGAAAATATCTACGTTAACTGAAAAAGATCCTTGTATGGAAGCCTTTGTACTTAATTTTTGTTAAATTTCTCTCCATTATCTAAATTTTATGAAGTGCAATAGAGCGTTTAAAAATTAAATCTACAAATATCACTATTTCTGTTGACCCTCCTGACCTTGGTCGAAAGATACAGTGTAGATGTATTGCAATCATTAATTGAAATGTCTGTATTGTCCATCATCATCATCACCAGTAGCCTTTCCAAAACTGTGTCCGTTCCCAAATATAAGAATCATATTACATGAAAGATTTGCTTTAGTTGATTTTTTGACATCTTTAACACATATGTATCGCGATACCTTTAAAATTGACATATGAATTTTAAAATGTGTTCATGTAACCCAACAACAAGTTGTAATAATCTTTAAAATTTATCGGAAGTGTCAAGTGAGAGCTTTGAAATGTCTCGCGATAGTAGTTAAAGGGGGACAATAAGATCACTAGCCAGATGGATTTGTAAGGCGATCGCAATAAAAAATAAATCTTCACTACACTAAAAGCGACGCGGAACGATATATTGTTGTAGTTATGCTATGGAAGTATATTGGTAAGTGTGACGTCGCAGATGTCGCAGAACCACAAAAAAAAGTCTGTACAGAGATACAACAGGTACATAGAAATCGTAAGAATCCGGCTCGGGGAAAACGGAAATTTGAGCACGAGCGCGCATCAATGTCTTGTGCATCACTTATGAACGTGATATGCAATGAATCTTTCAACGATGAAACTGTGAACGAGCTACAACATCATCATTTTCAAAACGTATCACGTAGAAGTGCAACTTCAGTAGGCAAAATTCTTCCAAATCCGGTTTTCTTAGAGAGTGTTAGGCGAATTAACACAAATTGTACCACCGTACCGTACCGACTATATTTTGAAACAGAGGCGTTTTCACGAGAAGAAATCCTGCAGTGCAGTGCTTCATACATCAAGTTTGATTTTCGTTACCGGGAATCTTGTAACATCTATTTACGAAGTTCTTATACATTCTGTCATCTTCGAATACAATGTATCAGAAGGGCAATTCTCGTAATATCTCGTATTACAATTACAGTCAAAATTCAGTTCGGATCCAGTCTCGATCTCCTAAATGTCAAATACGACATTAAATATAAAGATTCGTAATGTAATTATATCGATATGTGATCGAAAGTTGAACAGAGCTCTCACTATTAATTGTTCATTATTGCCCAGCTGAAGTGATATAAGTAGTTTTTTGACAAATGTGAAAGAGAATAAATAGAAGGTAGCAAGCGCATATTTGACGAACTGTAAATTTTTTTAATCTCGAACTTGATGTTAAAAGCTTTGTTCAACTTTCGATCACATTTCGATATAATCACATTACAAACCTTTATATTGTAGTACGAGAGTGACGTATTTGACATTTGGAGACCGAGACTAGATCCGAACTGAATTTGGACTGTAATTGTAATAAGAGATATTACGAGAATTGCCCTTCAGATCGTTGTGAAGTTGTTTCAATTACGCCAGTGTTGTGCAATTGACCGACCTGGACCGCAATTGTGTGTCAGTTAGGACCACTTGTCCTGTGTACAGGAAAGCGAGTTGCTCTATAAAGGAGAAACTATTTTATTTTTGCGATTTCTTTCGTACTTAATTCTATCTTACTTATATCATCACCTTTGCTCTTTCTACCTCCACGTCCTAATACCTCACACTAAGTATACAAACATCTTTATTGCACAAAATAATAGAAAACAATTAGGCGGATTTAAACATCTTCTCGTCTATCTTCATCTTACTCTTATCGTGGTTTGTGGCTTATCTCTAACAACCACTGGTGTAAATTCGCGAGTGTTACTTGGTGGATTATGTACGCATGTGCTTGGATGTTCGGTTCATGAATTCTCAATAAATTGTTCTAACAATTTCTTTCTTCCTTCTTTCAATTCCTCGAACGCCGTTTCCAGATAGACATCTCTAATCTTCACCTGTACCCTATTTCATAGGTAATGCTAATAAACCAGAAGAGAGGGGTAGGATGACAAGTTTAAAATGTCATTCTATGCTATTAGATTTGGCTAAGCTTATAAATCTTATAAATAAATAAATATCTTTGCACATACACACACCGCCATATAGTTCCACGGTAAGCATCTAGGCTTGTGTTATGGATACCAGAGGCTAGATAAACTACACAAATACACTTTTTTTGTAAATAAATACACGAAAAACATCCATAACTCGGGAACACATATCTGTATTCATCATACAAACATATACCCCTAGCGGGATTCGAACCTGCGACGTTTTGGTATAGTGGTCAGAGTGTCTAACCACTACACCAAACAGTCGTTATCATCATTCAGATCAGATCATTAAAACATATTTCGCTTTCATCCCATTATCACCACTTCGATGGTATTTGAATTGTAATCGACGCCTTAGAATAGGTTCGTATTTAGTCCATTGAATAAGAACTGTGTTAGTCTATTCATCATTGCAATTTTCACTTCTTACTAATCTCTTGCTAATCATGCATATTAGCAGCACAGCTAAAGGACACGCAGAGGTCATTTAACATAGAAATGCTGGCTTCATAATATCTGATAATATTATGTTTACATTGCTAATAATAATCCAATGTCACTAATTATATATTTGAAAAAGGATGTGCTTTTATCTCCGGATTATACTTTTATGTAGACTTAATCTTATATGTAGACGAGATTAGTGAAATTGATTAAATGTCATTGATCTAACCACCTGGGTCCGGGTTCAAAGATTTAGGTGAAGTACGTTCATAAAATATGTTAAATCCATTAGGTACCTATTTAGAGTCAATTATCTCAGTCGTGTTTGAACCGAGAAATTCTTTTATTATTGTAATGAAAGACAGATAAGATATTGCGATGTTCCATATAATTCTGAAAACGACCTTGAAATACTAGACTTAACAGAAATCGAAATACTCATATAATGTACGGAATCTATTTCGATATGCTAATACTTACTACGTAGAAAACGAACTTACACCGTGAGCTCCTGAAATATATAAAGAAATTCATATGAAAATTGGTGCGTTACCTTGTTTATAAATTTAATTGCGATTGCACTCGTTCACTAAATATACTGGACAACCTTGTCCTAAACGAAAATTTCTCAATACATCTATTAGTTAGGATTCAAATTGACAACATGCCATTTGCTAGTTTGAACTCAATATTTGCAGAATTGGGTTTTTTAGGAAACAAATATTGGTAAAAAGGTCACCTTTCTAAGTTTATACTGTTGTTGCTCTTTCCCATCTGTGTAATAATAATAAATAATGATGAGGTTGAAAACAGAAACGTACTCACTCAAAAACCTTAATATTTTGAGGTACTTAAGTGTTTCTATTTAACAACCTTCAAGAAACGAGCCTACACCTTCCTTAAAGGCCGGCAACGCATCTGTGACCCTATGGTGTTGCGGGTGTCCATGGGCGGCGGTGATTGCTTTCCATCAGGTGACCCTCGTGCTCGTTTGCCGCCCTCTCAATTAAAAAAATAAAAATAAAACAAATGCCTTTTGAACACGAGAAAACGTAGAATCTTTCTCATAGAGATGGGTAAAGTAGAATGTTGTACGAACAGAAATTGTGACCTATATCCCAAATCTTCGAGAAATTTCAATACCGCGTTTTAGGCTCTTGTCCGCTTGGTTGTTCATAATTTACAAAATCTTAATTATCTGTGTCGGTCTCTCTCTCTTCCATTCAAGAGCTATGTTGGTGGAGTCCTTTCCACACTTCTCTACATTCCGCCTTTTCTTTGACGTATCAGGATACAACACGGCATTTACTTTTTCCTTTACTTGCACCATACATGTTCTTCTTCTATTGTATTGACACCTCTTCCAAATATTACCACAACTATTGTATAAATTGAAGGCAGCAATTGACCGGCAGAACATGAATCATCTAATCCTGAGTGAAATGTGAAACGTTTGAACCTTGTAGCTCCATCCAGCTTTTACTCCAAGCATTAATTTATTTAGTCCTTAAAATTTGGGGACCTAACGTTGCCCTTTTCTTTTGCATCATATGTTTATTTTTTTCATTCTATATTGTTCTATTGATTTGATACAATTGTCGGTTCAATAATTTCATTGCTGCTTCATGTTCTTGAACCATTAACGCCGCTTTAAGTCTATGGCAATTATCCCTTCATTCCTCTTAATTTTCAGCTTTTGTTTCCAAGAGCTCCTGGTAGTAAGGCATTTTCGTGCGTATTCGAACCTGTATAATTCAGTAAGGCATTTTCGTGCGTATTCGAACCTGTATAATTCATCTTATCTAAATCTGACTTCAGATTGATGATTGTGTAATACATATTTCATCTTCATGTATACAGAAAGTTTACTCATATACACCCTATTCCACGGTTTTCTGATTAATTTTCCATTTCCGTCTGAATATAGAGTGATCGATCGGTGCGTATGCGCACCGTTGTTACCCGGCACGGGTGCGGTGGGGCGACATAGGTAGTAGAGGTAGAGCTCACTTAGTCGAGCGTCGATCGCGCGCGTGGATGGAGGCCCGCGTCTCGTCTGGCAGATTTCGTACGCCGCCGGTGTTATATAAAAATATTTCTTTTTCTTCCATCTTTTTCAATCGATGTTTTCGACGAAGTGCATTTATAGTTTAATTAACGAATTATTCTTATGTAACGGTTATATTCAGCTATCTCTACATTCCAAAAGTGAAACAATTTGGTATTTGTGGTCAGTTTAAAGGTAATAGGCTTGATGCTAAAATAAACTTAGGACATCTGAATATAAATGAAATACACGTGTTATTGCTTCGATTAATAAATATAATTTTTCTGCTGTCGATTTCACTTTTAGTGCACGCAACTCGCCGAAGGTATGCTTTGAAATCGTTATACGGATGGCTTCATTCATTGATACCTGTATGTAGCACAATATAGTTTGCAAACTGTCACTTGTTTTGCAAACCATACTCGCCTCTTCACTTTATTATTAATTCCGGTATGTACCTAACGCTGGCAGTCTGTCGACACTTCAAACCAAAAATTTAACTGCTACCGGATTTCATCGATACGATCTGATTACCCCAAGTCTTGGAGGAAATTCTGCATCACAATAGGAGCTAGCATGGCAAATTGCGAGTTAAAAAATGGTGTTAAATTTGTCGTAGTATAGAAGATTGAATTTACTGCGCACTTGTACAGAATTGTAGGGATACTTTGTTTTACAAATATTTGTATGAGTTGGAATATCTATTGGAACAAAAGAGATATCGAGTAATGCTTTGTATGCACGTCAGGTGTTGACTTCCATTAGCCTATGTTCATAGATACAAGTTTAGTATATGCGTCTATTTGTCTATAAAAGTCTGCTGATTACATTATAATTTAAAATTTTCCTTGCACTCGGAACTAAATTATTCTTTACAATATGAAAGTCATTGTTATAAGTTATTTTTATTATTATATTACCAATGATTGTACTTTATTCATAGGTATGAGTTTTTGACTCAATGAAATCTTTCTCAATAGTATGTTCTTTTGTATTCTCCCAATCTTTATGAATGTTACATTAAACTGTTCAAAATATAATTACTTTCTCCATTAGAGCTCATCACAGCTTCACGGCACGAATGTTTAATTCATCATAGTACTGCACTGAATACTGAAGTCTTCCGTGAATTCTTATTTTTTATATATATATAACTGTTGTATGTACTTGGCTTCACGTCGTTCCGGCCTTTGTATGTCACAGGTACCTACATTAAAATGTAAGCGTCGTATTTCGTGTGCTCGATTTATTATTTATGTATTTGTTACATACATGACTGCACGTGGATAATCATTGATTGGCGCGTTGTTGTGAAAATATTCGAGTGATTCATAAATCATACGCTTTCGATAGTTTTATAATCATGCGGCCGAAGGAATTACATGGAATTTAAATAAACATTGTACCTACGTTGTATATATTAAACAAGATTATATTACAGCTCATATAGTGGTAAATACAATCGTATTCAATTAACAGCCTACAAACTTTGCATTAATTTTTACCTGGTTACCGCTAAAAGAACGTAATGCAACGGTAATTGTAATTATTTCTTCCTATCTCTGGTTTCAAACATGTATAGAGTTTTCATCCTAATTAAAAAAAAGCCATGTTAATGTTAATTTTCCTTCCATGTACACTCTGAAATAGTGCTATCATGCTACTAGTGCTGGAGTATCATAGGATGGTAAAAAGATGATTGGTCACTTGATACGACACGATATTTTTTTGAAGAACATAATTAATGGAAAGATTGAAGGAAAGGGAAGACAGGTGCAGGTGAAGATAGGTGCAATTACTTTGTCTAAGTGATGGAAAAGGTGAATGTCGTGTCATACCATGAGGTTAAATCAAGGGCGGAAAGCAGAGAGACGTCATTACTCTACCAACAAGAGCATAGCTCTTAAATTGAAGAAGAAGTACAGGTTTACCTAAAATGCCACTAGCGATCATTCATCTAAGGACTGCAACCGTGCCACGTACAATTTTTTGCGTTCGATCACTATCCATTTCCCTTTTAGCTCAACTGTACAAATCATTTCCGATATTTGCGATTCTTTTCAGAATTTTTTAAGCGATAGTTTTACAAATAGGCTAGGGAATAGTAATTTTTCGACGAAAAACAACAGACAAGTATGTTAGGTATACATTGAACCACAGAGACTGTTGCACTAATCAAGAACATTTGGCCAAACAATTTATTTAACTATACCTTGGTAATTTCAGTGAATAAAGACACACAACAAGTTACACTTACATAATATGAATCTTTGAGAGTCCGAAGAGGATTGATAATTGATAAAGTAGATGTACTGTTATCCTCCGATACCGGACTAAAAGATTTAGTAGTCCGGTTTATCACAAGTCTCATCAGTCCGATCACAGGACTAAATCACCGGACTGCTGATACACGGGGAGGCTAAAACATAGATCCATAGACGCAGCTCTTAATAAGCGACATGATTGTCATGTGTGTAGGTAATGTCGTTTCGCAACTCAATTGTATCAACTAAACTAGCTTCATCTAAAGTTCAGTGGAAGTAGATGCCACAAAATTGCGACTATAGATAATCTATACCTTTCATACAATCAATTTTGTTTCGGAAACTCGTTCAATTGTTTTTATGGTCTGAATTATGGGACTGTATGTTCATATTCGTAGTTAGTGTTCTTTTTCAGCCAATTTATCGAATAGCTTAAAATGTTCGCTACGCAATATCTTTGACTTAATTTATACTTTGTTCCTCCTCTAGTCCTTGACTTACCAATAAATTTGTTACAAGGTTCACACGTAACTTCCTTCTGGGGCGGGGAGCATGCTAGAATTCTGAATAATCTCAATACAATTCTATACAAAAGAATTGGATAAGCTTATGTTTATTTTCCATATAAACTTTGAAGTTCAAAATAAATAACACTTTCGAATTAGCTTATTTAAAAAAGGTAATAAATAGCATTTCTTATGGAAAATTTTAATTCGCTCTAAAGTTTCAATACTTTCTGAAATATTTTCTTCTGACTTTTATTTCTCTAGCGTCGATGGCACAGCGGTTAAGATGCGGTCTCCCACTTTGGGACGTCCGGCTTCACTTACCACGCAGGCCATGTACCAATGCGTTTTTTAATTTAATTTTATTACTTATGTGCATTTACCCGACTGCTCTTTAACGGTGAAAGAAAACATCGTGAGGAAACCTGCATGCCTAAGGAATTACAATTCAAAGGCATGTGAAGTCTCCAACCAGCGTGTGGACTATGGCCCATACTCCCTCATTATACGAGGGAAGGCCTATATCCCTGCAGTGGGATGTTTACGGGCTGATGATGATGAACTTTTATTTTGATTTGTTTACGATTATAAAGTTTTTTTATGAGCTGTAATTCCGCATAACTTGAAAGTTAGTGTGGAAAATAAACATATAAGGCCCGTATTAATAAAACGATCTCAAGATCGACGTTAACTTAAGTTGATACTTGAGATACTCTTGCGTATTCAAACAGTTTTAAAGAATATTGTATTGAAAGTGAGTCTCGATCTCAATGTTAAGATTGCTTTATTAATACGACCCTAAGAGTCATGGCCGTTTTTTACGTCAAGCTGTTTCATTTGAATTTTTTTGATTTTTTTTTGTTTCGTTTAATGTGCCGGTGAGTTTAATTAATACCAAGGCTATATGGGTAGTCTCATACACAATACACATCGCATGTTTCGTAAAACAAAACTCTCATTTGCGTACAATGACATCGCATGATTCACTAGTTCATATTGTGAAAGGTTTCAGGTTCGTTGTCTGCATTGTGCAATCATTCAGTAAACATCCCACTACTGGCTAGACCTTTGAACAGAATAGCGCAATTTTTTCTTATAATATCTGATACTATTCCTACAAAGACATATTTGTCAGTAAACCTCCCACTACTGGCCAGATCTTTGAACGGAATAGTACAGTTTTTTCTTCTAATATTATTATTAGGACCCCATACTGTCCCACTGCTGGGCAAAGGCCTCCCTCCTCTCTCTCCACGGCTCTCTATCCCAGGCCTCCTCCGACCAGTTGGTTAGGAACTTATCCAACTCATCCCGCCATCTCCTTTTCGGTCTGCCGCGACGCCTTCTTTCTAATGGGGGCTCCAGGTGGTGGCGATTTAGGCCCACATGTCGTCTGGCATGCGATGCGTCTGGAATTATGTGCAACCCAAAAATTTATAGTACATTTTTTGGATCGTAGAAATGTGAGGAACTGTGTGAACGCAGTGGCGTAAATAAATACTTTATATATCTAATATTTTATTTATTTTTATAAAATCTAACTAATATTATAAATGCGAAACATTGGATGTTTGTTCAATCATGGCGAAACGTGTGAACGGATATGGATGAAATTTAGGCATAGGATAGCCGAAGCCGCGGGCAGAAAACTAGTCTTAAATGCAAAAGGTTGTGTGAATATGAGGGGTCATATCAATTGAAGAGATTTAGATAGATACATAAATATTAGGTCCTTACCTATGAAATTGGCGTTTTGTATGAAGAATTTCATTAAGACTGTTTTCTCCATACAGACGTTTTTGATTTTCTTTTGGGAACGGCAAATCCAAATTTAGCTAAACTTTGTGTGTATTATCGGATAACATTAAGTTAAGTATGGGCAGCGTAAATTTTTAAAAGTAACCACTTTGTAAAAGTTTCAGCGAATCTAAGAAATGATTATGGGAAGCACATGAAAAGAGCTCTGTTCAAATTTTATTTATTATGTGATTTAGCCCAGAAATTAAAAAATATTTCATGTGAAACCTTGAAATTATATTCCATTTTCCAAATAAAAAGCGAATTTGGATATAGCTTTGAAAATCGCAGGTATTAGTACATATGATTAACGAAGAAAAAAAGCTCCAATTTCATAGGTAAAGACCCAATATTAAATCATTTGCAGATTCCTGGTGTTACAAACACATCTGATTCATTTGATACTAAGGCAGTTTGTATCAACATCTATTCATAGTGAAACTGTTTGCTTGGATTTTATGATCATTAGCGGATCATTATCGTTAGCAGAGATCCAAATGTTTTCATAATGTTCATTCAATTTCACTGAATAATATTTAGGAGTAGTAAATTTTCGTTGAAAATTCGCTGGTACTATATCATCTCATTAGGTACATATATTTACTCATTAAATGTAAACGGATTGAACAATTTTGAAGTGCAAGTGCAAGGTGTCGTTAGATTCGACTTGATCCTTCGAGAGTGTCAGTATACAATTTATAAAAAAATCCAACATGGCGCCCGCGAATTACAAAATAGCGTATGCTTCCAAGCTTTCTAGCGAATGGATTGTTCGGATTTTGAAATATTAGTAATATACTTTTGTGTTTTTTTTTTTAATACTGTCGAGGTTTTGATTTTTCATTACTTAGGTATATTGTTAATAATGGTGTCGATTCGGATGTACACCAACTAAACTAAACGAAAACCAGTTTTGGAGTGGTGCCGTCGCATCGTACTGTTCCAGGGACAAAGAGACAGTACTACTTTAAAACTGGTTTTAGTTTAGTTGGTGTACATCCGAATCGACACCGTTATCAGTTTAATTACTGATTTTTGCTACTTATGCTACCTATAAGGTGCTAGATAAGTCATAAAACTAAAATAATCCTCGGTGTAGGTCCTTAATTCTGTAGTTTATGATTACTATCACGACCTGTTTGGTGTAGTGGTTAGCAACTCTGACCACCATACCAAAAGGTTGCGGGTTCGAATCCCGCTAGGGGCATAATGTTTGTGTGATGAATACGGACATGTGTACCCGAGTTATGGATGTTTTCATTTATAATAAGTATTTATTTACAAAAAAAAAATGTATTTATGTAGTCTAACAACCATCTGGTGTCCACAACACAAGCCTATAGTTGCTTACTGTGGAACTAGATGGCGCTGTGTGTATGTGTAAGAATATTTATTTATTTACTAGTGACTGAGCAGTAAATTTAAAATTTAAATGTAATATTACTATTAATAATGACGTTTTCAAGTGATAATTTTTATCCTATGAACTAGAGTATTTTGATTTGATTTAACGCTATCAATCGTACAATGTATGTACAGAAGATACTATAACTTATTCAATTGTTAGTCCCAATTAAAATTTAGTTTAAAATTTTCATTTAGTTGTAATATTTGCTCGTTCTTGCGGTTCTTAGTTATCTCTGAAAGAATTAGTATTTCGTTCTATTTGCATGTTACATGATTTTATGATATACAAACACAAGTAGCAAGACTGATATTTAAAACTGTTCATGACATTTTGACGTATTGTTATCTACGAGTATAAGTAATTAACCTAGTAACTAAGATGAATCGCTTTCTTATCACGACACACATAATCAAACCATACCATTAGCTCATGTGCTATTTAGTCCACATTAGACTATTCAAACGTTCGCCATTTTTTAGGGAATTTTCGCTCAAAATACATTTGCCTGAATTATGCGTACATTTGGGTAGTAGTTATAGCTTAAATAGTAATATTAATGGAAAGGCAGGTTTGTTCTATTGTTTTTACACGGCATTAAAGCGACAGAGTTTAACGTATGCAGTTCTATTTCCTTTTTTGTTTTTTTTTTTTATGGTTAACTGGATACGCATTTGACCACAATCTCACCTGATGGGAAGTGACGATGTGGGCGAAGATAAAGCACGCGATCTCAGTAGATGCCTATTCACCCTGCTCTTGAAGATCCCAAGGTTGTAAGATTCAGGAAAGATTGACGCAGGAAGGGAATTCCATGCCTTACAGTATATAGACATAAAAATACAATGTTACGTTCCATTTTATGATCACACCATGTCGGATCATAGATCACAATAATTTTATTACACTTTGCATCACTTGAATTGATCAACCTTTCATGCTATAAATGTTTATCCGTCGACATTTGCACCGAGCACGTGTGACTTCCATTCTATAGGTATAATTTACAGTGACTAAGGTTTGTTACATCTGTGTAAATATGGGACATTGATTATTTGAAAAATTAATTTGCATTCTTCGACAATTTATCTGTGAAATGTGTTTTAATCTCTTCTAACGTGATCAAAACGATAGTTACGACGATTACGATCTCATATCGCGGTCGCACTACAAATCATTATTAAACTTGCAAAGAAGAGTGACACATGAATCCCTTTATCTCTTGTGACGTCGTCGTCTCACTTTCCGTATTTTTCCAACTTTTCCAAAAATTTTACATGAATTTTAGAAAAGTGCGCTAAAACATTATGATAGTACTTACTTTATTATTAATTCCTTTATACCCGATTTCTTGGGATCCCGTGCTACATTTTCAGATCGAGGTAAGATTATGGTCAAACGCGTGTCCGCTCCATTATCTCTTTCCAAAGTCTCTTCCAACTTTCTCTCGAGAGTATATATACGTCGTCGAGTTGTAATAATCGAACCGCTAAAAATTTACAAAACAACCGCTCTTTAGTAAGGTTCCACTCTCTAACTTAACCAATATTTTATCGTACTTCTTCTTCAATTTAAGAGCTATGCTCTTGTCGGTGGAGTAATGACCACGTCTCTCTACTGACGGTAAAGGAGAAGAGATGCCTGTTAGCCACAGTTGAGAACCGAAGAGGAAAGATGATAGGTCACTTGATACGACACGATATTTTTTTGAAGAACATAATTGAGGGAAAGATTGAAGGAAAGAGAGAAAGGGGAAGACCTAGGCGTAATTACTTTGACCAAGTGAAAGGAAAGGTGAATGTCGTGTCGTACCAAGAGGTTAAAACGAGGGCGGAAAGTAGAGACACGTGATATACCCTATCAAACAAAAAACAATTACCAAATTTACGAAAATTTGGGTAAACATGAGACCATCTTTGAAAGCACGTCCTATTAAAAAAAAGATCGGTTTATAAATGACGGAGTTCTTAAGGTAAGAAATTGTGTTGGTAGCCATCTCTGATCTTCTACAGCAAATCCATTTCACCAAATGATACTTTCTGAATGCAAACTTTTGATTCGTTGGTGTAAATACCATATGTCTATAATATGTGCGGAGTTCCCTCAATTCGTCATAGATCCCATCATCAGAACAGGATTATGATAAACATAGGCCCTGGAAGTGTGACCTATTAAATAAAAAAATCCTATTTATAAATGACTGAGTTCTGAGGTAACAAAGAAAATAAATACATCCGAATCGCCAGCTAACCTCTTCCTTTTTTAAAGTCGATTAAAAATACTGCAAAATTCGCTCCCAAAGAAACGCTTTGTCTTGCAATGTTATTTCTAATTGGAGTATTCGTCGTACGAGAGCCTTAATAATGACACTCAATAGTACCTATCTACTGTAGGCATTTGATAAGTATCCCTACTTGAGTGTATTGCGTTTGCTGTAGCAAATTTTCCACGAGGTTCGTTTGTCTCTTTTACTGTTGAACTTTGCACAGTTTATCAGTCATCAATTAGGTCGTAATTATCATTTTCGCCGGCGATACGAGCTGAGTTGCGCCTTGTTCGGCTATCTATCACGCCTTGGTTGAACCCTGGGGCAGAGGGCAAACAACATGAGGACGGTTAGCATCACGCGATGCTGACAGTTAGAGTTCAACCCTCGGACAGTTCGCATCGATATGTTATAGTAGGTAGAAATCGACAGCATAGAATATTCAAATGTGCATTTTCAGATAACAGATGTCTAAAAATCTTCTTGCAATTTCAAATAACAATTAAGTGTCTACGAACAATATCTAGTGTGTGTCTAAACAAGTGCTTAAACCGGCAAAATTCAATTAACTCCTGTGTTCCCGTGGAATTGGACTGGTGATGTAGAGAGCACGGTTACGCGGTGGCCAATGGACACGATGATCAACGTATGGGCGGTGGTGGAGCACGTGAGGGTAGCCAGCGGTGCTGCCGAGCTGGCTATCTTCACCGCCATTCTCTACTGGTTCTTTACATCCAGGTTTGTTACAGAACTATTTGTTATGTTTTTACTCCTCGATTTCTCCTTCAATCAACTCTGTTTCTTGACTCATCTAGACATTGTAGACATACGACACTAAATTTGTCTTTAGATCGATTCGAAACCGCCATATGAAACAGACAATTTTATAAATTTGTTTAAATCGAGAACCATCGGCGATTGTGTTTTTTGTCGAGACACAAATAATACTATTATCTTGAAGAAAAGGGAAATCTTGTGGGCGTACATAATAAAATCTGTCTTAACTTCATGATAAATATAAATCGGCCAAGTGAGAGTCGGAACTCGGCCATAGCTGCACTATCAGTTGTTTTACTGCAGTTCTATAAGTAATCGTAATGAACTTCAAAAAATTAATAACTAAAATCCGATTACGAAAATGCTTTACTGAAGAAAAGAAATAAACAAATTCGTTTCTACAGCGATTTATTGCGGTAAACACCTGTAAAAAGTTCAAGTTTCTAACCCAAAGCAATAAAAAGATATGGCCTTTCAAACATGTATTCTCAATTTCCCATATTAAGTTGCGCACTGACTGACTGATCACAGTAACTTCCTTTTCGGTAGAGCTGTGTTGTGGCAATACCTGAAAGGGGCCTCATCTAATAAATAAAAAGTCAAGTTTCTGCACTCTAATGCTTCTCTATGAGGAGGCACAAAGGATAGAAGTTTTCTTCAAAGGATGTATATTCATTTTATTCAGAATATTTTTCGAAAAACTGTCAAAGTCGTTACACAAAGTATAATAATTATTTGAAATCGTGCTTTAATAGCCTTTCATGAAAACAAACTGATTTCTCCTACCATTTTTTACAACTCTACCAAATTTCAATTGTCTATATCAAATACTTTCTGAAGCAAAGGGCAGTGACAGACAGAAAGACAGACACCGAGAGGATTTCATGAGTTCCGTGTTGCCATTTTTCGTTCGGAACACTTGCTTGGCTGTCCACAAATTGTGATTTACTTCTTACGAATCAGGACTCTCTCACCGTAGATAGACCCTAGTTATTTATCTTGTCAAAGCCCTAAGTTTCATGCTTGTTATCCGTATAAGTAGAAGATTTCTGTTTTGGCGTAACTACACGCTCACAAATATTTCAGGAGGTAGCGCCTCCCTCATACATTGTTCTGTTTCTAATGTCAATGTTCAAGAAATGGCTGCATTTACTGTATAATGATTATTCTCAAATACAAATACTTTTTATTGCTCTAATAACAAAGCCACTACAGTTATTTATGTATATAGATGTAGGTACATTAGTTACAGATTATAAAAAAAATATTATGTAGAATTAGGTTAGCATACCTAGGCATTGCTATAAGGCAAATGGAAGTGACTCAGCAATTTGTTTACTTCAAAACATAATCTCGACTAAGATGCTGAGCGGGAGCTAGATGTGGAGGGCTTTCATTGGCATCATCATCATCAACATCAGGCCTTCCCTCTTATAATGAGGGAGTATGGCCCATACGAATATGAAATTAAAAAGTTATATTTTTACACTTATTGCGTTACACACAAATGTATAAATGTTTTTCTGTCCTTTTTTCGGCTAAGTAAAGTAGATTCTGATCGTTCGTTCGATTAGATCTCACTTAGCTTAGGACCAGCCTAGTTTTATTAACAACTAGCTTCACGTCCGCGACTTTGACTATGTGGATCTCGAAATAAATTAGCACTTGTATTATACATGTAAACCTTCCGAAAGAAATTCTCTAAATAATAGTGAAAACTATATCAAAATCAGAGAGGAGGGAGGCCTTTGCCCACCAGTGGGACAGTATGGGCTCCTAATAATAATAATAATATCAAAATCCGTTGCGTTATTTAGGACAACTAGGGCCCGTATTAATAAAACAAACTCAAACCAATCTTGGGGTCTACTCAGCTGAGATCACTTTTCAAGTATTCGCCTCAGCGGCGAATGAATGATAGTCTTGAGTTTCGTTTATTAATACGCGCACCTCTCAAGTGAGTACCGTTTGAGTATGCACGTGCTTTTCAGGTCTCAAGTTAGGTTTATTATCAACACGTTTACTTGAAACCGGTCACAAGACTTCTCAATCTTGAGAATGGTTTATTAATACTGTAGATTTATAATATACAGATAGATAATAGCGACTTTGTTTGATACTATTTAGAGATTAGAGTATATATAGAGAGAAACATTGTATATCTAAATATCGTATATTAATACGCAATAAAATACAGAGCTGGTGTTAGTGATAATGTTTTGAAAACACGATTCCTTGTACTGTGCTCGATAGAAAACTAACCCAAACTTACATCAGAAAGTACGACTGGCATTGATTAAATACTTTACGTAGAATCACAAAATTTTAAGTAATAAGTAAACCAAATATGTTCTAGTGGTTATATGTTTTAGATTATCAATTATGCATTCACTGGATACGTGTTTGACCACAATCTCACCTGATGGAAAGTGAAGTGACGATGTGGCCGAAGATGAAACACGCGACCTCAGTAGATGTCTATTCACCCTGCTCTTGAAGATCCTAAGGTTGTAGGATTCAAGATTGACGCCGGAATAGATTTCTATGCCTTGGAGTCGAACCGCTTGGAGTTGCTATGGTATATCGAATTACACTACTCCGAAACACGTTTGACCGACGAACGGGTGATCGAATTCCAACTACATTGCGGAGTTTGTTCATCATTAAAATTTTTAATTAAAACCAACTCCGCAATGTACTAGGAATTCGATCGATTCCATACGTAGGTTCGACCTACGTTATGTTTACTTACGCTTAATGCGAATGTTCGGTATGTTAAATACATGGTGGAATGCCTCCCTACCTAGGAAAAGGAAATTCCTATTCTTTTGCATGCGTACATATAGGGTTACTTTTAGTGAGCCGTTGATACCAAATGCATGTACTCATGATTACAAGCAAATTTCCTAAAGGAACAACTTTTTTTTAAATTATTTTCTATTTTTTTTGTGTAATTAAATAATAAGGATTTATGTTCCAGTTATGCGCGCTTAAGAGAGTGGGTTTACATCGTATAGCGTATGTAGTAGCATTAAATAATATATACAGGGCGTCCCAAAGTTATGGGACATGAAGGGGAAGTACCTTAAATATCGTAGATAGTGAATTTTGCTCAAAGAAGACTTTATGTTATTTTTAAAAGTTAGTAATTCTGCATTCATAGATTTTCTAAAAATTATTTGCTTCGGCTGGGAATCGAACCGACTCAAATGTGAAAAAAAAAACACCCTACTTTTATGATGCCAATCGAAAGAATAGCTAAAAAATAATAACTCTGCCTAAGTAACATAGTATTTTAAAAGAAAGGAACAACGTGAAATTAATCATTTTAATCAAATAAAAAACATACATGAAACTGCCGTAGTCAATTAAGTAGGTATTTTTTTGTAAATTAATTAATTAAATGCTCAAAATGTGATCCCTCTTGTCTTACGCAAATCGCCAATCTTTTAATGAGCCCGCTGCCTGTTGATTTTCTAATCATTTTATGGTGAACACTCGATGTGATATGGCACAATTCTGTTTGCAACTCGCCTACGTTCTCGTATCGCTTTTTGTATAGCATATCTTTCACGTATCCCCAAAAGAAGAAATCTAATGGTGTGAGGTCCGGGGATCTGGCCGGCCATCTAATCGGTCCATTTGTACCAATCCATGTAGGAAAACATTCATTTATGAAGTGGGTACTTATTTACGAATAATCAATGCTATCTTTGGAATGATAATATCGCTACTTTTCGAACGTCGTCGGCAATAAATAACTTTCTTGAAATTTGACTCAATCATTTTATGTTGTTCCTTTCTTTTAAAATACTATGTTACTTAGGCAGAGTTATTATTTTTTAGCTATTCTTTCGATTGGCATCATAAAAGTAGGGTGTTTTTTTTTCACATTTAAGTCGGTTCGATTCCCAGCCGAAGCAAGTAATTTTTAGAAAATCTATGAATGCAGAATTACTAACTTTTAAAAATAACATAAAGTCTTCTTTGAGCAAAATTCACTATCTACAATATTTAAGGTACTTCCCCTTCATGTCCCATAACTTTGGGACGCCCTTGTATATGTAGCGGAATTAGTATGGACTGGAACGAGCTCGGACGACCTATCGACTCTTAGGCCCGTATTATTAAACCGTTCTCAGGACTGAGATGACCTTAAGTTGACGCTTGAGAATCTGTTGCATATTAAAACAGTATCAACAACTATAATACGGAGACTGAGACGCGATCTCAATCTCAAGATCGTTTTATTTTATAGCTCACTCACCGATGACTGTGATTCACGCGAACACCCGATGATAAACAATCACCTTGGATTTAAATCAAAGTTCAATTATTCGCATAATGGCATAATATATCTTATGTTTAATAAATTTAAATACATAACTTTGTTGTGACTTGGCAGTATAATGAAACCAGCTCGATATTTAAGTAATACGGGTTTTGGTGACGACTCAATAGAATTTAAGGTTATCTATATTATTTCTTAAAATAACCTAATTATTTCCCTGTTGTATAGATAAGACTGTGTCAATATTAATCGTATTTATTATGTATTCTGTAGATTAGTGAGGGGATTGAACCTTTTGTTTTGATACAGTGGTATTGATAACGCTTCCAAATTTTAATAGCGTTTTCGCGACGGCGCTAGATATATTTGTGACAATAGAAGTTTTATTGTACATACATCTTCAATGCTTCGGTCTACGATTAAACATTTTGGCTCTTCATTCATATTACCAAGTGCTAAGGTAATCATTTTTAAATACACTTTCGTATCTGAATCACCATTTTCTATAACTAAGTTTTTATATAAGAGGGCGGCAAACGAGCATGCGGGTCACCTGATGGAAAGCAATCTCCGCCGCCCATGGACACCCGCAACACCAAAAGGGTCACAGTTGCGTTGCCGGCCTTATAGTATACCAAATTTCATATTAAATAAATAAATATCTTTGCACACACAGCGCCATCTAGTTCCACAGTAAGCATCTAGGCTTGTGTTATGGATACCAGATGATTGATAAACTACACAAATACTTTTTGTTTTGTACATAAATACATATATAAATGAAAATAATCCATAACTCGGAAACACATGTCTGTATTCATCATACAAACATATGCCCCTAGCGGGATTCGAACCCGCGACGTTTTGGTATAGTGGTCAGAGTTTCTAACCTAATATTGTTTACGTCAAATAGTTTCCGAGATAAGTGGCGCCTATGCACTGACTGGATTGGACCAAACAATCTTCCCTAAGGATGTCGTGACTAAAGATCGTGAGCATAACGCCTAGACCAGTGATGGGCAGCAGTGTCATTGGTTTGGAGCTCCAAATAATCTGCGACTGCCCATTCTTATGCCTAGCGTGGTGAATAGGGAAATAAATATCTAAATATCTTTGTACATACACACAACGCCATCTAGTTCCACACTAAGCAACTAGGCTTGTATTATGGATTCCAGATGGTTGATAAACTACACAAATTATTTTTTTTTTTTGTAAATAAATACATAAATAAATGAAAAACATCCATAACTCGGGAACACATGTCTGTATTCATCATACAAACATATACCCCTAGCGGGATTCAAGCCCGCGACCTTTTGGTATAGCAGTCAGAATTATTAACCACTACACCAAACAGGTCGTCCCTTATGTCCGCACACATTAGTTTTAGACGTAAATTACCTACAAATATACAAAAATAAAAAGGTTTATGACAGTTGACCTGTCCTGTTCTGTTACAACTGACAGCTGTCAGAATTCCACGGAATTAATAATCAAGCAATAAGGTGTGCTAGCCCTGCTATGTGATCTTGTCAATAATGTTCGACACTGAGAAGTATGTAAAATTGCTAAACAATAAATTTCCCCGATCCTACAGTGTTCCGATGATGTTGTTTGCGATGATTTCATACGCTCGATAGCAAGTCAAGCGTAACACTACCAGTGTACCTACCCAAAGTATATGTTCGTCAGACTGACCCATCCCCACCCCACGACGATGTATGAGCTACATGTAACAATCGAATTTGCCCTTTTGAGGATCATTCATACTCTTTGTTAAAAAAACTGCATTAACTCGCACGCGTAGGGGTCCTTTTTAAGCAATTAACCAATTGAAAAATTGCTTTGTTATAGCTTAACATAAGGACAGCATTATGTTGACAGTGTGATTTGTGAGTCATTGCTGTAGAATATGCATACGAAAATTACATATTATTCTCGTTTCGAATAATCGTATGATTGACAGATGTCTTTGGTTTAAAAGGGTTCTTCAGTCCAGTCCAGGCCCTCATTGGATAAATTAAGATTTTTTAAATACAGAATAAAGAAAAAAGTGACATGCACTCGAGAGGCCTAAAAGCTTTTAAAAAATTATAAATAATATATAAATAGCTTTAATTACTGTTATTTTCGAGAATTTCAAATTATTGATAAAAACGGACACTTTTTTTATAATCGTGATTTCTGGAAAAACCCCCATCACAGCTATTTAGGTATCATTTAGGTATTTTGTGGCTTCTCAACTGCACGTAAGAGCGTTTATTTTTTAAATTTATTCTGTAATTAAAAAGAAATTTTAATTTATCCAATGTGGGCGTCACTGGACGGAATAAACCCTCTTAAAGCGCATCACACACGACAAAGATAATATATGTTTCATACTTCTTCTTCTTTTCGTGTCGAGGCAAGTTCCAAATTTTATTGGACCAAAACTTAGCCACTCTAACAGCATTGTCTGTGGCGTTAAGGAGGTCGTCAAAGATGCAGCTGTCAGGACACGCGGGGCAAGACAATACGTGATCCATTGTCTGTGGGGATACTCCGCACTCGCATCGATCACTCCCGCCATCGGAGAAGCTGCACAGATTATCTTTGCTGCGGCCAACCTGAGTTCGAAGCCGATTTATGGATTTCCATGTTGGTCATGGCAAATCGTGTCGAGGAGGAAGAGACTCCTTGAGCGAGAGGAACGACGCAAGAGAGTATCTTTGCCGCCACAGGCTGCAGCGAGCATCCGAAGCCACGGGAGCAACGCACTTTAAAAAGTTATTACGACTCTGTCTTTTACACACAGCTATGTGCCTCTTAAGATATCTTTTGACATGTTTGGCGTACTCACCCTCGTGACATACCTGCGAGTCTAATATGACATTACACGTGATAGCAGGCGGTTCGTGTCGTAGACAGTACGGATTATACTAGCCTTGTAGATGTCAAGTGAAGATGACCGCGTGCTTCGACATGAGTAGGTACTTATATCAGTGGTCAAACCCGTCCAGTCAATCTTAAAAACTTTTTTTTGCTCATTATTTTAGTTAATAGATAACATAAGAACATGTTAACTTCTTATAATTTCTTATAACTTCACGACCTTTTGACCCAAATGGATTGGTTAGTGATAAACATTAAAAACTTTTGAAGTATACATGAGCCCATCGCCGTTGAAACGTGCATGTCTCTTTCATACTAATTGTCAGTCTTCATAATGAATAGCTGTAAATGTGCATTCTCTGATTATAATTTCGTTTTAATTCGTTATAAAACTTATAAACAAGGATTAGCAATTAAAAAAAATGTTAATCATTTTTCAATTTATTTTATTAAATCCTAAGTCACAGGTCAGGGCGTCATGTTCTATAGAAATAATGAAAAAAAGATGGTCAAGTACGAATAGGACCCGTGCCTTGCGGGTTTCGTACCTAACATTACCTTTGACAACCTTGTTAAATCGACAACCTTCTATATGTGTTTAGTTACTTAGACGATTTTAACCACCTTGTAAACAACATTGGGTTTATGATTCGGAGGGGCTACATATTTAGTACTCGGTTTGGTTGGTGGTAGGGCATTTGAAATGTCCGCCTGTCTAGCTACCACCATCTTATCTAAATCTGCCGCCAAACAGCAATGTTAATAGTATTGCTGTGATCCGGTTGTCAGAGATAAGATAGCCAGTCCCCCAAATAAGATGGGTTTCCGGGTCAGTACGCTACCACATTGCTGCTTTAGATAAGATGGTGGTAGCTAGCCAGGCGGGCATTTAAAATGCCCTACCACCAACCAAACGGAGTACCTACTTAAACATGTACCACGCTGGGGATCGAACCCGCGACCTCCGAATCGTAAACCCAATGTTGTTTACATTGAGCCACGGAGGCGGTTGATTTATACTTTCAATTTATTCTTAATGGAAATCTGCCCTTAGATTACGTAACTTCATCGGTATCGTTATGGATTACGTTGACCAATGAGAAACCGTCAATTTGCCGAACGAGCGATGAGCCAACCCATCACAATGTCAGAACGTAACAGATGACGATAACGATGAAATTATGTAATAGAACCCCTGATCCTCTCTGCTCCATCACGGGTGGTACCTGCTTTAGCCCATGTCTTTGTATGAATAATTTGATTCTGGGTCCTTTCCTTCCTTACCAACTTTGTTGAGGACGTAGCTTGTTATAATTACTATTATTGTTATCTTATTACGTCCAAAGGCGCGCAGTATCGTATTGAAAGTGTTATTCTTGAAGTTAATGTTTTGAAGTTAACGTGTGTGAAACTTAAATATTTACAGTACTGACAACAATTTTTTATTAAGAACGGAACTCCATTTAAGGTTATATCTATACTTGACGACGGTTTCCTTATCATGACTAGATTTTTGACAACATTTTAGCAAGTCATAATTCCAGGGGCTCAAGTCGGTTAATAAACTAATGCGATAATAGTTTCGTCTTGTCACCTTTGGTACGGAAACGCGTAGAATTGAGAACTTCTCCTTTCAAGCTCTGAAAAATAGCAGTGATGTATGCTGAAAACCCGTACTTTGTCATCAAATATGAATCTTCTGAAATAGCACATTACTGTAGAAACCTGTAATTAACCCATCCTGTGCCTGCAGTCTCGACATAGATAGCGATCGTTATGTTATCGAATTCGATCGCTAAGTCCTAACAATGTTATTTTAATTGGAGAATTAGAGTTTTTAGTATCAAAATATCGGTTTCCATTGAAACTACGATTCAGGCTTCCAACTAAAACCGATATGATTATGAACACTATAACATTTAGAATAAGATCGTTAGGAGTTAACGACCGAAACCGGTTGCTATCTATGTCGAGACTGCGGGCCCTGGACAGGCTCGGCTGGTATACATATAAGACCCCAAGATAGCAATTAATCGACGCGTGCTAGTGTTTACATAGGGCCTAAAAATGACTCGCTTTTTTAACGCATTTACTTTTTTAAATTCGCATACAACCAATCTGTGCTCACCTCTTTCGTCGGTTAAAAATTGCCACAAACTCTGATAGTTCCAAATTCAATAGATTTTTATGGAAATTCATACTAGCTTCCTCGAATTTTATTGATTCCAAATACAAAATCACTATTTGCTGATTGGCCCGTATTCTAATGGTTCGATATTCTAGTGGGTATCTATAAATTTCAAATTTCGATTATGTATCGGAGAACAACGCATTCGAAATTTTGAGCTTTCCGTTATCGAATATTGAGGGGGGTGTGATGTGTAACTTAATGTCTTTACTTGCGGATTTTAGTAAGTGGTGACATACATGGAGTGGTGCCGTCGCATCGTACTGTTCCAGGGAGAAAGAGACAGCACTACTCTAAAACTATTTTTGTTTAGTTGGTGTACATCCGAATCGACACCAATATGAACCAAGTATACAATACAATGCGCAATGATACTATACCCAGTGTCCTTCTGTCTTGTGTGCACGGAAATAACTCCACTTGTGTGTGATGTAAAATATAACCTCTACGCTTCCCTATTCGATACGGAATATAGAATCTTTAGATTATTATTCATCAGAGATACTATTTCCTGGATAATATTGTTTTCAGTTGAATTTAATCTAAATCTAATGTGGTTAAGTAAGGATTCATAGATTTCCAAAATAATTTTGGAACTGACTTTGCTATCTTTTTTTGCTTGAAGCCGATGGTGGAAGCCGGATAAACCGCGGAAGTTATTTGGAGGACTGGCTCCAAATAACTTGCGTTATTTGGAGCCAGTCCTCTAGTGTTCTGACTCTTTGAGATAAGATTCTCAAAGAGTCAGAACACAAGAATGCTATTAACATTGCTGCATGGCGGCAGACTGAGATACGATGGTAGTGGCTATCCAGGCCGACATTTAAAAATCGCTATCACCAACCACACACTGTAAACATGTAGGTACACCGCTGATAATCGAACCTGCGATCTCCGATTTGTAATCAGTTTACATTGAAATAAATGTTATTTACATTGAAACTCAGAAGCGGTTAATAGAAGATACAGCAGGACCACTGTTTTCAATGTACGTAGGTCATTGTGAAATCGAAAAATAAAGATTTTTTTTTATTTGTTGCAGCCGCGTCGCGGACATGCTGGAAGTGGTCGGCGAGCGGGTGGGAGGATGGTGCGGGCGAGGGGAAGGTGGTTCCCTGCGAGCGGCGGTTCGCGCGCGCAAACGACCCCGACACACCGACGTGTACAGCAAGCTGGACGCTGATGTCGCGGTGAGTGTATAGTGTAGCTGTGGGAGGGGAGTGAGAGTCAAGTGGCCCTGCCACACTGACATGTACAGCAAGCTGGACGCTGATGTCGCGGTGAGTGTATAGTGTAGCTGTGGGAGGGGAGTGAGAGTCAAGTGGCCCTGCCACACCGACATGTACAGCAAGCTGGACGCTGATGTCGCGGTGAGTGTATAGTGTAGCTGTGGGAGGGTAGTGAGAGTCAAGTGGCCCTGCCACACCGACATGTACAGCAAGCTGGACGCTGATGTCGCGGTGAGTGTATAGTGTAGCTGTGGGAGGGGAGTGAGAGTCAAGTGGCCAGCCACACCGACATGTACAGCAAGCTGGACGCTGATGTCGCGGTGAGTGTATAGTGTAGCTGTGGGAGGGGAGTGAGAGTCAAGTGGCCCTGCCACACCGACATGTACAGCAAGCTGGACGCTGATGTCGCGGTGAGTGTATAGTGTAGCTGTGGGAGGGGAGTGAGAGTCAAGTGGCCCTGCCATACCGACATGTACAGCAAGCTGGACGCTGATGTCGCGGTGAGTGTATAGTGTAGGTGTGGGTGGAGAGTGAGGGTCAAGTAGCTCCGCTACACCGACGTGTACGGCAAGCGGGACGCTGATATAGGGGTGAGTGTATAGTGCAGCTGTGGGAGGGGAGTGAGAGTCAAGTGGCCCCGCCACACCGACGTGTACAGCAAGCAGGACGCTGATGTCGCGGTGAGTGTATAGCTCTCCGCTATTCGCATAGAGGTTGTTTTTAAATGTGTGTCTACAGAATCCAAAAGGCAATTCCAATGAGAATAAGAGGATTTTATTTGTCTTCATCATGCCATGGTGCCTACACGTGAATGAAATTACCTTAGAAATTACACACTAATTAGAACATGCCAAAGTTCACTATAATTGTAATATTTTATACGACGCAACGTTCGTTTTACATTGTTTGTAATGTAAACGAATAGGTACCAGTGTACCCTTTCTGGCAAGCGTAAGGCGGCTAACTCTGGAAAGTCAATGCTGGGACATTTGACCATTTCATATGGAGGTTGTAATGGTTGCCCCAAAATCACAAAATAAATTATACGTGGTCAAAAAATTATGGATTTTTTAAATAATTCACAAGAGTGAATTTCTTTAATAAATAAAAAAGGTTAGGAATGCGCGACATACTGTTATTGTCGAACGCGAATGTCGTGATTATTCATTTCTATTTATTTAACGGCTGCTGCTTTGAAAAATGATAATTAGCCTGAATATCGCTGAGCGGTTAATGTCCACACTTACTTAGCATCTAAATAAAATAAAATAAAAATAGTCTGACAATTTGTTACCTATATAGATTTTTGAAGGTTACTGGAAATAGATTCCGTGTTATATTAATTTTATTTACTTTTATTGGCTTGTAATGAAGAGGATAATGACGGTAGTCTCTTTCAAATTTGAAGATAGGGAACAAAGCCTTCAAGGGCTCTACTGGAGTGTGTTGTTTTACCAGCTTTTGGAAGCGAGTTTATCATAAAATTCTTCCATATTGTCCTCAGGCCCGAACAGCGTCGTTGTACAGAGTGAAGGAGGGTGTGGTGGTGCCCGCCCCGCAATCCATCACACGCCCCCCCGCTGGCCTGGCGTGCTCGAGATGCGCTCCCGTATCCAGGGTAAGAGACAGCTACTGCACACAGCAAAAACTTACTAAGACTATTGTGTTATTATGTTGTCCGCGATATGTTTACCCATATCTAGCGCTACCACCTAACTGTAATCCTGGTCACGGCCATGTAGGACAATTTTCTCAAATTATCACACTAAACCAGTTGTTTGGATGTTTTTGCAAGGTTACATAACTCAATTTAGAAAAACGCAACCCTTGCAGGATCACTTTATAGTCAGTCTGTCTCCCCGTAAGTCACGTCCCTTTTTCTTTGAAACGAAGCGAGCCATCAAATTGAAATTAACTCTATGGTGTCATATTGCTGCAAGAAATTGAAGTTTCTAGTGTAAACGCAATAAACAGATACGGCCTTTTAAAGCGTATTTTCAAACAAAAAGTCACACTTACTGACTGACAGATCATCAATACTCAAAAACTATAGAGTAAATTCCGGTGGCCTAAAATCTTAAAATTTGGCATGAAGAACTTTATGACACAAAGAATAAAATACGAAAATTATTAATTTCAATTCTCGTGTAGATTTATCACATGACAACTCCATACAACGTCTACGTGAATAATAATATATTTTAGTTTGTTAGTTTAAAAAGTTTGCTAATTGTGATGTTGGGCATACGGAACCTTCAGGGCTCCAGTCCTACTCGCGATTGGTCGTTTTTTTTTATAGATTCGAGTAGAATAGTGATTGGAATGGCATAACAATGAACCTCTGACGAAAAGTTAAATATCCTTCAACGTCTGAACTGATTTCCATCAAACACGGCTAAGAAGTTTTCCCCTAGTTCAAATCTTAAATATATACAAAACCGCACCCAAATCGGATAACGCATTATGAGTTACATCCGGACAAAGATTGAACACAACGCAGTCCAACACATAACATCCGATACTTCATGTGAATGTCAAACTTGTTTCTGAATTTCACGTTTTCTCACCGTTCTTCCCGTTCTCTCCTCAAGTTTCATTAAATTATCACATCACGTTTTACTGCGCAGGATTCTTGTCGGAGGAATGCCTCAATAAAGAGTCTCCCGCTCTTTTACAAAAACAATAATATTGTTATCTGCGACGTTATTGCATGTTCTGTTTACTCTTGCGTTTACATATGTGAATTAGTATATTGAAGTGGTTTTATCGTGTATTGCTCCTTGATAACGTTCATATATAGCAAGCACGTGCTTTTGTTGTTGTTAGAGTGACGAACTTACATTATTGTCTTTGTTACCAACATACTGGCATCAACTGTATTCTCAGGAAACGGGCTATACATCCACCATGTTACTGACAGGTGCTCAAGCTGCCTGTAGACCACGGACTTTGCTTAACGACTAATACTAAGATAAACATCCGTCATATGAGAATAAATGGTCGTATTCATCACACAAACATTTACCCGGATTCGAACCCGCAACCGTTGGTTTCGCAGACAGGGTTACTATCTTACACCAATAGGTCAAATAGATGGATAAATGATTTATATGTAACTCTAGTCCCAAAAAATAAATTTCAACATAATTGAACAAAACATATTTTACAACATTCGAAAAATTTTACAAATTACTTTTTACTATGTGTAAAGGTGATTATGTACATTTTCTCACAATTTATACTAAACTCTAAAACAGAATAACAATAAGCAAATACGTAGGGGAATGAAGTATCCTAACTAATATTATAAATCCGAAAGTTGTGTGTGTGTATGTCGTTGTTACCTTTTCACGCCTATACGGATTTGGATGAAATTTTGATAGACAGATACACTACAGTATGTGTGTGCTATAGCTATATTAACTGTAGATTATGTGGTTTTAGGAATTACATGAATTCTATTGCACCCGGAATACATACTCGATTGTTCAGTGTTCATACAGAGGGGTCACAAGGCTACAAGGCCACTTGTGTCCGGCGAAAACAAAGAGCATCACATCAGACAACATAAAAAGATAAATATGTGACGTCATACAATGAGATGAGCTGTGAAATGTAACCAATACACTCTTCATTGTGTGGAGGGTGTATTCACACCATTCCGAATTCTCTCATATTGTATCTACATATACGGAACGAATCTGAATGAAGTCGAACGATTCTGAATAACGCAATCCTGCAGAGTTGTTAATTTTTGCATGCGTTGCCAAAATTACAGAGTAATCTTTAAGTAAATCTTTCATATGGTCAATGCTTTTTAAATCAGTTGATATTGTACATATCTGTGGTCGAAGTGATTTTATATGATGACAATTATATCCTTCAATTTAATTATCTGTAGCATGTAATTGAAAATAAATGCAACTAACACAGTTGGTTGTAACGGGAGCCCGCGAATATACCGTGAAGCAAGGTTAATCATGCGTAAATTTTGATCACAGTGCGGTTGGTACGGTATCCGCTATGGTGCACGAGTGTGGTATGAATTATTGAAGAACCAGAACCGATCAGCGAAGTCGAGGGAAAGAGAGAGAGACAAACTTTAACTTGCTTCACTTTTTACTCTACCTAGGACATTAGTTAATTAATAAATTAATTAACAAGAACATTAATTTCACCTATAATAATGCACCCTACCTGTTTTTCCACCTACAAATGTCCCATGGCTGTGGGTTGTCTGGAAGAGATCGCTTTAAGTGATAAGACCGCCTAGTTGTGTTCTATTGTTATTATCAAAAATTATTGTAAATTATTTTGCGCAATAAAGAGTATTTGTATTGTGTTGTAATAATGGTCTCACAATAATAATATTAAGAGACACAGAGCATAACAGTATGGACCACCAATGGACAGAAGCGTCATTCTACGATCTCGCAAAAATCTACGATCGCCACCCACCTGCACACCGTGGCAATTGGGGCAAATCCTCCCATGGAAAGCGATGCAAATCGCTGTATGGAAGAGCCTTATTCCCATTAGTAGACTTATATTGCCTGTTGTTATGTGTATAAACAAGGCAGTGAATACAGTTTATTTATTGTATACCTGAAACCTGAAATTTGTTTGGTCAGAAACCCGCATAAATTCGATTCCGGCTATAAAAATATGAGGTTATAATTATTTTCTTAATTATTTATTTAATTAAGTAGGTAATAAACACCTTGCAAGTGGAAACATATTATATTGGGTCTTTACCTATGAAATTGGAGTTTTTTTTCTTCTGTTCATCATATGTTTCTCAAGAAACTTCTTACCACGTACGACCACCCTGTGGAACGGACTTCCGACAGAGGTGTTCCCGAACGAGTACGACATTGGAACCTTCAAGAAACGAGCCTACACCTTCCTCAAAGGCCGGCAACGCATCTGTGACACTTTTGGTGTTGCGGGTGTCCATGGGCGGCGGTGATTACTTTCCATCAGGTGACCCGCATGCTCGTTTGCCGCTCTCTCATATATAAAAAAAAAAAATGTACCAATTCTGCGATTTTCAAAGCTATATCCAAATTTGTTTTTTATTTGGAAAATGAAATATTATTTCAAGGTTTCACATGAAATATTTCTTAATTTCTGGGCTAAATCACATAGGTAATAAAAAAAATTTGAACAGAGCTCTTTTCATGTGGTTGCCATAATCATTTCTTAGATTCGCTGAAACTTTTATAAAAAGCGGTTACTTTTAAAAATTAGCGCTGCCTATACTTAACTTAATGTTATCCGATAATACACACAAAGTCTAGCTACATTAGGATTTGCCGTTCCCAAAAAAAAAATCAAAAATGTTTGTATGGAGAAAACAGTCTTAATGAAATTCTTCATACAAAACGCCAATTTCATAGGTAAGGACCAAATATAACAGGTAGGTAACTGAAATCGCAACAATCCTTTATTTTTGTTTTATTTTTTCTAGCCATATTAATTACAAAATATATGATCTAATTGGGATCTATGGGCTTTTGGGTATACATAATTGAACCGCCAAAAATTTACAAAATGTAATTCTGAATGTAGTTCTGAATGTAAATTCTTAACTCATTGGTATAAATAACAAATCGCTATGTGTATGCCTATAATAGGTGAGGATTTCCTTCAATCATAGATACCATCATGAGAACAGGATTACGATGAACATGAGACCAACCTGGAAGTATGTCCTATTAATAAAAAAAGAATTTTCGAAATCGGTTTATAAATGACTGCGTTCAGTGTGCGAAGTGTAAGTTTTGTCTCGTTTTTAACTTTATCATAGCGTTCGCGTTTACGAAAAAAGTCCCTATGAAAAAAATCGTTTTGCAAACTATCCGCTAGAGGCGCTGCACATTTCTCCATACAAATCTTCACGTAAACGTGAACGCGGTAGTAAATTTAAGTCGAAACAAAACTCACACTTCGCCCTCTGAGCTAAACATAAAAAATAAATTTTAAAAAAATACAACCGAATTGATGACCTCCTCCTTTTTGAAGTCTGTTAAAAATATAATCTTGTATAAACTGAACTAGGTACGCCCCAGCTCGGCTTAACACTGTGCTTTGAACCTTCTTTTGAGCTGGCAATTTATGGATTAGATGACCGTAAGAACATACAAGTAGTGGCGAAAAACAAAACATCGACAATCTGACCATTCAATATGTCAGCGCTCTTTCCTTCTACACCAAGCACGTGTCTTTTCTTTGCGAACGCATAGATCTTCGAACCGATTTGTATGGCATGTAACTAGTACAGCGCAAACTTACTTATTTAGATGTTATTTATTACTTACCCAGCTTCTTTTCAAATTCAAATACTCTTTATTTATTATGCACTTAAGAAAAAAATAGAAATTTCGAAAGTGTAGAAAGTCCAAGATGTTTTGCTAGACGATCTATTCCATAATGATATTGTTATTCAAGTGCATGGTGTGACACCAAGGGAAAACATATTTATATAGATATAGAGTCAAGCAATATCTACTGAAAACTCGACTTAGGGCCTGGCTACACTATGTAGTGCAGTGCTGTTGTTAATATACATAGTTCATTGCCGCGTAAAGTCGCTCGCTATAAGCGGTGAAACCATTGCGGGCGACAATGTACTACGTACATCAACGACGCAGCAGCGGCGCCGCTACCCAGCAGTCAATGATAACATCACAACTTTGCGATCCAACAACATTTTATCGCGGTTATCCGTCAATATGAGCGACATAACAGTCGTACAGCAGCATTTTGACAGATGCGCGCGATATAACGTGTGATAAACTATATCGCGTGTGGTCATGCTACCCATGCTGGTTATTATAATATAATAACTATATTCTATACCGTGTGGCATCGCTCTAAGTGTCCGGTAACACTATGTGATGCGGCGCTGCGCCGTTGCTTCGTTAATATACGCAGTTCATCGCCGCGTAAAGTCGCTCGCTACCGTCGGTGAAACCATTGCGGGCGGCAATGTACTACAAATATTAACGACCCTCTGGCACTTACTCGGGAAACGTGGAACTCTGCACATCATACAATGTACAATTATTGGACCATCTCACTTGGCTTCGGGTGATCTTTTGCAATATAAACTTCAACCAGACAGCCCGTATACATCTAATATTTGATTTACTGTACCGAATTAATTCTGTCAACTATAGCTGATGTATGAGGGAGGCGGGGCATTCCTATTGGCCCTACCAAGGTAGTTATTTACGTGACCTTGACAGAGCCTATCACAGTGCAACAGGCTGACAGGACTAGCCAATAACTGACTCGTATTTTTGGGCATTTGTTCTATTATCCTGATGGGTTGACAGATGCCCCTCGCCTGATATTTGGGGTCTAATCTAAGGGATGTGTTGTCGATGAGTATTAACAATACTGTTCACTCCATAATAAACATGCAAATAAGACAAAACAAGGCGACTTGTCCATTTATTACATGTGAGAAACAAGAGTCCTTAAAAACTACCGACTTTAGTAAGGTTCCATTCTATTTTTTTAATGCACGACGGGTTCGTACTTGACCTCAATCACACCTGAGGTTAAGTGAAGATGAGGTCGAAGGTGGAAGCGTACTGACCCGGAAACCCCAACACATTTGGGGGACTGGCTATCTTATCTCTGACAACCGGAACACAACAATGCTATTAACATTGCTGGTTGGCGGCAGATTTAGATTAGATGGTGGTAGCTAGCCAGGCGGACATTTTAAAATGCCCTACCACCAACCAAACCGAGTACTTAAACATGTACCTCGCTGGGGATCGAATCCGCGACCTCCGAATCGTAAACCCAATGTTGTTTACATTGAGCCACGGAGGCGGTTAAAGAACATGCAAATATGGCACCACTCTGGTATGAAACGAAAAAATAATCATCAAAATCGGTTAACAATTGACGAAAATATGGGTGAACTTACATAAAAAATATAAACAGACGCACATAGAACCTGCTTTTTGGAGTCATTTAATTAGAGAAATTGCTAACAATCTATTGGGAACTAATATTGCTTTGAGATGAATAAAATTGCAGATGCAGCCTTTTTAAACTCCCAGTAAAGTTAGACAAAGCGAATTATAAGTCAATTTGAAGTTACACGTCCATCGAGCCAGTCGTTCGACACCGTTAGGAATCCGCCTACTTGCCGCTTGTTGGCAATTTCGTTCAATGACCTTTGCTCAAGCTCACCTTTGCTCAAGGCAGCTCGCTATTTAATGATACGCTAGTATAATGGATGAATCTATATAAAAAAAATATTTATGATCGATATCATTCCACCTCGTAATCGCCACCCTATACTCAAAACCTAGCCAAACCAATTCAGGCCAAACATTAAAAGTTTAATGATTGAAACAACATCCACGATTCACGGATGGTGAGCCCATCGCCGTCTAAACATGCAAAACTATAGAGGTTTTTTTGGTGGAAAGTCCCTTAGTCGCCTTTTACGACGCCCACGGGAAGAGACGGGTTGGTTCTATTCTATTTGTGTGCCGAAACAACACAGCACTTCTGGAAATGGTTAGATAAAATTTTAACATATTCTGTCCTTTATTGACAGAACTTTTAAAGTAGTTCGTTATTAGTTTGCAGAAGTGGATAGATGGATAGATATTTCGAAAATATTTTCGATGTAGGATTGTACGAATAGGTATCCTCGCTATGCTAAGATACATACATCTTTTGGGAGCATGTGTCGTGTTATTTCCGGAACGTAAAAAGAAATCAATGAACCTATCTCTGCCCGTTTTACGACAAAACGTGACTAAAGAACTTTACACACAGGCACACTCACACACTTTATATAAAATAACAGATTATTTACATGATAAACATTCATGGACATGAACAGCCCGTTCGCGTAACCAGGCTATTTCACAATTAATAACGAAATATTATAATATATAATGATAATTAATAATTTTGTAACATTAAAACCTTTTTTTTAAAAAGAGCACCTCTCGAGGGTGTTGCTTGTTCTTCTGAGGGGAAAATTGGCTTTTGAACAAGCAGTAGCTTAAAAAATGTAAAATCTGAGTATTTTAAGTGTACCCTGTGTACCTACAAAATAAAGCATTTTTTGATTTTGACACATCATAGGCTTACTATCGTCAGTTTCCTTCCATTCCTTATAGTCTGTATTTCCGACACTTCTTAACTGCCGTAAGTCTATGAGATTTGGCACGTGATTATCTGGGGCATGGTGCTAATTCTGTTACATAGTACTCCGATCGCATGACAAAAGGAAAATCTGTACGAGACAGAAGCGGTACAGGAAATCTCCGCTGGTTCGTTTACTTATACTTGAATATTAAGTTCGCAAACATACCCATTATGAAAGTCATTTGTTATTCTTCTTATACAGGGCGTTTATTTGAAACGAAGTGTCCTTTCATAAGTGAGAATTGAGGGAAAATTCCATACTAATTTTATAAAGTCGGTCTTTTCGGCTCACACGACTTAACTGCTAAGCTGTTCGTCTTGTAATTTATAACCGATTTCCGAGAAGGAAGTTGTCGAATCCGCGATAAAGTATATCCACTTTAAATCCGCGAGTGGAGAGGTAGAGCTTCATAATTCTACATAAATGCATGCAGCTGTTCTTCGGTGAAGAGTCAATAACCTTTAGGTGCTAACATGGCCTATTTAACATTTATTTAAAAGCAATATCCCTGAAAATTACACGTCCTTCAGTATTGCAGAAAATGAGTGTCAAGATCAGCCCCAGTAGCTTGACAATGTTTGTCGCGCGCGTCGTAGGTGTGAGAGTGGGATAGTTGTATATTTCGTACAAGCGAATGAGTAGGACAAATATTATCTCTCGCGACATGAACGTTTATCGCGTCTGTCATGTTACTAGTGCAGGATATCCTCGAGACAATCGCTAATAAATCGCTCGATAGAAAATAATCCCATTACCATACATACAAATAGAATCATGGCGGACCACTAAACAATTTTCTGACTCTGCACTATAATTTGTGGAGTATATTTTCAAAAGTAAAGGTTTAGGTTTTCTATATATATAAAATTTGTACATTAGTTTTTATTTTGTTAGTTTGGTAATACTTGGTTTTAGTTACTTTAGTAACTTATTAGTAATCTGTGGTTTTAGTCAATTTGGTTACACGTGCTCCGACGTTCTTATCCTCGCATAATTAAGTTCTTATCGGTGAAATTAATTAATTTGTTTAAAACTCTTTAAAGCAAAGTGTTTCTATCAATATGTATAAACTCACAAGGTTGTATATAATTATCGGTAGCAAGCAGCCGGTGTCGAATAAGAAAGTTTGATATCGATGACCTCTATTCTCTCACCGTTGATAATTTTATTATCACATTCAGACCGTGTTTGCTCAAATGTTAGAGAAGCAAAGTGGAATATGAAAGTTATATGTTTAATGAGAGCGATTAGTTCGACAAAAATACGAGCCCGGCGTTCGGTTGACACTGGAATACTATTGCAGTTTATTTTGCAGTACAGTCGGCTCTAATATTAATCATACAGGGCTATTTTACATGAATTATGGTAGCATGCGGTCTATTTACGTTCTAAAATGATAGTCACTAGGGAATCATTTTAACGAACTGCGGTTAGTAGAACTTTGATACCATTGATCATGTTAAACAGCTCCATATAGATAACTATGGAGCCGACTGTACACACTCACTCACTGAATCAGATAGGCGTAAGGAGTACGGAACAGGGATATCCGTAGTAGCATTTTTTCTTAACGGATCGACAAAACAAGAAATACTTTTCTTTCGACATGTCAGAGTTTTCATGCAATATTAAGCTCTAAGATAATCCTGCTGAGCCGTACCACTGAATAATAAATGTTTGTTTTGGTAATAGTAATAAACGAAAAAAATCTTAAATTTCAAAATTAGTAGGGACTATTAGCGAATTTGACAATTGACGATACAGTCCATTCCCATTGAAGCTGTTTCATGCGGAGCGATATGCGTGATTGCGGGTGACTCTTGCTTATTCAAACTTTATTAATTTTATTACTCATGACAGCTGTAAACAAAATTTTGTAACACTTAAAAGTACAAAGGCACAAAGGACATTTTTATTTCTTTTAAACACAATGAGACTATTGTTAAGTTATTGTGGTGTAGATACCATGACTACATGGAAACATATTAACAGCTGAACTACGGATGGTATTCGGTGTTACATTGACGTTATAATACTCATCACGTATCATCGTTTTCGCTAAAGGTTCTTTGTGCTGAGTTTATTATTAGTTTGTGAAGACCTTTGTGCTTTAATGTAGTTCAAGTGATTACGCACACTTATTTCCTTGGCTATGGCTGTTACATTGTGACTAACAAACTAATGACTCAGTGCCTAGTGACTGTGCTAGACCTAATCTAGATAAGTCTTCTATTGTAATCTTCTATTGTATTTTCTAGAACGTGTAATTAGTTAAGTTCCTGAGATAAACCACCACCACAATCCCCTCGCGCCTCGTCCCAAGTCAACTCCTGTCCTTTAAATACCTCATCCTGCCCCGTCCAAATCAGTTCTACTCCAACCTCCACCGCGACTACACTAATTTTGTACTTACTCTTAGTTCAATAAATAAATTAGTTTTTAAAAAGTTGTTTTGTCGCTCGGCCACGTAACAATTTGGCGCAGTCGGTAGGATTCGCAAAATTTGCTGCGCAGAAGACAGGCTACAACGTCGAGGAGCTGAAGAGGACCAGCATCGCCTACAGATCCAAGACGGTACCCGAAGGGTTTCAACCAAGCCTGCCGAACCTGCAACGTTCCAGCTATGCGATTCCAGTTATACATGTTACTGTGGTGAGTGGCTCAACTTGTTTGCTCTAAATCCTATACTATATCACTAATTCATATATTTTCCTAATTGATTTTATTTGTAACTATACCATATACGTGCACAACTTTTGTTATTATCTATTACCAATTCGTACTGTGATTATTGACCGTATTCGATGACTACTAGTGCATCTCAAGACTCTATCGAATCAAATATTAATAAGTTATTTCAATTATATTCAGCTATAGAACAAAACAAACCAGAAATAACAATGTCTGCTTCACTAGATTTGGGTACTCTTCTTAAACTAATTCCCGATTTCGACACCACCTATCCAGAACAAATCTACAGATTTGTCAGATCATGCGAATCCGCATTTTCGCTAGCCTCTGAAGACCAAAAGTCAGTACTATTAGTGTACACGTTAAACCGAATAACGGGAACGGGAGCATCCGATGTACACAGTAGGCAACATGATAGCTGGGATGTCCTCAAAACATACTTAATCCAAAGATTCTCCAACGTGAAAACTGTAGCTCACCTAAATCTCGAATTACAATCCATGTTTCAAAAACCCAACGAAAACGTGACTCAATACTATCACAGAGTAGATCTTTGTAGAAGCAAGATTATCGAAAAACTCAATACCGAAGTCTCAGATGCGACATTAAACGGCCGAATAATTAGTACTGAGGAGACCGCACTTAATGTTTTTATTAACGGTCTTAGCTCCGATATAGGATCCATGCTACGTACTAAAGAATTTTCAAACTTAAATGATGCAGGGCGTTTCGCCATGCAAGAGGATAAAATACGTGCCATGAATAACACAAGACAAAATCTTTATAAAATTAATGCCCCGAAACCTAATCCGATTTCTAGCGCTGTTCGTAAGCCAATAATAACCCAATCTCAACCAATAATGCGGCAACCACAATCGCAAGTAAGACCATCATCATATGACCCAAATAAAACCTGCAATTATTGCAAAAAGATTGGTCACATGATTTCCGAGTGTAGGAAGCGCGCTTATAATAACTCGATACGCAACCCACAAACTATGCCCAGTACATCTTCTCCACCCAACACGACCACAACCGCCGCCAGAGTTAATAATTTAAACTCACAAGGGGCCGGGGAGACCAACCATTCCTCGGCCCACCTTTCAGCTCAGCTATTGGAAGAAGACCAAGTCCTCTACCACAACCTCGAGGCTCTTCAACTCGAATGAACAATAAAAAGATCGAGTTCGAGCGAAGCACAAATCCAGTCTATCGGAGACAATACTGCGACGCTCAAGTCCAAACCAATCTCGAGGAACTCATTAGCAACCACGACAACTACCTTTCAAAATCAACGCAAACCCCTAACGCCAATGACCTAAATCCTAATTCAATTACTCTCGGACAGGGTAGCCAGCCCCAAACTCACCACGTCACTAAATCGAAATCTAAATCAAAATCGAAGTCAAAATTCAAATCAAAATCTAAATCGAATCTTAATTCTAATCCCCAAATCGAATCATTCTCCATTTCATCCTTAAACGACATACCACCTGAAAATCTCCTCCATTGTACATTCCACGTAGACGGCAATCCAGTTACTCTCCTAGTGGACACAGGAGCAGGGATTTCCATCATACGCAAAGATAAATTAGGTATGTCCAAAATCGATAAATCAAATATCGTCTCTATTGTCGGTGTTTCCAGCACTCAGTCATCAACACGTTCATTTGGCACCACAGATATTTCTCTAGACGACATCCCTAAATTCCAGTTTCATGTAGCCAATCTCAATATCAAAGCAGACGGTATTTTGGGCAACGACTTTATGACTAAGTTCAACGCTCATATCTATATCCAGTCGAAAACAATGCGAATTCGAAACAAAACCTATAGACTTCATTTCCTAGGCGAACAAAAGGCGAACCCCACTAACTCAGATAAACAATTACTCATCGGTCGCACCGAAACAGTAATCACTTGCAAAGCATGTAACCTAGAGAACGGAACAGCGATAGTAAGTAGACAAGTTGTAGACAATGGCATCATTATCCCCAGTGCATTAGTCAGCGTAACGAATAATATGTTCGTAACGACATGCATCAATTCTGACAAAAATGATAAGACCATTACACTGCCCATTATCGAAGTTCAACCTTCTTTTGTCCAAGATTCGCAACAAATACATAATACTAATTACACCTCAAACAATACCGACAACTACGGCAACAATGACTCATACGACAGACAGTTCACAGTACGCAACTTAATTAGAAAAGAACATTTAAATAACGAGGAAGCCGAATCATTAGATAAAATCATTTCCGAATACTCCGATATATTTTTTATAGAAGGTGATTCATTGTCATTTAGTAACCACACCAAGCATAGAATCCCAACAACCTCCGAAATTCCTATTCATACTAAAACTTATCGCTTCCCACAAATACACGAGCAGGAAGTTAAAACACAAGTAAAAAAAATGCTAGACCAAGATATAATTCAACCTAGTTCTTCCCCTTGGAGCAGTCCTATCTGGGTGGTCCCAAAGAAAGCTGACGCATCGGGTAAACAGAAATGGCGCTTAGTCATTGACTACCGCAAGTTAAATGAGGTCACTATAGGCGATAGTTACCCACTACCAAACATCACCGATATTCTAGACAAACTAGGTCATTCACAATACTTCACGACACTAGATCTCGCATCCGGATTCCATCAACTTGAAGTCGATATCAAAGATATACCCAAAACTGCCTTTAGCACGCCGTACGGGCACTATGAATATAAAAGAATGCCATTCGGCTTGAAGAATGCGCCCGCCACATTCCAGCGTGTTATGGACTCCGTACTATGCGGACTTCAAGGAGAACGATGTTTTGTGTATTTAGATGACATTGTCGTCTTTGCATCTAGCCTACAGGAACACAATCAGAAGCTTCGCGAAGTATTTGATAGATTGCGTCAATTCCATCTCAAAGTCCAACCCGATAAATGCGAATTTCTCAGGCGCGAAGTAGCCTACCTAGGTCACATAATCTCAAACGAAGGTGTTAAACCAAATCCTGACAAAATCCAAGCCGTTCGCGATTTCCCTGTTCCTAAATCCTGTAAGGATATTAAAGCTTTCCTAGGACTCACGGGGTACTATAGACGCTTTATCGCTAACTTCAGCAAAATTACTAAGCCCCTAACGAGTCTCCTTAAAAAGGATGTTCCATTCATATGGGGTGACTCACAGCAATTAGCTTTCAATGAATGCAAATATCTACTTACCAATCCACCGATCTTACAATACCCTGACTTCGGCAAGGAATTTATCCTAACTACCGACGCTTCTATACACGCCGTTGGCGCTGTGCTTTCACAAGGTGAAATTGGTAAAGACCTACCTATTGCTTATGCCTCTCGTACTCTCAATAAGGCCGAATCAAATTACTCTACAATTGAACGCGAATTACTAGCGATCGTTTGGGCCGTGAAACATTTCCGACCTTATTTATTTGGCCGAAAATTTAAAATAGTTACCGACCATAAACCTCTCACTTGGCTCTTCTCAGTTAAGGACCCAGGTAGTCGACTCGTCCGTTGGAGGCTCAAACTCGAGGAATTTGAATATGAAATCATTTACAAAAGCGGTAAAAATAATACCAATGCCGACGCTCTTTCTAGACCCCCTGTCATGAACACAAATATAATAGACTTAACAGATGACGACACACCCGCTGAGAACAAACCTGAAGACTATTTACAGATAAATTATGACTTTTTCGTTGAAAACCCAACGTATAATTTTGACACACCGAAACTTAAAATATCACCCGACCAACTCTTAGATCCCCAACATAAAAACATACTTGTCCCTACTTCATGTGAACTCTCCGACAATAACGACTTATTCAACCAAGCTATTGCCATGTGTCCTCAAGCAGGTCCCTTCTTGGAAAAAACAAAAGATCTCTATGACAGTGATTTGTTAGTTTCCGGACAAAAACAAAATATTATTTTCACATGTTCCAGACCTACTCACTTTGACCCTTGGGACGCCGAAAGTTATTTTAAAGTGCTTTTATCCTGCCTTCATAATCACGACATCAAAACTTTACATATACCTGATCTTAAGAACGACGCCACTTGCAAATTAAAAGGCAACGAACAATTACACATCACCGCATACCTAGCCGATTACTATGACTGTGAAATCACCATCTGTGAGAATAAAGTCACGTACCCCAGTCAAGAACAAATTCCCGACATTTTAAAAACATACCACAATGAACCCTTATCAGGACATCGTGGTATAGTAGAGACAACGCGTAAGATACGAAATGAATACTTTTGGAAAGGTATGACGGACGATATTAAAAATTATATAGAAAACTGCGAAGTCTGTCAACGAAACAAAATTCAACGAAAAACTTACAAGGCTCCAATGGTTATTACCACATCTTCCACGGAACCCTTCGAACGCGTCACTATAGACCTAGTATCCTATTCTGACATTACAGGTGACTTTAACAAATACATCCTTACATTACAAGACGACTTAACTAGGTTCGTTCAAGCTTATCCTATTCCCGACAAACAAGCTACTACTATTGCAAAGTCCCTCCTAATTTTCTGCCAACATTACGGCGTACCTAAACGATTCCACTCCGACCAAGGAGGAGAATTTGTTAACAATGTTCTGAAACAACTAATGAAACTTCTAGGTTCAACACATACTCTGAGTACCGCGTACCATCCTCAAACAAACGGGTCATTAGAAAGGTTTCATGCCGTCCTCCGAGATCATATAAGAATGTACCATAATCGAAATAAATCAAACTGGGATCAGATAGTGCCTCTCGCAATTATGTGTCACAATACGTCCCTAAATCAATCCACAGGTTATACACCACATGAACTATTATTTGGCTTCAAACCTCGTTCACTATATACATTAAAAGAATCACGCGAATACACAACAAATGACTATCTTAATGACCTTAATGAAAGGCTCAAAATCGCTCGTAGCCTTGCCCAACGAAAAATTGACGTCACGAAAGAAAAAGCGAAAACTCGATATGATAATAATATCAAAAACATTGCTGAATTTAAATTAGGAGACAAAGTAATGCTAAAGGTGCCTAACCCTAACAATTTAAACAGTAAATGGGAAGGACCTTACGACATTGTCAGGGTGGGCTTCAACGAAAATTACGTCATTCGTAAATCAGGTCGTAATCAACTAGTACACGCGAATCGCCTCAGACCTATTCAGAATGATACATCTATACCAACAAACTCTAATTAACATTACTGTTATTTTTCAGGATGTCCTACAATATCGTGGCACATCCCGTCTCCCTTGATAAAAATGAACCCTTAAGTGTATATACTAAAATCTATAACATAATTAATAATCCTTACGCTAGTTTTACTATATGTTCAATCATTAAAATATTCGTATACATAATTCTATATAAAATCTATAAATTAATTAAGAAACTATGTACAAATAATGAATTAACTTAAGAAAATAATCAATTTCAGGTACTCCGCAACACTGGTTGCAGGTACAACCCCAATCCAACCACTTCCCTCACAATCAGGCTTATATTTTGAAGAAGATAGCGAAATAGTAGTCTCTGACAACTCCTGGAAACTCATAGTTTACAGAAACTTAGAACCATTATTTCTATCACGAGACTCTTTGAAAAGATTAGCCAACAATTACAAAACCCTAATATCTGGCTATCATAAACTTCCTAGTACTATCACAACTACATCTTTTCTGACTGTAAATATAAACAAAATCGATTCACGATTGTTAGAATTAACATCCTATACTAGTAACAGACGCTTCAAACGGGAACTTTTAGATGGATTAAGCCCTCTGTTGAAATGGTTAATAGGGACCCCAGATGCAAAAGATGCGAAGCGATACGATGAATGTATCGAACTCCTAGAAAAACAAGAATTAAACCAAAACGAAATTTTAAAACAGCAGATACAAATAATCTCTTCCACAATCACTAACTTTAACGAAACTGTATTAAAAATTACATATGACGAACACATAATAAACGAAAATTTAAATAAAATCAGCACGTACCTTAATGAAACTAATAAATTATTGTTCGATCTTAAAGTCACTGAGGATATCTCAACTGTCTCCATACAAATTCTAGAGGCAGTCATGTCATTAGAACACGAGATAGATGAAATAATATCAAGTATATTATTCATAAAATCTGGTGCTATCCACCCATCAATAATTACGCTTGCTAAACTTTATAAAGAATTGTTAATATCAAGTCACGTTAGAGTCGAGAGAAACCTAGTGGCCCCCGTTACTATGACTAACATGCATCAAATAATGGAATCAGCCTCTATAACATCTTACATCTATATGAATAAACTTGTATATATTATCGAATTCCCTCTTATAAAAAATGATAAATTCTCATTATATCATATATATTCAGTCCCTATACCACATCCTGAAACATCCATTTACTCCACCATCCTACCCGAGCAAACATATCTGGCCACAAGCACTACACGCCAGCAGTATGTAACGCTCAGCACGCTGGACAATTGCAAAACGTTTGCTCCGGACAAGAGAGTCTGCAAGGACCTGCCAGTCTACAATTATAACACACGACCCATTTGCGAAATGGCTATCCTTCTAAGCACCGACAGAAATCGACCGAACATCTGCGAAGTGACAACGTTCGCCGCCCACATTAATTCATTTCAGGCATTGAAAAATAATAAATGGATATTTATTCTAAAGCAAAAAACACCGGGCGTCCTACAATGTGGAGATACAAGCAAACGATACGAACTACAAGGCACCGGCATCCTCAATATCGACCCCGGCTGTACACTATTCACCGGCTTTGTATCACTAACTGCAACTGAAGAAAAATCAACTAATATAAGTCATCCAATAATCTCAGTCGATATAACAGATGACTGCACAAAAGCAGAGAAAATACCTGAACCTCCTGAAACGATGCTGCTTAAATTAAACAACGTCCCACTGGATTCTTTGAAAACTATTAAGGAAGAACTGAAACATTTCTCAAATCAATTAAAAGAAAATGAACAATCATTCTTCCACAGACATTCATATAAATTTTCAGTTTTAACTTATCTCACAGGCCTCCTGCTACTGGCCTATATTACATACAAATGCCTGTACTGCTGCCCTTGGCGTTTATTTAGAAAACGTCGACATTCCACAGAACACAAAGAGGGGTGCATCCAAATATTCAACAATTGTTTTGCCCGCCGTACCCGACGCGAGGAACACATCACTGCCGCGATACCCCTGCCCACCATTAGATCATCGCACTGCATATCCGAAGACGAAGACGAAGAACAACACCCGATTACTTCAACTCCTCAAAGATCGCGCAAACAAGCGCAATCTTTATTCTAAGGGGGGAGGTGTTACATTGTGACTAACAAACTAATGACTCAGTGCCTAGTGACTGTGCTAGACCTAATCTAGATAAGTCTTCTATTGTAATCTTCTATTGTATTTTCTAGAACGTGTAATTAGTTAAGTTCCTGAGATAAACCACCACCACAATCCCCTCGCGCCTCGTCCCAAGTCAACTCCTGTCCTTTAAATACCTCATCCTGCCCCGTCCAAATCAGTTCTACTCCAACCTCCACCGCGACTACACTAATTTTGTACTTACTCTTAGTTCAATAAATAAATTAGTTTTTAAAAAGTTGTTTTGTCGCTCGGCCACGTAACATGGCTACTTTAATAGTATATTTATAATGTGCAGTTGCATTTTTTAATCTATCTCGAGCACTACCGTTGGCTTTCTAATGCTTTCTAAAACTAGTGCAGTATCTATATTTACGCTAATAGTATATAACGCATTCGTTTCAACGTTTTATTTAATCGCTGGCGCTGTAACAGGAATCATAATTTCCTACATTTACGTCACACGTATAAATTGTAACGATTTCTATTGAAGCCAAATTTAAATGTCGTGCCAAAAAATACTTACGTCGGCTTAATGTGGCAAGCAATTTGCAGGAACACCATATCTACTGCCGGTATTTTCCTTCTGTTTCTTCCTTATGTTTTGGTAAAAGAACCTAGCGTCGGTCGTCTCTCGTCTGGCCAGCCGACCAGCGCTTTCTTCAGCAACGATGTATTAGTTCTTTTCCATCATGCACTTAGTTCCATTGATGATGCCACTAAGAAAATAAATTCCTATTTATACTAACTAACATATATTTAAATCCAGGTCCTAAGCTGTCTACCAACCAAATTTCATCTAAATCTGTCCAGCCGTTTATTCGTGAAGAGGTAACAAACACACACACAAACTTGCGCATTTGTAATATTAGTTTGAAATTTGATTAGCTTGTTTCTTAGCTATATGTTTGATGAAATATATATATCGTCGAAACGACTAAACAGAGTCGTTTCGAAGATATATCTGGATTACAGCGTAGTTTTCGGAGGTTTTCTAAATTTTTAATGAATCGATATATCATTTGGCGCCAACAAATCAAAATACTTCAATCAAAGTATCTCGAATGATTATTAGTTAGATACCTAACAAAGAGTCCCGGAGGTCTGGGAATGATAACGTAAATGTTATATGTGACGTGCCATTTCAGTAATGTTGCATAGTTTTGGCTATATTCCAGTACAATCAAACTCACAATCAACACATTATAGCGTGTTATTATTAAGCTCCATTAGCAGCATGCGCGTGTTATCTCTCATCATCTGATGTTCCCTTGTCTCTGTATTCCTGTCAGCTATTATCGCGATATCACCAAGGTTGTGTCACGGACACGGCGATCTGTTATGTCAAGTGTCAATTATGCTGTTATCGCCGCTTGTATCTTTGTGTGCATTAAAGTAGGAATGCGTTTGCAGCTACGAAACTAGGAGGGGGTTAGCCATTACATAGTATTTTCGTGTGGATTTTTCGGACGGACATATCAAGAAGACTATGTACCAACGTGTCACCATGTTTTTACCATCTAATCCTTAAACAATTGCCCCGACTTTTTAATATGTAATAGGCATGATGAAGAGGTCTTGAGAGAGATGAGAAAGAATGCCTATTTTGCCATAACTCATCTGTACATATTTTTTTTTGTTCTGAATATAATTATAAGGGTTCTACAATGTTGTATCGCTTAAAAATAAATTTAATTTTTATGCAAAATCCCATTTCCAACTATATGATATAAATATAAAAAATATGTACAAACATAGTTCATCATCATACCCACATTTTCTCCTTTTGAATAGGAACCCATTTGCTACACAATCCTCTTTAGCGTACGCTTTAGTCTCCATACAAACGATACCGTTTTCATTTGTAAACGAAGATAAGATGTTGATGTGAGAACGACGTTATGCTGTGATCAAACATTCATTTGAGTACCTACATCTCTTTCATCTGTAATACCTACATACATACATCGTGAAACAATATAATTATCAAAATAAAAAAAAGCAATATATAAGCGGCTTTCGGTAGATTTATAGGTAGGTTTCAACGAAGGGAAGGTTATCAATGTGGTATTTTTTTTAATATATGTCCCGCGAAATCCCTGCCATTTGGGAAGCGAATTCAATAATTCTATTTTTATCCGAAAAGTATTTTAGTGCACGGAACTTTATTGAAGTTGGTTGTGTTACCAATTTGAGAACAAGGCTGACTCCCCTGAGAAAAGAACTAGAAACGCGTTGCTCTTTTAAATATTATAATAATTACGATACCTAACGAAACGACATAATTATTTTAGATAGATCTTTCACACCAAATAATATTTGAATATCTATGGTTTGAACCATAGATCTGCCATCATTCAATGTAAAAGGCATTTGTGTTGTCTCCTATGTTCATTGTTAGAATGTGACCAAGGGCATGTCACGGTCATCTCCATCTATATTTAAGTACAGTGAGGGCACTGTGGAAGGGCGCAATAATCGTCACAGTCATGTCACTACATCTTTGCAAAGCTCTAATATGTCAACTACATAGTCGAATAAATAAATCATAACAATTTTCTTTATATTAACAATTTAACTTGGTTACGCTTGACGTGCTGTTGAATACGTTCAGTGTGTTTGTGTGTGTATAACAAGTAAGTTTTCTCAGGAAATAATGAATGGTTTTCGATAATTTTCTATTTAGTTACAGAAATTACAGTGTTGGTAGGGGAAGACCACGGCGAACGTACCATGATCAAATCGGGGACGTCTTAAAGAAAGGCCAAGTCAAGAGTACCCTAAACCGACGAGCATGTATGAACAACCTTATGAGAGTGAAGGAAGCAGAAGAGGTGTGTCAGGATCGTAGCAAGTGGAAGTCTGTGGTCTCTGCCTACCCCAACGGGAAACAGGCGTGACATTATGTATGTATGTAATTACAGAGTTCAACAATAAACAATGAATATTGTTTGCTGAGAAAACTCACTTTGTATTATGCAGGCCTGTAAAGGGTTATCTGTTTCCGATTGTACAAGTCATTTCAACAGCTACAATTGCGCGAGTTCCTCAATGAAATTATAGATTTAGCTACGTATATATTTTCAGTGTTACCGTGTTTTTAAAGCATTTCCGTTATAACTTACAGTACCTTTTCCGTTATAACTTTTAATGATTTTTTAACCTCCGACGAAAAGTGACTTTAATCTATTTGACGGCGTTGCAATGCTTGGTTTGATTTCATTGCGATTTTTTATATTGAAGATTTAACGAGGGGAAAGATTAAAAGCCATGTTTTATGAAAATCAGTTAAATTGTCACAGTTGGTTGTATTTGGATGATATTTAGATAGTTCACTGCACAGTACATATAACCAACATAGAAGAACAATAAACCGTACGTAATTAACAAAACAGAATAAATAAATAAAAACATAATTCACTGCTGTCCACCAAGCAAGATTTACCCAGTGATGGGCAGTATCTACTGTGCACTGAAAGGGCTCTGACTTAGCATATACTGAAGTACAGATCGGTTCACGAAAGATGACCACAAATGGCTGCCGTCTGCGCATGTACACTCATGAAGAAAAGACTTAAGACAAAATAATTATTTTAATGTTAGTAAAATGTATGTAATATTGTAAATGCTGGTTATGAATATAAATCAAACGTAAGCAATTTAAAATGTTTATGAAAAAAAAGAGGTAAGTAAAACATATTTAGTCGCTATCGCTATCCTCAAGTTCCATGATTCCATTTTTATACAGACAGTGGCTCATACCACAGCGCTGATAATTCTGCCAGTACCGCTTATGAAAAAACTCAGGCAACATTTCTGTAGCGAAACCAATACTCTTATACCAATATAATTATTATAGGAAGTTTTATCGTTAACATTAGTCGCTCATAATTTTGTAAATCCTATAAGTTTCGGGGGTTTCTAATTATATTTTAGTTATTTAGCTACTATTTACTTACCATATCTACAAATACACTTTATTGCACAACAGAATTTCGGAAATGTGGTAAGAATAGAATGTACAATTTGGCGACCTTATCAGTAAACTAGCATACTCCACCGTGTCTATACGTGTACTATGACCTCCAGTGAGGGATTGTTCAGTATTCCACAGGTGGATGCCTTAGGATGCGTCGCCTTGGACCGGTTGAAGTCACCCATGCGTTGACCGCTTGATAGTTATCCTCTAATTGTGCAACATAACATATTTTCCTACTTGCGTTCTTGAAGTTGATTCAATTCTTGATAACAAGTATGATATGATAATTAATTCGATTATCATAAACCATTCGAAATGATAGTTCGCTATTTCTACAAGTCATACCAACTTGTGAATAAACAACTGCTAGTTCGAAAAGTAGGGAAAGTGAAAGTTGGCAGTTGTCGATCGAAAATCATGGTCAAAGTCCGTCTTATACGTAGATTTTGATCAAATTTTAACTTATTTTTTTTTTAATTTATTTCAAAAGGTTCATCTACAGTTATGACACCATTTCTTAAACTATTCTAGCTTATATAGTCTGCTCCAGACACACAACTATTTACATGTTGTATATTTTGTGCTGCTGCAGCACACATATATATTAACAATAATCCTGTAATACGTTGCTATAATTGTATCGATCTACATTTGTTATTGTGCCTGTAAGTTTAATGTATGTGTGTGACTGGAGGAACAAATAAATGCTTTATCTATCTATCTACATGTTGTAATAAAAGAATTTATACCCAGTGGGTAGCATGAAGTAGAGTTCACAAGACAAAACAGATTAACATTTGTAACTCCGCTATAAGTACTTCTCTACCCTGGAACAGGATAGAAAGAAGAAGCCCTCATCACTGACAACGAATGTGAAGATGACGGCGTTGTATGTGTCCAGTCTTTATTCGGATGTATAGTAATGCAGGGCCCGATTTGAGTTCGGCTTTTTTTAAATTAGACTAAACGAGTGGACAGGTAGCCATATTTGGTTAAGCCCTTTCGAAGATATTTAGCTTTTAATATAGTTGTTTGGTGTACTTGAATGATATCATAATCTTGGTTTACTAAATATTCAATTTATTGTTATCGTACTTGAATAGATGTCATCAAACCCAAAATACAAAAAAGTATTAATAAAATTGTAACTATATTACCTCCTGTAGCCTAAACGACTCGCCTGATTTTAAAGTGCAAGGTGTCATTCGATTTGTCTGAATCTCTAGAGTATCATAGGATACATATTGTGGTAAAACGTTCAACATGGCGTCTGCAAAATACAAAATATACTGTGGGATTTTTTTGGTTTTTAATGATTAAATATTTATTTATCATTTAATAACAAATCTTATAATTCTGCCTACCCTCTGACAAAAAGTTGTGCACACCACTAATTTACACCTTATCAGGTCTAATAAATAATACAACGACGAGTTGCTACGGTCTCCCTCTAACTTATCTCTACATTGCCTATGCTATCTTTGATGCTGCCAGATTCATCAGGTGCTAACGCAAACCTAAATCTATAATTACATGATCTGAAGTGGCAGCTCCTGCAGATCAATGAGAGTGTAATTGTTTGGCCGTAATCTTTGTAGACTCAAACACGGGGGGGAACCTAATCAACTAAACAATATCTCCATCGTTTCTAGATTGCCCAAGCAACCTTCGTGACTGCACAGCACAAAGAATTTGCAGTGTGTTCAAAAATTTAATTACCTGACTTTCTTTTCGATTAAAACGTTGACTCTTCCATTACTGTACTTGCTAAAAGTTTGAAACTTTCTCAAAAATATATACTTCATCATCTATGTTAAATATTCTTTGTATTTTATTTTTGTGCGCAATAAAGAACCTCCGTGGCTCAATGTAAACAACATTGGGTTTACGATTCGGAGGTCGCGGGTTCGATCCCCAGCGGTGTACATGTTTAAGTACTCGGTTTGGTTGGTGGTAGGGCATTTTAAATGTTCGCCTGGCTAGCTACCACCATCTTATCTAAATCTGCCGCCAAGCAGCAATGTTAATAGCATGTTGTGTTCCGGTTGTCAAGAGATAAGATAGCCAGTCCCCCAAATGTGTTGGGGTTTCCGGGTCAGTACGCTTCCACCTTTGACCTCTTCTTCACTTATGTGTGTGATTGAGGTCAAGTACGAACCAGTCGTGCATAAAAAAAAAGAGTTTAATAATAATAATGTTGATATTATATAAACCAACAACCTGGTGGTGCCTACCACCACTCTTTCTCTTTGCTATGAAGCTGCCGTCTCAGCATGAAATTACCTGCTTAGACATTGCCTCCGAGTTCTTACGGAATAGGCGCACCTGTGATTCACCTTGTTATACCTTGTATATAAAAAAAAAAATACTATAAATTATCATAGATTCGTCTTTAGAGTTCAGAGTTAACCGCCTCAGTGGCTCGAGTTACCCAAATAAGATGGGGTTTCCAGGTCAGTACGCTTCCACCTTCGGCCTCATCTTCACTGAACATAAGGTGTGATTGAGGTCAAGCGCTAACATGTTGTGTTGTGCATAAAAGCGTACGTGGTAAACAGTATGTAAATGAATAGTACCCGACCACTTCTACCTGTGATAACCCATTTCACAAAGCTACAAGTTACTAGTACAATTCTATGTAAGTACGATGCTTATCCAATTAGCCATTATACGATACCAGGTAGATTAAATACTAATCGGTTACGCATTGAATATAGAATTGTACTTATAAATTGTGCTTTGTGAAATGGACCCGCGGTATCGTTATTAAATTACAACAAAATCTCAGAAGTACATACAAACTAATATTTCATTTTTTTTTTTTTTCAATTATTTAGCAATATTTTAATTTTAAAAGTATATTATATTTTTTTAATTTCCTAAGGGTATTTTTTTTAGATTTGTTAAACTATACTCAGTGGCGTGCCCTTCATAAAGACAGAAAGGCAGTGCCTACCATAGAAAATTATAAGCTTTCATCGAAATGCATTGTAAAGACAGCTGATTCGTATATGAACAGAAAATATTCTAAACAGGTGCGAAGATTGCTAAAAGAGTAAGTTATTATTTTGTGGTTGTATTTTTTTTTTCATTTAACAGCAAATTTTATCATTCTGCTTACTGTGACAAAACGTTGTGCACGTCACGAGCTTGCGATTTTCTAGTAAAATTTTCTGCACGGATTATGTCAACCAATTAAATGTCAATGATCGCAAAATAACGACACAGATTGACCAAAGACAATGCCAAAGACCCTTCGTACCGTACCCACATAGTTGACGAATTAATGTAATGATGGATGGTGCTCGCGAGTCGACCGCTTTATTCCAAATATAAACACAAAGCGGGAGGGGAGTGGCGTGACAAGCGCGGACCAACCGGCGCGCGGCGCCCGCACGGCTGGTGCGACGACCTCGGCCCTAGTGCGTAGCGCAGAATCTAGGGTTGCCATGTTAACTAAGTCGATCTCGTCAGCCCAACGGTTTTAGCAGGAACATCCTGACCAATAATTTCTTATTACATCAATTATTTTTTGACCATGATGAAAGTTATTATAATTATTTTCCGAGGGGAAATGAAGAAACCCCTAATTGCGTAATTTTAGAAAAACGTGAAAACATATTTTATGTTCGAATCTTTTAAATTTAATCGTGTTTTTTGTAACTGTTGTCCATTCTACACTTTTTGCTTATTACAAACAAATAGAGCGTCACTCGCGCATGACCCTTATACCACATCCCAACGTTTGGGTGTTCCCAAATCCACGTTTCATCTTTCGAAATATACAGCCTCCTTTTATCTCAACTCATCGGGAAGAATTTGTCCATGCCAGAAACCACAAGACACCTTTGTTTATCTATTTAATTTTGATAATTAATGATATTTATATACATGATGTTATTTTATTAATTTTCCTGAAAGTCGTTCTTTTTTTTAACTTCTAACTTTTTATATTGTTGACGAGGAATGTTGAGATTTGGTGTTATTAATTAACGCCTTGAAATGAAAGTTTTCCACATTTTTAATAGAGACATCTTAGAATAATAACTAAAGATTAGAAGGAATTTCTTGAAACTAATACATAATAGGTACATATACAGGGTGAATTTGAATTCGTGTAGTTCCATTAAGGCTGCGCCGAGCGAAAGACGCGCGCGCTGTTTAGGTATTTCGCTTGATGCGAATGTGCGTATGGCAGACCGAACACCGTCCGAGCGTAAACATATGTAACTCACATTTTCTTTATTGGGGGTTGTATTGGATTTCTTCTCGCAATAATTTTCAGGGCTATTTAGTATCAATTATTTTTACTTTGTCTACTCCTTTTTAATATTGACCAAATGTGCTAAAAATTAAAACAAAATCCTTGTTAAATTTAATTTTTATTGATCTTTTAGGAAAGTTTATCAATAATGTAAAACTATTGGTGATGTTGCAAAATCTACAGATTATAAAACGCAAAAGTTCAATTCAATTCAATTTATTAATGTGAAACACAGGTATAAAAGATGTTAGTAAATATTATGGTATAAGTAACACTGTGATCTACTCCATTTTGATGATTGTGATCCATTTTGGCATACAAAAAAAATGGTTAGTTATTTATCTAAGGTTATTTATCTACATAGGCTTATCTAAGATGGTAGGATTTTTTTGCAAAAAAAAAAAACAAATATATTACAGTAGATACCCATTAGCTTAGTTTCGAAAATTAATATTATAATTCCATGTCAATTATTACGGACAATGTTAAAATTGTAAAATACGATTGAAATTGGTAAATAAAAATGTCAAATTGAAATGAAATTAGATTAAAATTACATAGTCATGGAATATTTAACATGAATTATATTCAGTCATTTATACATTATTCAACACATAGAGTCAATAATAATATAACAAGTCAAACAGTAACTCAATGCAAATTAACAACTGCAAATTTAAATTAGGTGCTGTTTTCCCGCTCAGAAACAATCAAGCAGATTTGTCATTCAAGAAATCTTTAATGCAATAATGTGTTCTATTAAATATTTAAACAACGAACTCTTGAATGTACTTAGATCATGAAATTCTCGAATGAATTTAGGTATCTTATTGTATATTATTGGTGCCATTGCAAAGATGCTATTTCTAAAAAGTGTAGTTTTACAGGATACTAAACGTAACTGATCACGTCGCCGTGCTCGTTTAACATGTTCAAAATGCTCAGGATTAGACCGAACAAAAATTGCAGTCTTGTAAATATAAATAGAAGGAACCGTGAGTAAATTCAGCTGCTTATAGAAGGGTTTGCAAGAATCTGTGCGTCGCAAATTACAAATAACTCTTATACATCGCTTCTGGGCTATAAACACTTGTTCATTGTCTGTGGCATTCCCCCAGAAAATTATACTATATCTCAGAGTAGAAGCTACGTAGCCATGATAGGCCGTAAGTACAGCTCCGCGGTTAACAGTTTTGCTTAAGATATGTAATGCATATGAGAACTTTGTTACTTTTTAGCATACTTCATTTATTTGTGTCGTCCATTCCATGTTACTGTCAATATTAATACCCAAGAATTGAGTTACTGATGCTTCATCCACCCTTTTACTATTATATTGTACATTTGTTGTCATATTTAAATGGTTTCTTTGTTTAAAGTTCATTATTTTCGTTTTGTCTAGGTTAATCTTAAGGTTATTACATTCCAACCAGTCAATGATAGATGAAAGACTGCTGTTGATATCCTCTTCATCCTCATATACCACAGTGCTATCATCGGCAAATAACACCATAGGATTATTTGTAGATTTCGAAATGTCATTTATATATATTAGAAAAAGGAGTGGACCTAATACACTGGCCTTGAGGTACACCGTAGTGCACATGTCTAGTTCCAGATGTATAGGATTGTATGTATGTATACAACCAAGTGTTGAGTTATGACTTGAAATTTCTTGTAGTTGTTGATAAATGTAAGTAAAATTTATAAGTCTGTTTCCGTTTATTGTAATTTCTTCTTGCTTTTCATTTTCAATATCTATATTTAATTCAAAATCAGACGTTTCTTGCGGAGATTCCTAAAAAAAACAGCATTACTAGTAGTTGTCCAAAATAAGTTATTCAGTCAATTATGAAAACTCTTATCAAATGTCCAATTGAATTAAGTGCGTTCCTTGTGTACGGTGAATGTATCTATGTAACATAACAAAGAACTTACACTATGGCGACTTTGTCGAAAAAAAAATTCACTCCCCAATCCCCAAACAAATCGGCAATCAGCTGATCGAAATTAGGATAGGAAATAAATTTTTTGTTATTTTTTTTCAACCATGTCGCCACAGTGAAAGTCGTTTGTTATGTTACATACCTACATTCACCGTACAAATTGGACCTTATATTTGCTACAATTACAAGAACTGACCTGTTCATTATCAATTTGCGTTGTAGTTTTATTTTTTTTCTTGAATCTCGTCTTGCTTATTAATTTATAATATCTTTTTTTACGGTTTCCCATTTTACTGAAACAAATAATAGTTTATTACTGTAATGAATGACGCCATTGCAGTTTTCTTAACTTGGCTCATCTTGTCGAACTCCACCCAACTAGACCAATATATTGTCAATCCGAAATTTTATTTCGAAAAAATAATGAATGATTAAATAAGTGAAAGAATACTCTTTATTGCACAAGAAATGAAACAACAGTAATATAGGTACTACAGTTATGATAAACTACATTGTACAACTTCGGTGACCTCTTCCGGACAACCGGTGGTTAAAAGAAAATTAAAATTAAAAAAAAAAAGAGAGGTTATTAGAAAGGACAGCTTTACAAAAAATATATGATAATAACATGACAGACAAAACCAGAATAAAGTTGCTACGCAACTGACCAATGTTTAATGAAAGTACAGAACAATAACCTAAATGTAATATGTACATACATCACATATACTTAACTAATGTAACGTCTCTTGGTATTTTTTGTATGCAAGAAAAAGTTAGCAGTCTATTTAAAACTCCGAAAAATATACTTACACCGTTTTCGGCCGTCGCCGGTACACGAAATGACGCGATCGGTGTGTATAGTGGCGCTCAACAAAGTGACGTGCGCTCGCTCTGAACACTTGTGGGCGACTGAATCACAGCGATGCGCGACATTATTTTATATCGCCGCGCGGCCGCCATAGTAAAAATGTATGGCGGATTTGAAGCGCATTTTGATAAATTCATATCTTAATTGCCTAATACAATTTTTTATATTGGAGACGGTAAATTTGTAGTATAAACACTCCTGTTTCGGTTGAACTAAAAATAAGCGTAGATTTCTAATGTTATAAACTAAAAAAATACTTAACGCCACCATACGTTTTTTGCATTTTTGTCTAACTTTCCGTAATTTTGTAGAGTAATGTATAAATAATTTTAACATTTTTCCACGGAGTAAATATTAAGACATTCTTCGTCATGGTAAAAGTATTTTTTTTAAATGTGTATATCAAGTATTGTTGAATTTATCAACTTAACAGTAACTGCTGTTTTAGCACATTTCCCTCGGCGCAGGCTTAACTGGTGACGCCACTCCTGATTACAAACAACTTTCCCCAAGGTAGGTACTATAGTCGAATTCGATCAAAAAATTTTCAATTACCCATACAAAGTAAAACTTTCTGAAACTACCTTTAGTATGGAAGTCAAACAATTTTCAGCTGAATTCGGCTATGGTTCCTAGTAGAAAGTTGTTCGTAATCAGGAGTGGAGTCACCAGTAAACTGAATTACACGAATAAAATTTCACCCTGTATATGTCTCGTATTCCAAATTTAGGTTATACAGGGCGTCCCAAAGTTATGGGACATGAAGGGGAAGTACCTTAAATATCGTAGATAGTGAATTTTGCTCAAAGAAGACTTTATGTTATTTTTAAAAGTTAGTAATTCTGCATTCATAGATTTTCTAAAAATTATTTGCTTCGGCTGGGAATCGAACCGACTCAAATGTGAAAAAAAAAACACCCTACTTTTATGATGCCAATCGAAAGAATAGCTAAAAAATAATAACTCTGCCTAAGTAACATAGTATTTTAAAAGAAAGGAACAACGTGAAATTAATCATTTTAATCAAATAAAAAACATACATGAAACTGCCGTAGTCAATTAAGTAGGTATTTTTTTGTAAATTAATTAATTAAATGCTCAAAATGTGATCCCTCTTGTCTTACGCAAATCGCCAATCTTTTAATGAGCCCGCTGCCTGTTGATTTTCTAATCATTTTATGGTGAACACTCGATGTGATATGGCACAATTCTGTTTGCAACTCGCCTACGTTCTCGTATCGCTTTTTGTATAGCATATCTTTCACGTATCCCCAAAAGAAGAAATCTAATGGTGTGAGGTCCGGGGATCTGGCCGGCCATCTAATCGGTCCATTTACTTAGGCAGAGTTATTATTTTTTAGCTATTCTTTCGATTGGCATCATAAAAGTAGGGTGTTTTTTTTTTCACATTTAAGTCGGTTCGATTCCCAGCCGAAGCAAGTAATTTTTAGAAAATCTATGAATGCAGAATTACTAACTTTTAAAAATAACATAAAGTCTTCTTTGAGCAAAATTCACTATCTACGATATTTAAGGTACTTCCCCTTCATGTCCCATAACTTTGGGACGCCCTGTATATTCGTTTTTTTTTGGTGAGTTTGCTATATTAGTTGCTCAATTTTTTTATACTTATATGTAAATGTTTGCATCAACATTATCATTTCTCTACTTTTTTAATTTGTTATTTCTGAAACTTAGTACCTTGACCTCAGTGGGTTTCCTTATGAGATATTTGGTCCTTATCAGTCGAATGGTGCGAATTTGTTTTTGTGAGTAGTCTTTCTTCTTGAATATTATACATTTTTTTTTTAATCTGAAGGCAGAATTAGGTAGATTACTTCAAAAATTGAGAGATCCTCTTAAGTACGTTTTCCCTTATTGATACATAGGTTCTAGTAGCTACCTATCGTGGCCTCAACTCAACTTTTCACTCTTGTGTAATAAATTATCAAAGTAAACACAAGTTTTAATGTTGAATAATATAGAAATACCCGATGGAGTTGGCAAGAGATGTTGTGGAAAAGTATCAACAACACTCATCGTCAGGTAGAATCTAAAAATAAAGACTTTCATTGAAAAAAATGTCTGTCTACGAGTGGCTTTGGCATGCGACGAAATTAAAAAAATACAATTAGGTGCGTTATGTCATTGCGTGTATGAACAACTTTATGAGAGTGAATGAAGCAAAAGAGGTGTGTCAGTATCGGGGCAAGTGGAAGTCTGTGTTCTCTGTCTACACCTACGGGGAACACGTGACTTTATGTATGTAGACACAAAGATAAATTAATTATGTGTACAGGGTATTACGTGAAAAAAGTAGTATAAAGTAACAATTTTTTTCAAACGAAACCGCGATGTTTTCGTTGGCGTGCTCTCCATATAGGCAGTGCCTACCCTAGAAAATTTAAAGCTTTCGTCGAAACGCTTTGTCGATACAGCTGATGATTATACTGATGTGAATAGAAATATTCTAGACAGTTGCGAGCATTGCCATAGGTGTAAGTTATTACTTTCTAGTTGAATTTTTTTTCATTTGATAGCAAATTTTATCATTCGTGGCAAAACGCTGTGCACACCAATATAATGTTACATAATTTTAGTATTAGTAAACGGTTTAGTAAGTTGAAGTCGCAGTGGGTGCGCACATAGCTTGAAGAATTTATGACCGGTGACACCTTATACGACACGATGTTTCATCAAGGAAGAATAGAGGGGAAAAGAAAAAGAGGAAGACCGAGAGTAAGCTACATGCAGCAGATAAAAGAGAAGTTGAACGTCGTGTCGTATCAGGAGGTCAAAAGGAAGGCGGAGAGCAGAGAGATATGGAAAAATCTCCACCGACAAGAGCATGGCTCTTAAATCAGATGATGATGATGGGAAATAAAAGCTTTTGAGTGGAGAAAACGTGGGTGGACGGACGACCTAATTAAGGTCGCGGGAAGTCGGGATAGAGCCGCCATAACGTCACTCTGGAAATGTATGGAAGAGGTCTATGTTTAGCAGTGGACGTCCTGTGCCCGATATGATGATGTAAGAAATAAACTGTAATAATGTAGTAGTTGTGTATTCCGCTTGCCTCTCTTATCCCCAACTAATTCAAGACTGCATGTACAACATTGTTTTACACGTGATTCCTGCGACGTGTCGAGTCACAAAATCAGTCTACCGATCAAAGTAAATGACTATGTCAAGTAGATAATCATCATCATCATATCAGCCACAGGACGTCCACTGCTGAACATAGGCCTCCCCCATAGAATTTCAGAGTGAAGCGGCCTGCATCCAGCGATTTCCCACAACCTCCTCCGTGGCTCAATGTAAACAACATTGGGTTTACGTTTCGGAGGTCCGGAGGTTCGGAGTTGGTTGGTGGTAGGGTATTTTAAATGTCCGCCTGACTAGCTACCACCATCTTATCTAAATCTGCCGCCAAGCAGCAATGTTAATAGCATTGTTGTGTTCCGGTTGTCAGAGATAAGATAGCCAGTCCCCCAAATGTGTTGGGGTTTCCGGATCAGTACGCTTCCACCTTCGACCTCATCTTCACTTAACATCAGGTGTGATTGAGGTCAAGTACCAACCCGTTAAAAAAAACCTTTATCAGGTCGTCAGTCCTCCTTGTGAGTGGACGCCCTACGCTTGCCGGTGTGTGGTTTCCACTCGAGAACTTTAATGCCCCACCGCCACCGGCCCCCAGTTCTTGGAGCTATGTGCCCTGCCCACTGCCACTTCAACTTGCTAATCCGGTGGGTTAAGTCAGTGACCTTCGTTCGCCTACTATATGTTAAGTAAAAAATAGATGTTTATGGGTAGTTGATATGGAGGGTTGTGTTAATATTAAGTAATATGTCTAGTCGGATGTACACCAATTAAACTAAACTAAAACCAGTTTTGGAGTGGTGCCGTCGCATCGTACTGTTCTAGGGAGAAAGACACAGTACTACTTTAAAACTGGTTTTAGTTTTTTTTTCTTTTTTTTTTTATGCACGACGGGTTCGTTCTTGACCTCAATCACACCTGATGTTAAGTGAAGATGAGGTCGAAGGTGGAAGCGTACTAGCCCGGAAACCCCAACACATTTGGGGGACTGGCGATCTTATCTCTGACAACCGGTTTTTTTTTATTTAGTTTAATTTAGTTGGTGTACATCCGAATCGACACCAGTGGCACCACTCTGCCTTTTGGCTCCACAGAATACCAGCGTCGTGGTTGCTCCAACCCGAAACATGCTGAGTGGAGACCTTTTTGGATTTAGTGTAAACTTATGTATAAAATACTCTCATAGCAGAAATCCAAATCAATATTTTCTTTCTTTCTGTATATTTCTTCACCTGATACGGTTGCGTAGTGAAACGCTGAACATCGCCCTCTCCATAGCTCATTGCGCGACCTTGAGCTTTCTTATGAGGCCCATAGTGAGACCCCACGTTTCACACATTGATTTAACACTTTCGTCTTCTAGCACTGAGGTATTTTGGACGACAAGACTACGCTGTTTCCCGAACGCTGCCCATCCAAGTTCGTGAAGTAGATAATAGGTTGTAGAAGTTATTCAACATCAACAAGGATTGTGATAGATTTTACCTTAGAGTATACAAAGCTTGTTTGTAAACGCTTTATTGTACTTTATAAAATTTACAAATAATTAAGTACAAAGGCAGACTTATCGCATATAGGTATAGGCTTGCTTAGGTATACTCTAAGTATTTTACAGATTGGTATTGCTTTTATTACTCGTACCTCAGTGTTGACTCCCCAACATTTCCAATATACATTCACCAATCTCTACCAATATCCATAACAACATAAATGAATACACGTAGGCTAGCCAACCGTCCCTCTATACGCGGCACATCCCGTTTCAAGGACCCTAGAAGACTCGTCCCGTTTTTCGACATTCATGCTACGATAACCAATATTTAAAAGATAATTTCCTTGAAATTTATGTAATTATTACGGGATTTTCTTACAGGACTTTACTAAATATTTATGATTCTTAATAATTATAAGGTTTCATATTACTTTATCTACTAATTTGCAAAGAAAAACCTTACGTTTTCGTATTTCGTACAAAATTAGTTAAATCCTGCGTTTTGAACCCCTGTTCTGCATGTAAAATGATATATTCCCGTAAATTTGTATTTTAAAGTTGGCAATCCTGCCTACTCGATAGAAGTGAGTGATCAGCTCAGGAGCTCGCTTCCATGCTTCACGAGCGTAGTTTATATCCCATCTCGTCCCGAATAATCTGGATGCGCCATTATGTTACCGTATTTTACAATTTTGTTGTCTGGGCGCCACTGAATGGGTATAAATAGTATACTGGTTGCCAAAACTATCTGTCCCACTCACGCTGGTTGTTACGGTATGTGTCGCTGTCAGTTGTTTATATCATTGCGTTTTTGGAAGCATGCCCCTGACATTGCTCTGACGTAATGTTAACGGTGTTTTGAGGTTTGTGGACCCGTTTGTATTAAGTTATGCATAGAAGAAGTCTGTGTTTTAGTTTTGTTTGATTTTGTTCTTCAAATGAATCTAAAGTTTAACAATGTAATTTTGTTCTTTTCAAAATTCTAATGAAAAACAAATCAAAAATGCAAGGTCAGTCGGAAAGTAGTATGCCGATAGGTGGTTGTTAGGCTCACATTTCTATAGTGCAAAATTTTTATTTCGAAATACAATGTTCGACTCCCTATACAAAAAGTGACCTATAGACAGGATGGAAAGTTGTTTTTTTTTATTATATCGATACCGTCTTCTGTCCTCGATATTAGAGGACCTGTTTGGTGTGTGTAAACCTGGACTGCTATATTAAAAAGGTTGCGGGTCTATACGACGAATACGGACACGTGTATCCGAGTTATGGATGTTTTTCGTTTATATATGTAATAATTTTATATAATATATAAAAGAAAATGTAAATACAAGCCTAGTTACTTAGTATGGAACTAGATGGCCCTGTGTATATGAGCATAGATTGTTTTTTTATTAATTTATTATTGATAATCAATAACCTCCTTTACGACGAACGTAGTAGAAATTTAATTTTACGTGTACCTGAAGTGCTCCAATGTTTTATGAAGAAGAACGCTTAAGCGTTAAATATTTTACTAATTTTATTTTTATAAATGATAGAGAATAAATCTATATGTAAATGACTTCCAAACAAAAGGAGATTATCAATACCACTGTATTATTTTTATGTCTGTCCGCGATTTCTTCGACATTAGTGTACCATTTTCAATTCCCTTTTTTTGTTTGTAAGAGTATATCGCCGGGATAGTTTTATACAAATTTGGTGAATATCAGATGATGCACTCCGGAGATAGAGAACGGAACGTCACTAAAGTCAATTGTTTTGCCAATTTTTCTGGGTTCAATTATCACCATTCTTTAGGGTCAATAATAGGATGGAGTCCCAACTGACATAAACGCGAAAGGTTGTGTGTTTGTGACCTCTTCACGCCGAAACGGATAGTCGAATTTGGATGAAATTTAGTTTGTAAACAGACGAGGACTTTTTTTTTTATGCACAACAAGTTCATACTTGACCTCAATCACATCTGATGTTAAGTGAAGATGAGGTCGAAGGTGGAAGCGTACTGACCCGGAAACCTCAACACATTTGGGGGACTGGCTGTCTTATCTCTGACAACCGGAATACAACAATGTTATTAACGTTGCTGTTTGGCGGCAGATTTAGATAAGATGGAGGTAGCTAGCTGGGCGGACATTTAAAATGCCCTACCACCAACAGAATCCGACCTGGATTAACATACAGGCAAAATTTTTTGCTGAACCCATTTTGATGAAATGATTCACGCGAACGAAGTCGCGGGCAATAGCCAGTATCTAATAAACAACAACGAAATTAATATAATTTCGCTGTACTTAAAAAAAATCATCATTTTGCATTGTAACGTCGACCTCAGCCGATGTAATGTACCCCGTGTCACAATTCTGGTTTAGAAAATTACTTTTATTGTAATTGTGCGTGAAAGAAAGAAAGAAAATGTTTATTTTCTTTCTTGAGAAAGAAAATGTTTAGTTGGTGTACATCCGAATCGACACCATTGTAGATATATTGACACATAAATGTATACAGGGCGTCCCAAAGTTATGGGACATGAAGGGGAAGTACCTTAAATATTGTAGATAGTGAATTTTGCTCAAAGAAGACTTTATGTTATTTTTAAAAGTTAGTAATTCTGCATTCATAGATTTTCTAAAAATTACTTGCTTCGGCTGGGAATCGAACCGACTTAAATGTGAAAAAAAAAACACCCTACTTTTATGATGCCAATCGAAAGAATAGCTAAAAAATAATAACTCTGCCTAAGTAACATAGTATTTTAAAAGAAAGGAACAACATAAAATGATTGAGTCAAATTTCAAGAAAGTTATTTATTGCTAAAGTGATTTCTTCTTTTGGGGATACGTGAAAGATATGCTATACAAAAAGCGATACGAGAACGTAGGCGAGTTGCAAACAGAATTGTGCCATATCACATCGAGTGTTCACCATAAAATGATTAGAAAATCAACAGGCAGCGGGCTCATTAAAAGATTGGCGATTTGCGTAAGACAAGAGGGATCACATTTTGAGCATTTAATTAATTAATTTACAAAAAAATACCTACTTAATTGACTACGGCAGTTTCATGTATGTTTTTTATTTGATTAAAATGATTAATTTCACGTTGTTCCTTTCTTTTAAAATACTATGTTACTTAGGCAGAGTTATTATTTTTTAGCTATTCTTTCGATTGGCATCATAAAAGTAGGGTGTTTTTTTTTTCACATTTGAGTCGGTTCGATTCCCAGCCGAAGCAAATAATTTTTAGAAAATCTATGAATGCAGAATTACTAACTTTTAAAAATAACATAAAGTCTTCTTTGAGCAAAATTCACTATCTACGATATTTAAGGTACTTCCCCTTCATGTCCCATAACTTTGGGACGCCCTGTATATAAGTGCTGTAGTTATTTAATATACACAGAATACTGTATACATATAATTTGCCCAAGCAAGTTGCCATTTTTTGTTTATTTAATAATAAACAAACGATTATCTATAAAATGTCAAAAACGGAACTTTATACTGATGTCGAAACGACGTGGCTTAGTGAACAATGGGCTTACATAAATAACTTCCTAATAATAAACGTGATATGTCCCAAAAAAATTGCTGTGTACACTAATTCGTCGACTAATCGAATTAATTTTATAATAATATATTTAAAAAAAAAGTAAAATTAGATTATTTATATTTGCAACGTGCGATAATAACTTCAATGGTCTAGGAGTGTGTCCACTAAATAAAAGATTGTCTCCTTTTAAAGAATTACACAATAATATGAAGAAATAAACATTGTAACATGAAAAAATAAGAAAATGAAATATATAAACTATCTTAAATAGGTGTTTTATGATTATGAGTGCGTGTGTGTGAAAAACATAATCCACCCGGTATATATAATTTATGTATTTTTTTACACTATGTCCGATTATTGCGTTCATTTAAATTTAACTTGATTAGTTGTACCTTCAAGGCCGTCAACAATTTCCGAATATATAATTTTTATTCGTACGCTAATCAAAGTTCACATTTGTTATTCTATCTCTAAACAAAGAACAATCCACCTAGTCATATTAATTTTCATTCAGTGTCACAATACATTGTAGAATAGTGTTCATAAGTCTATTATCCGGTCCTAGCTCAATGTAGATTTTATCCAACATCATTGTATTTAAGAGGGTTTATGCCGTCCAGTGGCGCCCTCACTTGATAAATTAAGATTTCTTAGAAAGAAAAGAATTTAAAAAATCAAAATAAATTCAATCGCACAGACATGCATTCGAGAAGCTTAAAAAAAATATTATAAATCATACCTAAATAACTTTGATGGGAGTTATCTTCCAAAATTCACAATTATAAGAAAAGTGGCCGTTTTTATCAATAATTTGAAAATCTTAAATATACCCGTAATTAAAACTATTTGTGTATTATTTATAATTAGCTTTTAGGGTATTTGTGTGCAGGTTAGAGCGTCACTGTTCAATACAAAGCAATTGTCACAATTTTGGAAAAATTGTAAATGTTGACAGAACTTTATACTACAGTAAATACATACATAGGGTAATAATAAATAAATAGGGTCTAACAAAATTAACCCGACAAGCTTTGGCAATTGCACGTACATGACAATAAAATAATATATTTATTAAAAAAAGTAGTCTTAAAAATTTTGTTTCCGAGTAAAAAAATTAAATGTAGGTAAGTGCAAATGAAAATACAAAAATGAGAAAAAACAGGCAATGTTCATATGGAAGACGCCAAAGGAGGGGAGGGGCACAGGGCGCAACCAATCACAGCAAGTCGCGGCGGCGCAGGGGCAAGCGACGCGGTGGCGCCGGGGCAAGCGACGCGGCGAGTGGTCGCCTTTCGGCGTCTTCAAAGATACCGCGGCACGTGTTTGTATGTTGTGGCAAAGTACTTAGAGCGCGCGGCCATTAAGGTCCAACTCACAAAATTTACATTTCCAAATTTTATTTTTTGAATAAAATCTGTTAACTAATGTTTTATTTTTTTTGTAATAGGTACATCCTATACATACACTCTGCAACGTTTATCGGGTTAATTTTGTTAGACCTTATATACTATGAATATACATATTATACCTATTTACTTACATAAACTTAAATACATACATATACAACACAATATACTTAACCTACATAATAGCTATTCATGAATTGAGAATGCGTGGACATAACCGCTCGGCGATATTCAGTTTATCGTATTGTGATTTTTCTTTGTCGAATCCTAAATTGTATGAATACTTATTTAAAAAGAGTAAAATATAAATACTTATTTATATGTCATGACGATTTCAAATGTTATTGTTATAACAAGGAAATAAAACTTTTTTGTATTTGATATCCATATGTTTAATTGTTTTAATAGGATACTTGTAAGAAAATATCGAGAAAAATAATAATAGCTCAAATTGCGACTGAATTAGCACTCCAAAGATTTCTGACATTCGTTCTGAAGATGGAGACTTTCTCATCAGAACTGGTAACAACACAGACACAGCTTGTACCGAGAAAGATTTTGTAATGTAAGTTAGTGATAATCTACAGATCTGACTGTGTCAGGACGGAAGCCAATGTCATTAATGTACGAGTATCGTAGGCAAATTGTTGAATTAACTAATCATTGTTATAGAAAACATGCTGCTCAGAGCAGGTTAGCTACATTGGGCGTTAGGTACTTACTAGAGATGGGCCGACCGAGAAGCCGATCATTGCTTTCGGTTGAGTTCGGGTGACATCGGTAATGTATGTGACTACGCTTTCAATTCAATTATTAATATGAGTAAACATTGTAGCCGGTATATCACTAGTACTTACGGATACTACTTAAAAGTCACCCGGAACCCCCAACTTATTTAGGGGACTGAATATCTTATCTCAATCACCAAGAAGATATTACTATCAACGTAGTTGTTTAGCGAGTGCTTTAAATAAGACGTGGTTTTAGGAAGACAGACGGACAATTCAAAAATCCTCATCAATATTGAGTCGCGGAGGCAGTTACGTATATATTATGCGGATATACTACTCTGTGTAAAAAGTATCGGGAATATGTCAATAAAAAGACCCGCGTAAAAGAGGTCGTTCTAATTTTTTTACTGCATGTTGGTAGCACTGTACTGATTTAGCGCGCAAAATTTGAGCGGGATCTGTCATTTAATTTGTTTTAAACTACACTTTTTGTTGGTCATAGTTTTGAGTCCTCGGCGATTTTTACAATGGAAAATATTGTTGAACAAAGAGTGTGCCTTAAATTTTGTGTTTCAAATGATATTTCATGTGGTGAATCACTAAAAATGTTGCGAATTACCTACGGCGAATCGTGTATATCGAAAACAAGGGCTTATGAATGGTATAAGGCTTTTAAAGAAGGCCGAGAAGTAGTAGTAGACTTGCCTCGTTCTGGTAGACCTTCAACCGCTACGACCAAAGAAAACATCGACAGAATCAAGAAGCTAGTGCTCGAAAATCGACGTATGAGTCTGAGAGAGTTGGCTAGTGAGGTGAACATATCTTTTAAGTCCGTCCACAACATTCTCATTGACATTTTAGGCATGAAACGCGTCGCCGCTCGACTAGTTCCAAAAGAGCTCAATTTTGTTCAAAAAGCGCAGCGAAAGCATGTCGCTGAAGACATGGTTTCCCGAGCTTCTACGGATCCGACCTTTATGAAACGTATAATAACTGGCGACGAGACATGGGTTTATGAGTACGACATGCAAACAAGCCAACAGTCTTCAAAATGGCGTCTCGAAAACGAGCCGAAACCCAAAAAACCGCGGCAAAGTCGCTCCAAAATCAAGGTGATGCTGACAGTTTTTTTTGACTACCGTGGTGTGGTTCACTCCGAATTCCTTCCAGAGGGAGAAACAGTGAATAAAGAATGTTATTTAGGCGTCATGAAGCGTTTGCGTGAGAGTATCCGCCGAAAACGTCCAGATTTGTGGCAACACAACTCATGGATGCTGCACCATGATAATGCACCATCACACACAGCCATTATAGTGAAAGAGTTTTTAGCGAAAAATTCAACAAAAGTTCTCGACCAAGCACCGTATTCACCTGATATGGCTCCGTCTGACTTTTTTTTATTTCCCAAGTTAAAATTACCACTTCGAGGAAAACGTTTTGAGTCGATAGAAGCCATAAAAGAAAATTCGCTGAATGAGCTAAAGGCCATACCGCAAATAGCCTATGAAAAATGTATGGAAGACTGGGTGAAGCGGTGGAGATGTTGTATTGCAAGCGATGGGGCCTACTTTGAAGGCGATAAAATAAATTTAGATGAATAATTTGTATTTTTTGTTTTATTGACAAATTCCCGATACTTAGTACACTGAATGTATGACCTTCGAAATATCCGAGTCGTGCATAGATGTTTATAATGTATAAACCATATGTGTATGTTTATATGTCTAGTCTCTTACTATGTACAGGCGTTGCTTCGTTCTTTGTAACCATAACAATACAAATGTACCTACCCACATGGTGGACGGACGACCTGATCAAGGTCGCGGGAAGATGCTGGATGCAGGCTGCCGGTCGTTCTGGAAATCTGTGGAGGAGATACTGATAGGATGATCAACAACACGAAAAGAAGAAAATACTTTAAAATACTAACCACTTTTACTTTTCCAATGTCGTTGTGAATTCCTCGTGTCCTATCTTTACTCTATGGTCTCCAATGATACTCAGATTCTCGCCAACTCTCTCCAGGGCTCGTAACTATGCTATAATCGTTTGTTTCTTCCACAGGAATCATGGCAAGACCCAAAACATCACGACACAGGATCCGTCATCAATATCCTGAATATCGGGCGGCAGACGTTCGCTAACGGAGGTGTAGTCTCGAGGTATCTCTGCGACCTCGCCCAGTGCTGCAATCTCATCAAATACGATTACAAAGATGTCGTACCTAATGTAAGTATCATTTTATACTTCTATAAAATTAAACAAAAAAAAATATATATATTCTCTTTTTCTACGACAAGCACAAGCAAGCAGCTCCCATATTATTATCAATTATGACTGATAACACTGAAACGTATGGTCTCTGAATAAGGGCGTCGTAAGAAAGCTCCTTGTATAATTTTTTTAATTTTTTAATATTTCGGACATATACACTTATCATCTAACCCTAAACCAAGCAAAGCTTGTACTATGGATACAAGATAACGGATAAACATCCATACATAATGTCACGCCTATTTCTCGTAGGGGTAGGCAGAGACCACAGTCTAGACCACGGGCAGGGTGGGACGTCCAACACAAGGTAGACTGTCTTGATAAAGTTCGCAAGGACTTGCTGGATGCAGGCCGCTTCCAACTGATCACTATAGCAATCTATCAGGCATCAGTCTCCCGCAATTTAAATGTTTAAAATAATTACACCTAACACAAGTTGCTACTCTTTGTGTGGAGAAATACATTAAAATAATTAATTATTTTGCGCAATAAAGACTATATTTGTGTTAGGAAAAAAAATCATGTTATTTGCTGGCAATCTGTGACGTTGGCAACAATAAATTCACTTTAATGGTAAAATTCTCTAACTGATGTTATGGATAAATAATAAGGCGGGTATTTTGGGAAGAGGGTATTATTTAAAATATATCTTTAATACTATTAACTCGTTTTTCCAAAAAGTGGCTATTTGCCAAAAAGGTCAATACTTTCGACGCCGTACAAAAGTAACAGTTTACATTATGCCGTAATTTCACTGCACCTTCCACACAATCACGTGGCGGCCGAGTCCTTGAATTAATGAATCTCATGAGTACCCCAAGGCTAACACCTGGCTCCTATACTATTTAACACCTTAATTAACAACATCGCGTCTGCTTCCGACACTCTACCGCAACGGTCTGACAAATTCACAAGGGCAACTGATTGTCACTCTTTGTTTTACGAGCCTCAAACACCATCGTCTTGAGCTATTAACGATCAATGAAATTTTGCATCACCCTAACAGTTTATAGAGAAGAAAAGCCTAGGTTTTTTTTTTTTTTTAATTAGAATGGGATCGCTCTTGACCTTAATCTGATTAAAGGTTAAGACTAGAGTTTAATTTACAAATCTGAACCATTACAGGTGCTAAAGGACGAGCACTTCCAAAGGGCGATAGAGGAGACCGCCCAGGATGAGGTGAAGCGGAATGAGGAAGGGGACGGAGATGGTGCGCGCGCGGGGCAGTTGTCCGCCGCGCGGCGCCGTTTACAAACGCGGGCGGCGCGCGTCCTGCGCGACATCAGCTCCGCCATGTCCAATAATGTACTCAGGTATACACCATATTAGCCCACTGCAAACCATTAGTTTAAATGTTATATCTATTCTCAGGCTACACTAGGACAGCCGCCCTCTGTCTGTGAATGGATAAAGGACCGATCTTTCGGGGAGGCCTTTGTCCAGCAGTGGACGTCTTTCGGCTAATATACCGGATGAGGTTTTTACCATAAAAAAATAGAATAAAGTGGGTAAGTGAAATAGAAGTTATTGGCATAGGTAGTTTAATCTTTTTTTTTTTTCAAAATCACACGCACCGGGCGTATATTGATATGCGACTGGCGTGATTCGCAGGGCTACTATTATGCGAAATTTATTTGGAACAAACAAACAAAATATTCTTTATTGTACAACAATAAAATGCATAAAAAGAAATAAGAAAAAGGGGATAGTACAATTTGGCGGCCTTATCACTAAAAGCGATCTCTTCCAGGCAGCCTTTGGGTTAGGAAGCATTATGCACATGACATGTAGCTCCTCCTATTTTCTCCAAGTTTTGTTTATTTAACTTAATGATGTAATTATGTGGAATAGACCACAAACGCGGCCGTCAAATGACACAATTAACGCTTTATACGATGATGGTTTTGAAAAAAAAAATTAACTATATATGCCAATACCTTCTATTTCACTAACCTAATATACCCATTTTTTCCCTTACGGTAAAAAACTCGTCCGGTATATGATATACAGACAAATGGGAGTTAAATATGCTTCCTTAGAATCCAACACTAGCAATATCACAGCATGCCTACCCTCGAGTCCCGTATGTTAATCTAAACCTCTCCAGAGAGGCTCCAACGTTCCAGAATACTACATCAAAACTGTATTATTCCCAAAAGACGCATGCATATTGAAAGATTGATATAACCATTTTTTAATATTGTTGACATTTGTGGGAAGTGCAAGATTTACTAATTTATATCCTTGTAAGCTCCATGTACGTTTCGAAGCCGCATTATCTTAGGGTTGCACGTTTCAACCGCGATGGGTTTATCAGATGTTCACCAATTTATATAAGTTCACACTGGCTGTTAACCGAGTCAAACAGAAATCGGTTCACAAATGCCAGAAATATCGTGGAATGTACATAAAAACGTCCGAAGTTTACCCAAAATCCTACAATCTTCATGAGCAGGCTGAATAGGTCTTCTATTAAGATCGCGTACTTCATCTTCGACCACATTGCCACTTTACAACAAAAAGATTGTTGTGAAATGCGTATCCAGTCAATCTGTTTACCTCCTTCACCTCTGTGGAAGTCGATGAAATATACTACGTTCGTTCCAGATTGGTAGCTTGGCTATGTCACAAGGCGATCCGCCGCGTGGCCGGCGGCGGCTGCGGCACTCGCACCGCCTGCGTCGAGCGGCTGCGGCGAGCCAAGGCCGCTGGAATACCGCTCATCTTCGTACCCCTCCACAGGTATTGTGTCTTCACATCAATCGCCTTTTTGTCTCCTCCAGACACGCCGAAAATTGAGGGCAGGTTGAAGTCCTCAAAACTTCCGATAATCTGAACTTCAACAGTCTGCTTTCTTTTTAAGTGCCTGTTAATCACGGCTGAAAAATGTGCTTTGCTCAGCTGTATCCCTAGATTACAGTACAGGAAGATCTTATACCGGATGAGTTTTTTACTGTAAGGAAAAAAAATAGGGCATATTAGGTAAGTGAACTAGAAGTTATTGGCATAGGTAGTTTAATTATTTTTTTCAAAAAGGCACGCCCCTGCCCGAGATTGATATGCGACTGGCGGGATTCATGCGAAATTTATTTGGAACTCATATTTTCTCCAAGTTTTTTATTTTTATAAATTCAATGATGTAATTATGTGTAATAGTTTACAAACGCGAAAAATGACACACAAAGATTTAAGCGAAGATGCGTTTGAAAATAAAACAAAAAAAAGGACCGATGCCAATACCTTCTATTTCACTTGCTTAATATGCCCAATTTTTTTCCTTTCGGTAAAATAATTCATCCGGTATATTTCCGCTCCTCTGCTGTGCCTGCCTCCCACTACATCCAAGAACTTCCTCAGCCAAAACACTGGCAGTCAGGTGACCACTAGCCTTGACACCCACCAATCTACTCTGGGGCCGCGTGGTGGATTATGGTCCACCTTGAAAGGCATCTAGGAAACAAGGTGGCCTAGAAAGAATTTTAGAGTGGAGTGCTTACAAAAATATGAATCAAACCTTCGGGGCTGTGTGAGACAAAGAAACGGCCGGCTGCCACTCATGTGTCCACATATCTGTTGAATCAGCTAAAGTCATGTTAAGACTTGAAGACCATAGTCTTGTACTGATTTGATAGAACCCTTTACTTTGTTTCCTTCCAGATCACACTTCGACTACATCCTGGTGACATTCACTCTCTACCTCACTGGGCTCAGGCCCCCACTTGTGGCCGCTGGCGACAACATGCGGATACCGTTCTTTGGGTGAGCGTTAGGAGTAGTACCGAAGTCAGATAAATCACGAGATTTTAGCAATTATGCCCCTGTGGAGACTTTACCGGTCAATCAGAGCACGATTAGAATAGAAAATTTTAAATTAGTGTAATTCGCATTAACCGGTGACGCCACCCTTGATTACGAACAACTTTCCCCAAGGAAACGTAAACGAATTCCATCAAAAAATTTTGGATCGCCCATACAAAGTACCTTATTCTTTATTGCACCAAAACATTACAATAACAGAGTACAAACAATAGGTCACGTACGTACGTAAAGTAAACCATTCTGAAAACATGGAAGCCAAAAATTGTTGGACTTCCATACAAAACTACTTTAATCGAAAATATGTTCATCGAATTCGGCTATAGTTCCTAGTGAAAAGTTGTTCGTAATCAGGAGTTAAAATAAAATAAAATAACACGAATTCAATTTCACCCTGTATATAAACTAACATTTCAAATAATTTTAACATACAACAAGTAAGTAATTTCGAGGTAAATGGAAAACAAACAAATGAAAATAGGTACCAGACTTCGATTACTTAGACATATTTTCTTCGGTGTCACAAAGTGGTGCCAAAAAGGTCTCCATCTCAGCTTGAGTTGTAATTACCTAATGACTACAACGCTGATTTTCAGAGGAGCCTCACATGACCCTATTTCCTTTGTAAAGAAGTTCATGACACTTTTTTCCGGGGTTGGCTGGGTTGACAGTAAGCTAGAAATGCAGAGATATTGCACTGTATAGAGACATGTGACATTAAAAGGGGAGGCTTATGCCCAGTAGTGGGACAACTCGGGCTAATTTAAAAATAAAATACTTATTTGCTACATAGGCACACCGTACCTACGGTCCGCGTGCAACATAATTCTTGTATTTTTTTTTTATGGTTAACTGGATACGCATTTGACCACAATCTCACCTGATGGGAAGCGATGATGTGGCCGAAGATGAAGCACGCGATCTCAGTAGATGCCTATTCAGCCTGCTCTTGAAGATCCCAAGGTTGTAGGATTCAGGAAAGACTGACGCCGGAAGGGAGTTCCATGCCTTGGCTGTTCGCATTATATTCGTATTCTCTTGGTGTTAGAATACTATCAGTTTTAGCACTTTCCCTAGAAAAATATTGATTTTCAGGGGACTTTGGGTAGAGACTCTTAGATAATATTAGTCTTCTCCGTTCTCCCTAAACTAAATTTCGCTCCCCTATTCCAATTTGTTAGTAAAAAATCATAATGTATTATATCGTCAGGTGGTTCCTGCGCGGCTGCGGCGCCTTCTATATCAGACGGCGGGTCGACGGCTCCGAGTACCACGGGGACCCTGTCTACAAGTCTGCGCTCAGGTTAGCATCAACCTTTCGAACCGGGTTCGAATCCCGCTAGGGGGCATATGTTTGTACGATGAATTGATAGACGAATAGTTGAAAATATCATACAAAATATATAGGATTAAATGCAAAAGTAATAATAGAGTTAAGAGGGTGCGTCGGGTCCAATGGCGTTAATTAACAAAGTAAGTTTTATTTTTTTATTAAAAAAAACACAAATGAGAACCTCCTCCTTTTTGAAGTGGGTTAATAAATCCAAAATGTACTCACTGGGTGCACTCGGAAAGCTTGAAAAGTAATCAATTCATAACCAATACTTAAATAGCTTTAATTTTATTTTCGAGAATTTAATGTATTGATAAAACCTTGGTAATTTGAAATTTTCGTAAAAAGCCACAATCAGAGATATTTTGGTATTATTTACAAATAACTTTTAATCTTTTCGACTGCATTCAGTGTAGTAAACATTTGGATTCATGTTGTATTTGAAAGACATTTTAATTTAGCCACTAGACATGCGGCCTTCATTTTACGAATTAATACAAAAAAAAAATTAGGTCAATATTGCGTAAAATCAAGCCCACTGGGATCCTAAGTAGGTAGTGCTTAGTAATATCAAAACAGGTAAAAGCTTTTATTTTTTTATTAATTTATTTTTTATTTATTTTATAGATTAAGGCTACATGTGGCCCATCTAGCGTGGTTAGTTAGTAGCAATAGTAATATTACAAGCTATGTTAGTCCACTTACTTAATATAATTAACAAATACATTGCCGAAATCTGTCCGCGCTGCCACAAACATACCTGATGCACTGCAGAAGCAAGGCAGTCCCATTAGCATCCTGAAACCATTATTACACTTGACGCGTAGGGTATTATAGGGACATGTAATCAACATTAGATAATTTGTATAAATGCACGCCTTAAGCTAATTATGAGGCATCATGTTGTGCGCTGCTTCATATTGGGTTTATGCTGCCGAGTCACACGATACTAACCCCTCTAATAATTGGTTGCAGGGCATATATCCTGAACAGTTTGGCAGCAAACAACAATCTGGAGTTTTTCATCGAAGGCGGTCGCACTCGGACCGGCAAACCGCAGCCACCCAAAGGTACCAGAAACTAAGTAACCTAACCACTTTTCAACTCTATTGCGTTATGATAAGGACCGAAATTGTGAAACCTTCTTTCGGCAGACATGAATTTAATTTCCAGCTACGGATATGTCGATATATAAATTGTATGATAATAGGAAATTAGGAGCGTTTTACATTTAGGCGATTTTGGTCGACTTAAGTTGATAATTTTTCTAAATGCTGACAAATATATTTTTCCGAGATATGCAGTTCTTGACTACCGATTGGTGTAGAGGATAGTGACCCTATCTGCGAAACCAATTGTTGCGGGTTGTAATCCAGCGAGGAGTAAATGTTTGTGTGATGAATACGAGCATTTGTTCCCGAGTCTTGAATGTTTAAATAAATATTTATGTATGTTTATCCGTTATCCAGTATCCATAATTCAAGCTTCGATTAGTTTAAGACTAGATGATTGGTCTAAGTGTCCGAAATATTTATATATCATTATTTATAGACTGTTAGACCAATCTCCTAAATGTAAATGTACCAATAAGTTGCGATAGGGCAAAGGCCGTTGAAAAGAAGTAGGAAATTATAGTCCGTTTTATTTTAATATTGCAGCCCAATATACAACTGAAATGTTCATTTTAATGTAGTTGATAATACTTTACGTACATACGTAGCTATTGGCCGCCAATATCCATTTACAGGTAAATAAGGCCTTCAATGTATAGTTTGACCGCAGAAGTATGTCGCGCCCTGGTATATCGGGGCAGAGTAACAGGCACGATACTGTGTAACTTTATCGACATCGTTTTCGGTAACTTTGTCCAATAAGAATACGTAAAATCGCCGAGCTAGCATTAACCAACCAATCACACGTTAGAAAGTAATCTGGCTGGCTCGACTGGCTCATTCGACATTTCATTTCGATCTGTGACTTTCCCTTTTCACACTTGTATGCGAGTGCAAAAGTGACAAACCTCTCAACATAAAAATCTCGGTTAAGCGGCTTGTGTGTTTGCGTTCATTCGAAATGTATCTTGAACTCTTTGTGTTTTCGATTCCATTGGAAAATACAAAAAGTGACTTTTCATTCAAGATATCAAAGTCTTCAAAATATATCAGAGATGTCAAAAATGTCAGAGATAAGATAGCCAGTCCCCGAAATGTGTTGGGGTTTTCGGGTCAGTACGCTTCCACCTTCGACCTCATCTTCACTTAACATCAGGTGCGATTGAGGTCAAGTACGAACCTTTCGTGCATAAAAAAAAATAATCTCGAGTGTCCGAAATTTACTTCTGCGGTAAGGCTATAATTTTTAGGCGTTTTATACATGTCGGGCATTCCGTTCGGTTCCCAGCATATTGCAGTAACTCCCTCCACGGTGATACTTTCCTCAAGTGTAAAACTAACAGAAAATTATTAACAAAATTTTATTTTACACGCGTGTCATGGATTGTTGAAGGTTATCAGTTGGGTAAGATCAAGACAAGAGACCTTTTTCCATTTCGAAAACTGCACGTTCTTCGAAAAGTTTAATGACTTCCCTTTTTTATTTGTGAGCTATATGAAAATCTTTGTTCACATTGAAGTGGCGGGCCTATGAAACTGCATTTTCGTATTTTTTTCTCGCTCTTCCTACTAGGCAAGTAGTAGCACTTAGCATGCCCTTTTGACTGATTGCATTGACTGTCATTTTTTTCCCCTTTTTTTTTTCTAAAAACCTATGTCCAAACCAGCTATAACCCTCGTATATACCGGATGATCTATCATGACGGGTCAGTATGGGAAATCTGAAACTATAGGAGTTTGTTTTAAGGAACCATATCGCCGGTTTTAGAGGTACAAAGGTATAGAATCGGCATACTTTTGAGAAGATAACCGGGTTCGCATTAAATCGCGTTCGTAAATGTAAGAGTTCGTAAATGTATGAGTTTTTTTGATAAGCCTTAAATGCAGTTTTTCTTACTTCTAAAACCGACGAAATGATGATTCATTTTCTCTTAGACGTGGAATCGATTTGAGCCGTAATAAGCCAATTGAGGTCGATCAACGATATTTACTCACTAACATTATTAATATTTCTTCCGTTATTCTGTATTAAGTATGATAGGTACCATAACTGGACATTAACTCATTAATCCGTTAATTTACTAAGTTAACATTTCGACTATCGCATTTACATTTAAGTTCTTATCTAAATCTGCCGCCAAACAGCAATGTTAATAGGATTGTTGTGTTCCGGTTGTCAGAGATAAGAATAGCTAGTGTTATAAATGTGTTGGGGTTTCCGGGTCAGTACGCTTCCACCTTCGGCCTCATCTTCACTTAACATCAGGTGCGACTAGTTCTCGAAAAAAGTTCTCACTCTTCAATATAAGAACTATTTGCAATGGAGTCCTTTCCACACTTGTCTACATTTCACCTTTTCTTTTACTTTTTCCCTTACTTGTAAAGCCTTCCTCTTCCCCTCCACTTTCCTTCATTGATGTTGTCGTGTCGTATCAGATGACACAACTTTTCTCCCCTTCTGCTTTCACTGATCTTCAAAAACACTCTTTTCATTAACCATCTGCAGGACCTCTACATTTAAGTTAAATTTAAAAAATGTAAACGGACTCCTTAATTTCCGTAAAATTTCTAATACCTACTATTTACCAAAAACATACCGCACGCACAGTGCCCCGCCGCGAAAAACACATTCTAACAACTACTCAGTCTAAAGAAAAACCTAAGAGCCACAAATATTAGATTAAAGCCCAGTCTTTTCTAAATTTGGCTAAACATGAAATCTAAAGACTCGTTCACCGACGAGGCATTCCTCGGATGCATTAATCTGTATATTAAATATATACTTCTATATCAAGCGCTGCAATTGAATGTCTTTTTTCCAAGGGAAAAGATATTTTAACGTCGAAACGACCCTCGCTTTCAAACGAGAACTTCAACATCTTTATAAAGCTAGATAACTAAATTACACACATCTTTTATTTTATTATACATCTTTTTTTTTTATTCCTAACCTGTTCATTTCCAGAACCTAAACTAACAGTTTTTATAAGTAGATCACTAACGCAACTATATCTAATTAATATTATAAATGCAATAGTTTGGATATTTGTTTGTTTCTTTGTATTTGTTTGTAAACGCTTTATTGTACAAAAAGGCAATACATTAATATGTTTGTAAGTAATTTGTTTATTGCTCAATCACGACGAAACAGATGAACGGATTTGGATTGGAAATTTGGTATATAGGTAAAATATACCCTGGATTAAAACATAGGATATTTTTTATCCCGATAAAATGAGTAGTTCCCGCGGGATAATCAAATTAATTAAATTGGTGATAAAGTTATTCTAACGCAGGCGAAGCGGGCGGAGAGCTAGTAAAAATATATTTTTATCACATGTTACCGAATTAGCGCGAACTTGCCTTAATCAAACAAACAAAATATTCTTTATTGTACAACAATAAGAAACATAACAACGATAAATAAGAAAAAGGGGATAGTACAATTTGGCGGCTGTATCACTAAAAGCGATCTCTTCCATGCAACCTTTGTGTTAGGAAACATTACGCACATGATATGTAGGTGCGTGCGCGGTAAACTAATTTTAATAAAATAAATAAATCACCCATATAAATACATACGTTAATTGAATACATACATACATAAAAAATAATACATATAATATATACACATATTTAAATTTATACTAATTAAATAGAATAGTACGTAACTAAGCACACAGTAATTAATGCGAGTATGGAACACAATACAACTCCTTCACTTGAGCCTTGAGTGACTGAGCACGTCTAACTGAATCAGGTAGTGAGTTCCATAGCCGAATAGCTTGCAATCTAAAGGATTGACCGTAAAACTTCGTCAAGTAAATCCTCCGAAATGTAATCCTAAGTTAACTATTTGATTAACGGTGCCCAGCTATGATAGGTACATGCAATAGGATAGCTTACCCTCAACGCTGATGGGCCGACTGTTACGTCACCGTTCAGTCGCCACCAGCTCAGTTCGGAGATGGTCGGAGACGTAAGGATCCCAACGCGGGATACTACCGTGTCGTAGTCAGCCAAGCTAAAGCGAAAGACGTTAACACCCTTATGTCGTCGACATAAAGGTGCTCAAGGCGATTCCACGTCGACAAATGTAGGGAATATAGGGAGACACTTATAGTTTCAGATTCCTCTATACTGACCAATTCCAATGGATCACTCTATAACAAAATAAAATTTCACAATTCCAGCTGGCATCCTTTCTGTGATAATGGACGCTTACCTCGACGGCACGATCGACGACGCCCTCCTAGTGCCTGTGACCTTGAACTATGATAAGCTGGTCGACGGGAACTTCGTGCGGGAACAATTGGGCATGCCGAAGCAGATGGAGACGTTCTGGTCCGCGCTGAGGGGCATCTGGCGGACCCTCAACACTAACCACGGCAGCATCCGGGTGGACTTCAACCAGCCGATATCTCTCAAGGTTGGTGGAGACGTGTATATGTATATAAGATCTAACAAAATTAACCCGACAAACGTTGCAGAGTGTATGTATAGGATGTACCCATTACGAAAAAAATAAAATTTAAAACATTAAGGTTAAAAGATGTTATTCAAAAAATAAAATTTAGAAATGTCAATTTTGTGAGTTGGACCTTAATGGCCGCGCGCTCTAAGTACTTTGCAATAACATACAAACACGTGCCGAGGTATCTTTGAAGACGCCGAAAGGTGACCACACGATTTGCTGTGACCACACGAGTTGGTTGCGCCCTGTGCCCCGTCACCCCCTTTGGCGTCTTCCATATGAACGTTGCCTGTTTTTGCTCAGTGATAAAATAAGGTACAATCGAAATGAAATAAGTCTGTTAATTTGTATTTTCATTTGCACTTACATTTAATTTTTTTACTCGGAAACTAAATTTTTAAGGCTAGTGTTTTTAATGAATATATAAGTGTATTTGTATTGTATTGTATTTTATTGTCATGTATGTGCAATTGCCAAAGTTTGTCGGGTTAATTTTGTTAAACCCTTTACATAAGAAGTGCGGTGGGAAGAACCGACCCGTCTCTTCCCGTGGGTGTCGTTAAAGGCGACCAGAGCCTTTCCACCAAAAACCATCTATAGATATGCTCATTTTAACGGGGATAGGCTCACCACTCTCACATGTGCATTTCTATATATTTCGAAAGATAAACCATTATGGATGTTGTTTCAAGCATTAAATTTTTGCAACACCCAAACGTTAATGGCTGAGACTCTGACCATCCATTTGGGATAACGGTCGTGATTTTTTTTTTTTTTAATGCACGACGGATTTTGTATGTATGTAAATAAGAAGTGCTTATGGTGTTGCCTGTTCGTTTTCAATTAACGATCTCCATGCTAAATAACCAGATGGTTGATAAACTACACAAATACGTTTTTTTTTGGAAATAAATACATATATAAATGAAAAACATGTGTGTATTCATCATACAAACATATGCCCCTAGCGGGATTCGAACCCGCGACCTTTTGGTATAGCAGCAGAGTTTCTAACCACTACACCAAACAGGTCGTTTGGTGTAGTGGTGTTTGTCTCCAATTTACCATTAACCATCGTATAACACCCCTCAGACCCTTTAAACTTTGAATAATTCGCTAATAGCTGATGTGGCCACAGCATCCGAACTATTTATAATTAAAACAATTTGCCACCAGGAGCTGGTGACATCGTTCCAAAAGTACAACTACCTGAAAGCGCCGATCGAGAGGAACCTCACACCGCCCAATAACAACCTGGCGGTGAACCTGGACCGGCAGATCCTTTACAACCACAGCCATTCGAGCCTCTATGGTGCTGATGTGAGCACGGACCACAAGATGATGGTCGAAGCGATCGGGCGGCATCTTGTCTATGGTAAGCGTTTTTACACAACAAACAAAATATTCTTTATTGCACAACAATAACAAACAATACAAGATTAAACAAATTGGTAACAGTACGGCCTTATCACTGAAAGTGATCTCTTCCATGCAACCTTTGGGTTAGGAAGCATTACGCACATGATAGGTAGGTAGCGTTTGCAATAAACTAATTTCAATAAAATAAATTACTTAAATTCATACGTTAATTGAATACATACCAACATACATACATAATATTAGGTCCTTACCTATGAAATTGGCGTTTTGTATGGACAATTTCATTAAGACTGTTTTCTCCATACAAACATTTTTGATTTTTTTTTTGGGAACGGCAAATCGAAATTTAGCTAAACTTTGTGTGTATTATCGGATAACATTAAGTTAATAATAGGCAGCGTTAATTTTTAAAAGGGAAACATATGAAAAGAGCTCTGTTGAAATTTTTTTTATTATGTGATTTGCCCCCGAAAATAAAAAAAATTTCACGTGAAACCTTGAAATAATATTCCATTTTCCATATAAAAACAAATTTGGATATAGCTTTGAAAATCGCTGGAATTGGTACATATGATTAACGAAGAAAAAAAACTCCAATTTCGTAGGTGACGACCCAATATTTATACAATATACAAATAAATATAATATATACCTATATGTAAATTTACACTAAATAAATAGATACGTAAGTGTACACAGTATTTAATGCGAGTATGAAACGAAACTCAGTAAACAGTAATCAATTTCTGAGAAAAAAATCAAGAGAAGACAGGTGAAAGAGTACTAACCGTTTCCAACAATTGTGATGTAGTTTGTAGCGTCAAAACGGTAGAATTGATTTGAAAACTGTAGTTATTTCCGACAGCTGGTGTTTACGAGATTATTCTTAGCCATATTTTATGGAAATCGGTACAACCGTTTCGAAGATATTTAACTTTTAACAATGTTGATTAGATGATTTGATTATGTCGGAGTTTTTCATTTAATTTATATCAATTTTACTTGTACTATATTTTTATTAAGAGGGTTTATTCGCCCTCATTTGATATAGATTTCTTTTTAAATACAGAATAAACCAAAAAAATGGTTCATGCCACAGCATTAAGCTTGCATCATTATACCTTTTTCTTAATTAAACATATTTTCCTTTAAGACATTGTAAGCCCTATTGTATCCATATAAACTTTAACCAAACAGACGCGGCAAAATCGACAGCCCTAATGTGCACAAACGTCGTCTCGTACGTGCTACTGACGGAGCAGAGGGCTGGGTGCAGCATGAGGGAGCTCCTGGCCAGTGTGGACGCGAGGAACGCGGCGCTGGCCAAGGCTGGCAGGGACCTGTACAGCGGGGAGACCAGGGCGGTTGTCAAGCATGCGGTCAGTATCACACATATACCGACAGCTTTTTTTTTTCTATTATTTTAATCGAGGGTTTTATCATTATAATTTTACACAAAAAGGGTACAATGCTCTACGTATCCAATATAATAACGTGTTTAGCGTGGATGATTTCCAGGCTTTAATGCGCAAAAAAAGTTCGTCAACGGTACGGAGAGTGCGCGGGGGGAGCTCTAATAGATGGTGGGAGACAGATTTGACTCTCTTCTGGTCGGCATTTAGTATCCAAACTTATTCAATGGGATGTGACCAGAGGGCGGAGTGTGAGTTTTGTTTCGACTTAACTTTACTACCGCGTTCACGTTTACGTGACGATTTGTATGGAGAAATGCGCAGCGCCTCTAGCGGATAGTTTGCAAAATGATTTTTTTCATAGATACATTTTGCGTAAACGCGAACGCGATGGTAAAGTTAAAAACGAGGGAAAACTCGCACTACGCACACAGAGCGAGCGAACCAAATACCGACAGCTTGTAAAAGCCTCCTCAGCCTCCGTGGCTCAATATAAATAACACAACACTCTGGAGATTGAAATAATAAAATATGAATTGTAGATTTGCAATTCGCGGGCGCCATGTTGAATGTTTTACCATAAAATGTATCCATTGTCATCAGTAACAGCCATTTGTTATAACGCGCGCCCACACATGGAGAATTGAGACCGCTTATGTACTTTATCTAATCACTGTTTATACAGTGAAATAGAAGGTATTGGCATAGGTAGTTTAACCATTTTTTTTCAAAACCATCATCGACGCAGGCGCTCGCCGGAGATTGATATGCGACTGGCGGGATTCGTAGGGATTCTATCATGCGAAATTTATTTCGAACTCATATTTTCTCCAAGTTTTTTTTTGTTTATTTATTTAATGATGTAATTATGTGGAATCGGCTACAAACGCGACCTTCAAATGACACAACGCTTTATACTATGATGGTTTTGAAAAAAAATCTATGCCAATACCTTCTATTTCACTTACCTAATATGGCCAATTTTTTTCTTTAAGGTAAAAAACTCCTCCAGTATATTATAAGGTCACCCAATTTTTAGCGTGAGGTGAAGAGCGCTGATTGATTGACTTATGGTCAAGTGTTTCACTGGAAAGAATGTAGAAGATTTGACAAAATAAGTTTAAAACGTGCGGAAGCATACCCTTCAAATAGGGTATTTGTAGTGAGCGAGGTCGCCCTCATATGCGCAGTCAATAAATGGTCTGTGCTCTTAATCTGCTACTTAATTTTTTATTATTATTACTTGTCATATCTTGGACCAATCCGAATGTCTAAATAGTCATGTGTCGTCTACAGCTGGACATGTTGGGGCGTGGGCTGGTGCGTCGCGAGGGCAACGGCGATAAGCAGCAAGTTAAAGGGCAACTATCCATCGCTGGATCACTAGAACTGTCGTACTACGCCAACACAGTAGTCGCTCATTATGCGGCGCCGGCCATATTGGGTGAGTGTTCATAGCTCCATCCTACTCCAACGCGTGCATGTTTCGATAAGTCTATACCACTCAGCCCGCATCAAACTAATTCGGAGAAGGATATCGAAAGAAGAGTGATTGCCGGTAATCAGGTGAATGGAGCACTGCATGCCTTTATGAATTTGTCCAAAAAGTTCGTCTGGCTGTTCATGGTGAGATGCTGGTTTCAACACTTATTTACGAGAGTGCTGGATATGACAGAAGCAAAATGAGAGTAGAATTAATGCAGTGGAAATGAGATCGTTGAGAAGTATGAGGACTTTTGAAATTTTTTTTTTTCTTTATTTATCCATAGAACATTATTTGAACAATCTTCACTATAAGACGCCTACGAAAACCTGTAAAGGTTTGTGTGTAGTGCGAATGAGGTCACTGACCCGCCACGTTATTAATTATTACAAAAGGTATGTAACGTAACTTAAATATCTAGATACATAAGATGATATGCGAAAGCAAGTAGGCATGTGTCTCTCTATCGAAATAAAATTTGTTGGAAAGGCACTTCCTACATAGTTCCATCTATAAAGTACTTCAATGCATTTTTACATTGTTTACATAGAATCGGGAATAGTGTAATTAGAGAGTTAAGCAGTGTGTCGACGTAGTGTCAATTGAAAAACGTATGCTGAGCTGGTTTTTGACATTTCGAGAGGATGAATGAAAGAAGACTAACGAAAGCGTTATACGAAGCGAATGTGGATGGTAGTGTTGGTAGGGGAAAACCACGGCGAATGTACCATGATCAAAACGGGGACGTTTAAAGAAAGGCCAAGTCAAGAGTACTCTAAACCGACGAGCATGTATGAACAACCTTATGAGAGTGAATTAAACAAAAAAAGATGTTAGTGGAAGTCTGTGGTCTCTGCCTACCCCTTCGCGAAACAGGCCTGACTTTATGTATGTATGTGACTAAATCGAAAATGTGAAACGTATTACTAGATCATATTTGGTTTGCAAAGGGTGATACAAAGTGAATGCTTAACGCATTATTGATAAAACTGGACTCGTCCTATAAGTGAAGTCTGTTCGAACTTTAATTCCACACATTTATAAAAAAAAAATGTAACAAGGAAAATGCAACAGCAATGTTAACAGCCTTGTTGTGTTCCGGTTGTCAGAGATAAGATAGCCAGCCCCCTAAATAAGATGGGGTTTCCATGTCAGTACGCTTCCACTTTCGGCCACATCTTCACTTAACATCAGGTGTGATTGAGGTCAAGTGCTAACCCATTATGCATAAAAAAAATGTGAAGTTGTCTGTCCATAACTGTTAACCTAAAATTTTTCAGCAACGGCACTAGAGAGCCTGCTGTGCCAGCCCAACGCTGACCAGGACGAGGTCCGCCATACGGATCTGATCGAGACCTCGCTGCAGCTGTGCGAGGTCCTCAGCCAGGAGTTCATCCTGTGCGCGCCGTGCCAGCGCATCGAGGAGTGTATGCTCAACGCTATCGACTCGCTCGTCAGTGACGACGTCATCATCAATACAAAGGTCGGTCGTTGATCTATAAAGTGTCATTCTATGGAACTTGCTATTTAAACAAACGACGATCTCAGATCTCTCTCGTACCTTCTTATTTTTTACTTTCGGTATTTTATTATTCGATATTAATAATAAATTAATAATAATAAATATCTTTGCACATACGCACAGCGCCATCTAGTTCCACACTAAGCAACTAGGCTTGTATTATAGATACCAGATGGTCGATAAACTACACAAATACATTTTTTTTTGTAAATAAATACATATATAAATTAAAAACATCCATAACTCGGGAACACATGTCTGTATTCATCATACAAACATATGCCCCTAGCGGGATTCGAACCTGCGACCTTTTGGTATAGCAGCAGAGTTTATAACCACTACACCAAAAACAGGTCGTCAAGTGACATGGTTTGACATAAGTTTACTTATACCTACCTATATGACGACCTGTTTGGTGTAGTGGTTAGCAACTCTGACCACTATACCAAAAGGTTGCGGGTTTGAATCCCCCTAGGGGCATATGTTTGTGTGATGAATATGCACATGTGTACCCGAGTTATGGATGTTTTCATTTATAATAAGTATTTACAAAAAAAATGTATTTATGTAGTATATCAACCATCTGGTATCCACAACACAATTGCTTACTGTGGAACTAGATGGCGTTGTGTGTATGTCTAAGGATATTTATTATTATTATTATAAGTAGTGTTATTCCTCTATGTTATAAGTAAAGAAGTAAGTAAGAGTCTGGCCCATCACTAGTAAATTCATTATTCAGAGACAATCAATATAGGGGTTTGTTTACATAGCAACTTCCAGAAAATGTTAGTTTACAACTTGTGCGCCTTTAACGCTATAATTTAAACTCTATCTGTTGTTTTTATAGGTAATTTATTTACTGACCTACGGCATTCTGTTGTGGGGAAATGCCGCGGACATAAATTGTATCTTTGTTCTGCAGAAACGAGCGGTTCGCGCGATTTACAAACTGGGCCCCAGAGTGTCTCTTAGGAATAAATTTAAAGAAATTAATATATTAACATTAGCATCGCAATATATTTACGAAAACTTAATGTATGTAAGGAAAAAAATAAAAATAGTGATATACATAATGTTAATACCAGATATAATAATAAACTTGCTGTTCATGTCAGCCGTTTACACAAAGTCATTTAAGGGGCAATGTATACGCTTTTATAATAAGGTTCCAGTGGACATTCAAAATTTACCTTTAAATAAGTTCAAAACTATACCAAAGGCTATTATAAAATTTCTGATTATCTGGATGATAAGCAAGCATGGACATAGACCGCTCGGCGATATTCAGTCTAATTATACAATATAATATAATAGTAACCCAAACTTATTTAAAAGAGCAACCCTTGAGCTTCTTGCTCGTTCTTCTCTGGGGAATCTGCTTTGCGAATGAGCAATAATGTCAATAATTTTAATATTAAGATAAAAAATGTGACGTTTTCAAGTGATAATCTTTATCCTACGAAATAAATATTTTTTGACTTTGACTTTGACTTTTAAATGTTTGCCAACAAATATTTCTATTTGTACTATTGTATGTGGCATATGTGTCGAGCGTCGGTGGCGCAGCGGTTAAGACGCGTTCTCCCAATTTGGGAGGTCCGGGTTCGATTCCCAGACTGGCCATGTACCAATGAGTTTTTAAATTTAATTACTTACGTGCATTTATCCGACTGCTCTTAAGCGGTGAAAGGAAACATCGTGAGGAAACCTGCATACCTGAGAAATAAAAATTCTAAGGCATGTGAAGGCCCCAACCCGCATTGGGCCAGCGTGGTGGACTATGGCCCATACTCCCCTCATTATATGAGGGAAGACCTATATCCCTGCAGTGGGATGTTTACGGGCTGATGATGATGAAATTATAGACAGGCAAATACAAATCCCGTAGGTTTCCGGATCATGTCCTGTCCTTTCAATTAATGATCGAATGTTATAGTGTTCTTTACATACCACACCCATTTCTACTTTAATAAAAACATTTACGATTTGTATATTTTTACAGGTAAACGACGGCTTAGATGAGCAGCGCTGGTCGCGGCGTTTCGCCAAGACCCTGGATGATGAAGACGACGAGTATGAGAGGCCTGACCCCGCGAGACACATCAAGTACAGGATATCCAAGCGGCCCGAAGCCATTGCGGAGAGGTAAACACAATTTCACATTTTAATATACTATATAAGCCTAGCTGCTTAGTGTTCGACCTCATCTTCACTTAACATCAGGTGTGATTGAGGTCAAATACCAACCCGTTTTACATAAAAAGTGTGGAACCAGATGGCGCTGTGTATGTACAAAAAAAAACTCCTCGGTATGTTCAAATTAGCATCGAAAGCTAAGGCCTTCGAAATCGAAAACTCACTCGCTACAAAGGTCTCTTTAGCACTAACGTTCGTCGAAGAATAAGAATAGTTTATTATGAACGCCACAACACGATACAAAAACAAAGAAGTAGTAAATTATAGCCAAAATAGTAATATAATTATGAAGAAGATCCCGACAATGCTGTCACGTGTTGCGGCGTGCACAAATGGGTTAGCACTCAGCTCATGCTGACGCATGCATGACGCACGGACGCCACGTGAGGTACAATAATGAGAAGAAGTATTCTGTCGATGTATGGTTTCTGTTTATCAGTATGAATCAGCTGTCTCGACAATGCATAAATTTCGAGGAAAGCTTACAATTTGCTATGGTAGGTACTGCTGCCTTCCTTTCCAACCATCGACATCCATATTCATCACTCTTTTAGTAACATTTAACTGCCTCCGTGGCTCAATGTAAACAACATTGGGTTTACGTTTCGGAGGTCGCGGGTTCGATCCCCAGCGGGGTACATGTTTAAGTACTCGATTTGGTTGGTAGTAGGGCATTTTAAATGTCCGCCTGGCTAGCTACCACCATCTTATCTAAATCTGCCGCCAAGCAGCAATGTTAATAGCATTGTTGTGTTCCGGTTGTCAGAGATAAGCTAGCCAGTCCCCCAAATGTGTTGGGGGGTTTCCGGTTCAGTACGCTTCCACCTTCGACCTCATCTTCACTTAACATCAGGTGTGATTGAGGTCAAGTACCAACCCGTTTGCATAAAAAAAAATGCGTTTCATCCATCCTCATAACATGTACATACCAAGCTAAACGGTTTCTTTTCAACTTTTCTGTCACGGGTGCCACTTTTAAACTCCCTCTTACATACTCATTCCTTATTTTATCCACCGCCGTCACTCCACTCAGCCATCTCGACATTCTCATCTGTATACAGGGCGTCCCAAAGTTATGGGACATGAAGGGGAAGTACCTTAAATATTGTAGATAGTGAATTTTGCTCAAAGAAGACTTTATGTTATTTTTAAAAGTTAGTAATTCTGCATTCATAGATTTTCTAAAAATTACTTGCTTCGGCTGGGAATCGAACCGACTTAAATGTGAAAAAAAAAACACCCTACTTTTATGATGCCAATCGAAAGAATAGCTAAAAAATAATAACTCTGCCTAAGTAACATAGTATTTTAAAAGAAAGGAACAACATAAAATGATTGAGTCAAATTTCAAGAAAGTTATTTATTGCCGACGACGTTCGAAAAGTAGCGATATTATCATTCCAAAGATAGCATTGATTATTCGTAAATAAGTACCCACTTCATAAAATCAACAGGCAGCGGGCTCATTAAAAGATTGGCGATTTGCGTAAAACAAGAGGGATCACATTTTGAGCATTTAATTAATTAATTTACAAAAAAATACCTACTTAATTGACTACGGCAGTTTCATGTATGTTTTTTATTTGATTAAAATGATTAATTTCACGTTGTTCCTTTCTTTTAAAATACTATGTTACTTAGGCAGAGTTATTATTTTTTAGCTATTCTTTCGATTGGCATCATAAAAGTAGGGTGTTTTTTTTTTCACATTTGAGTCGGTTCGATTCCCAGCCGAAGCAAATAATTTTTAGAAAATCTATGAATGCAGAATTACTAACTTTTAAAAATAACATAAAGTCTTCTTTGAGCAAAATTCACTATCTACGATATTTAAGGTACTTCCCCTTCATGTCCCATAACTTTGGGACGCCCTGTATAGTGACCCTATCAGCGAAACCAACGGTTGCGGGTTCGAATCCCGCGACGGGTAAATGTTTGTGTGATGAATATGAACATTTATTCCTGAGTCATGGATGTTTATATCAATATTTATGTATGTTTATCCGTTATCTAGTATCCATAGTACAAGCTTTGCTTAGTTTGGGACTAGATGATTGGTGTAAGTGTCCGAAATATTTATTATTATTATTATCTGCTGCATGCAATTTTCTTTCATCATACATTACTCATGCGTTCGAGATTGCAATATCGATAGACATTAGTATATATAATGAATGTAAGAAAAAATCTAGAATCGTTTAAGAAAAATAATGATATACGTAATGTTAATACCAGATCTAAAAATAAACTTGCTGTTCATGTCAGCCGTTTACACGAAGTCACTAAGTCATTTAAGGGGCAATGTATACGCTTTTATAATAAGATTCACGTGGACATTCAAAATTTACCTTTAAATAAATTCAAAACCATCATAAAACAGACAATAATTACCAAAGGCTTATTATAAAATATCTGACTATCTGGATGATAAGCAAGCAAGGACATAGACCGCTCCGCGATATTCAGTTGAATTATACAATATAATATAATTGTAACCCAGATTTATTTAAAAGAGCAACGCTTTTTCTTGCTCGTTCTTCTCTGGGGAATCAGCCTTGTGAATGAGCAATAATGTCAAAACTTTAATGATAAGATAAAAAATGTGACGTTTTCAAGTGATAATTTTTATCCTACGAAATAAATATTTTTTGATTTTATCTCATTCACACTTATATGCGAGTACAAAAGTGACAAATCTATTTATGTCTATTGACAGTGAAATTTCGAATGTGCGAGAATCTGGGTCCGTCTTATTCATAGATGATTATCACAATTTTTTATCTTTACGTGTACGTGTGTGTGTGTGCTGTCCGCAGACGGCGGCTGGTGCTGACGATCCGGCCGCTGCTGGAGGCGTACGCGGCGACGTGCCGTCACGTGACCACCGGCTCGCAGAAGGGCCTCGTTAAGGGCGCCCTCGACGCTCTCACCGACGACTTCACGCAGAACAAGATGCTCTACGGTGAGATTGACACTTGAGAACATGTATTGATGCCATGTTCCCAACTTTGACATCGACTTTTGTCACGTGACTCAAAGTGAACACTGTCATTATCCCACCGGTCCCAATTTATTTGAAGTCGCTTTTTGTTTATGCACAATGGGTACAGCATTTGACCTGAATTACACCTGATGTTAAGTGAAGATGAGGCTGTAGCGAGGTTGAACAAAGACTAGCTTTGAATAATAAATGCAGCGGATTGCACATACAATAGTTTTATTAGTTTGTAAGGAATTTTTGGATACCATGACAAGCAAGACATAGACAAACAGTAGAGTAAATAAATATCAAAAGAGTTGTTATAGATATATCTAGTTTATGTCTAAAGAATATAAACTTAACACTCCCACTATATCTAGAAAACAACTGAAAACTAACTACCTTAGTTAACATTAAGTGACGTCAAACATAACTAACCGAATTAGTGAATTAAATTTAACTTTCGGTAACGGTTTGGTCAGAACATCAGCTAATTCAAATATATTTATTAATATATATTTATTAATTCTTATGGTACATTAAAACATAAAATCTACATAATAATGCTTAATTTCAACTGTAACACTAGTGCCTGAACTAGGAAAATCCTGTGTTTCAGGCGAAGCTAGGGCTTCTGTGACTAAAAATAATATAATATAATCATATAGATATAAGCTAAAAATCTATAAATAAAGTAGATATACAGAATAAATCTATGCTTAAAGATTACTTCAAGACAGTCAATAACTTCTCTGTATCCTCGTAGGTCAAATTTTGAAGAAAATCTTGTAGTAATTTCTTATTATGACTGTAGGTAAGGTGGTACATGGCAATTTTTGCATTTAATCTATTATAAAGAAGTGGTCCTAGGAACACGTAAAATCTAGATGAAAATGCATGTTTTGTTCCTGGGTTGTTAGGGCAAACTATATCGTTTCGTCTTTTGTTAGTAATTTCAGTGCTATATGGAAGACTTCTGTGCTTTTTAAGTACGATATTTGTTATAAATAATTGTCGGATTGTTAATACTTTACAAGATTTATAAAGAAGATCAGTGGGGTAGAGAAATGAACGAAAAGTAGAGACCTTTAGAATCGCTCTTTGCGCTCTCTCTAGCGTCAGTAATATTGTTTTAGCTGCTCCGCCCCAAGACGTAATGCAGTAAGTCAATAATGATTGACATAAAGCAAAGTATACCTGCCTAATTATTTTTGAATCTGCGATTGTGCGTAATTTTTTAAAAACAAAAATCAGTTTCCGGATTCTGCCAGTTAGAGTCTCTATGTGTTGCTTGAATGAGAGAGTTTCGTCGACTACAATACCCAAATATTTTATCTGGCTCTTGATGGCGATGACTGGGCACTTGCACATTACATTTGTTAAGTTTTCACATTGATGTGCATACAGTTTCATGTTAGAAGGGGCAGACTTACGCATGGAAAACTTGATGTAATTCGTCTTATCCGCATTCAATGTTAAGAGATGACGTTGTAGCCATTTATTTACAACATTAAAGCCTAATTGTGCATATTTGTAGACTTCTTGTTCTGAATTAGCAGAAAATAGTAGGGCAGTGTCGTCGGCGTATGATACAATTTTGCCATGAGTTAATTTTAAATTACACAAGTCATTTATGTAAATCAAGAACAAGGTAGGGCCTAAAATACTTCCTTGGGGAATTCCAAAATTGGTATTTTTTTGGTCAGAGCTAAGAACATTGCCTATTTTTACGCATTGGGTACGCCCGTCTAGATAGTCCGCGAATAATTTAAGCTGGGTGCCTCTAATACCTTCGGTTTCAAGCTTGTGCAATAGTATGGGAATGGAAACGGTATCAAAAGCCTTAGCAAGGTCAAGGAATATTCCTATTGTCTGATTCCCACTGTCTATTTCCTGCACCAAATGGTCAGTTAGTTCGTGCACGGCATGAGCCGTTGATAGTTTTGGTCTAAACCCGAATTGCATTTTCGACAGAATCGATTGTTTTTCTAGATACTTGATAAGTCTGTTGTTTATAATTTTTTCTAATATTTTGGATATCGAGGGGAGTATCGAAATAGGTCTATAGTTCTTTACTTGGTCCTTATTACCAGATTTATAAATCGGAACAACTACTGCTTTTTTCAGACATTTAGGAAAGACTCCTTCAGACATGCATTTTTGGAAAATATATGTTAGTGGCGGGACTAGGATATGCTTGAAATGTTTTAGTATTTTATTTGATATATTATCCCAACCGACTGCACAGTCCTCTTTAAGACTCATAATGATCCTTTCTACCTCGGCTTCGTCAGTGTCAAGCAACACAAACGATTTTTGAGAACAGCTAATAGTTAATGGCTTGTTTGTGGGGGATGTGCGCAAATTAATTTGTTGTTCTGCCAAAGTTTTTCCTATGTTTACAAAGTAATTGTTTGCGTTATTTGCAGCTGTCAGCTGGGATGAGTGTGCTTGTAGTAACCCTGAAGATGATTCATGCAATTTGGTCGTATATGTTGCCGTTTTAATATATTTCCAAATCTTTTTACTGTTTGTTCCAGCCTTTTCTAATTCATTTTTATCGTAATTGATTTTGACTTTCTTAAGGAGGTCATTGCAAAAGTTGCGATATCTTTTATATGATAGCTGTAGCATTGAGTTTTCCGGGTTAGATTTAGCCCTCATATGTAGTTTATCTCTATGTCTCATACAGCGGATTAGCCCTGGCGTGATCCAGGGTTTGATGTTATAATTTTTATTATTTATAGAGACGCTACTAGTATTTGTCACAATTGCATGCTGAATACTTTTTACTAAGTACAACATACTTCTATCCGCGTCAGCAGAATTGTAGACTGGGTCATAGTCGATGTTACATAAGTCTTTTTCAAGTGAGTTCATATTAGTTTTAGTAATTGTATGAGTGCGACAAACCTTAGGTAATTTACAGTTTAAGGTTAGTAGGACAGCCTGATGATCGGTTATTGTCGAGTTAGTAACTAGTGCAAGTGATGGTAAATTGGTTTTAAGAATTATATGGTCCAAGCACGAGCCGCTTTGATGCGTGGGAAGCGTGTGCGCGGGGATTAAGCCGTGAAAGGAGCATAGGTTGAGGTACTCATGAGCAGCGGGATCGCAACTGCCTGGGAGAATGTTTATGTTTATATCCCCTATTAATATAATATTTTTAAAAGATGACAAGTTTTGCAGTGTGTTGTTCAGTGAGTGGATAAAGTTATTTAAATTTTTAAAAGAAGGGGGTCTGTATATTGCTAATATTGCAGTATCTGAGCCTATTTTGATTTGCAGTCGATTGCAGTCTTGTATATTTGGTTCATTGACGGCAATATTCTTTACCAGATTATTTCTCACATATATTACCACCCCGTCATTTTGACTGTAATTTAACTTGCTGCTGTATAGACTATATCCTGGTAGTATTGGTAAGGCAGTAACCTTAGTCAGCCAACACTCGGTTAAAACTATAATGTCACAGTTTACATCTAGTCTTTGTTGGAGAGTTGCAAAATTATCAAAATTCTTTAAAATACTACGTATATTTTGGGTTATTACTGTTAGTGGATTATTAAAGCAGGAAAGATATTGTTTGCAGTTTTCTAACTCACACGCTTTTGACTCGGATACAGAGAAATTGTCTAAGTCACGAATTAAATTATCTACCATAATATAAGATTAAAAGTAAAATAAGTAAAAAAAAAAGTCTAAAAATATGTGATAACTGACCGGCGCTCTTAGGCGCCTTCATAATCTATTGTATTGATATACCTTTTTTCAGCCATTTTTTTAGCGGGGCATTCAGTATCACCTGTTTTATGATTGCACGGCTTTTTAAAGTGCAAACACGTTGCGCATTTTGGTGTCTCTGCCTTCTTCGTACAGTCCTTAATCGAGTGACCTAATTCGGCGCAGTGGCCGCAGGTGACTGAGGTCTCCCGACATGTCTTGGCTGCATGTCCATACTGCTGGCATTTAAAACATCTGGTGACCAGAGTAAAATCTCTCACAGGGCATGAGGACCAGTTTATAAATACTCTGTCTTTCGTAATAAGAGCCTTTCGAATATGTGCCGGTACTTCTATAATATAATTACAGGTCTCGGCGTCCCTCTTTCCAGACTTGTGGCTTAACTTAATAGAGGTCAAAAATGTCTCAAGTGTGGTATCTTGTAGTTTGTCGGCTAAGTTTTGTTGGTATATGCAGTGGAAAACCTCTGTTTCTTGCATAGTAGAGGGCACTCCGATAATTATAATTCTAGGTTTCCGTTTATGGGGCTCATCAACGGTAAAGCCAGAAGTGGTTAGCTGCACGGACTGCTTCAGCTTCTCGATGTCGTCTTTGGTGTCTGTGCTGATGATAACGCCGCCGTTTCTTGTCTTGCGTAAACCTCTCACGTGTAGCTTCATGTTTCCAGGTTTAATTATTTTTTGAACAAGGCTTTTGGTCTCCTCACTTGATTTCAATTTGTCATTTGGATAAATTGCAATAGATTGGACATTGCTTGGTTGGACAAAATTGTTAGTGCTTTTTTTAACCATATCGGCGAAGGAAACTGTTCCGATGTCAGGTTTTGAGGACTCTTCTATGCTTTTCTTAAGGTCTATTAGTCGCTGAGACAAGTCTTGTTTATCCTTAAGGGCTTGAAGAGTAATATGGCTCTGAATAGTTTTTTGTTTAAGAGCCTGGTACTGCACTGCCATTTGAGATGCTCCGTGACCCACTTTTCGGCACAAGTTGTTAATTTTCAATTTTTGATCGGAATTAAGTTTACCTTCGGCTGAGATAGAGCACACTTCGTTCAGGCACTGTTCAATGGTCTTCATCCAGTTCTGTATTTCAGCCGTCGACACCATTTCAGGGCCTACTTCTTCAACTTGGTTTGGTGATTGGCAACGGGGTGGGGGCGTGGGCGCGGGCGTGCATGGCGGGCTCCGGCGTATTAAGGTACTCCGGTTAAAGGGACTGCCTTCCATATTTATATTTTGAATAGATTGTTATTCACTGCACATTGTATTCACTATTTACATAGAACGCGTGTAAACTGGGTAACTAGGTCACATACGCTTCCGTACGTGTTTAATATTATTTTTAGTAATTAATCGACACGTCCGTTTAGACCGAGTGTGCGTTCCAATTCCAATTGATGGTTACTTGATACAAACTTTATATCAATTGCATTTTTAGTAAATTGTTCTCTGATATAATGATATTTTATATCTATGTGCTTACTTCGTTTGTGAAGAACAGGATTTTCAATTATCTTAATGGCACTCTGATTATCCATGTAGATAATTGTTGGATCATTACAACATTGACCTATATCACTCAAAAGTTGTCTAAGCCAAACAGCTTCTCTACATGCCAATGAAGCTGCAACGTATTCAGCTTCTGTAGTAGATAGAGACACAGTTGATTGTCTTTGACTTGTCCATGTTACTGGTCCTCCCATCAAGAAAAATATATAACCAGAAGTAGATTTTCGTGAATCCAGATCTCCCGCAAAATCAGCATCTGAATATCCATAAATATCCGTGTTATCCACTGGTATATACAATATTCCATATTCCTTAGTTTCTCGTAAATATCGAAGCACTCGCTTCGCGGCAACCCAATGCCTGTTATCATAGCAGTTCAAATATCTACTAAGAACTCCCACCGCGTATGCAATGTCGGGTCTCGTAGTTATGGCTGCATAGATTAGGCTTCCAACTAATGATCTGTAAGGTATATTATTATCAGACTCAGCTTTTACCTTTGTTAATTGACAATTAGGATCAAAAGGAACTGACACAGATTTTGCTTCACTCATATTAAACGTTTTCAATAAATATTCTATATACATTTTCTGGTGTATAAAAATAGTTCCGTCAGCTTCATTTATTCTGATATTCATACCCACATATACTGAGGGATAGTTAATAGTAAGCTTGAACTTCTCTTGAAGTCTCTCAAGTATGAAATCTATGGCGTCATCACTCTTACTCATTATCAATCCGTCATCAACATATAGAATAAGGAATACGGTCTCATTTTCAATATTTCCTGTATATACACATTTATCTGCAGACGTAGAATTCAATCCTAACTCTTCTAAGTAGTGACAGAACTTCTCATACCAACATCTTGGAGCTTGTTTCAACCCATAGAGAGATTTCCTTAGTCTACAGAATAGATTATCTGGTACTTCTAAACCAAGAGGTGGCTTCATGAAAATCTGTTCTTGTAAATCTCCATAAAGAAAGGCAGTCGTGACATCAAATTGTTTCATTTTAAAACTATACTTAACAGCCGCTGCTAGTAACACTCGAATAGAGTCATATCTGACTGTAGGGGAAAAAGTTTCCTTATAGTCCAGACCATACTTCTGTGAACATCCTCTAGCACATAGTCGCGCTTTGAAACGAATTGATGGCGACGTCTTTATTCTAAACACCCATTTAGATGATATAGCCGATTTACCATGTGGTAATGGTGTAAGCTCCCACGTTCCATGGCTATTTAAAGCTTGCAATTCCTCTACTACAGCTTTCTCCCACTGTTTCTTCTGTGGGCTCTTCATAGCCTCTTCATAGGTATCAGGTACAATAACCTCGCTGATATTTAATTCGTAACACTTCTTCGTATTCTTCCTAGGCCTTAAATTATAGTGATTTGGTGTCGTCGATACTATTTTCTCCCTCTCGTCGTCACCAGATCTACAATCTAGAAATGGAAGTTCATTTATTCCGTTTTTCTCTTCCAGTCGTGTTTTACTTTCTATTTGTTCTATTTCTTCCGATTGCTTTTGCTCTAATTCTTTGTTCAATGTAATTTTGACCACATTCTTCTGTATAATCGGATTACTATATTCATTGAACACAACATTTCGGGAGACTTTTACCTTCTTGGTTGATAAATCGAACAGACGATAATTGTTATCTTCATAACCAACTAGAATTAATTTCTGTGACTTCTGTTTGAGTTTCGTTCTTAATTGATCAGGTATATGCATAAATGCATCCGAACCAAAAACACGAATATGATCAAGTTGTGCTTTCTTGCCTGTCCACAATTGAAATGGTGTAGAACCTGGGGCTTGAGTAGTCGGTGTTCTATTCAGAATATACACTGCGCAATTGACTGCTTCAGCCCAAAGAAACAAGGGCAAATCTTTAGCATACAACATAGACCTAGCGCTTTCAACAATTGTGCGCATATCACGTTCAGCTCGACCATTTTGTTCCGGTGTATACGGCGCAGAAGTTACAAATTCGATACCTTGAACTTTAAAATAATTAATGAACTTAGCATTTTTGTATTCTGTACCATTGTCACTATGAAACATTTTTATATTTCTACCATACCTTGTTCTAATCTGATTACAATATTCTTTAAAACAATCAAAAACATCACTCTTATTTTGTAAAAAGAATACTACTCTATATCCAGAATAACCATCCTTAAAAAGAACAAAATATTTAGAACCATTCACAGAGGCTTCAGACATTGGTCCACAAACATCGCTATAAATAATGTCACCAGGTGCCTTCGGTTCAAAGTGAGATTGTTTTTTAAAAGGTAACTTGTGTTGCTTACCATACACACAAGCTTCACAAAAGAAATCAGAAACTTCTTTCTTTGAATTGACACTGACACAAGTGTCTTTATTCATACTTTTTAAAGTTTTTATGTTTATATGACCTAGCCTCTCATGCCATAGTTTCAAACTGTCAACGGATGATATGACGTTGACTTCATTTTGCATGACTGATGTAAACAACATAGTATACAAATTATTCTCTTTACGATCAGCAAACGCATGCAATTGTCCATTTTTATAAATTTCAGCACTACTGTCCTTTTTTACAATAACAAAACCTTTACTTGTTAGAACTCCCTCAGAAATTAAGTTCCGTCGTAGTTCAGGTACATATAAAACGCGATTAATTACGGAGTCATACCATCGACCGTCAACGAACTTTTTGATTTCAATATCGCCTTCACCGCACACTTTAAGCTCTACCGCATTGCCTAATTTCACAACGCTCATACTTGCTTGCGGATCACGGAGTTCCTTAAACAGCTCCTTCTGGAACGTCATATGAGCCGACGCGCCACTGTCCAGAATCCAGTTTGAATCCGTCGAATTATTCAGTGTATGAACAAAGGCTGAGTAATTACTCTGTGTACTAGTGTCGGGAGTAGTAGAAGAATGCCCTTTCAATCGACAATCTCTTGATAAATGACCTTTCTTCTTACAATGAAAACACGTAGGCCTCCACTTCGTTTTATTGGGCCGTTTTTGGCTTGTTGTAGCAGCTAGTGCAGTATCAGTATCCTCCTGACTAGATCTCGCCTCTTCGTCGAGTAAACGCGCTGTCAGATTGGCGATAGTCTGCTTACTCTCATCAAGCGACAACCATGCTTGACGAAAATATGAGTATCTCGAAGGAAGACTGCTGATTATCTTAGTGATAACGGCGGCATCACTTAGTTTCTCGCCGATTTCATTTAAACGTCGTGCTAGCGACTCACACTCATTTATGTGATTAGAGATAGATGAACCAGGCTGATATTTAAAGTTATAGAACTTTTCATGTAAGAGCATTTTGTTCAGCTCTGATTTCTGCTCGTAAATAGAGTCAAGCTTCTTTATTATCTCAAACGCAGTTTCCGAGTTCTCTATTAAAGAAATTTGCTTGAACTCTAAACTTGACGTAATGATACACATTGCTATTGCATCATTCTTACTATAGGCGACTTTTTCTTCTGCAGTGGGCATGTGCTTACTAACGATGTGCTCATAGATGCCTTTCGCTTTTAATGCACATGTAATCTGAAACTTCCACTGGCGATAGTTCTGCCCATCAAATTTTTGAATGTATGTAGCTTTTTCGTCCGCCATGATATCGTAGTACTTCAGTTCTTAGGTGACGTCTAATGGTGATATCGAAATTCACTCGCGCCTCTGAGTACTTACTCTTAACAAAAATATAACCACTTTCGTGCCAACTGCAAGGGTCCCATAACCTGTAGCGAGGTTGAACAAAGACTAGCTTTGAATAATAAATGCAGCGGATTGCACATACAATAGTTTTATTAGTTTGTAAGGAATTTTTGGATACCATGACAAGCAAGACATAGACAAACAGTAGAGTAAATAAATATCAAAAGAGTTGTTATAGATATATCTAGTTTATGTCTAAAGAATATAAACTTAACAGAGGCCGAAGGTGGACGCGTACTGACGGAACCCCGTCTTATTTGAGGATCTCTTATAACCGGAACAGAACAATGCGATTAACATTGCTGGTTTGCGGCAGACTGGATAAGATGGTGGTAGCTAGCCAGGCGGACATTTAAAATGCCCTACTACCAACCAAACCGAGTAATAAACATGTACAGATCGAACCCGCGACATGCGAATCGTAAACCCTAGTTGTTTGCATTGAGCTGCGGAGGCTGTTTTTCTTCCAATCTGTCAGCATTTACCTCACCATTCACACCCTTTTCGATCATATCATCCCTCACACAATTCATCCATCTTTTCCGTGGTTTTATCCAATCATCTTCATAACATGTCCATGCCAAGCGATTTCTTTCAAAGTAAACAATGTATGGTTTACAAAACGGGGATCGCAGATTCGAGTCCCAGCTGGATACATATTTAGTACCCGGTTTGGTAGGTGATAGAGCATTTATAAACGACCGCGTGGTCAGCTTCCACCATTTTATCTAAGTCTGCCGCTAAGCAGCTATATTTATAACATTGTGCCGGCTGTTATAGATAAAATAGCCTGTCCCCCCAAACAAGTTGGGGGTTCCAAATGAGCGCGCTTCCACCTTCGGCCTCTTCTTAACTTAAGTCTATTAAGTATGTTGTGCATAAAAAAAACCTTGAGATGCACACCTAATATTGTTCAGCCACTTCTAAATCGTTGTTTCATATAGAAACATCGCATTCTTATAAAGGCTATTATAAAATTTCTTATTATTTATACGATATGAATGTATGGACATGAACCGCTTGGCGATATTCACTCTGTTATTTTTTCTTTGCTTTTTCGAATCATAAATTGTTGAGCTACCCTGAGTTTCTTGCTCGTTCTTCTATGAGGGGTGGGCTTTCCGAATGAGCGGTAATTGTATGTCATGACGTTTCCAGATCTTATTTTTATAACTTTCGAAATAAAACTTTTTTGATTTGATTTATGCAACTCTTGACAACATAATAAAGCACCATCGAGCGGGTATGATGATGGAGGTGGTAGGTGGTCATAGGACCAATGGCTAATAGAACAGGGCAATGAGTTTGGGCTCGTTACTTCTTTTAGTGAGTCCTTTGTTTGTATTGTCACCAAATAAGTTTTTTTTTTTAGTTTAATAAACTATACTTTACAATTTTTTAGGTGAAGCGGTATCTACCGACGCTATCCGCAACTGTCTTCGGTTACTAAAGCAATGGGGCGTCATCGAGATGTACACAGAGAACCGAGACAGACGCGTTCGCATCTGCGCTCCATACGACAATCAAAACAACCTCAACGACATATGCGAGAACGTCTACAAATTTAACATGGCCTCGCCCCTACTCAACTTGTGACCTAAAACGCGTTTAACCAAAGTGCAATACGGTGTTAACGGATTTAAGTAAAATCGACGCCATTTTGTTAAATGATACATAAACAAAATAGCGGCGGCGTGGTTAATTGACTTGTTAGTGATATCAGTGATGTGTTACTCGTTAAAGACTTAAATATAGACGCGGAATTGTGGTGTTGTGTGTTTGGGCTAGCATTTGATATTAGAAGGCATTGTAATTAAAAACCATATATGGTTGATTGAGTAATTCATGCATCGGTTGAGACATGATTATGTTTTGAAATATTACGGAAAAGTTAGTATAAAACAAAGGTCCATACGAAAACAGCCTTAGACACACTTCTAGACACAATTAAAAGCTAATAATACAATAATTGTCTATTTGGTGACTGAAATTGACGCAAATCAAAAGTGAAAGTCATCGAACATTGGTTGTGGGTGCGTGTGTATGACAAGTGACGTTGAATCATTGTTTCCAGTGATTAAAGACTCTTTAGGACTTCAAGTTGTGATATAGTATAAGCAATTTGGAATGTAGACTATTGGGTCTAACGTCAGTTATAAAGTCGATTGTCCTAATTATATTTTCCAGTAATTCTGTCTGATAAAATCTCACTGTCAATATTTTAATCAATCGCACATTATCTGACGATAATGATGTTCAAATTTCGTTGATTAGGCATTGAATGACTAAGTTGTTGACATCCTTTACATGTGAAGGAGAATTGTTGAAAATTTTATGTATTTAGAACTATCGAAGTTATGACAAAAGAAGACCCTGTAAATAATGATTTATTCAAACCCCATTTAACGTTAAGGATTTCTTGCGTTGCCAATTTAAATAAGAGTATGTAACTGGAGTCTCGTTTGGAGTACAACAAGTTCATAAAATCGTTTTAATTTGCTCTATTATATGCTTTGTAAAACCAAAACGAAAGAAGTAAATATGTAATTGCCAATGTATACGGAATGTCGCGTATTATAATGGCTAGCATTGTTTAAAATTAATGATTTGCGAATCTTTACAGATGAGGTGTTTTCAGAAAAGAAAAATACAAAGAGCGTAATAGATGGCGTTCAATAGTTGCTATCAGAAAGTTGAACGTTAATCGAGAAGACTCATTGATTTGTTAGGTGATTACTACGCCATCTAGTATGTGCTGTGAACAATTTAAAGAAAATTCCTCATTGACGCGTAATTAGACTCGTCGGAAGATGGCGGGAGTCCAAAACGAAAACTTTCGTTTATTTAGGCAAGCTTGATTTTAATTCTATAATTTAAAGTACCTACGTTTTAAGATCAAACGTTGTTTATGACAATTTATAAAACAATATGCGCATTATAGCGTCGTTTCGCACTGTATTTAACTGTTTTATGCGTGCCAATATTGTTGTCGAATAGAATATGGACTTACGGCATTTGTTGGCGTCGCAAGTTTACGACTGCATAAGGATCTTGTTTACGTGCTGTTTTCTAAGTTAGCGTACATTAATTTTAAGACAAATTAAAATAATAGATTTTACAGTTTTTCATACATTAAACTTTGACACCTGTAAGGAATTTGAGAGTCGAAGAGTAAAGTTTGAATCTGTCTTCTATGCAATGAAATGATATTGTTGATTTGACAGAGTTGAATTTTTTACAATTCTGAAGTTTGTATTCATTGTCTGTGGATGGATTTGGCTTCTTTCATGTCTCTTAGCGCCAGTTGGGAGGTTTTGCTCAAATCTATAAGCTTTTTCATGAGCGCATGGACCTTGACAAAAGACATTAGTGATAATAACTGACACGTGTTCTCTCTCAAGTAAGACTTATATTCTTTGCAAGTTTCAAGTTATTTTTAGTATGTTAGCTATAAGGTTTTGTATGTATGTGCGTATGCTCAAAGATTGGAGCCAAAAATATAATGTTATTTATAAAATATGCTGCTATCGATCTGTGATCTTGTCTTATGCAATACTAGTTTGAAAGTGTAAAAAATAGGAGAACAAATTGTAATAAAAAAGCTTTTACTCTTGCTTCTTACACTTTGTGGCTATTTTGTAGAGTAAAGATGTTTATATTTTTAAATTAAAGTATCGTAGGACACAGTTCCTTGTATTTGGTGATGTTTGAAAACTTTGTCCTCCTCTATGTACACCATCGTTATTTGCTTCAAGGTTCTCTAGAAGCGCTTCTCATACCTAACGCCATTACGTAGCAGAGCATCTACTTGGTTAAACCAACGTACGGCGTCGCCGGTGGTATGAAAAACGCTTACACGGTGATCTCAGATTGCAACAAAGGACTTTAAATGTGTTACTTTATGGCTATTAAATGAATCCTATAGTCTCTTTTCCATTAGAAATTGGCCATTTATACTGGTCTAGGTGCTTGCTTAGTAATCCCAAATTTATTATGTTAGTCCATACACTGTGAAATGCCTCGTAAAAACTTGATAAGAAATTACCTAAGCGAAAAGTCAGCTAAATCTTACCAAGTAGTTACTATGAGCTATAATTCTTATGCATAATCTTTTAGTAAACAATAGAATTGATAACGAAAGAATTTATTTGCCTGTATTGTACTTTTATACTTTTATTATTCATACAGAAACGTAAGCAATGAAAAGACTTATTCGTACAGGCTATTAGAAAAAATTGGAAAAAACTACGGTAGTACCTCGGGTATTTTAAGCATAAGTGTTTATTTACCAACTGAATTTCACTGTCCAAGCCCGAATGACTCATAGATTATATACCTAGTGATATAAGATTCATTTTACAGCTATAAAGGGTATATACAAGTAGGTACGGTGTTCTGACTAGCCTTTGACATTTGCATGTTTTATATTACTACTCTCAAGTTGACGATTACTTTGTTAAAAGGCTTGAAAGGAACAAAATAAGATTGAATAAACCAGTCTTTACATAATTGTCGTCTTTTATTGGCCCGTAATATAAATATCAGTGATCTTCCACTCCCCCTATATGTGAATTGGAGGTGAACAACGCGTTCCTTACCCATATGTTTGTCTTTATTCACACATATACCCGAATTTAGTAGTAGTAGTAGAAGTAGCGTACGGGCTTGTGGCCCTTTCGGCGGTTTCTTTCACTGTCCACCTGAGGAGACCGTTTCGTGGGAAACCTTTTACTCGGCGATCTGGTGGGCGGGTGTAGTACGGTGCGATCCCCACGAGATGTTCGTGTCTCGAGTTGTCGGCACGGTCGTACATTACACGGGCAAGGAGAGTGATATAGTTGTCCAGTCCTTCCCAGTGAAGATCGCGCTGTATTGCGTTAGTGATCACGCGCAGCGATATGTTTTCCTGCGCGCGGAGTCTTTTCTTGTGGCTTTCTGGTAGCAGGGCGTACTATGCGACCGCAGCTATGTTTTGAAAATCCCCAGTCTGCTGCGCAGGGGCAGGCTGGAGGTGAGGACTGGATTCAGCAGCGCGCGGACAGTCTTCACGCTCTGTACAACGTTGCCGCATGGTGTCTCATCGTGAGTCCCCTGTCGATTGTAACGCCAAAGTATTTGGCGGTGGCCTGCCATTCAATGTCCTGACACTGGAGTCGCAGCGGTGGCAGCCTGAGACATCTACCGGTTATCAGTGCCTGCGTTTTTCCGACGTTCACCGACAACCTCCACTTGGAGAGCCAGTCCGGGAGGGCGTCTAGCGTGGGCTGCAATTTGGTGGCTGCGGCGTGAGAGCTGCTTAGGGACGAGGAGTAATTTGCCGCGTCGTCCGCGAACAGCGCCTGGTGAACTGGCCCTACCACCGGAATGTCGTCAGTGTAGAGTGCGTAGCAGATCGGTGAGAGGCAGGATCCTTACGGGACTCCGGTTTGGATTTGGATTGGGCACTCTGATGACGTGGCCTCTTCTACTGCCACGGTGAACTTCCAGTTCTGTAGGAAGGACTTTAAAACTGCCAACAACCGTCTGGGCGTCGACGTTTGCGTCAGTTTGTGTATCAATCCACACCCTGTTGAAGGCCTTTTCTATGTCCAGGAATACTGCGATGCCGTATTCCTTTTTACGGGAACTCGCCGCCAGGAAATGAGTACCCTGGTTAGTTGGAGCGTGGTGAAATGTTCTTCCCTGAAACCAAACTGTTCCGGTCTTAGGACAATATTGTCTTTTAGCCTGGTCAACAGCAACCTTTCGAAGACCTTGGAGATGGTGCTGAGGAGGGAGATTGGAAGATCCTATTGAGGTCTTGGATTTACCGGACGTACTCTTCGTCGTCGGTTGGGTTGGGCCGGAACTGTTTGGCCAGGCATTCGGCGAAGATCTCCGCCCTGTCCTCAGCCTTGTACGTGGGGGTGCCGGTGCTATCTGTGAGCGGTCTGATCGCATCCTTTGTATTACCCAGCTGGCGGCATAATCGATGAATTGGATTTGGAGACCACGATGTCCAGGACGTGTCCGCCTTTTAGGAGGATTCGGCCAAATTTGGTGGTGGTGGAAGAGTTGCAGGCCGTGTGCTTTTGCATTTAGGTCGCTGGCCAGGATGGTGGGCGTCGGCGACGAAAGCAACTCGCGCAGCTCTGCCACTCTGAACTCCTCCGATGGTGGCTTGTAAATCGCGAAGAGGCGGAGGTCGTTGCAGGCTGCAGGTGTTTCGCTGATGAGGAACATGTCGACACTCTGTTCCCGTGCGAAATGTTGCAGTAGCTGGTGCTGCCCCTTCAGCGATTGGGCGGTCCAGTGTACAACCATCAGTGTCTTAGCCATTGGGCTGGAGGTTCTTTAAGGCTTCGCTGAGGGTGGTGTGGCTTTTGGGGAATTTAGGTGGGGAAGGCTTATATTTACAGGATTACTTTATTCCCAACGTCACTGACAGACCCACCAGTCTGCGTAGCATGACATGACGCTGATGGTATGACGCTACGTAGGAGTAAGAGTGGGATAGTAGTATATTTGGTCCAAGTGAATGAGCGGGGCGATAAACGTATATCGCGCCTGTGTCATGCTACGTGGGCTGGCGACTGGTGGGGCAGATCGGAAGTATGGCTCATGAGATTTTAAGGCGCGTACCCACTCCGACGGCCTCACCAATTGTATATTTAACACGCGATTTAATAAAATTATGAATGAAACAACTTGTCCTACTAGATCACGAACAACGAACAGTTCTGTCGTCCAGCAATAACTAGATTAATGTATTTCTCTAGCCCATTGATAGGTGACTATGGATATGACTATTTAGGTAGGTGTCAAAATAAAACACACATTTTAAAATCGATAATTCATTTTTATTCAAATTAATAAGGAATAGTTCTTCTATAATACAAATTTTATAAAGCTATATCAAAAACAAGGAAAGGTTCCGATAGCGTCGTCTCCACACATCAACATCACAGACTAAGTTTTAATCATACAAATAAAATATACTTACACTAAGCAATCCGTTTGAATTTTTTATATGCATTTTATTCTCGAACTATAATCTGGAGGTTATTTCATCACGTTTTCAGGTTTTCTAGTCCATTATGTTAATGAAATGTACATTTTGAAATCTACAATTCTCAATTTATCAAATTAAGACCTCGTCAAAGGTAGCATATAATAATATAGATCACGATGTCATGTACATAATAATGTAGATCACATATGGTGTCGCCACTTGCAAGAGAGCGGGACACTTACAGGACGTGATCAAGTCCGATCTAATAACAGTTTTACGTGTATGGCTATTTTTGGTAGAGGTATCACAATAAATGTACATTTAAAAGAAACAATAATTCACCTTTAAAATTATTAAGAAATACTTATTCAATAATAAAAGTTTAAAGTTACAGAGGAAAGGAACGATAGCGTCCAAGAATCTTAACATAAATCACTTAAAATTACTTATCAGTCATCGGCATCACAGACGAAGTTTTAATCACATATTTATACCCTTAACTTATAAAATATTAAACAATACTTATTTGCAGCACCACGGACCAGGAAAGACAAGAGAAAAACAAGCTCGTTAAGCAGCGAGGAGCAAACATCGATCATTAATTATTTAATATTCAGTCATTTGTTTCGAGAATACATCGATTTTTTAAGCAAACGGAAGCCAAACCAGTTACAAGTAATTAAACGATAGGTGTCGATTCTGACGACATTTAATAACTAAACTGAAAGTAATTTTAGTATGGTACTGTCCCATTCTATCACTAATAAAAAAGAGATGGCAGTCTTTGACTGACTGAATTACGTCAGCTTAAGCAGGACATTCGCTGTTCGTCCAATGACCAAAATCATTCAAATTCGCACTAAATCCCCGTCATCCGAATGGTCCAATTGAAATGGTACTACAGAATTCGCCTATCACGAATTGAACGTGTTTATGGACACAACTACGCTTAAACAGGTAATTATTTTATCCATATGTGCTTTTAGAGCGTAAAATCGGAGCAAACTACAGACTACTACTATGTGTTGTCGTCTCGTTCTGTCGTTACGTGAAAAAATGGTACTGTGTGAAATGTCATCTCCATACTAGAATAACTGTTAAATAAAAACGAAAGAAAAAGAAATGCTAAGTTGTGGAAGAAAATAGAATCGGAGGGCTGAGCAATGCCAGTTAGAATTATAATAGGTTGATAAATCAACTAAGAATAGCGGGCCAAGTTTCCAGTGTTTCCATTGATGGCAAATTCGCAATTGTCTAATGTATTTTATATGCATTGTATTCCTATAATAAATTGTGATAATGTAATAATTAATACTATGTCAATAAAAACTTATAGATTAATAAAACATATTTCTTAAACTAATTTTATAAAAAAAAACTTAAGAGGATGTTCTCCAAAAGATAGCACATACAAACTACAAAGGATACGATTTACTAGTGCACTACTGGCAGACGAATAAAGGATGAAACAAATGCACTTTTGAAAATTTCTGTTTGTAGGACAGTTTAAAACTTGGCGTTCTATTACTGAACATTCTTAAATATTACGTAACACATTATATAACTCTTAATTATTGTATAACACTGTTAAGTTTTAATAATAAGTAACAAAATAATGACATACTACATATTCTTTGACCGGTAAGGACATTTTTCTTGAATGGCGTACAATGAATGCTCATTTGAATATATGAACCTACCTAAGAAATAACAAGTATTTGACTCCGACTATGTAGGAGGAGCGCGAAAATGGCGCCCAGACGCAATGGATATTTTAGACGTTTAAAACTTAAAACTATGAAATAAAATTGTACATAAATAAAATTACAATTTTACGACGATTTGCCGCAAAATAGCGGCTGAATAGATTTTTGTACATGCCCGAGACAGCTTTTTGACTGAGGTCACGCGTGCCTATTATGACTACCGTTCGAACATTCAAGAATTACATTCTTAAATTAAGTAGTTGCATAAGCATCGCATTCTCCAGTGCCTTCTGCCGTTTGTGCCTGAATATATCAGGCAGGTAGTCTCTGAGACGGTTTTCAGACATAGCCTTGTTCCGGAGGTGATCTTTGCAGTTAAGATGGTTGGGCACGTCGTCCCACACGCCCATAATGAGGTTGCAGAAGCCACAGTGGTACAGACCTGGTCGAGCCTGATGGTAACGAAATATTGTGAACTTTAAATCAATATTACAACACACTACTACAAATATTTATGTATGTTTATCCGTTATAAAGTATTCGTAGAACAAGCTTTAGCTACTTTGGGAATAGATAATTGGTGTGTAAGTGTCCGTAAGATTACTTTATTTCACTCAGAAGGGTACCACTGGTAAAACGAAATCCAATGTCCCTCTTTATGCCAAGTTACAACTGTATCGGATTTTATTGAAAAAGAAATATGAATGACGTTTTCTTTATCTTCAGAAACTAAATAAGTTTTGCATAAAATTGTTTAATATGCACAATCAGGTTTAAAATTGCAGGCATAGGCCAAGTTCGAATGATTAAATTTTGAAAACCTTTGTATTTAAGTCAGGTATTGAGTAGGTACTATTATTGTGTAGAACAAGAATTACAGGTATTTTTCTTCGGAACTTTTTTTCTATGCACGACGGATTCGTACTTGACCTCAATCACACCTGATGTTATAATAATAATAATAATAAAAATTCATCACAAAAAAGAAAAAAACACAAGCATACATAGAATCGAGAACCACAGTATTGTGATGAATTGGTAGGGCCTCAGCAGTGTTGCTGATTTTCAGTCGTCCCCCCTATAGAGTAGTTACTGCCACCAAAGACAGTATGGGCGACTTTCCAATTTTTTTTTTACATATATTTTTGTTTTTAAGTTTAGGCGTGGCTCTTGTGAAGATGAGGTCGAAGGTGGAAGCGTACTGACCCGGAAACCCCAACACATTTGGGAGACTGGCTATCTTATCTCTGACAACCGGAACACAATAATGCTATTAACATTGCTGCTTGGCGGCAGATTTAGATAAGATGGTGGTAGCTAGCCAGGCGGACATTTAAAATGCCCTACCACCAACCAAACCGAGTACTTAAACATATACCCCCGCTGGGGATCGAACCCGCGACCTCCGAATCGTAAACCCAATGTTGTTTACATTGAGCCACGGACGCGGTTAAATTTAAAGGTGTTGGAAAAAGTTAATCGTTCGAACTTGGACTATGACTGCAATTTTGAATCTGACTGTAGTATTTTTCCGTCGAGAGCCATTCATTTAACTCAACACAAATTTGGGAAAAATAATTTTATGCTGCGCACATGCGATTTGTATAATAAAACTTTCATTGAAGTTTTTTTTATGCACACTTGACCTCAATCACACCAGATGATAAGTGAAGATGAACTCGAAAGTGGAAGCGTACTGACCCGCTATCCCCATCTTATTTGGGGCGCTATTGGCTATCTTATCTGACAACCGGAACATTTATCCCATCTCTAACCGGAACACAACAACGCTGTTAACATTGCTCTTTGGCGGCAGAATTAGATAAGATGGTGGTAGCTAGCCAGGCGGACATTTAAAATGCCCTACCACCAACCAAACCGAGTACTAACGGGGGATCAAACCCGCGATTCGTACACCCTAAGTTGTTCACATTGGCCACGTAGGCGGTTATTGAGACGTAGGCCGAAGTTGATATGTTCAATTCTTCATTAGGTCAATACAAGTCAAAACTTAGCAAATCTGCTTCCAGTGCATACCAACTTTGTTTAGTTTAGTGATTAGTAGTTAGAGAGTTCCTCTTGTTGTATGCATATTTTTCGGTTAAATTAGTTTGAGTACGGTAAGGCACAGAAGTGCGTGGCTGGCGATATCTTTCGATTTAGATTTTTTCAAACACCTTTGTATGTGTGGCAAGTATCTAGTATTACTCAATTTACTGCACAACAATTAAATATCGGAGAAATCTGAATCGTCTGAGCTGGGGTCCTCCATGCTTTTTTGGGGGTCATCAAAAACAAATTTTTGGGATCTCGATGTGTGTCTTTTATAGTAGTTCCGGTGGTGTCAAACAAATATATTTTCTATTAAATTACATCTATGGACACTATCAAGGAATTATTATTTTAACAAATGTTTCTTGTATTATGCTTTGATTGTTTGTGTTCTTAAAATAAATAAATCTGTACATTGTGTAACTTACCTCTCTTATGAACTCTGTATCTATATTGTACACCACTGGTATACTATTGATTGTCACCACGTGTGGATACATATTTACATGTAATTTAAACTCGTCTTCTTGTAGATTCTCCTCGCAAATCTGACATCTAAGATTGTGCCCCTGCTGTGTTATCAAACCGAAACTGAGCGAGGACATGCAGTACTTCTCATTAACAACCACGACAGTGACAAATATGCTTTCGATGGTTATCGCATCTTGGATAAATTTATTCGTAGGTCGCACTTTACACTCCATAGATTGTTTTGAAGTACTTGGTGGTAACTTTTCATTAGCGTAAATGGAAGCTTGTCTCTTGTGTGTAGCACCTGCTACGTGTTCTTGCATACATTTCAAAGAAGAAGGCACTCTGGTCTTACATGCACGGCAGAAAGCGTTGTTGTTTCCTTTATTGTAGGTGAAATAGTTGTCTTTTGCAAATAGTATTACGTCATCTAGTACAAATGTCGTTGGCACTTCTGATTCAGTATGATCTTTGGAGGATATTTGTTTTTCAGCTGGTTTGGTTTTAGTTACATGCGATACTACCGCATTGATTGCTTGAGTCTTACTCGTGTTAGCTTCATCAGAGTGTTTACCGTTCTTTGTATTCGATATTTGGAAATAGTTTGTGTTATTTTGATCTAATTCCTCTTCTCCATCGTTTGTTTTACTTTCATTCTGTTTGTGACTTTTGCTATCACCTAATACTGTTTTAGTACATCTTGGATTTAAAACTGACTCAGGTTTGTTGACACACTTATTTAGATTTTTGTGTTCCTCGATATGATGTTTAATAACATCAAAATTAAAGGCAACATTTTCGAAACAATTTTTACAAAACGCGCTCTCTGTTTCGAAATTAATATTCAAGCCATTCTTCTGAAAATCATGAATGCTATCCAATATTTTTTCCTTCTCAAATTGTTTGCCAGCTTCTGCTTTATGTGTAATACTAATTGATTCATTATTATGATAATTTGTAGTACTGTTGTTCATAAAAAAAGATTCACCATCAATGACAGTTTTCTCAGATTGTTTTTCTGACGAGATTTCCTTTGGGTGATTAATATCATCCTTAGTATCATTTTCACTGCCCATTTCCTTGTTCTTAGTTGTGTCGGCACTTATTACACGAATTTTAGTCACGCAACATTTTGAATACAACTTCATATGGTCTTCATCATCGAAATGCGTGTCTAATGTGCTTAAGGCAAATATCATGTTACAAGTTAGACATTGAAATGACGTGTCATCAATCTGAAAAGAGTTAAGCCTTAAATATTATTAACAGCAATAGGTAAGAGTATGGTCTCCCGGAGAGATTGTGTCCCATACGAAGTACTCAAAAACATATTGCAATAAATAATAATCACCTAGAGAAGCTATGAGTCTGGATAGTTGGAATCGGTCTTACGAACATCTTACATTTTGTCAATTTTGGCGGTGTAGTTCCCGGGCAGGATGGGATCAACATATCTCTTGTCACGGGTGCGTTGTCATAAAAGGCAACTAATACATGAGGATTACGAGGCGAGAAATTCGCAATTTAATCCCAGAGCGAAAAGCAATCCATCCGTCAATTTTTCGAGAAGCCAAAAAAAAGCGTACAGATCCGTGACGATTAGCAGCGGCATTACTATGGGGTTCCAAGAATCTGCGATTGTCAAATCAATTGCGCTGTGTGGCGATTAGGGCCAATCTGCACCATGGGAGTGGCTAATGTCCAGCAGTGGACTTCTACAGACTGTTAATGTGATGTGTGATATTTTCATTTTCGCAAAATTATATTAATTACATTGTTTCTTTTTCGTGGAAAAGTGACTTGGTTGTTTTGTTACGTCAGTAGACAAAGGGTGTGGCCAAAAAAATGCCCTATCAATAGCAGGGCAATGCTCAATTTACTTTTATTTTATATATACAAGGTTAGTCGAAAAGGGGGTACTCAGCCGGAAGAGAGTTTATACTCAGGTATCGTGAAAATTGGATAAAAAATCGACTTCCTATACAACAGTGACCGATCAGCTATACTGATATGACAGTACGAAAGTTAAAAACTTTTTGCGATAAAAAATATTTTACCCATGGAAACGTCTTCTGTTCACGATACCCAATAACCCCCTTTCCGACTAGTGTTGCATATGCAGTCGGTATCTATTTTAGGTGACGCAGTTTCGATGTACGTATAATCGCCAAATGCGACTATTTAACGAAATAATTCGTGTCAGTCCGTAAAAATCGCACTGCAGGGATATAGGCCTTCCCTCGTATAATGAGGGAGCATGGGCTATACTCCACCACGTTGGCCCAATGCGAGTTGGGGACTTCATATGCCTTAGAATTTTAATTTCTCAGGCATGCAGGTTTCGTCACGATGTTTTCCTTAACCGTTTAAGAACAGTCGGATAAATTAAATTTCAAAACTCATTGGCACATGGCCTAACTGGAAATGGAACCCGGACCTTTCAAATTGGGAAACCGCGTATTAAACGCCGAGCCACCGAAGCTGAGACGAACGAAATAATCACCCGAATGTACACTTAGCATCTCGGAATTTGTCAGACAAATAAAATTTGAGAAAAATGAGCTGAAATACTACCTTCCGATAAATACTCCTCTCGACTCCAAACTCAACCTTCTTCTGTATTAAATTTATCAAATGCCCCTGTTCAGTCTTGTGAATACTGTCGCTATAGAACTCCGTGTCGCAAATGGCACATGTCTCCTCTATCAGCCCATTCCATGCTTCTTCACTTATATAAACATTGTTGTTGGCAACCACGTAGTCTCCCACTCGTTTCAACTGTTGGTTCCCTTTGTTATTGGTGTGAGTTGCATCAGCAATATGTAAGCCCACCTTTGCTCTAGTTGCGAACAATATATTGCAGAATTCACAGAAGTATCCATTCTTCACCTGAAATTGTTAAACAAATTGTTATCAATTAAGTACTTTATAATGTTCACAAAATGGAAGTCATGGGATCCATTCATAGGGGTTACATGTAGAGTAGTGATAGGGCCATGCCACAATCTCCTCCAAATCTGCTGTGCCAATCAACAATGTTGATAGCGTTGTTGTAGTTTTTTGAGTTGTTGGGATTGTCTGGGATAAGATTTCGAAAATAAGTTGGGGGTTTCAGGTGAGCGTCCTACAACCTCATCTTGAATTGACAACAGCACTAGGAGCATGAGCGGCGCGATAAACGTTTATGTCGCCCGAGATAATATTTGTCGTGCTCATTCATTTGGACGAAATATACAACTATCCCGCTCTCACGCTGCCATGCTACGCAGGCTGGTGTGCATAAAAAAGAAAAGACATCAGAGGTCTATAATTTTTGAGTAAAATATAGATTAGGTAGTTTCTTCACTAACCTTCTTGATATTATCATCCCTGTAACACTCCAAATAGGGATAGGCAACTAAATTCTTCTTATGCACCGGCTTCTGAATGTGGTCGTAACCATCCTCCTCACTCCTTAGGTAACAGTCGCAAACCAGACAGTGAAGGTCAATGCTGCCGGTGATTATAGAGTTCTTATGGAAAATAGATGTCATGATCTGTGAAAATATAGAAATTGTAGGTCAGAGTGTTGGAGTTTAGCGCGAACAATTTTAGTAGGTAGTCGTTATTCGAACATGGACATTGTATCAGGTAGGTACCTTTACTTCTAATTTGCCATTCGAATGGCCCGAATAATAAAATCATTCACGCATGGACTTATATAAACAATAACGAACGAAAAAAATTATTACAGTATGTAGGGCACTTCAATAAAAAATGTAAGTACGTAATTGTTACACCTACGTTACGTCCTGGTATTTTTTTATATACCTATCTATGTTTTCTTGTTTAGAGTCTAGTTAAAAGATCGAACTAGAGTTTTACATAAAAAAATGTTTTATGATCATGAAGTTAGCTCAGGGAATTTCTTGAAACATTTAGTAAAGTGTTATAATATAAATGTAGTAACAATTGGTAAAAAATAAGCATTTTTAAGAAACGCTAGTAGGTACTAAGTAAGTAACTAAATAAGCTAAAGATGAAAAATGTGTTTCTTTAAAAAATTGAAAACATTTAGGGAAATTATTGTTACTAAATATGAGTTATCATTTTTTATTTCTTAAGCAATGCAGCTCGACGACATTTTCAGCCAAAAAACATGCATGCCTAATACTATAACATGCTTAGTTTTTTATTATCCATCAATAAGTTAACTGTGTTTAAAGAAATACCCATCAATAGAGCATTTTTTTAAAGAAACACATTTATCAACTTTAGCTTATTTAGTTACTTACTTAGTAGGTACCTACTTGCGTTTCTTACAAATGCTTAATTTTTAGCAATTGTTACTACATTTACAACACTTTATTAAATGTTTCAAGACAATCGCGGTTATTCGTTTATCCGAGGTCAAACTGTATTTTCTCTGGGCTATAGGTAACATGTCCATACCAAACTAATTGGTTTCCTTTCAACATTTCTGTGACGGGTGCCACTTTACATTCCCTCCCTCCTACATACTCATTTCTTATTTTATCCCTCCTCATCCCACCACTCATCCATCTCAACCACAGACCAACTGTGATCTCAACATTCTCATCTATGCTGCATGCTATTTTCTTTCATCCGTCTTTTTTATGGCCTAACCATTTCGATCCATACATTAGGACAGGTCTTGCAGCTGAAGTCGCCTATTACGCTACCTTGGGCCCTAAATTATTTAAGAAAGAAGAAAAGGTGACTAGGCATTATGTCCAGTCAAATACAGACATAAGGTGGCAGGATTTTATTGTATAATTAAGTTCTGAAGGGAGGTAGTTTTTCAAATTTAACGGATTAATAAATTTTGCCCGTTAACTTGACTGGCATCCGGGAGTCACATATTGTTCCGGTAACCCGTCGCCATTTCATCCAACCTCCGATTATTAAGTTCTTAAGTTATTAAGTTCTTATGAATCTTGAAATTGAAACTGTAAAATTTATGCAAAACAATGGTAGCCAACAGCGCTGAGCTCTTATAAGCGCAGCATATAGCTGAGTCGTTTCCCTTTCGCTGCTGCGACACTTAACTGAGTGTTCTGTTACTTTATTTGCCTAACAATTGTTGTATATGTGTCGAAGAGACGAATAAACAGTTTCTTTCTTTCTTTCTTTCAATAATTTACGGATAAAATTTTTCAGGTTAGAGACTATGTTTAGTCTATATACGTTAAATATGTAGGTATGTACTTATCAATATGTAAATAGAATGTTCTATTTACATATTGATAAGTATATAGGCGCAGGAGGGCCTTCATTAAGATGATTCATTATCGATTACAATTTGAATCGATTTAATAAAATTTACACAAGGAATTAATCAAATAATGTACTTTGCACTTAGCTAATGTTACTACAACGATAATAGAAAACTGATCTGCTTAAAATTAATTAGGATTAACCCAGAATTTAGCGATTCGTCGAAGACGTGGTGCGCTGACGGCTCCCGTTCAAAAAGTGTTCACTTCCACTCGCCGCCGCCCGCGCTACCAGCGACACGACGTTCCGCTAGAGTGACGCAATCAATCACTCTAATCTGGTTATCCAGCGATGATACTAGATGGCGCTCTGCGAGGCGCCGTCACGGCCGGACTGACAATCGACCGTCCACGGGCGTGTCTCCCGTCCTGTAACAAAGATATTTAATCACCCAGCGATCCGCTCGTCCATCCTAACGATCGCGATCTTTAGGAACGAAGAACGTCAGGAACCTTGTTAACAGTGTTGCATCGCTGCGAAAGCGTGTGTCCCTGCGACCAGCTCAGTGCATGGACCGGACGACACCTTTCTCTCAAATCATACTACGAAAGCGTGTGTCCCTTCGACCAGCTCAGTGCATGGACCGGACGACACCTTTCTCTCAAATCATACTACGAAAGCGTGTGTCCCTTCGACCAGCTCAGTGCATGGACCGGACGACACCTTTCTCTCGAATAACACTTCGAAAGCGTGTGTCCCTTCGACCAGCAAAATGCATGGCCCGGACGACACCTTTCTATCAAACAACATTAGGAGAGCGTGTGTCCCTTCGACCAGCAAAATGCATGGACCGGACGACACCTCTCTTATTAGAAGAACGTGTGTTCTCTCGATTAGCCGAATGCCTGGACCGGACGAGTGTGTCCCTTCGATCAGTCATTACATCGGTGTGGACGGGATGACACTGTCCTTTCGACCAGCATATCATCGTGAAACAAGTACATACATTTTTTTTGCCGTTAATCTATCACATTCGCCTGCCACAATATGTCTGTCATTCTTGCTTATTATAAACACAAAGACCATGGATAGCCATTGATAACCAATGCACACAGCCTTACAACCAGTTGAACACAATACATCAGACTTTAACACATACCTACCTATGGATCGGGATAATCCTGCTCAGCGTGAATTTCAACTTCGCATTGCACCTCTAATGTTTCGGGATCAGAATATACACTAAGAGTATCAGAACCAGCAGAAATAGTGTCAGAGTCTGCGGTCAAAGTATCTTGGTTGTTCAAAGACAGTCTGTCGTAGCAGTCAACGCTAGATCTCATACCCTCCACATCTGCCAGCGGCGCCGTCATGGTCTCCTCTTCATTCATTAGACTACTCGTAATTTCTAGCAAGCCATCATGTCCCTGGGGTACTGCGCGCAAGTTCTCGTGTGCATATTTGTAAATTCTGTGTGATCCGTTAATATTTTTAAGCTCGTACCGGTCATTAGGTAACACAGAAGTTATAACAAATGGACCTCTAAATTTTCTATCTAGTTTTGTCTGATTCCGCTCACTACTCCTAATAAATACGAAATCCCCTTCGGAAAATGGTTTAATAGTTGCGCGACCGCGATTGAATCGTTCTGCATTAGAGGAAGCTGCCTTCTGAATATTACACGAAGCATTATCTCGCAGTGAGTTTACATCTAACCGACTTTCTTGCTCAGCTGGTCCTACTGTGGTGACCTTCGACATTCCCAAAGATTGCGCACGAATTCCGAACATTAACTCCGTTGGTGTATACTTTGTAACAGTAGATTTCGTGCTGTTCAATGCTAGTTGAATGTTACCCAACTCATCACGCCAAGTTTTATTGGGATCATTCTCGACTATTGTAAGCAAACTTTTTAAGGTACGCATGATACGCTCCACTTGACCGTTTGCCCTGCTAGAGCCTGTCGCAATAAAGTGGAGATCAATTTTATATTCGATGCAAAAACTTTTAAAATCATTACTAATATAACATCGACCTTGGTCCGCAATAATACGTTTCGGAGCTCCAAACAGACAGACTGCCTTTTTCAAAGCTATCACTGCACTGGCTGAATCCAGTGATGACGTATGTTCCAATAAGACGTATTTAGTAAACGCGTCGATTATCACAGAACAGTACTCCTTGCGATCGCTCTTCCCGCTAAGTTTCCCCGTAAAATCTATATGGATTGTATGCCATGGCATCGATGTTTTTGGTATCGGATGAAGCTGAATGGGTTGAGATCCCGAAGGACCTTTTGAAGCTTTACAAATAATGCAAGAATCAATAAATTTCCTGACGCATTTTGCCATCTGGGGAAACCAATATTGTTCATAGAGTTTGTCTAAAGTTTTATCACTTCCCAAGTGCTGTATTTCATTATGGACATGACTAATTAAAGTCCAGATTAAAGAGCGGGGAACGACGGGCAGCCAAGAGATAATTTTATTACGCCCAACTTTTCTATAAAGAATGCTGTCCCTAACATCATAAGTATGCGCGACCGTATCGGGGAATTCATTATTATTGTATTTGGCAATAAGGTCTTGAATTTCACCATCACGTTTCTGCTCGACCGAAAGCCAGCCCTGATGCAATTCGACAAATTGAACAACTTTCGGTTTACTAGCGAGAATCTTAGACGTGGAAGCAGAGTCACTATGTGGCAGAGGATTGCGCGATAAATAATCGGCGTGTTCCATTCCGCGGCCCTCACGATAAATTACGTCAAAGTCGTAGGCTTGTAAGAAGGCCCACCAGCGATGTACGCGAGGCGTGAGGTCAGTTTTGGACTTTGAGGCTCTGAGTGAATTACAGTCTGTCAATACTGTGAAATGCCGGCCATACAGGTAATGTCGAAAATGTTCTACCGCCCTTACAACTGCTAACGTCTCCAGCTCGTACGAATGGTAGCGAGACTCTACTTCGGAAGTACGTCGGCTGTAATACTCTACAACGTGTGGCAAGTCATTTTTCTTTTGTATGAGGATTGCTCCATATCCCTCAGAACTGGCGTCAGTGTGAAGCTCGACGGGCAGTTCCGGATCGAATATGGTAAGAACCGGCTCTGAGGTAAGTATACCTATTATTTTGTTACGAATGATTTCATGCTTGTCTGTCCATTTGATCGGTCCTTTCAGTTTTGTCAATGGGTACAATGGTCCTACGATGTGAGTAAAACTGGGAATGAATTTTCTAAAGTAAGACGCGAGACCGAGAAATTGTCGCACCTGTGTGGCTGTCTTGGGTGGTGGGGCATCTACTAACGCTTGAATTTTGCGAGAATTTGGCCGGACTTCACCTGACTGAAGAGAGTAGCCTAAGTAATCAATTTTCTGTTTCATAAATTTGCATTTTTTTAGGTTAAACGAAAATCCGGCTTCAGTCAAAGCTTGTAGGACTTCATCTAGGCGTTGCAAACCTTGAGATATGGCAGAAGAATAGGACAGCACGTCATCAATATAAATCAACGGTTTATCAATAAGGTGGCTCAGAGCCTTAGTAATGCATCTCTGATACACAGAAGGTGCATTACGCAAACCAAAGGGCATGGCGAGATATTCGTATTGTCCCTCGGGTGTTACGAATGCAGTTCTCTGTATTGAATCAGGATGAATCGGGATCTGATGAAATCCGGAAGCCATATCTAGGGACGAAAAGTAATTAGCACCACTAAGTTGGTCTATTTGTTCCTCTATGCGAGGTAGAGGATAATGTTCGGGACGGGTATTCGAGTTTAGCTCGCGGTAGTCCACACACATCCTATCTGTGTTATCTTTCTTTTTAACAAGAAGTATGGGGCTCGCAAAAGGTGAGGAACTCTCCTGTATAACACCAGCATCTAAAAGTTGTCTAACTTTTTCTCGGACGACTTGTTTTTCTACTGGCGCTAATCTATAGGGGCATCTCTGTACGGTTTTATGGGGGTCCGTCAAATGAATTTCTAACTCTCCTGTTTTAACTCTTCTTGTCGGTATACCTTCTATGAAATAGTCTGAATATTTATTCAACAATTTTATAAGTGCCTCTCTATCTTCGCCTTGCAAATCAGTATCGACGTGGGTGAAATCGGGTTCATACAATTTTGATTCACAAAAATCTGTTCGTTCTCTAATACTAAATATAAGGTTATCATTATCGATTGTTACAGACACTCCTTCATCTAAAATATCTCTACCAATTATTGCAGATTCGGAAATAGCATTATCAGGAATTAAATGAAACACCAATTGTACCGAAAGCTTTCCAATTTTTACCGTGCTAAGAATTTGGGAAATACATTCTATATCTTCCCCTCCAATACCGGTAAGATAGACAAGACTATTGCACACAGTACCAGGGAATTTATCACGAAAACTTTCTTTCAAAAGCGAGCAGGATGATCCACTATCAAATAAAAAGGAGACTGACTCACCGGAAGATGTTTCCAAGGTGGTTCTCGACGGCCGGTATTTACAAAGGTTGACCTCTTTGACCACAGCTCCATCGTCGCTTTTCTTTCCCGGGCACGCTGTTGCTACGTGACCGGGCTTACCACACGCGTAACAGGTCACAGTCTGAGTTCTACCGGCGGCACGTGCTGCGATTGGGGCCTCTTGAAGCTTAGAAGAACTAAGGTCTCCTCGACGCTTCCTACAATCAGCTTGGCGGTGTCCAGACAGGCCGCACCAATGACAATTCCCAGGAAATCTTATATCGGTAGTTCGAGCTCTCTTTGACTCTGGCTCTTGATTCGCTTCAGTATTGTCTAGTCGCCGCTTTAGGGAAATGCCACCAAGAATTCTAAATAACTGAGCTCTAGTAGTGATTACATGGGCATTCAATTCTCTTCGTATCAAACTATCCTTTTGGCACAGCACCGAAACCACAAAACCAGTTATAACCTCTTCGAGCATCTCAGTCTTCGGTATGCGTTCGATCAATTGCCACAAGCGGACAGCAGCTTCGGAAGCCGTCTCTTTAATGCCCACTTGAAATCTTAAAATCTCGTCGAAGTAATCTTGGATAAGTTTAGGTTTTGAAAATTTTGCTAACAAGGTTTGCTTTACTGTATTCCACGTCAGTCCGTTAAGGTTTAGCTTGGTAAGGCAAGTTGCTGCTCGACCTTTGAGTGATCCAGTAAGAGCCAAAAGTAAATCGACGCCATCGAGACGCTTGCTTTGTACAATCACTTCTGTGACATTACACCATCCTTCTATATCAGCTTCAGAGTCGTCAGGGTTAAAATGTATAAGCTGAGAAGAAGTGGTACTCACATTTGGCGGTTGGGACCTCTCCAGTACTCTCGACAATAACGTTTCCATGTTGCTCAATAATTTAGTTGCAGTGCCTTCATCTGATAGTTTATTTTCCTCATTTTGTTGTGCGGGTAATCCCACTTCTGATATAGGCGCAGGAGGGCCTTCATTAAGATGATTCATTATCGATTACAATTTGAATCGATTTAATAAAATTTACACAAGGAATTAATCAAATAATGTACTTTGCACTTAGCTAATGTTACTACAACGATAATAGAAAACTGATCTGCTTAAAATTAATTAGGATTAACCCAGAATTTAGCGATTCGTCGAAGACGTGGTGCGCTGACGGCTCCCGTTCAAAAAGTGTTCACTTCCACTCGCCGCCGCCCGCGCTACCAGCGACACGACGTTCCGCTAGAGTGACGCAATCAATCACTCTAATCTGGTTATCCAGCGATGATACTAGATGGCGCTCTGCGAGGCGCCGTCAAGTACATACCTACATATTTAACGTAACGACCTTTATCCCAAATGAAATGGTCAGAGATATCGCAAACATTAGCGTTTGTGTTTCAATCATTAAGTTTAATGCTTAAAACAACATCAATCATATCATATTTAAATAATTGTAAATAGTAGTTTCTAGAGGACATATAGGCACGGATTAAATAACGTAGTAATAGGTAGACATTCTACTCTTTACCTAAAAAAACTAAAAAGACATTACTACGGCATGCAATGTTGGATCGTATGAAAGAAAGAAAGAAAGAAAGAAAAATTTATTTAAACCCATCTCATGGCACAAACAATCAGGTACAAATATTACACAGTCGAGACACATACAAAAAATAACATTCTGTTTGCCATCTAATTGTCGGTGTCGCAAGGTGGAGTCAAAAAGGTCTCCAACTCAGCATGGGTTGTAGCTGTTCACTACAACGCTGATGACAAAACTGAAACTTATTAACCTTTCAAAAGTAACACTACCTACTCATAGCAATCATCAATTGTTATTATCACCAAATATTATTGTAAATTAGTTTGTGCAATAAAGAGTAGGTAATTGTATTGTAAGTAGGTACATAATATTTATTTCTGTGTACCCGAGTTATTGATGGTTTCATTTATAATAAGTATTTGTTTACAAAAAAAATGTATAGGTATATGTAGTTTATACCATCTGGTATCCACAACACAAGCCTATAGTTGCTTACTGTGGAACTAGATGGCGCTATGTGTATGTCTAAGGATATTTATTTATATTATTATTATTATATTATTTCTCTCGCCCGACACACGCTCTGCACACTGTAATACATAATAGTTATACTTAACCTTTTCACGTTCTCTCGTATACAATACACCGCACGCGCATATATACCACACATACGCAAGTATTGTTTGCAGATACCTCCATATTATTTAAAATAAATAAACAAAAACTAAACTAAGATGACGTGAAGAATGGCTATTTCTGAAATATTAGAATAGTTTACGGCAAATAATTTGTTACTTAATGAGATAAAAACTAAATGTGTGTTTGTACTACGCAATATCAGGGTGGTGCCCACAAATATAATAATGTTAAAAATGCCACTTTAGACCTCGTAGATTCTACCGTATTTTTCTCCTCATATCCATAAATTGGCTCAGCTCTGCAGCATATTCAGTCAAAATTAATCAACAAATATCAGACGTAAGCACAGCTAGATCCTTCCCCTAAAGACTGTGACGCCTCAGGAAGTAGTCACAAATGTAAAGAACATGGCCAACAAAAAGGCTTTGACTTGATTAATAATACTATACTGTCGCAACTTTCACGCAGAGTGATCATGTAAGTAACCGTACTTTTTAATGGCATCATGGGTGTTGGTTACTTCCCGGTAATATGGAAGGTATCACAGATCATGATCATGATACATAAACCTGGTAAGCCGGCTCACAAAGTTGCGTCATTAGACCAATAAGCCTACTGCCAATAGTGTCAAAGCTGTTTGAGAAGGTCCTACAAGAAGCTTTTGATAGACTATGGCTCTACATAGCGAAATTATTATTACCTCACACATCCTTCAGTGTTGAAATCATATCTCACTAAGAGGATATTCCAGGTCAATGAGGGTGATATAGATGCATTCTACAGCATATTAGCAGAGGTTCCCCAGGGTTCGGTGCTTGGACCCGTACTCTACACCATATTCACATTAGACTTACCACAGTATGCCGGAGTAATAGTAGCCACATTTGCCGATGATACGCGATTCTTGCCTCTAGCACATGGCCTAAGGTGGCATCAGTAATTTTGCAAAACAGACTAGTTGAGATTGACGGGTGGCTTGCAAAGTGGAGAATAGCAGCTAGTGTGTCAAAGTCTATCCAGGTCACTTTTACCCCAAGAAGAGAGAATTCTTAGGTGGCAAATGGCTCACAACGAATCAGTTAAGTACCTTGGGATGCATTTGGATCATAGACTGATCTGGAGGAAGCATATCCTGACAAAATAACAAGAATTAATCTTAAAATACAAGGGCAAGTATTGGTAGCTTGGGAGGAACTCTAAAATATCTCTTTATAACAAGCTGCTAATTTATAAAATGGCACTGATGCCAAAGTCTGACTACTGTGTATGTACACAGTGTACCTATAAAATATTTTTTTTTTAATTTTGACTAATGTTTAGAACAATACCACAGCTCGTCATTCCTCGTTCACATCCACCCTCTACTGGCCACATAATGCTGTAATATCTATCCCTACAAACAGATATGCTACTTTTTAAAATTTCTTGCTTAACTACAATTTTATATACATTTCATACACTAAATCGAAAGTGATTTTGCGATGGAACATGGTAAAGCTGAATTTCTTCCAAACTAGATAGAATTTATTTATAAGTTCCGAATAAAAAATAAACAGTCTATTATTTGAGTGCTGCCGCTGTACTTCTCAACAAAAGGTTTGGTGTTTCTCCTATTATTAGTTTAAGAAACCAAATTGATATTTGGAATACTTTGGGCCTACACCATCACATGTTTCAAGTCAAATCAAAATATTTTATTTCATAGGATAAAATAAATCATATTATAAAATATCAGACAAATGGTTGAAGTTATTAAACAACAAATTTATAAAACACAAGACAAACAGAACATATCTTATAGAAAAAATATGCCGTCCAACTCGTTTCCGTGAGGCATAGTACCTAGTACGCTAGCGCTATTGCCCCGCTGAATGCATATGCTCAGCTGCTGAGCAAAGTAGGTACCAGCTCTCCCCAGAGAAGAATGAGCAAGAAACTCAAGGCTTGCTCTTTTTAAACAGATTATGGGTTACAATTTGTGATTTGATAATAAGATATTATATATATTAAGACAGCTATGTCCTACTTGCTTATCATCCAAATAGCCGGTGATTTTATAATAGCCTTTTGCTAATAATTTCTGTCTTATGATTGCTTGAAATTTATTTAAAGGCAATTTGTGCCTATCACTATTTTAAGCGAATAAGGTTATATTTTTTTTGCATATAAGAAATTGTCATAAATGTATTGAGATGCCATTGTTAAGATATTAATTTCCTTAAACTTATCTCTAACAGACACTCTAGGTCCTAACTTATAAATGGTACGAATAGCACGCTTCTGCAGAACAAAAATGATATGTATTTATGTATGTTTGGCATTAATAAATATCACAGTGAAGAGATACCACAAGACTTCATTTTTTTATTCATCTCAGAAATATAAAGAGGTGGCTCTATTTCATATACTTCGCATAACATGGACTTAAAAAAGAAAAACTGTCTTTTGATTGAAAAGACAAATGAGGACAAACTAAAAACTGATTGACAGGACACAAACTTTTGCCCATAAGTTAAACAGCAAACCTATACAGGGTGAAATTTAATTTGTGTAGTTCCTGTTCACTGGTGATTCCACTCCTGATTACGAACAACTTTCCACTAGGAACCATGGCCGAATTCGATCAAACTTTGTTGATCACCCATACAAAGTAAACCATTCCGAAATGATTATTAGTATGGAAGTGCTTTTCGGCAGAATTCGGCTATGGTTCCTAGTGGAAAGTTGTTGGTAATCAAAAGTGGCATTACCAGTTAATGGAAATTACTAGAATTGCACCGCAATACTAAACACTTCTAAAATATATTAGGCTTAATGAAGGTATTTGTGGCAAGCAAAAAGACAAAATATTATTTCTTTTTTTTGTAATTTTCATTTTGGAGCCTGTCCAGGCTAGACCTTCAGTATGTGACTCCGAAGCTGAATCTGCCCTTGCTTAAATTCATCCAAATGAGAACATTTGTATCCACATGTATTAAATAAGGTACAACAATGCTGCACATGCAAAAGTTTATGTGGTATGGCTTTTATGTTTGTTAATTACTTATTGGGGGTATTTTAAATTTCATACCAAGTATACAAATGGTATCATAAATTTTAAAGAGGGATCCCTTGAACTTTTACAAAAGGAGGTATAAAATTAAAGGGACAGTACGATAAAGGTGGCAAAATTTCTTATTGTGGGAAAATCTGCGGGTCCAACTGTCTAATACCCCACAGGTTCCTCACGCCGTTTTCTGTTGGAACCCGGGAAAGAACACCAGCCCTGCCAGTCTGTCTTTTTCAGAACCCATCATTAAGAGATGCTGTTGGCCTCTGACCCCCGTTTGGTGACATATAGTTAAGGGTATATAAAGGGGCGCAAACATTTTATTTTTTCAAAATGTTACTGCCATTTTTTGCCTCAGTGTCCGCAGCCATAATCTAAATTCATATATAATTTACTTGGTCACTTCGGCATTCGGCTTATGTACACCAAAGTGCAGGTCGCTAAAGGTGCATAAAAAAAATTATGCAGGTTCTCAAAAATTACCGAAATACAATAAAATAATTATTAAATCTCACCGTTATCGCTGGATAGAGGCAGGCTGTTTGTATGACTCACTAAAATGGAATTGACTGCGTTTGATACGTAATCCCTAGTATCCAACGATAAGCTGACTGGCAACAATCAAATAAAACAAAGTTACTTTGAAATCAACTCAACGAAACAAACTTCCCCCGAAATACATTTGGTACCAGTGTTGCCAACTGCTATCCTTTTCTGTTAATTTATTTTCGTTTTAATTCACTACTCTCGGAGAAGGCAAACGAATCTAAGCTCATACAGCCATGCCTTCTCTTATTTCTTCAGTTTAGTGAAGTCAGGCTCACTCAAACCAAGCCATTCGTATACAGAGTCTAGTTACGCATGGTCAAATCATTCCTCAGTAAAGTGGCAGAATGCTTTACGAAAGATTTGGCGGCTACTTAAGCTAACCCGAAAGCTTCGTTACACATTTGTAATTTACACTTCACTTGAACATCGTCACTGACTTTTGTTGCACAATAATATGCCATTAATAAGTTTTAATACTCAGAATGCACAAATAATAAGAAATAAAAATAAAAATACAACATCACTCGCTGAGTTCGCTGCAATGCGATATATGGGAAAAATCCTACTGATGAAAAATGCGTTCGTGGCACCCATCTACCAAATCAGAATACTACAGAATGTTTTCGCTGATGGCTTTACTGTCAAGCCGTAATTAATAAAACAAGAGCACCAAAAAAAAGGATGTTGCTTTTTAAATTTTCCTGCAAATTGTATGCTTCGGGTATTGGAATATATAGCATATTAGGTATATACCAAGTGTAAAATTACTGACCATTCGGGTTCCTTAAGCTCAATAGGTTCCCTCCAACAAAAAATCGCCAAAATTTTCCATAAGGCACTAGTTCCCGTTGTTTTGTTGAAATGACGTAAACGTCAATTTCTTATCATCGAGTTGCCGTGACGGGTAAATGTTTGTGTGAGACGACCGATTGCCATAAAATATAAAAATATATATATATGATTATATTTATTCCCAAGTCATAAATACAAAATGGATTTCTGTCATGGATGTCTAGCACGGAACAGTAAAAACAAGCCACTGTTCCGTGATGTTTAGATATAAATATTTATGTTTGTTTATCCGGTATCCATAGTACATACAAGCTTTGCTTAGTTTGGGACTAGATTTGTGTAAGTGCCCGAAATATTTATTTACAATGGATCCACCTGCAAAATTGTATCATATGTAAGATTTCTGTTGTTAGAACACAGAAACTTTCAGTATGCATTTAGTAGTACTTAGATCACGAACGACGAAAGCGAGACACTCATATGCGGCTGTCGTACAAATTCTGTCATCCAGCAATAAAATTGGGTTTACATAGCTATATTTTTTCTCTGAGCCATTTTTGGTAGATGTTCAAAATAAAACATTATTTTACCATCGATAATTCACGTTTATTTAGACAAATAGTTATTCAATATTACGAGTTTATATCACAAACAAGGAAGGGTACGAAAGCGTCAATTATTTATCGATATTTTTAGATCGATAAAGCTCATAAAATCTCTCCGCACATCAACATCATAGAATTAATTACACAAATAAAATATTCTTGCAGTAAGAAAGCACGTTTCAATTTTTTAAATGCATTTTATTTTCGAAGTTATATAGGTACTCAAGGAGTTAACTAATCGATTAATACTTAGTTTTCTAGTTCATTACATTGATGATTTATTAATTTATATCTATTAATCCATCTTAAATAAATACATTATGAAATCTATAATTCTCAATTAATCCAATCACATGTAGATCATGATCTGTGATCGATCATGGATATATGTAGTAGGGGTACACGTACGGTGTCGCCACTTGCACGAGAGCGAGACACACTTAAGTTATGTCAGCACGTGAATCAAGTCCCGGTCTAAAGTAGATTTACGTGTGTCTATTTTTGGTAGAGGGATCAAATAAATGTAAATTTTTAAAATTCATAATTTACATTTAAAATTAATAAGGAATACCTACTTATTAAAATAATATAAGTTTACATAGTAGTAGATTTACGTGTATGTCTATTTTTGGCAGAGGTATCACAATAAATGTATATTTTTTAAATTAATAATTTACATTTTTAATAAGAAATACTTATTAAATAATATAAGTTTACAAAGTATGTAGGTATGTATTTATACCGTTTATATTACTTATATTAGATAAATTTCTCATGTGTATTGAATATGAAAATAAATAAGTTTACAAGTTATATCAAAAACATACGGGAAAGGAATGATAGCGTCCAAGAAACAACATTAATTACGCCATATTATTTCTGAGCAGTCATCCGCATCACAGACGAAGTTTTAATTATGTATTTAAAAACTTAACTTATAAAAATAAAATACTAAACAATACTTAATTGCAGCGCCACGGGCTAGGAAAAACATGGGAAAAACAAATCTGCGAGGAGCAAAACTCGTTCATTATTTAATATTCTTTTGTTTCCTGAATACATAGATTTTTCAAGAAAACAGAAGCCTAATTAATTACTTACAACTAGAGTTAAACGATAGGTGTCAGAATCGTGACAACAAAAACTAATTTTAGTATGGTACTCGTGTCGATTCGGATACAGCCAACTAAAACTAAACTTAACCAAAACTCGACTAAAATTAGTTTAATCAAGTGCATATGCTATTCGGGTTTGTTTGCGCACGAACTAAATTTAGAAACCATGTTTGACAGAGGACAAGATAACTAAATTGAATAGTGTTGCCAGACAAACAGGAAATGCGATAACGCCACTGCAAAAACGCGGATTTCTTCTTTTAACATATAGTACATCGGTTTTTCTCTTCTTAGGGCATATTAATAAATCGATCTTGATTGAAATCGCGTCTGTCTCAAACTATTTTTTTGTTACTGTTAATAAGCAACAGCTTGTCAAGCGTCAACTTAAAGTCATCTCAATCTTGAGAACGGTTTATTAATAACATGTTTTGAGACGCTTTGACATTTTTGCAGCATTTTTTTATCTGCCAAAAGAACTCCATTTACAGTTATAGTATAGACAAAACACAGTTGGCGTTATAGTATAAGATCCGGCTATAGAAATATATACCCTCATCTGTTATTCGACGATAACAAAATTAATATGTTAGTTAATGAATATATTAATACATTGAAAATGGGTTGCCTAGCTAAATCGCGGGCCAAACGGTTAATTAATGTAAATCCAAATTAATTGTTTTTCAATTAACTTCCCCGATTTGTTATTTATAAAAATCGACCATTATCTGAAAGAACATAACATAAGGAACTGGAAAAATATAGGTTGCCTACTTTCCCTTCAGCATAACTATGGAGTTGTCATGTATAAACATGCGAGCAAGCGTTATTAATATACCCTATGATATACCCATCACTGCGTCTCTGTCTGTCGCAAGGAGAAGTGCGTGCAACGCTCTCTGTCACTCTCCGCGCTTGCGCTCAAAACTTCACATCTAAAATCACAGCAACCGTGCATGTGACAAACTTTTACTGAGGCAACCTTATACTGTTAGAAAGAGAATAAAATAATGTTTAATTTAAAAAAAAAATCAATTAAATAACTGATGAGGGTATAGGTATTAATAACGCTTGCTCGCATGTTTATACATGACAACTCCATAGTTATGCTGAAGGGAAAGTAGGCAACCTATATTTTTCCAGTTCCTTATGTTATGTTCTTTCAGATAATGGTCGATTTTTATAAATAACAAATCGGGGAAGTTAATTGAAAAACAATTAATTTGGATTTACATTAATTAACCGTTTGGCCCGCGATTTAGCTAGGCAACCCATTTTCAATGTATTAATATATTCATTAACTAACATATTAATTTTGTTATCGTCGAATAACAGATAAGGGTATATATTTCTATAGCCGGATCTTATACTATTATGAAACGATATCGCTTGTCGGTTTTTATATTATTTATTTTTGTAAATTTCCTGTCACAATCAGCATTTGAAATAAAAGCTGACAGAGAAGTAGTTTAATGTAGGTAGGTAAGTAGGTACTTAATAAATAGGCGAGTCGCAATCAATAAGTAAAACTTTTATCTACAAGATAGAGACCTTGTTACCTTTCATCTGCATCCACTCCAAACACGTAATATATCATCTATCCCGCCTACCAGCTCAATTCAAAAAATTATTGCAAAACTTTTTTTTATGCACAACGCGTTACGGGTGGAAGCGTACTAACCCGGTGTAAGGTAATTTGATAATATTTATTATATTTATTTAATTAAATATTGTACTTAGAAAATTATAATAATTTGGGATAAACACAATATAGCAGGTCTTGCTGTCACGAGACCTACTTGCACTGTTAGTGTTGTGGTACTGCACCACAGAACACTATTACTCCTAGCGGCAAGTATTTTTCGTATATTTGTCTTTATTTCTCCACAAGTTACAATGATATATTTACAGGTGTCACAAAAAGCCTTATAAGTTTATCTGAACACTATACATCTATGTTATAATCAGACACTCATGCATGACAGTGATTTCTATCATCTAACTTATAATTAGTCATTTATCTTCACATGTAACGAATAGAAGTGATAATTTGTATAAATCGTCAATTTTTAAGGGAGTAGTTATATCGATGTTCGAGTTTCGAATACACTGACTACTTTATTCTACAGTGGACATCCTATTGCTGATAATATGATGATGACACTACACTACAGACAACTACAAACTAAAATTCACAAAGTTCTGTTCAACTTTCTTTAATACTGGTACATTTAAAAAATCCGTATAAAGTTTACTACGCGCAGAGATTACCTTGAGACATCAAACTAATTACTGTTTCGCTGGGCGTGGGAGTACCATTTAGTATTAGGGGTAGGTGAGGTAGTGACTACTGACGCGGTAAGGGTTGCGGGGTATAGGAGCGGAGGCGCATTCTGCAAGTGTCAAATTGATTTCTGCGCATAGTAAGTTTTATTAAGGTCATAGCTCATTAGAGCCACCCGGCATTCACTCCGCACCGCCTCGCCTCTTGCGGTTAGTATTCTTTATATGGACTTATGGGTATGCGCTCACTACATCAACTCCGTAGCGTCCACGGATCGCCTTAGTCGTAAGCCCTCCACGCGCGGACGGCGAGTGGACCACTCGTTGACAACTCGTTGTTCGCATGCTTACCCTGCGTTGACTGCGCATTGCCAACGCGCGGGTCCCGAGTGGACTGCGCGCTGCCCGCGAATGATTGACGCGAGGACGATACGTTGGCGACAATGTCTCCAACTATACTGTAATTACGGTAGACCTAATCGTCTATAGCTAGCTACCTAGTGCCAATTGTTAACAGACTACTCCAAAAATTCGTAGACCAAGCGACTTCACTCGTTGACCACGCGGAGTCCACTGGTTGACGACACTTGGTCCACTGGTTGACGACACTTGGTCCGCTGGTTGACCGCGCGACGTTTATTAGTGATAAATAAAATATGGCGGCGTCCACCCGTGGATCACCTGTATACAACGAGTGGACGCCGTGCGGAGTGGGTGCCGGGTGGGTCTAATGAGCTATTACCTTTATCCTACATTAGGAGCATGCCAGGCGCGATGAGCAGGATAATATTTGTCCTGCTCATTAGCTTGGACAAAATATACAATTATCCCGCACTCACGTCGCGTCGCGCGCGACAATCGCTGTTATGATACAAAGGCAGGTTTGGTAAATATTACAATAGGATTTACAGAAAGTGTGAAATTCAAAAATCAACCCGCTTGTTGTTGCGTCTTGTCGATGCGTCGCAAAAGAACGGCTGAATATTTTTTATATGTAGGGCAGTATTCGACTGGGCTCACGTCACTTTAATATGAGCTGAAGCTTCCCTGGGTTCTCCAGTCTGTACTTGTATATATGAGGCAATACTTGCCTGAGACGTCTCTCATACATAGACTTGATCCGGAGATGATCGTCGCAGTTAAGATGGTTGGTTAGGTCGTCCCACCCTCCCATAATGAGGTTGCAGAAGCCACAGTGGTACAGATCTGGACGAGGCTGATGGCAACGAAATATTGTAAACAAACTTTATAGCAATATTAATATTACAACCCACTACTACAAATATTTGATAAAGTATTCGTAATACAGGCTTTAGTTTGGGAATAAATAATTGGTGTGTAAGTGTCCGAAAGATTACTTTATTTCTCTCAGAGGGTACCACTGGTAAAACGTAACCTAAGTACTATTACCTATTCTGTGCCTAAGGTCGCTTTTTATTAGAATTGTATCTGATTTTATATATAAAAAAACTATGAATGAAGTTTCCCTTACATTCAGAAACGAAATAAGTTTTCCCTAAAATTTGTTATCGTTAATATGCACAATCAGGTTTAAAATTGCAATACAGTCCAAGCTTAAGAGATAATTTTTTGATAGGAAACCTTATTAAGCAAGTATCGAGTACTATTATTGTGTAGAATAAGAATCAAAGGTCCGCAGAAATTCATGAGTTCAAAAGAAAATTAATCATTTGAACTATGACTGCAATTTTGAACCCGACTGTACATATTCACTCCACCTGTATATTGTGTAACTCACCTCTCTTATGAACTCAGTCTCCATGTTGCACACCAGTGGTACCTGATGTATTAACTCCTCGTGTGGAGGACTATTTACATGTACTTTAACCTCGTATGGTCGCAGATTCTCTTCGCAAATCTGACACCTAAGTTTGTGCACGTGCTTCGTTATCAAATCGAAACTGAACGACGACAGACAGTACTTGTCATTAACAAGCACTTCTCTGTCTAGGGCTGTCACAGTTGTGATAAAGTTTATCATAGGTTGTACTTCACACATCATAGATTGCGTTGAAGTACTTGGTAGTAATTCTTGGTGTTCATTAGTGTAAATGGAAACTTGTCTCTTGTGTGTAGCACCTGCTGCGTGTTCTTGCATACATTTCAAAGAAGAAGGCACTCTGGTCTTACATGCACGGCAGAAAGCGTTGGTGTTTCCTTTATTGTAGGTGAAATGGTTGTCTTTCGCAAATATCATGACATCATCTAGTATAACTGTCGTTGACACTTCTGATTCAGTATGATCTTTGGAGGATATTTTTGTTTCAACAGGTTTGGATTTGGTCTTAGTTACATGCGATACTACCGCCCTGATTGCTTGAGTCTTGCTCGCAGTAATTCGAGCTATGAAGTTAATTTCATCAAAGGGTTTGTCGTTCTTTGTATTTGTATTTGATATTTGGACATTTGTGTTGTTTAGACCTAATTGCTCTACTACATCGTGTCTTTTACTTTCATTTTTGTGATTGTTGCTATCACTTAATACTGTTTTGGTACATTTTTTATTTAATAGTGGCTCAGGTTTGTAGATGCAATTATTTGGATTTTTGTGTTCATCGATATGATTATTAATAATATCAAAATTAAAGGCAACACTTACGAAACAAGTTTTGCAAAACGCGCTCTCTGTTTCGAAATTAATATTGAAGCCATTCTTCTGAAAATCATGTACGCTATCCAATATTTTTTCCTTCTCAAATTGTTTGCTAGCTTTTGCTTTATGAGTAATACTTACTGATTCACGATTTAGATCATTTGTAGTACTGTTAGTCATAAAAGCAGATTCATCATCAATCACAGTTTTCTCAGATTGTTTTTCTGACGAGATTTCCTTTGGGTGATTAATATCATCCTTAGCATCATTTTCACTGCCCATTTCCTTGTTGTTAGTTGTGTCGCCACTTATTACACGAATTGTAGTCTCGCAACTTTTTGAATACAACTTTATATGGTCTTCATCATCGAAATGGGTGTCTAATGTGCTTATGGCATATATCATATTACAAGTTAGACATTGGAAAGACGTGTCATCAATCTGTAAAGAGTTAGGCCTTAAATATCGTCACATTTTTATCTGGCACGGTCTGTCGAAGAGATCGTGCAAATAATAATCACTTAGAGAAGCTATAATTTGGATAATTGGAGAATGTCTTATGAACATCTTGCATTTTGTTGATTTTGCCGGCGTAGTGCAAAAAAAGAGATCCAGAGAAATATGTAGACGAGGACTAAACCGCAGCGTCAGCGTCCTGTGGGACTCTAGGAACCTGCAATCTCCAACGACGGTCACTGATATAGCTCAGCGGATTAACAAGTTGAAGTTGCAGTGGGCAGGGCACATAGCTCGAAGAATATGCCATCAGGCCGGTGGGACATTGAAAATCGAGTGGAGACCACGCGTCGGCAAGAGCAGCGTAGGACGTCCACTCACAAGGTAGACAGACGAACCTGATATCTCTGGAATTTTATGGGGGAGGCGATAAATCGACGTCGTGTGGCTGATATGATGATGATCAAGTGTATAATCTAAAAGCGCAAACTCCAATCGGTCGGCTTGTGTCGCCAGTGCCGGAGGGTTCGGTGTATACAGTGCCTTAGGGTAAATTCGCACCAAAGAAGCAGAGCGAACTTTTTCACAAAATTATACAACTTGGATTGTTTTTTGTAACAGATAGCAGGGTATTTTTACTATAGTCGCCTACTACTAACCTAGTTCGCTATTACAAGATCAGGAGTGATTATTAGGCGTTTTTGTTGTCTGGCACTTTTGTCTTTTTCTGACCAATAGAAAACCACGACGACTAACGCGGTGGTTTCGTTGGTTGGTATTTGCGTGATGGTTCTTAGCTATGTTTGATGGAAATCGGTTCAGTCGTCTCCGAAAGCTTTTAACACTTTTTGTTGACCTAGATCATAATCATCGTTTCAGTTCAGAATATCTAATTCCCAAAGTGTCCGATTTAAGAAAATTGGAGGTTTTCGTAATTTTCCATTTACCTAAAATAATTTATAACAAGGTTAATCGGAAAGGTCGAATGGTATACAGGGCACTAATAGATATACCGGATGAGTATTTTTACCGTAGGAAAAAATAAGGCATATTTAAAATAGAAGTTACTTGACATAGGTAATTTAATTTTTTATTTTCTTAAATTCACGCGCCGGCCGAAGATTCATATATGCGATTGGCGGGATTCGTATGGTTCCTATCGTGCGAAATTTTTTGGAACTCATATTTTCCCCAAGTTTTTTTATATAATTTAATGATGTAATTATATGGAATAGGCTACAAACGCGACCATCAAATGATTCAACGCTTCATTCGATGATGGTTTCGAAAAAAAAATTAAGCTAAATGTCAATACCTTCCATGTTACTTACCTAATATTTTTTCCGGTAAAAAAGCTCATGCGGTATTTATACAGATAAACTTGGGTAAGTTTTTCAGGGAAAGCTTTACTTATGAACCACAATTATACATTTTTAGTAGACAAATACCTACTACAATTTCTTGTTTGTGTTACCAAACTATTATCTAATCTGTGGTATTACGTTTATAAATATATCCTATACGTATATAGGTACATAAGTACAGGTCTCGATTGAGGGCCCACTTACAAATGGCTATTATTTTGAAATGGCAAGAAATATACGCGCCATACTCACAGGGTGGCATGGCGTAATGATACCTACTATAAAATTGGAAGTGATCTCTTGAATACCAACTTCAAATATGAATTTTCAGCAATAAAGTAATTTCTGGAATAACTTACTAATTGGATTTACTTGTTCTGCATAAAATAAGAAGATCCTTGGTCTATGTGATAGGTACTACAAATAATTTTAACCGCTTCCGTTGCTCAATATAAACAACATAGGGTTTACGAATCGGAGGTCGCGGGTTTGATCCCCAGCGGGGTACATGTTTAGTACCTACTCGGTTTGGTTGGTGGTAGGGCATTTTAAATGTCCGCCTGGCTAGCTGCCAACATCTTATCTAAATCTGCCGCCAAACAGCAATGTTAATAGCATTGTTGTGTTCCGGTTGTCAGGTTCCCCAAATATTTGGGTTTACGGGCCAGTACGCTACCACCTTCGCCCTCATCTTCACTTAACATCAGGTGTGATTAAGGTCAAGCCCTAACCCGTTGTGCCTAAAAAAATCGCCAAATGCGACCATGTAACGTAATAATCACCTGAGGATATATTTATCATATCCGCTCTGTATGCACTTGTCTCGGAACTTCTCAGGCTTATAAAATTTGAGAAAAATGAGCTGAAATACTACCTTTCGATAAATACTCCTCCCAACGCCAAACTCAACCTTCTTCTGTATTAAATTTATCAGATGCCCCTGTTCAGTTTTGTGAATACTGTCGTTATAGAACTCTATATCGCAGATAGCACATATCTGCTCTATCAGCCCGTTCCATGCGCCTTCACTTATATAAACACTGTTGTTGGCAACCACGAAGTCTCCAACTCGTTTCAAAAGTTGGTATCCTTTGTTATTGGTGTGAGTTGCATCACCAATATGTAAGCCAACCTTTGCTCTAGTTGGAAACAATGTATTGCAGAATTCACAGAAGTATCCATTCTTGACCTGAATTAAACAAATTGTTATCAAATTACTTTTTAATGTTCACAAAATGGCAGTCGTGGGATCCATCCCCAGGGGGACATGTTTAATACTCAATTTAGTTAGTGATAGGGCAATAAGACGGCACCATTTCCTTCAGGTCTGCTTCCTAGCAGCAATTGTTGTGTTCCGGCTGTTTGGGATAAAATATCCAGTCCCCCTAAAATATTGGGGGTTCCATCCAGACCGGGTGAACGTCTTTCAACCTCATCTGCACTTGACATCTGCAGTAGGTACCATGACGTAACATGAGAAACAACTTGTGATATAGTTTAATCATTGAGATTATAGTTTAAAACACATTTTAATACGGTAATCTATCAAAATGTGCGACAAAACGGTCGTACCGCAGCATTTTGACAGATGAGAGCGATATAACGTGTGATGAACAGATATCTCGAGTGGTCCTGCTATCCAGCTCCTGTTCGCTTGGACGAAATATACAACTATCCCACTCTCACTCCTACTTCGCGCGTGACAAACGATGACATGCTACGGAGGCAGGTGTGCATAAAAAAAGAATCTATTATTTTTGGGAAAAATATGACTGTTCGTTTTTAATGGAATCTGTACACATGGGCACCTGTAATATTGGAAATATGTGAACATGGGAAATATGTGAACATGGGAATCTGTAGAAATGGGCATCTGTAGAAATGGGAATCTGTATAAATAGGATACTATAGGTATGGAAATCTGTAGAGATGGGAATCTGTACACACGGGAATCTGTAGTATTGACAATCTGTAGACAAGGGTTTCTGTAATATTGGAAATCTGTAGAAGTGGGACAAAACGGTTTCTTCACTAACCTTCTTGATATACTCATCCCTATATGTCTCCAAATAGGGATAGGCAACTAAATTCTTCTTATGCACTAGCTTCTGAATGTGGTTGTAGACACCCTTCTCACTCCTCAGGTAACAGTGACAGACTAGACAGTAATTGTCAATGCTCCCGGCGATTATAGAGTTCTTTTGGAAAATAGAGGTCATGATCTGTGAAAATATACAAATTGAAGGTCAGTGTTGGCTAGCACTACTTACTTGTTCCAAAGTCATAGAGAATAGTTATTTGGGTTCTTTAGTACTATAAACCCTTTGAAGGTTTGGGGCTCCATTCGTATTCATTGGCGGGCTGGTTTGCGTATTTTACTCTATTATTTTACATAACCCACCATGCCTTATGGTGCCCGCCAGAGTATAATACAACCAACCCGTCTCTGTCTGTCTGAAATAAATGAAAAACATCCATAACTCGGGAACACATGTCTGTATTCATCATACAAACATATGCCCCTAGCGGGATTCGAACCCGCGACCTTTTGGTATAGCAGCAGAGTTTCTAACCACTACACTAAACGGCCGTCTACGTTGAATAGTCGATCTTCAATTGAAGGAGTCTTTAAGCGAATTCGGTGGCCATATGGGTGCCTTAAAAACACTTGCAGGCGGCCACTATCAACTGACACATATTCACCAATCCGCACTGGGCCCGTGTGGATGTTTATGGCCCATACCCGATCCCAATGAGAGGAGGCTGTGCCCCAACAGTGGGGACGTGTAAGCCTGTTGATGATGACGATGATGATGAGGATGATGAGGATGATGATGATGTAGAACTAGCATTACATTATCATTGCATATGTTTCATGAAATGCTTAGCTAAGCGGATTTATATTTCCTACATTATTAGAAACTGTGCTGCTCAGAGCGGGTTGGTTAGGTTGCTGTGAATACTGGAGAGATTCCGTGCGTATCCGTGGAAAATCGCGCAGTGGAGAGAGCGGAAGGGCTCACCTCCCCCAGAAGAACGGCTCGTGAGGGCAAGCGCTGGCGTTTTTCGGATCCGTAACCCTATCAAATGCGCGAGCTGGAACACCCCAGGGGTTGTAGTCGGTAGCACCAGTCCGATATAACCGTCCGGCAAAAAAAAAATGCTATGAATACTACCGTGAAGCACCATGCCATGGGGGCTCCTCTCTAATTTTGGGGGTTGGTGTTGCTCGCGTCCGTAGGCTGTACCCTCGAGACCCTACACGTGACCCCCGGGTGGTGCTAAACGAGCAACAGTTCCGGTGGTAGGCTTCGGCCGCGGCTGGTCACCACCCTCCAGGCAAAGCCAAACCGCCAAACGGCTTAGCCGTGTTCCGGTTTGATGCCTGGAGTAGCCACATAGGGAACGGGTCTGAGCAGTTGCGCTGCACTAGTAGACCGGTCTTGATATTGCGGTACCGCTGTGCTGGTTGACTCGTCGAGGAGGGTAGCGGGATCCGAAGCACGGTTCTCCGCTGGCCGACCGCAGTTAGTAGGGGGCCCAAGTAGTAACCTAGCCAGTTATGAAAGGCTGCCCCGCCAACTCGCGAAAAATCCCGAAATGCTCCATTGAGCCGGTTGGCGACCGGATGAGAGGACCCAATGGCCATTTCGGGGGGGTTCGGGCGTCCCCGCAGTCTCCAGACGAGTCCACCATTGGCGTGGCGGGTCCGTTTACGTCAGCGGGTCAACGGTGTAGCGCCTCGTTCAACTGCCGTTCCCTTGCCTATTCACTCTATTTAAACAACATGAAAAAATACAATAATAAGAAAGTGCGGTTTACACAGCGGAAGCACGTCCTCTCTCTGAAAGTGCACCTCAGTAATATTCGAGGCCTGCACTCAAATCTCGACCCAGTTCATCACCATCTTGAGACTGAAAAACCGCATTTGCTTTTCCTCACCGAGACGCAGATCAGGTGTCCGACAGACGCGGCATACCTCCACTACCCAGGATACTCCCTGGAGCACAATTTTAAACCACACGCTGGAATCTGTGTGTATGCTCGCGATGACATCTGCTGTCGGCGTCTCCGTAATCTTGAGGATCCCAGGTTCTCAGTCTTATGGATACTTGTGGATACCGGAATAGAGAAAATTCTCTATGCTGGTATCTACAGATCGCACAGTGGTGATCAGGAGACAACCAGACTTATTGAATACCTTACCGCAGCATCCGATACCGTGCAGCAGCGATATCCCACTGCGCAAATGGTCTTCTTGGGGGACTTTAATGCACACCATCAGGAGTGGTTGTTCCCTTTCAAGAAGACCGACCACGCTGGGAAAGAACTTTATAAGATGGCAGTGTCACAAAATCTTACCCAGCTGGTAGATCAACCAACGCGCATACCTGATGTTGCCGGTCATACACCCAACTGCTTAGATCTTCTGCTGACAACTGATCCCGACAGATATACGGTCTCAGTTTCATCCCCACTGGGGACATCCGATCACTGTCTGGTGAAATCTGTGTCAAACTACTCTCCGCCCGATCCTAGTCCTAAAGGTAGCAGGCGAGTATGGCGATACAAGTCAGCAGACTGGGATGAGATGCGAAGTTTCTTTGCGTCTTATCCTTGGCAGCAAACATGCTTTGCTTCGGATGACCCGTCGAGCTGCGCGATAGCCATTACCGATGTGATGCGTCAGGCGATGGAATATTATATTCCATACTCTGACGTTTCCACCGGGGGCAAAGCGCGCCCATGGTATAATGCGGAGTGTTCTGGTGCCGAGGCACTGAAACACTCTGCATATCAGGCCTGGACTACCGCTCGTTCGCAAAAAGCTCCGGATGTTCATCGTACGAAGCAGGCATTCAACAAAGCTGCCAAATCATGCAAGAAGGTGCTGCGTAAGGCCCGTTTCGACCATGTTGGCCGGATCGGTGACAAACTTGCCTCATATCCCTCTGGAAGTAAGGCATTCTGGTCGTTGGCCAAATCGGTCGAAACGAATTTCTGTCGATCATCGCTGCCGCCTCTGCTGAAACCGGATGGGTCACTAGCTCATACTGCGACAGAGAAAGCAAATTTATTTGCATCCCTCTTCGCAAGCAATTCGCGTCTGGATGCTGTGAATAAAACTCCGCCTGTCATCCCACCCTCTGGCACTAAGATGCCAGAGGTGCGAATTCACCAACGGCGAGTTCTTAAAACACTTCGCAATCTGGACATAAACAAAGCTAGTGGTCCTGACGGTATTCCTGCAATTGTTCTGAGGCTATGCGCGCCTGAGTTGTCTCCTGTCCTGACACGCTTGTTCAGACTTTCTTTAAGAACGGGTCAAGTCCCAAAATCCTGGAAGCTTGCAAACGTGCAGCCTGTGCCCAAGAAGGGTAGTCGTGCCGATCCTGCCAATTATAGACCTATCGCAATCACTTCCGTACTTTGTAAAGTCATGGAACGTGTATTGAACGACCAGCTGATGGCATATCTGGAACACCACGATCTGCTCAGTGATCGGCAGTATGGTTTTCGCCGGAACCGATCTACTGGCGATCTGCTCGTATATACCACTCACTGCTGGGGTGAGGCCATTGAGAGACATGGCGAGGCTCTTGCTGTGTCCCTCGACATTTCTAAGGCTTTCGACAGGGTCTGGCATGCTAGCCTGTTAAGCAAGCTTCCAGCGTACGGGTTACCTCCGGTATTGTGTACCTGGATATCTGATTTCCTGAGCGAACGGTCAGTTCGGGTAGTCATTGACGGCTGCTCTTCTGACTTATTGGCTATTAACGCCGGTGTACCTCAGGGGTCTGTTCTCTCTGCTACTTTGTTCCTATTGCACATCAACGATCTGCTCCAACCCGGCACCCATGGGTATGCAGACGACACCACAACGTCAGAGAGATACATGTCCAGTGCACAATCTAGTGGAGATGAGATTCGTTCTAACAGGGAGTCAATGGTGGAGGGTACGAATTCGACATTAAAGGCAGTGTCCGACTGGGGCGACGCCAATCTTGTCGAGTTCAATTCTTCTAAAACACAGGCGTGTCTATTCACTAGCAAACGGAGTCCTTTCCACCTCACTCCGACTTTCCGGAATGTATCCATTCCAATCTCTGACCATCTCAACCTCTTGGGTTTGGAGTTAACCTCGAGTCTGAATTTTGGGCGCTCCATCGAATCGAAAGCGAAACTAGCAGCCAAGAAGCTTGGAATTCTCTCTAAGGTCAGGCGGTATTTCACACCAAAGCAGCTGCTGGAGCTTTACCAAGCTCAGATCCGCTCGTGCATGGAATACTGCTGTCACCTCTGGGACGGATCAGCCAAGTACCAACTGGCTGCACTCGATTCTGTGGAACGACGCGCCATAAGACTCATAGGCGATGACTCAACGGTCACCGGCAAATTGCAAAGCCTTGAACACCGCCGTAGGGTCGCTTGCCTTTCAGTGTTTTACAGGATACATTTCGGGGAGTGTGCGATGGAATTGCATGATCTTATTCCACCGTCCCCTTTCCATCTTCGGACAACCAGGCGCGGGGGGGGTTTCCATCCATATGTTGTCAACATACCGAACATCCGCACTAAGCTCTTTGCTTCGTCATTTATAATGCGGACTGCTAAGGTATGGAACTCACTGCCCGCGTCGGTTTTTCCCGACACTTACAACCTTGGGATCTTCAAGTCTAGAGTGAATAGGCATTTACTGGGTGCGCGTGATACATCTTCGGCTACATCGTCACTTTCCATCAGGTGAGATTGTGGCCAAACGCGAATCCAGTTTTTAATAAAAAAAAAAAAAAAAAAAAAAAAAAATTAGCGCAGTTTCCAATAATGTAGGAAATATCCGCCATTTACAAAACGATCCGCCTAGACATTTTATGAAATTTTGCCTGCGATAATATACAAGGCCCTAATTTCTTAGTCCGGACGATATATTGAACACGTCATTGCGTAGGTACAAAGTATTCCAAATAACAATTTGGTATATAATAATTAAAGAAACACCGTAATCCTTCGTCGAAAAGTACCGCTGCAGCACTCAAATCGGTTCTTTTACCCGAGAGCCCCAAAAAGGAGAATAATGTTTTTCGAGTGTATAAAATAAATAAATAAAATATCTTTACACATACACACAGCGCCATCTAGGTACACAGTAAGCATCTAGGCTTGTGTTATGGGTACCAGATGGTTGATAAACTACACAAATACATTTTTTGAAAATCAATACAAAAATGAAAAACATCCATAACTTGAGAACACATGTCTGTATTCATCATACAAACATATGCCCCCGAGCGGGATTCGAACCCGACCTCTTGGCATAGCAGTCAGAGTTTCTAACCACTACACCAAACACGTCGTAATGTGTAAGTATGAAAATTCCCCTGTTATGTCTGAGCCTAAACAGTTCGACCGATTTTGAAGTGCTAGGTGTCGTTCGATTCGTCTCGAATAAATTTTGTGGTAAAAAAATCCAACATGCCATCTGCAAAATACAAAATATGCTGTTGGGTGCCATATGCATTCTACTTTCACTTGTCCAACACTCAAATCCATACATGGTGACAGACAGGTCTTATGATGGTCTTGTACAATAATATTATAATAATAATTATTAAAGTATTTAAAAAACACATAACTGGACCGCATATTTTGTATATTGTGGACGCCATATTGGATTTTTTGCCATAAAATATCTCCTATGACATTCTGGATACCAAGTCGAATCTAACGACACTATGCACTTCAAAACTGGTCGAGCCGTTTAGGCTGCAGGTGCGCCTCCGCCTCCTTTTTTGGGCAGTCGGGTAAAAATTGATTGACAGGACACAAACTTTCACCTATACAAACTTTAGTTTGTAATAACACTCAATACTTTTAATACATATCAAAGGCTATATTTATAAGGTTTTTGTAGTAACCTTTAAACCCTATTGTAAAGACAATAAAATGTTATTTCTTTTTTTTTGCAATTCATATTGTTATTTTGGAGCCTGTCCAAGCAGGCTAGCGTGACTCGTCCCTATGAGGCACAACATAGAAGCCTGCTGTCACATTCTATTCGTATTCGCTGGCGGGCCGGTTTTGCGAACGGGGGAATACTTAATACTGCCACCCAAGTTCCTGAAGGAAGCCGAGCAACTTTTGGATGTTGCCACAGGCTTCGGGGAGAGACTCCGGTCTTCCAAGATGGGTGGCTCGATGTGTGGCCACCTCCTCGCACTCTAAAATCATGTGGGCGGCTGATTCTTCGGCCTCCATGCATGCTCTGCACAGGGGGCTGTCTGTGACACCTATATTGAACAGATGTTTGTTGTATGGTCACGCCTGATATTGATTGCGCTCTGGTTTGCCTGCAGTCTACCCTTGAGGTCCAGTCATTGTTGTGTAGCGATGTAGTTTGCTGATGAAGCCATGATTTGATGTGGCAAAACGGCAGTGGGACGATTGGCTCAGGGCCCTGCACCTTACACATCGCAAGAAACAAAAACCTTATATCTCGTGTCATTATAGCGAAATTATGTGGCATGCTAGCCCTACAGGTTGGAGACCTCCAATATGTGACTCCTCCTGACTCAGAGGCTGGACCAGCTGGTTAACCACTACCAGCCCATTAACCTTTATGACATCAGAACCAATTAAGTCCCGGGCAGGTGAGCAAAGGGGTCAAATTACTGGGTCATAGAAAAAATTGTGTTATACAATATTATTTATTGCATTCCATTTATTTAGTGTACAAATGATATCATAAATCTGAACTCACTTTAAGGGGGTTACCCTGGAACATTACAAAAAACAATATATGTGGGTAATTGGCTTCTACTAAATATAAAACCTGTGGGGTAACTTAAAGCATTGATATGCTGTAGTTATGGTGGTATGGTGACCTGTAATTCTAGTTCTTCCTTTTCAGGAACCAGTCTTCCCACAAATGAGTTCTATGTATTACCTAGTCACTTTGTAAAGCGTCATTTGTGGTGAGAAAATAAACAATTTTTATTTATTTATTTATCCTGAATAAAACAAAAAGAAGGTAAATTTGAAGGGCAGTAGTAGTTTTAGTTAAAGGATTCCAATGGACTCCAATCAACTAATACTCGACAGATGCCTATCGTGCTGCCTTCCAATGGAACCCGTGACAGACAGACAGCTCTGAGAGTGGTTATCAAAATCAAAATCAAAATCAAAAAATGCTTTATTTTGTAGGTACACAGGGTACACTTAAAATAGTCAGATTTTACATTTTTAAAGCTACTGCTTGTTCAAAAGGCAATTTTCTCCTGAGAAGAACAAGCAAGAAACTCGAGAGGTCGCTCTTTTAAAAAAAGGTTGTTATATTACAAAATTATTATTTTATATTATAATATTTCATTATTAATTGTGAAATAGCCTGGTTATGCGAACGGGCTGGTTATGTCCATGATTGTTTATCATCTAAATAATCTGATATTTTATAATATGCTTTCTTAATAACTTTCTGTTTTATAGTATCTTTAAATTTATTGAAAGGAAGATTTTGTATATCAACAGGAACTTTATTGAAAAAGCGTATACATAACCCTTTGAATGAATTACTGACTTTGTGGAGGCGACTTATGTGACCTGCAAGTTTATCTTTATTTCTTGTATTGACATCATGTTTATCACTATTTTTCCTAAATGATGCTATATTTTTTTTGACATATATTAGATTTTCAAAAATGTACTGTGACGAAAAGGTTAGAATATTATACTCTTTAAATCTGTCTCTAAGTGACACTGCAGGTCTCAATTGATAATTAATTAATTATCCCTCTTTGAAAGCATTATCAGGAGGTGCCGTTGGTCTCCCATTCCATTTGGTGACGTATCAAAATGGGAACCCAAATAAAGTTAGAAAATAGTTTGTAAACACTTTATTATGTAAAAAAATATTACATTAATTTTAAGGAGTACAACGGCGGATATATCCCATAGAGGGATTTGTTCCAGTCAACTATAGGGTCACTTGGAATTAAAACAAATACCTACACACTAATAAATATAATAGCCGAAGTAAATAGATTAATAAATTAGTTGATTGGGATATAGATACATAAATACTAAAAAAAATCTTTTTCAAAATTTTAGTCCATTTTTGCCAGACCCGCTAATGACGCCCTAACCGTAGTCAAAGTCATGAAAAACTTACTGGGTACATCAAAGTGTAAGTCGCTAAAGGTGCTTAAGTAGGTTCTCAAATTGCTACACTGCAACCGAACTTTCGCAAAGAATTCAATAAAATAATTATTAAATCTCACCGTTAACGCTGGATAGCCGCAAGCTGTTTGTATGGATCACTAAAATGGAATTGATCAAAATTCTGAGTATTATTGATTATATGCTCATTCCTCTTTGTTTGTTGGGTGAAACCAGTGGTGGCAAACTGGTGAATAAAGTCTTAATTCACTGAGCAAATAATTTGGTAACTTCACTTCAGTTTTTAAAGTTAGGCACCAATTAAAATAATCACAAGGAGTTAATGACATTCTTTCTTGATGACTATTACTATTAAATAAATTTAAATTATAATTAAAACATAGAACCTCCTTCTTTTTGATTTTTGATTGAAGTCGGTTAGAAATAAATGAAGAACTTCCGGTTGCAATAATCTACTTTTTGTGAAGAACTATTGAGTATTGATAGTACTCTTTGGTATTGATCCTAAGTGTTGCCATATAATCACAAAATACTTTTTTTGGTTCATCCTCCAACAATGTTGGAAGGCAAAGGGATCTGTGGTTATTCAGGCTAGTCTTCTTCTAGTAGTTCCTTCGTCTGAGGATAGTAGTGACAGAATGTTTTACGGAAGATTTTGGCGGCTGCTTGTGGGAACCAGAAAGCTCATTACGCACTTTTATATCAATCACAGACCACACAAAGCTGTGACAAATTTTAAACATTACATTAATTGCTAGATAAATATCTCGCTCGTGAGGGTGAACCGAACGTATAATTTTGATGTTCCCTGAATATAAAATATTCACCCAGATTAATTTTTCGCCTAACAGCGTCGCTGAACAGGCGCTTTGATATTTGGCGAGTAATCTACGTCTATTCTCCCTCAGAACATAGCCAAGGCCAAAACAGAACAAGTTATACGCCAACTACGTGTTTTTATTTTTGCTCTACTAATAACCCAATATGCGTTGGCATGATCAACTAGCTAGATAGAGCTTTTACTTCAGTCAGACGTTTTTTTAGTATGACTTTATTTTGTTTAGGAGGTATTTAGTTCAATTCAATTCTTTTAGGGAATGGCTTTCCTTTTTAGTATTCTGCCATCATCAAGTCCTGTCATGGGAGTAACAGCGTGCATCCAGCATATTATGTCCATGGCATCCAGTCAGAATAAAGTTCTTGTGACATTGACACTGACAGTTAGTCTTTATTTTTAAATTGCGCTATGTTGATGGTGTATCCGAATTTGTATAAATTAATCCACTTTCAGCATTGTAAGCGCTATTTCTTTGTTTGGTGTAAATAACCTCTAGTTAAAGCAGCGTATCGCTAGATTGCTGTAAATATGTAGATTTGGATATACTGTTTTTGGTTGGTTTGACTTTGTTGGTTTTGGTTGTTTGTTGCAGCAAGTTGCTGCGTGCGGCTGAATGTCGTTCGTATTTAGTGTTGTGTTTGTGTGGTTTTCCGAGTAGATGAATATGTGCAGTGCCTTTTAGAATATAGCTAAAACTTTATTCCTTAACTTAAAATGCTAGTTTTATAGCTAGGAACTAATTGTGTTAGCAATGTCACAAAGTGCTTTTGTTATGTATCGATGCGATCGTTTATGTGCGTGGTGTCTGTACGTTGTGTATTTCCTAATTTTATTATCTCTAACAAAGGACAATGTTGAAGCCCAAGAACTGAGTAAGTTTTTTTTTATTTTCTTATAAAATTAAGTATGAATTTGAACTTTGTTTTGTAATGAAAAAACTTTTTTACGTAAATAATATATATAATCAAACATTTTGAATCATAGCTTTTGGGGGTCAAAAGTGCAAGAAACTTTACGGAACATTTCTTCCTGTTTTTTTTTTAGATAGTCGAAGTTCTGATTAGGGAACCAATTACATTATAATTCTGCCTCCCAATATTATCATTATTTTCTTTACTACATTAGATTTACTCCGTGTCCTATTTCAATTCTCAAGTTGGCTGGAAGAGGTCTCTAAGTTGGGTTAGAGTATTAGATAGAGCACAAAAAAGCCTAAAAATTCGTTACAGGCCATACTTGTCATGGTTTATAAAAGCTTAATAAATTTAAAAGTCCTAAATATAACTGGAAATTTATTTAGAAACAGGCTGGTCATAGTGTAGCCTTCGATTACTTGGAATTGAAGGCTAACTTCAATTGTAATTATAAATTTAACTATGTGTCCAATACAGGAAGAGCAGGGACTCCTATCACAAGTAAATTCTATTACTTAAGAGGAGCTCCTCAGCTGAAATTTGCCTAAGCTGATGAAATAAATGGAAGAAATTTAGATTATCAACCCACGATTTAAGGGGGGAGGGGGAGGGGTGGGGGGAGGGAGGGCTCCCTCCCTGTGCCACTCCCCCCCCTCGGAAATGCTTAGTTTTTTAGAAATTTGCATTTGCACTTGTTGTTTTCAATGTACCAAAATATGTTTTCACTCAAGTTTTCCTGTTTTCTCATAAAAAAAATAGTTTTTGATGTAAACTCACTCGCCTTGCTTTCTTACAGTCGAAGTAGCTAGTATTGGTAAGGATATTTAAAAACTACGTATCTTAAAAAAAAAGAAAAAAGAAAAAAAGTAAGTAAAATAAAGTAAGTTTCTCGTGAAAATAATACGAATAGCTATTACCATACTCAGATGAAACGAAACGCAACGGCACATCACATACCTTTTCTATAATACCATTGACAAAAAAAACCAAAATTATCCTTTTTTTAAATTGTAATATCTAAAAAACCGTAAGTTTCCGAGATCTAAAAATTTGCAAATATACTAATAAAAATATGGTCTTTCGAATGATATACATTTAAATTCGCAACTCGTGGGTTGATAATCTAAATCTGAGCCAAATAAATATTTAGTATTTGTATTTTTGTGTATTTAATTTGTTTAAAAACCATAGCGTAATTGAAATCAGCTGTTACATTTATGGTCTTCTTTACTGTACAGTACTGTACTGGACGCAGGCCACTTCCAACCAGTCCCTCTGTAAATCTATGGGGGAGGCCTTTGTACAACAGTGGATGCCCTGTGGCTGATTTAGTTCACGGGACTGCCTGCTATAATCATTTGTTTAACTTGACAACGTCCACGTCCTGGATGAAGGACCAAGGTTTGAATAAGATCTTTAATTTCTTTGGATTTTGTGTTCTAATGGGTTAGAGCAGTGATTCCCAATGTTTACAGAAACGAGACTCACCTAAAAACAAAAATCAAATTTCAGGACCCACCTCGTGCCTAACATTTTCTCAATACGTGTTGCAACTATACGAAGGACTGCTCTGTTAAGAAATAATGAAAACCACCCAAAACATAATTGAAATTTTTAATTAAGGAAAATATATAAATAAAATAAATAAAAGGTATTTATTCACCACAAAGTTAATTTAACAAGTAATTAATTGATAATAAATTAGGTCAAACTGTGATGAAGAGGTGGACTCAGCAGATTTGCTGATTTTCAGTCCCCCCCAAGTAGAGTAGTTGCTGCCACCAAGGAATTAATTACTATTACTCTATGAATAAATTTAAACATTACCTAAAAGTAAACAAAAAGAAAAAACTATATCTAAAATCAACTTAAAAACAACTGCAAGTGATAAACCATATAAAGCTAGACACGAGAAAATATAAATATGTGATATTTTAATGACACATTTGCATTTATTGCATATTTCTTGTCATAATAGCTTTGGTTACACTTCAATTTTAGTCACTTTTAATCGCTGTGAATTTCATACGTTCAATAATTTTTCTATTTTGTCTTGATAGAAACTAAGGCAGAAAATCCCACTTCACATAAGTATGAGGTAGTGAAGGGGATGTAGGGAGGATGTAGGTCGAATGACACGTTGTGCGGTGTTGCGACTGCGATCCACCTAATATCTTCTCGCAACCTACAGGTGGTTACACCACAACCCTTACGTTGGGAAATACTGGGTTAGGGTGTTTAGGGGGCACTCGGGCAACTTTTTTGCACCCGTCTCACTCTGACTAATAATGCGCCCCAATATCACCACGTTTTATTTACCTGTATCACACTAGTTTCATACCAGGTACTCAATAGATATGTTTGTTTAGTATTTATTTATAATCTCTGTAATCCTATTTGGATGATTACATGTACATAGTTCAAAACAGTATTTGCCTTACTCCTCAATGACAATAATATATTTATAACTAGTTTTCCGCCCGCGACTTCGTCCGCGTGGAAGATTTCATCAAAATCGGTTCAGCAAAAAAATTTACCTATATGTTAATCCAGGTCCTAATCTGTCTATCCACCAAATTTCATCCGAATCCGTCCAGCCATATAGGTGTGAAGAGGTACATACAGACATACACACAAACTTTCGCATTTATAATATTAGTTGGGACAGGTGGGGTGGGATTGAAATTTCCATAATCGACATGTTATGTTATAACTAATAATTATTATTTTAATGGGTTAAGCTTGACATTGTTTTTTTAATTGTGAATACTCGTAGTATAGGATTTGAATTATATCAGTTTTTTTTTATGCACAATGGGTTAGTACTTGACCTCAATCACACCTGATGTTAAGTGAAGATGAGGTCGCAGCGTACTGACATGGAAACCCCATCTTATTTGGGGGACTAGCTATCTTACCTCTGACAACTGGAACACAACAATGCTATTAACATTGTTGCTTGGCGGCAGATTTAGATGAGATGGTGGTAGCTAGCCAGGCGGAAGTAGATTTAAATTAATATTTGCACGTCTGCAAGCAGACTGGATACACCGAACTCTCTATTTTTATTAACAACTTATATAACTGTATTCATGCAAATAAATTCTTGATTCATATTCTAAGTTGCTGGTAGGATTATTATCCCATGTAGCTACTACTTTTTAACTATTACTTCAAATGGCTAATTAGGACATTAGTTAATGATAAAATTACTAAGTTTCAATGGGATTAGTTTGATCAATTTGACTTTAGAAGTTTAGAAGCAAACATACAATTTATTGTATTAACAAATTCAGGGAGACATCACTCCTATTAGGTGTAACAACAATAATACTTTCAATGGGTATGTACCAAGAATAAATAAATAAATATTTCGAACACTTACACCAATTATCTAGTCCCAAACTAAGCAGAGCTATGGATACTAGATGATGGATAAACATACATAAATATTTATATCAATATCCATGACTCGGGAATAAATATTCGGATTCATCACACAAACTTTACTCCTCGCGGGATTCGAACCCGCAACCGAGGCCTTTCTTACTTTCTAATATAAAAAAAAACTTAGGTAGTGCCCATGAGATGATGAATAATATGATCGTTTTATATATTAAACATGTAATAATCTGATTGTTTGGGTCTTGAGAGAAGTTAAACCAAATTTTCTTCTAACAAGAATATGTGGCACCAACAATGCATTCAATATGACATCAAGAATGACGACCTGTTTGGTGTGGTGGTTAGCAACTCTGGCCACTATACCAAAAGGTTGTGGGTTCGAATTCCGCTAGTGACATATGTTTGTGTAATGACATTTGTACCCGAGTTATGGATGCTTTCATTTATAAAAAGTATTTAATTACAAAAAAAAATAATGTAATAATGTAGTATATATCAATCATCTCATATCCACAACACAAGCCTATAGTTGCTTACTGTGCAACTAGATGGCGCCTAATATATTTATTTTTTAAGAACAACTACTGTTTTTAAAGGTCCAATAAAAGTTTTTAAATTAACCGAAATTCAGTTTTAAGTCTATTATCACATGGCTATATTTGTTAATCAAATGGGTGTAAAGAAAAAAATATCTACTTATTTACTGTAAGCAGATATCCCCCTGCCTGCTTCACTTATCTAACAAGTTATAAATCACTGTTAATTGGTAATAAATTAACCAATGCATTATCTATCATGTTTATATCATTATTGACAGAGCTCAAAGTCGCTCAAGGAGCAGTGGAACGAGCTCGATCATTTCTTTGAAGGATAGGATTGCCAATGAGAAAATTTTCTGGAATAGGAAGGTTGAAGCACAGACATATATAAATAGTAGCAGATAAATATTAATAATATAATAATAATAAATAAATATCTTTGCACATAGACACAACGCCATCTAGTTCCACTCTAAGCAACTAGGCTTGTATTATGGATACCAGATGGTTGATATACTACACAAATACATTTTTTTTGTAAGTAAATACATATATGAAACATCCAAAACTCGGTTACACATGTCCGTATTCATCATGCAAACACATGCCCTTAGCGGGATTCGAACCCACGACCTTTTAGTATAGCTGCAGTGTTTCTAACCACTACACCAAACAGGTCGTCTATTAATATGCTCATGCAAAAGTTGATGCGTATTCCATGCAGCTAATGTCATTCGCGTGCATCTTTTCTAGCACGAGATAAACTTGGTTTGTGTTATTGTTCGTAAACGCTTTTTGTACAAAAGAAAATACTTGGGTTCTTAAAATTAACTACCATCGGAGCAATAACGGGATTTCTTCCAGTCACTCATAGAGTTAGATAAGAACAATGGCGTATGGCGTACAACTAACAGTAAAAATGAGCACAAGATATTAAATATTACTATATTGGAGTGGTTGACGGGAACAATTAGGGTCTAATAATTACGTACCGTTAGGTACTTAAATAATTATTAAAAGCAACAATTTGCCGTTGTGTCTAGTTATGTTGGTAAGCCTAGAAAATAGGTAGGTATATAGTCATCCGACGGTAAAAGTGTTGATATCGCCGGACGTCCTGCCGCGCCGTATCCGCTGTTGCGAAACGCTTGACCCTCATTCAGGTTGAAAAAAATGGTCAATTTGTGATGGATGAGCATTTATTTTGATAGATTCCTATATTCAGTCTAATCTGAGAGGCTTGATAGGCACGCGCGGTCGGCTATGTCACTAATTTTGATAAGTTGTCTATAGATAGTTGGCGTTTTGATGATTTAACAAATCTATCATTTTTATGGACTGATTGGTCTTGTAAGTGACCCTGCCTTTGAAAACAACGGTCGCGCGTTCGAACCCCGTTGACTTGACAGTTGACATTGACTCCGAATTGACAGTTGGAATGAGGAAACTGGAATAGGTATAACGTGTGTGTTATGTTGCGTTATAAAAAGTATAAAAAGAGGTGAGTGACCTTGCCATACCTTTTACCATGGATTATAAATAAGTTTTACAGTTTAACATTGGCATCCGCAAAGGAAATCCTTTGCATGCCTTTAATGACGAGGGAAGTTTATATCTGACCATCTGACATGTCGATTTAAAAGGTACCTATGCTATGAAAATGGCATCATAAACTATATTATCTATATTTTCTATATTATCTAATGAACATAATATTTTAGATAACGAACGAAAAGATATATCCGAATTTCAATTGCAAAGAGGACACTTCATAAAATTATCTAAATTATTTTTAAAGCGCTATTCCGGAATATATTAAACATAAGGTTTTGCAAATGGTCATCCGTTCTCTAATCAACGGTTCGTGGTTTGAATTTAAAATTACGCGTAACGTATATTTTGGCGTCCGTTGATGAGTTGACCTCCGTCCGATGTCTGATTATCATTGGAACATTTAAATTCTGTTCGCAATATTGTCGTTACGCAACTGTAATGGGCCTGTGGGAAGTTGATTGAATTTATATTTTGAGAGTAACTAATAAATAAGATAATATTAACGGTCGTGTCGGTTGGTCTGTGACAGGCATGGGCAAGTACGGCCCCTGAGCCACGGGTCAACATCAACACTGAGCCAGATCCTGAGTAGTCAGGACGATTTTCAGACATTGTCTTGACACAAATCATTGGTATTTGTGGCGAACATTTACTGACAGATAATGCTGTTTTCGCTGCTAGACCAGTTAGTTAAACTGCTAAGAGCAATTAGTTACTAAGACTATTCTGGCTGGTCCCTTTTCTTTAGTTTTTTTGGACTTGGAAGTTCGCTACATTTGGGATGGATGTAACGCGCACTGAAATGGGGATAGACAAACGCGGGGAGCTATAAAAGGTCTTCCCTGGGGACATAAGCTTAGCGGTAATTGTACTAATGTCATCGACGATTTTAAATAGCTTTCGAATTAGGTATAAACATTCTTGATTTGATTTGAAGTAGTAGGTAGTAGGTAAGCATCTTTCGCTGTGCCAAGAGAAAGAGACTAAATGGGTACCGCTCCTACTCCTATATCTTAGTGCCGCCAAGTACATTGTCAGTGTGAAGGATTAACCAGTTAATTGCTGGTCTGTGAGGTCGTCTTCAAGGTCGTCAATTCTGTTCTGATCCCACTGTCTTTGTAGTCGAAAATATAGACCATATTTGTGGGAGGTTACGGTGACATGGGCAGTGAACATGTGAAGCTTTCTTGGATACCTATCTATTGACATCTATGAAAGTGTAGTCTTCACTATTTTTTAGGGTTGTCAATTGCCATTAACTTTCAGGGGAAGAAAATGTAAGTAGGTGATTCCGTTGTGAAAATTATTTATAGTGACAATAATAACAACAGAGATAAAATATTTATTGATATCTACTTAATTTTTACTAAGTGCCTACTTTGCATTCCTATGGTTGTGTCACTAACCTAACATATCGACAGGACTGATTATTGAATTATTCATCCAACATAGCTCCGAGGTGGTTCACTCAACGTACTTACTGGCCATGTTTAGGTTGAAATATTCTATGCAAAATTTGAAGTCTTCCATTCCAGTAAGCACTTTGAATTTTAGTTGACCCTATACATTTGGCGAATATCTACTGTCTGATGATGACATAATTATGATATAAAATTGAATTTGACACTGTCTTTGGGGGATGTCATACCTACTATATTCAAAAAATTCAAATTTTGTTACCAAGGTCACCTTTTGTGTACAAAAATAGATCCTGACACACCTCTTTTGCTTTACTCTCATAAGTTTGTTCATACATGCTCGTCGGTTTAGGGTACTCTTGACTTGGCCTTTCCTTAAGACGTCCCCAATTAGATCATGGTACGGCGAAGGTGGTAGGGGAAGACCACGGCGAACGGTCTTCCCCTACCAACACCATCATCCACATTCACGTCGTAGGTATATCTCTTTCGTTAATCTTCTTTCAGTCATCCTCTCCATATGTCCAAACCATCTCGGCATACCTTTTTTAATCTTTGTCACTGCGTCCTCTTTCACACTGCATAACTTCTTTAATTTAATCTATATTAAATATACGTAACTAATCTGACTGTTCGGTTACCCCGTCCTATTCAAGGCCAACATATTACACCAATTCATAATATCGGCACCGCTGATATCGGTTGACCACAAAATAAAATGTTATCGTCGTGTCACCGAACGTTTGCGGTAGGCCTATATGGGATCCGTTTGTACAAAAAACACGTTTCCTATTAACGGCGCACGTGCGAGTTTTTCGTTATAATTTAATTTTTAAATTCTGTACGCTGCATCCGTTGGGGTGCGTTTCGTTTTACGTCACCAACAGCTTGCGTGTGAGTGTACTCTTGTTTGTTTTTTTTTATTTCTATAGTTATTAGTCGACGAAGACTTTTATGAGCGTAGTACGGTGACTGATGTTGACTCACTCAGCCGTAAAGTTCGGTTATGTAGAGAAACATTTGACAATTCACTGGTTGAAGATTTATTCTTGGAAAATTGGCTTTATGAACAGTCATGGGATAATGTTTGTTGCTAAACTCTGGCAATATGGTAATTTGACCTTACTGCCTACAATTTAATCAACAAAGTACAAAATTTCCATACAATAAAATTCGGAATGTAACAGAGTTTTTCATGCATTAGCAGTATTTAAAATGTTATTTTTTTACGACAAAAGGATTTTGTCTAATTTTTCTTACGTACTGTTTTTTTATTTTCATAAATTATAAACTATTTTGAAGAACTAATTTGAACGTTTTCGTATTTTATTGTTTAGTTTATTTTGTGTATATTTTTTATTGTATTTTTAAACGTATTGTCATCATGCAGATAGTCTAAGCAGAACAATATCACACTCGGACCAATCAGATCACATTCTGACCGATATCGACCAAACATAATAAAGTTTTAATAATTTTTTTTTTATTATCATCTGTATATTAAGTAATTATGGAATAATGACGTTAAACACAACTAAATATGAAACATATTTTCCAAAGAAATATATAGAAATATTTAACCGCCTCCGTGGCTCAATCTAAACATCATTGGGGTTTACGATTCGGAGGTCGCGGGTTCGATCCCCAGCGGGGTACATGTTTTAAGTGCTCGGTTTAATTTTAAATGTCCACCTGGCTACCTACCACCATCTTATCTAAATCTGCCGCCAAGCAGAAATGTTAATAGCATTGTTGTGTTCCGGTTGTAAGAGATTAGATAGCCAGTCCCCCAAATGTTTTGGGGTTTCCGATGGAAAGATGATGTCGACCTCATCTTCACTTAATATCAGGTGTGATTGAGGTCAAGTACCAACCCTTTGTGCATAAAAAAAATATACCTGTTTTTTTGCATTTAATCGTTAGTACTATATTAATTCTGTGATACAGTATTGGATGCAAACCGAATAAAAAAGCATGGCGATTTTCCTTACAAACAAACGAACAATTGATGATTGATTGGTAATTTATATACACTTGTTTTGTGCAAATGTATTCTGTGGTAATACCTATTGAGCATGGTTCTCCATACACCAATTAATTGGTCTTGTGGAATTGAAATTCATACTGCAATGTTTCAGGAATTAACGATTTTCCTATTCTAATTTTTTTTTTTTTTTTGGTTTCATTCTCTCCTTTAGGAGAAGGCAAAGGGATCTAGCCCATAACAGCCATGTCTTATTTCTCTTATTTCTTCAGTTTGTAAGTCAGTCTCAGTGAAAACAAGTAATTCGTCGTATACAGAGTCTAGTCACGGTCAAGTCATTCTTCAGTAAAGTGGCAGAATGCTTTACAAAAGATTTTTTTTTTTTTTTTTTTTTTTTTTTTTTATGCATAACGGGTTGGTACTTGACCTCAATCACACCTGATGTTAAGTGAAGATGAGGTCGAAGATGGAAGCGTACTGACCCGGAAACCCCAACACATTTGGGGGACTGGCTATCTTATCTCTGACAACCGGAACACGACAACGCTATTAACATTGCTGCTTGGCGGCAGATTTAGATAAGATGGTGGTAGCTAGCCAGGCGGACATTTAAAATGCCCTACCACCAACCAATTTTTGGCGGCTTCTTGTGGGAACCCGAAAGCTCCGTTACGCACTTTAATTTACACTTCCCTTCACTTGTACACCATCACTAACGTTTGCTGCACAATATTCTGCCATTATTAAGCTTCAAAAGTTAGAATGCACAAATTATAAGATTTATAAAGAAAAATGCTACTTCACTCGCTGAGTTCCCGCCATAAAGCCTTCCTATTCTAAGCTGCATTTAGACTTTGACGTACCAGGGAACGTTTAGAAATTGGTTATGTTGTCTGGTTTATTAGTTTACGAACTTGTTTATACCTAGTCTAAAACTTTTTCTTGGTAATATTTATATTTAAAAGGAACAATTATGCCGCAGGCAGATCGTTGAATTTGCCATTTCAAGAAGTGCCTACTCGGATTGTTCTCTATGGCGCATATTTCCTACATTATTGACTAGACTATTTAGGGACTAGATGATTGGTGTAAGTGTCTGAAATATTTATTTATTATTGGAAATTGCGCTAATTATAGGGGAGCCCCATTGCGTGCCCCAAGCAACCTAACCAACCCGCTCTGGGCTCTAAAACATTGAACTCTTAAACTAAAGTGACACTAATTCCTCGGGGCACTAATTTGACACTATTTCATTGCCAAAATAGCTGAATTCAACTTTGTGTGTTCTAGCATCAAGTATGTAAACTTTTACATATCTTGGCTCAATAGGTACCTATAATCTGAAAGGAAACTATCCTCAGTTCATCAAAACAAATGTTTAACCTATCTGACTTTATTATCAATTTTATAGCATCCAGATTGTTGTCTCTCAGTGGAAATGTTCATTAAAACTGAACACTCATTCCACTTGTAATAAAAAATGAAACCGCCATTTGGAAGGCAACGCACCCACTTCGTCAACAGCTGTTTATAGAATGGACAAAATTAATTTGGTCTCCCTTGCTCCTCTAGCTAAGCTCAGTAGAGAGGTCAGAATATGTTGGTGGTAAGTTATTTCTGGCTGTAACTGTTGGGCTGGTATGGGAATGACGACTTCCACACAGGGACACGGTTTCCTCCGAATGACGTCACGTCCGATTGGAGGTGCTATATTAAATACTCTAAAATATGGTTTCATTAATAGATGGATTTTAATTTCAAACACATATTCTAATATTTACTGATTAGGACTATGGGATTTTCCCCAAAAAACGTCTGTAGAGTTGCACCTTTTAACAGCGAAGGGTCACCCCCTGTCATATATGTATTTCTGTATATACATATTTCGTAAGGTGTAGTTATTAGATAGCGATCGAATGCAAAAATTTTTTGGTGATACGACAGTTGATTAGTGCTCCAGGATGGAAAAGAGTGCCTTAAATATTGGGAATAGAAAATAAAAGAGACCTAATTTTATTGTTAAAGGTAATAAAAACTGCATTCACAGAATTTTGAAGAGTAGGTACAGACGGCTCCATGATTAATCGTACACGGCTATTTCATTTATTCCCACTTGGTCGGATTCCCAAAAGGACGGATTCTCATTTCGCCGGATTCAGTACAGACATAGACAATATCTAGTGTGTATTAACAAACAAATACAGTAAACATATTAAATACTTATTCTAACGCATTTTCCTGTAGGTATACAATCTTCATAGAGGAAAATTAATACATAAGCAGTCTTTTCGAAAGATGTCACGTTTGTGATGTTCTTTTGTTCTAAATGCATTAGTTGGAGCAATTTTCTAAAAGGATAGTCTAGACAAGAGGGTCATTTTAGAGAAGTATGTTTGGTATAGGTTGAAATGGCATCAAGCTACCATGACGACGCCCACTGTACCCTGCGGGGAATTGCATTATTGAATCAATGGATAATTGAATTGTTTACTTATTGAATTAATAGAATTGTGCTGAATTGAATAGACTCAATGTTAATTATTTTTATAAAACGTTTGCGAACTTGATCATCGTCATCTCAGCCCGTAAACATCCATCCCAGTACAGGGATACAGGCCTTCCCTCGTTATGGGCCATAGTCCACCACACTGGCCCAATGCGGGTTGGTGAGTTCACATGCCTTAGAATTATTATTTCTCAGGCATGCAGGTTTCCTCATGATGTTTTCCTTCACCGTTTAAGAGCAGTCGGATAAATGCACATAAGTAATTAAATTAAATTTAAAAACACATTGGTACATGGCCTGCCTGGGAATCGAACCCGGACCTCCCAAATTGGGAGACCGCATCTTAACCGCTGAGCCACTGACGCTGAGCGACCGAGCTTGAATAATTAAACAATATCGAGTAAGTAATCTATCTATCCCAACTAATATTATAAAATTGCGAAAGTTGTTGTGAAGAAATATATGTTTTTTACCTTTTCACGCCTAAACTGCTAGACAGATTTGGTTGGTAGACAGATTATGACCTGGATTAACATGTAGGATACTTTTTATCCCGGAAAAGTGACTGGTTCCTGTGGGATAGGTGGGATACCTTTTGAGTCACAAAGTGACGCATTTGGTAGTAGGTTCTACGAGGACGAAGTCCCTGGTAACAGCGATAGTTACAAATAAATCTGAAACGGAAAGACAAAAATGCCGAAATATAACCTGTATTTTATAAATTAAAGGCTGCGAAATTAAATAAAAAAGACATTATAAAAAAATTAAACACACTGTCAACACAAAGTTTTAATTATTTTAGGGGGTTGCGTTTCCCAAAACCTTCCCTTACTTATACTAATACAAAAAAATGTGTGTATCACAGAACACAAAAAATCATGTCCGTTATTCGTGACAAACAAGGTTACTTAGTTAAGTTAGTTACTAGGTCGCAAGTGTGAACGTCCTCTGAATTTATTATGATTGTTTTCGCCATGCCCCGGTTCTGTGCGAGCCACATTGGCTATAGCTCTACCTATTCGGTCGTGTTGGCTACAATACGCTTGTTAAATATTGTATTGGCCGCAATATTCTCTGATTAATGTCGTTTTATTAAACAGCATACACGGTACTACAATATTAAATAGAGATGATTGAAATCGTCGTTTCGTTTATGTCCATTGAACTAAATTAAGGATCTAGGTCTGGAGCTGAAGTACGAACTATATACAAATATTTGCAAAAAGAAAAGACCAAGGAGGCGGGACTAACCATATGTCTAACGTATCTCTTTAATTTTGAACTGACCTCAAAAAAGGTGGAGGTTCTAAATTTGGTCTTTAGTATGTTCACGATATGCCGCCAACATTATTGCTTAGCGGCAGATTTATATAACATGGTGGTAGCTAGCCACGCGGACGATTAAAATGCTCAAACAGCAGTAAAGAACTTTCGTGACAACGTACGTCGCAATGATAAACTTTCGTAGTAACGTACATCGCAGTAAAGAACTTTCGCGACAACGTACTTCGCAATGGTAAAGTTTCGCAGTAACGTATATCGCAGTAAGAACTTTCGCAGTAACGTATATATCGCAGTAAAGAACTTTCGCGACAACGTACTTCGCAATGATAAACTTTCGCAGTAACGTACCATGGCAGTAATGAACTTCGCAACTATGATTTACACTCGTTTTTTATGTATGTACACTAGTAAGTCCGGGATTAGGCGGTTATTTCATTCATTTATATGCACTATTTGTTATAGAAAGTCTTAAAACTCCGAATTCCATCAACCATGGTTTAGACAAGGTTATATGTCGAAAACACCAGCTTTCGAACAGTACTGACTACAATACCACAGATAGACAAACAGGTAGACAAAGGCCTCAAACGTATAACAACTTTCTTGGCGTCGGGGGTTAATAATTGTCCACTTCGCAAACGATTCACCGGTAGATAAGGTAGTGTTTTGTTTTTGTTAAAGGATTTCTTTTACAAAACCTCAAGATCAAATTCGCCATACCTATATTACTTACTACAGGGCCGCTTTGCCGCGAACGCCTTCTGAAGGTCTAATTAACCGGCAATGTCTTTGTAGGCCAAAGAATGAGGCAACTGTGGTGGTAGAAGCGCGCTTTCCCAAATTTCCACCAAGAAGGCCCAGCGTCTCTACCTAACCATCTCCAAATATCTCTGTGAGCGATGCAGTATAAATAAATATAAATGCATAAATATCCTTGGACATATACGCAATGCAAGTTCCACTGTAAGCAAGTATAGGCTTGTGTTGTGGATACCAGATGGTTGATTATACTACATAAATACATATTTTTATTTTGTAAATAAATACTTATTATAAATGAAACCACTGCTGGGCAAAGGCCTCCCCCAAACTCTTCCACTCATTTCTATCCTTTTCAGTGGGACACGATAGGCTAATTAAAAAAATAAATAAATGAAACCATCCATAATTCGTATTACCTCTCAGATAAACCAACACTGTCTTTATTGCATATAAAACAGAAATAAAGTTGCAAGTGTCAAATCTAGACTTTCCTGAACATCTGCGCACTAAACGCTAATTGTGTTTGTTGTTAAATGACTAATTGTTTTATTTCCTCATTCAACTGCTGACATTGCCCTACAAAAGTACCCACTGCGTCACAAAGCCGTAGTTCTATGGCTAGAGTGTTTTCATACAAAAACATATGGCGAGTCAAGCTTATTGCAGGGCTGCGACAAAAATAGCGAATGGGCGCACCGCGAGGTATAGTTGAATTTTTTTAAACCAATTTGAATGAAATCCATCAGGTGAGATTGTGGTCAAACGCGAATCCAGTCAATCATAAAAAAAAATAAAAAATAAAAAAAAATAAGAAAGTACTTTAAACTTCTTGTATCCTATAATATTACCTTATTAATAAAATCGGCTTTTATACCGTGACGCATGTGGAGTGTGGTTTTAGTAAGAGACCTAAGTCTTAAAAATGAAACATTATCATAAATATTATCAAACGAAATTTGAAATACTAAAACATCTTGCAAATAAAGAACTTTTGAGAGTTATTGCTAGAACCGATAGCACGACGACCGTATAACATTTCTAGTAGTAGTGGTTCGCGATCACATTTGCGGTATCGTCCTAATTATTTCCTCTTTAAGGAGGTATAATAAAGTAAAAATACCTGTACTAACAAATGTGATCCTGTAATCCGAGGACGCCAGATCGAGAGAACGATAAAAATTTTATAACAGCCCTAGCTTAGTGCGACAATGCACATTGCGCGCGTTGTTCGTGCGAACTTCATAACAAAATTGGATTGGTAATAACGGTTTTATAATACGTAAGCACAGACGTAAGTCATAATCGTAGACCTTGAACGTTGTGAAAGTCGATTCCAATCGTCTCATTGGAAGCATAATGCATCCTTCATGTTTTTTTACCATTGGCAAGCAAACAGTTTTTGCGCGCATCTAATAAACATAAGAAAAAAGAAAAAGTATTTATTTGGCAAGTTGATTGCTTTGTTCTACCGTCTTAACAATTCAACAGTATAACATCACAAATCAACAGCTGTTGGACATACGCTTCTCCCATGGCGCGATTTAACCTCCTCTAAGGGAAGTTGTTGTCTTAATCCCGACTGGGCAGATGGGTTGGTGATCACAGTTTTTGGAAGTTCCGTACCAAAGACGTTGCTGTTATGGTCACGGTCTTTAGTCGCCTATTACGGCACCCATGATGAGAGAATGTGGGTCCTCTTCTGCAATCACGCGGCGAATAACATCCCTATAAACGCCCCATTATTGCAAGGCGCGAAATTGGACCGCTTGGGGGCCCGCATTTGGGTCTTTTTAATCAACTTACAATGAAAGGAGGAGGTTCTCAATTCCTCAACATTTATTTAATCTGCTCTGTTATTATTCCGCGATTCCGTAACCGATTTAAGTGCTTTTTTTTTGCATTTAAAAGGACATATTCTTTAAGTGGTCTTATTCAAATTTCATCGAGACATTATTGGGATACTGCACTAATTTTAAATTAACTTGCAAGGTCGGAGGATTTAGGCAGTTATAAACTCATATATAATAATTATGTACTGCTTTACTCATTGAGGTCAATCCTCTTACGATATCAACAGTATACTCCGTTTCCGCTATTCGTAGAAGGATCTGCTATGAATAGTTCGCGAACGCTGACTGCTCCAATGGACAAACAGGAACTCTGTTTGCACCAACTTTATATGAATATATAGTTATTGAGTGGTTATTTGCCTGATTACATCAAAGATCCTTTGACATTGCCGTTGTCGGATTGGAGAGGAAAAATGGAAGTTTAAGGTTACGTGTTTAACCGGAATTGATTAACAAAATCCAATGTCAAGGTCTAATTAGTAGATAAGCTCATCGAAACGTGAAAAGTGAGTCAAGTTTTACGTAATACACGACATCATCAGCATAACGATCAGTGATGGTCCATTTGACATAATTTCACTGAAGCAGCTTTTCCTTTACGTGTTAAGTGATTATAGTTTGAAGCGTATATCTGTCTGTGGGATTGTAGCGCCAAAACGATTAAATAAATAAATAAATATCCTTAGACATACACACAGCGCCATCTAGTTCCACAGTAAGCAACTATAGGCTTGTGTTGTGGATATCAGATGGTTGATATACTACATAAATACATAAATTTTTTTGTAAATAAATACTTATTATAAATGAAAACATCCATAACTCGGGTACACATGTCCGTATTCATCACACAGACATATGCCCCTAGCGAGATGCGAACCCGCAACCTTTTGGTATAGTGGACAGAGTTGCTAACCACTACACCAAATAGGTCGTCTCGAATCGATTTGGAAACGGTTGTTTAGTCTCGAAAGTTGGAGTTTTAAGTTTTAGTTTGTATCTGCATGATCTTATCTTAACACTCTGAGGATTTTCTAAATTTTGAATTTGTACTTATCATAGTAATATTGTTTATACTAGGTATTTAAAATGAAATGATTGAAACACAATCAAGAAGAGGAAAAGGGCATATCATGTTTCCGTATCAGTTAATAAATTTCATAATAACAGGAAAACGTATATTTGTGTTAAATAGTTATATGTGCCGTTCACTAAAATGTAGTCTCAAATAAACATGATTCATTTAATTTCTTGCGTTTTTTGCTTGACAAATCAAAGTCCGTGTGTTTATAGGTATGTAGTAACGAAAAATGTTAAAGGGTCCTTCGAGCCGGATATGTCTCAATACTTAAGTTTGATTAACAGACTTACAACATCCTAATGTTTTTAATTTCTTTTTAGTGCACCTTATTATAAGTGAAGTTCAAGCCGAAGATGGAAGCAGGTTCACACTGAACCGGGATTGACCTTATCTCATACAGTACAAAATTCCTTGTCTAAAATACATAATACATATATGTGGTGGTGAAGAATTATTATCTGATTATGATTAATATTTTAACTTTGAAAGCATTCTGAAAGGACGCATAATGTAACTTGTGAGGTGACAATATCAGTGTAGAGCGGTCCAAATTCCGTAGAGAAAACACAAAAGCTTGACTCAGGCGCACGTGCGACCGAAATACCGCGGTATTGTGCCATTACTCTATAGCATTATTAACAATAACTGTCTCTGATGTATAATAGATTGTTCTTGGAGATAAATGTTATTGTTGCGGACTTACCACTGTACTGTACTGTACGGAGTTAACTCAAAAAAGTTTTATTTCGTAAGTTATAAATAGAAAATTTGAAAACATCATGCATCACATATTCGCTTATCCACAAGGCAGACTCCCCAGAGAAGAACGAGAAATAAATAAATAAATAAATATCTTTGCACATACACACAGCGCCATCTAGGTCCACACTAAGCAACTAGGCTTGTATTATGAATACCTACCAGATAAACTACACAAATACATTTTTTTCGTAAATAAATACATAAATAAATTAAAAATATCCATAACTCGGGAACACATGTCTGTATTCATCATACAAACATATGCCTCTAGCGGGATTCGAACCAAACAGGTCGTTTCTTCTTCTTCTTCTTCTTTTTCTTTCCAACCAACCAAACTTCTTTTTAAATAAATATTTTTACAATTTATGATTAAACAAAGAAAATAATACACCGGATATCGCCGAGCGGTTCATGTCCATGCATTCTTATCATTTAGATAGTTAGAAATTTAATAATAGTCTTTGGCACATAGTTTCCGTTTAAAGGTGGTTTAATTTATAGCTTTGACATCATTGCCGTTTTCGTTGGCTTTATTAGACTTATGATATAAAATTTACGACATTGCACAAAGCAGCATTGAAGGGCAAAGGGGCATTATCATTACTCATTAGTAACTGTTAACTCTTTCCATTATTGTCACAAACATATCTCTTAAGGCTTGAGCGTCAGTCTCAGTACCAGACTACCAGTTTTTACCTTAGCTAGAGCATTTTTTTGCCTGAAACAAAGTATAGTAGGTAATCTATAAGGTAGGTGATAGTAGTTTTTCCCAAATTTTAATTTACAGAACTGAATAAAAACGAATGATTTTGATAAGCTTTTTGAGAAAACATTGTTTTAAATTTGAAGTCTTGAATTGCATAATTTTTACCGTGTTCCCCGCTCTGCCCATTGGTACATTCAAAGTACTGTCACGGGAAAAACCAGTAGATATACAATGGAATAGATACTTCTTTAAATCATGTTCTTAGTATCCACCTTAATTAGCTAAATGCTAAAAGACCCAGCCCATAAACGTCTGGTCCTGAATTGTCATGCCAGCTAAAAAAGGCCGGCCTGGAACAAGGCGGTGTCCGTTTAGTTCATCCATTAGGTAATTGATCCTAAATGGTGCTAAATGAAAAGCGAAATGTTTTTGGAGCGTACACTTTATTGTGGGGCTGAGACAGCTTAATGGGAGGCGGCTTGGTGCTGTGACAACATTATAACATAATAAACATCGAAAGCAACGCGATGTTTGCGTTTACCTACGAGATCGAATCAGGAATGAAGAAATCCGTGGAAGAACCGTTTAACCGCCTCCGTGGCTCAATGTAAACAACATTGGGTTTACGATTCGGAGGTCGCAGGTTCGATCCCCAGCGGGGTGCATGTTTAAGTACTCGGTTTGGTTGGTGGTAGGGCATTTTAAATGTCCGCCTGGCTAGCTACCACCATCTTATCTAAATCTGCCGCCAAGCAGCAATGTTATGGCATTGTTGTGTTCCGGTTGTTAGAGATAAGATAGCCAGTCCGCCAAATGTGTTGGGGTTTCCGGGTCAGTACGCTTCCATATTCGACCTCATCTTCACTTAACATCTGGTGTGATTGTGGTCAAGTACGAACCCGTCGTGCATAAAAAAAAAAAAGAACGAAAAATTTGTAAGTCGAAGTGGCAGTGTCCAGGGCATATAGCTCGAGAAACTGAAGGCCGTGGAAGCATTAAAATTTTGGAGTGGCATCATAAGCGCCCACTCGCAAGGGGGACGAACGACCTGATGAAGTACGCCGGTAGTCGCTGTTTGCAGGCCGCTTCCAACCGGTCGCTCTGGAGGCCGATATATAACCAAATGTTAATTTACGCCCATTTTGATTAGCAAATGTGGTACCGAAAGCAGACCGATCTATAATGAAGACGGCAAAGAAACAAGTATCTCCTTCATAAACACTTCTTTTTTAAGCCAATACGTTCAACTACTTGAGGGCCGTGAGTTATTGAGGGAAAATGAGAATTTAGCGCTGGACTAACGCAATTTGGTTCGAGCAGGCAATTTACACGCGATACTCCGAGGGTTATTTATGGGATCTATAGGCGTAATGACACTTTTTAATATTCTTCATTAAGTGGGCTAGAAAACTGGCAAAAACTGGTATTTTATTATTATTTATTCGGAAAACCAACAGCTGCAATAACACTGTAGAACTAATAGAAACTATTATAGGAAACAGAGAGCCAATTACAGGTATTATATAAAATAGAAATATATTATATAATTCAATAACATGCATTTAAATTGTGCTTGTACATTTTTTGCCCTCGCTGTACCAGATTCAATCATCGCCAAAAAAAATAAATTACAACAATGATTTATAAATTAAATTATACCATCAAAGAATTTGTATGTAGGTACTTACCTATTGCTTAACAAAGACTGCATTGTGATTTTATTGTTTGAGGCTTTCCGACTGCAACTTTGTGCATGTGGATGTCAATGTAAATAAATATTGAACACATGTAAAAGAAATCCATTGTGTTCAATTGTAAGCAGTCGTTAGGCCAAGTCGGTGGCCTACAGGAGCGGCTTAAGAACACTGTTATAGTCTAATACAAATCCAGCAATCCGCACTGGGCCCGCGTGGTGGCTTATGGTCCGTACCCTCCTAATATATATATTTATTTGTTATTTTTATGTTTTGTGTTGCAGTAGTGCTAATTAGCTATGAATTATGTAATCGTTTCATGGCAGTTGCATATAACAAAGCCGTATTCTTTTAATGCAATTTGTAAGCACAGCAATATAAATTTTAAATGATACTTGTTTATCAATGGAGACTTTAAACGACTTGTTTGCCTGTCGATTGGCTTAAAAAAGACTTGGTGTTAAACACAAGAACGTCATGGTAGCTATGTCTAAAGTGATATTCAATAATTCATTCTACGTCAGTATACCTATTCTATTCTAAAATAGAAATTTACTGTGCGGGTTTAACTTTAAAGTGGGCTTTTTGGACACGTCATCACCACAGAACGTCTGAAGAGCTTATGAAATTAAATCACCCGGAAATCGGTGTATGCGCAGACTTGCGAAAGACTCATGCCTATTGGCAGGCCGCCAATTCTTGCAAGTTATTGCTATTTAGTAAACAAACCGCCATGGCATTGTTGCCGAAATTACTTTGCGTTCAATGATCTTATGTCATTCATTACATTCTTGCAGCTGTAGAAAAACTTAATAGTGTTACACCTCCTAAACGTTTTGCTACGTTTAAAGATTCTAACTTATGCGTATTTGGCATAACTAGCAACTACCTTTAGTCATTGAAAATACAAAGTAAATATAATTTGTGTGAGAATGAGGACGTTAAATTGTTATGATGATTTCTGTCCTTGTTGCTTTTAGTATTGTGTATAATGTTGTAGGCAGATTTAAATTGGCTATTCAATTGAATATCTTGGTGGATCATTATGTATGGAGGACATTTCCGCTTGTAGAGGATGCCTACAGTTCTTGGGGTTTGATAATTGATGAATGCTGATTGCAATGATAAAGGGATGATAAAAACAAGCAACTCCTTCGAGTGTCGTAATTATACTAAAATTTATTGTTTCACAGGTTCGAATAGGTAGATGATATATTAGCATTAGCTACGCGGGCTCATATTATATACCGCTTTTACAGAAAACTGTGGTGCTCAGGGCGATTTGGTTAGGCTGTGTTACGTTTGGTAGAGCCGGGACTAGACTAGAGCGGTGAGAACCGCTGGGACCTCGTGCAGGGACAAATAAAGTTGATCATGCAAAGAAGAGTATGAAAAAGCGCTGGCAGCGGAAGAGCGGAGTTAGCCGCGCTCTCCGGAGGATCTACCTAAAGGCTGCTCGATACCCCGACTAACAGCAGTCAAGGTATTAACTAGCTAGAGGGCATCCGACAGCTGTCTGAAGTAGTGCACCCAAGTTCCAGACAGCTGTCGTGAAAGATGTGGCTAATAGCGCGAGTTTTAGTCGAGAAATTAAATAGGTACAGGTAATGTGTCCATTGAGGATTTCTACTTCCCGAAAAAAGAAAGGTTCCTTTGGAAACTACCCCCACTTGACAGCACAGTTTCTTATAATGCTGGAAATATCCGATATACATATCCGTCTAAGCATTCGATTCAATGGATAATTTAACCATCCCCCTATGACATATATCTACATATTCAATTTGCAAGCAGCTGATGACAAAGAAACTGGTAGAGTCCACAATACTTTCAAAACTTAATTCTATATCGATACTTCATAGCTTAGACTGTGTTGATGAGGTGTTTGTCCCTCGGATGGCATATTGAGGTGAAATCGTCATTTTCAAGTGACGGCTATGAGAGAGCAACTCAAGTAGATAAATCTAAAATCATCCAGCTAGACGCATCTTGAACCATCGGACAAAATTTTGGACTTGTTATATCAGCCATGGTTTTGTGTTTTGTTTAAAAAGACCTCCATTGTTCACGGGATGACTCACGTTTACGTGTTCTTTTGGAACGAGCCGGTTGCATTATTCATAAGAATGGACAAAAGTAGATCTAAATTAGGATTGCATATGCAATAAAATGGAAATACACAAGTGACATGGATGGATCAATGATAGTGAGATTAGGGTGGTGTTATCTTTATTTGCATACAACTAAATAGATTTTGAAGAAATAAAAATTTATAAACTAAAAATCTTGGTAATGTATCAGAAGAATAGAAGAAGGCCAAATTTGAAGAGAGGCAGAGGCAAGAAAATTCCTGAAAAATCGCATTGCTATCTCAAAGAATTGGTACGAATCTCGATATATTCCTGTGGGCACGAACACTTGAATATACATTTTTTTTATAATTAACTGGATACTTGTTTGACTACAATCTCACATGACGGAAAGTGACGATGTGGTCGAAGATTCCCTATTGACCCGTTTCATTTAGGTCTATTCGAGCCTCCACCAAACCTAATACTGTTCTAGGGTATCTCTTGATAATTGAATGTCTAAGCCTGCTTACGTTGAATGTGGTTCTTGTGAGTAATACCCCATATCGAAGTTGAGGATACTTTTTATTGAAAACGGTGTGGGATTGTTTACTTTGGACTAGACTAGTTTTTAGCACCTGACATTGACTCGAAGATGCTTTGCAAACCATAGGAAACGAAAACCTGTTTTTTTCTGTTAGATAATCTGAGGAATGCTCACCTATGCCCACACATACTAAACAGATGACTGAGTCGTGTGGTCTCACTGCGAGAGATTTAGGCAAACTTGTTGGTGTGACTTCGTGCGTTATCAGAAACAATATTTCTTTGAGAGAGGTTTTTAAGTATTCTGGCCACTGTGAAAAGAAAATACATTCGCATACGTACTCTCACTAGTGCCTTTTGCTAAACTAATTTGAATCAGAAATAATAGTAAGTCCGTTAAAAAAACACCAGTTTTTACTCACTTTAAAGCAGCCTAAATAGAGGCATTATCGTGTAAAAATCTAAAGTATCTCATTTCGTCTAATTGCTAACCAACGTGAATGACATGGAAGAGTACGCAGTTTGTACAAATTTTTGTTTCGCTCAGGTGCAGTCTATGTGAGCGCGCGCGAAAGTCTACTCTGTCATTATATCAAAAAACGAAAGCGCAAATCCTTATTTCCTTCCTGGTCTGCATCGTAACATATCTTATGCTGGTTTCCTCGTTATTAATGTAAAATTTTGGAAACTGGTTTCTAATTATCATAATCACAAATTGTCAGCCATATTTCTTGATTCATTTGCTGTTTATTTCCTACATTTTCTCAATACCACCTTCGACCTCATCTTCACTTAACATCAGGTGTGACTGAGGTCAAGTACCAACCCGTTGTGCATATAAAAAAAATACTTTTATTCTAAATGTACTCTAATTACGACTGTACATACATAACGTCCAAGCCGTCAGTCAAATATTGGTTCAAATTGTTGTTCTGTCAGGTACCCCATCCATAAGCAGTTTATCCTTCTGTTATGGAATAAAGTATATTTTGACTTTGCGAGTCAATGTTTTCCGCTCCGCTTACATATGAGCCCCATTTATACATAAGTGTGGGCGTATATTTACTCTGTGCAAGTGTCTGTAGCCCCAGTATTGAAGTTACGAGGTGAAATTCATTAGAGGTTAATTACGACTGCTTATGGTATTACGTAGCTTTCTGATGCTTTTATAGCTCATTGCTGTCGGCTTCCTTAAGAATAGGAGCGCTATAGTCTCACGTTCGGCAGAGAACTTGCTTGTAATATGACCTTTGTTGACGATTTGGTCCTAAACCTTTATCTACTTTTTACCTGACTGCTCCAGGAAAGAGGGTAACGTTTTTCCAATTTATGTAGATTTCTATACAGGGTGAAATTGAATTCGTGTAATTCCTGTTTATTGTGGAGTTGGAGACTCCCCTCCTGATCACGAACAACTTTCCCCAAGGAACCATAGTCGAATTTGATCAAAAATTTTCGCTTACCCATATACAAAGTGAACCATTCTGAAACCATCTTTAGTATGGAAGTCCAACATTTTACGGCTGAATTCGGCTGTGGTTCCTAGTGGAAAGTTGGTCTTAATCAGAAGTGGATTCACCAGCCGAAAATTGTTGGACTTCTATACTGAAGGTGGTCAGTATAGAAGTCCAACAATTTTCGGCTGAATTCAGCTATGGTTCCTAGTGGAAAGTTGTTCGTATTCAGGAGTGAAGCCACCAGTAAACAGGAATTACACGAATTAAATTTCACCGTTCTCATTAAATTCTTAATGAGAACGATAGAGATGCTATTGCTTCTGAGATTATTAACGAACAAAAATTAATATATATTTAATTAAAAAAAGTCCGGAGACTATGTTGGAGGAATGTTTTACTTTGTAAAGGTTAATCGAATACATTTTGATCGAATTTGACTATTTACCACCTGTTAATGGGAATAACACGGATTCAAATTCACCCTGCATAGTATGTAGTACATATTATTGCAAGATTTGCAAGGCCTGTACTACTATAGATACTAGATAATGGATAAACAAAATTTATATAAGCATCTATGACTCGGGAATAGATGTTCGTATTCATCACACAAACATTTATCCCTAGCGGGATTCCAACCCGCAACCGTTAGTTTCGAAGGTAGGGTCACTACCCGTTACAGCAATCGGTCGTCGTCATTGCAGGATTAATATTGGTCAATAGACGGATCTAGAGGTTCCTTAAAATATACTTTGTCTATGATAAATGGGTGAATGGCGAGACATACGAGTTACATAGATCATAATCAGCGCAACCTTGTCAGAGTGTCGGTAAATATGGGCAATTTGAAACAAGTGCTATTAGACAGCTCCAATTCCGCCAATGGGCTAGCAATCATATTTCATTACCTTGAAACGTGTATGCCTTTTGAGGACAAACACTTATATATGGGTATTTAAATCTGTACCTAATAAAATTTACGTGTCAAAGGAGGGTACATTGCAGGCTCCCAATCAACAACTGCGGGATGAAGACCTCTACCGAGGTGTGAAATGCTTTAGCAAAAAAAGAAATGGCAAAAAAGTACGCCAGTACTAACTTCACTCTTGACAAACTTTTTAAACAGACAAACAAACATAGAAGTTGTATAAAGAAAACCGCAGATTTAAGTTTGCAATGTAATAATTCCACTCGGGATTTGAAATGAATTATTGTTATTCATTTCCTTATTTGTGCCACAATTAGTACCAAATTTCAAGATGGTGGGTCACTGCGAGAAATACCTTATAGGTTTTGTGATCTGTCAGTGAGTGCGACTTTTTGTATGGAAATTTGCATTGAAAGGACGTAAGTACCTATATCTTTTTATTGCGTTAGTCTAGGAACTTGAATTTTTTGCAGTAGTATGAGATTGTGGACCTTAGTATTCGATATTAATTTCAACTTGATACCTCCAGCGGTTTCTGAGAAAAAGAGTCCTGACTGACACACGGTCAGACTGATAACAAAGTGATCCTATAAGAGGCTCGTTTGTCAATTATGACTTGGTACCTATTTAGTAACCCTAAAAAACTACGTCAATACAAAACACAATAGAAATAGAGAGAAAACAGATAGGTGTTACAATGTCTTGATGAAAGTGAATTCATCATCATCAGACAAACGATTATGATAAACACTGTCTTATTTAAATAGAAGAGAGAAAGTGAGATGGAAAACAAAGCAATAATACCGTTAGAGCGACAGAAGTGGTTTGGCAAACAAATGGGGTCTATTGAAGACAATTCTATATTCGAAATCGTCCAACTGACAGATGGAAAGGAACGCTCGTTCTATATTTAAACCTGCGTATAGCGTCTGCGCATGCTGTGTTGCCGAGTGCATCACAAAAAGTGTACGCGCAGCTAGATTGACGACATCGGTTTAGGGCCTGTTCACATAAAGTCGTATTGCCGAGGTAACGGTATAGGTAAGATAATATGCAATATTATTGCCTTCCTTCAGAGTCTGAACTACTGAATGAGTGCGATGGTCGATGGCTAGAGCTTTTGCATTCATTCGAGGATCCTTCAAAAACTCTAATCTAGCAATAAATTAAAGATTAAAAATTATCTATATATTCTTTATTGCACCAAAATATTACAATAACAGAGTACAAACAATAGGTCACGTACAAAGGTGGACTTATCTCTTTAAGAGATCTCTTCCAGTCAACCTGACCATTGAAATAGGAAACTTAGTAAATTTGGGGTTTAGCAGTTTATTGTGTGCAAAAGAAAAAATCATATAACGAATAATAAAACAAATAATTATGTGTGACGTGTGCCATGTTGGTGTCGATTCGGATGTACACCAACTAAACTAAAACCAGTTTTAAAGTAGTACTGTCTCTGTCTCCCTGGAACAGTACGATGCGACGGCACCACTCCAAAACTGGTTTTAGTTTGTGGACATCCAAATTGACACCATTGTTTATTGTAGCGTCATCTATCGTGTGCCAACATCGGTGGGGCGAGGGTTCTAGTGTAGGGTGTATGCGTCACACGCGATACACATTACCCTCCTCTGGGTTCCGTCGTAATTGGGTAAAAATTAAATTAAAGGTCTTAGCATACGTGACGTGTTTATTCTCGTGCCGGACGGAACGGGACGATTTTTTGACATCGTTGCATTTAAAAACATAGCAATAAAATACACGTGGCGAGAAACACGGGCGGAACGGGACGGCAATAGAAAAAACATCGTTATGGCATCTTCTTCATCTAATACTACGGCAACCATTGCTAGTTCTTCAAAAGTAAAATCGAACATTTTGTGCTGAAATATGGTTGCAGCACTAGCACGACTATCGTTGAACACCGTCCTGTACGTATCTTTTAAAACCACTTTCACGTTAGGAACTATACCTGTCCCGTCTCCGTTCCGTCCGAGAAATTACCCGTCACGTATGCTAAGACCTTAACGCTATCTAGACGTTATGATGATATATCAGTAGTTCGTGTAAATGTTTATTTTATATCATTAAACAAATTTTGTCCAATTTTATTGCTGCAGTTCGCCGGTAATATAAGTCTGAGTATCCCTGATTCCGACCATACGCAATATTCGATACAGCCAGTAGATAGGTACTGTAGGTAGGTAGAGGAAAACTTTCACGGGGTATTGGAGAATAAAAAATACATTTTTATTATTCTGTTTTTTTTTCTGTCTCAAACTTTTGAGGGTAGTATGAACCTACACAGACCTGGGTTCAACGTGATTGAGTGATTTAAAATTGTACAGTACATATTGTATATTGCAAACCAGTAGTAGTCACAGTTGAGAACTTAAAAATATGGTAGATACAATGACGGCCTACTGATGGATACTTAATGACTTTTTTTTTAGATGACGTGAATTGTTCATTAATTTTTCGAGAAAAATATTGCGTAAATCGTTTAAAGTGGGTAGTAGCTGATAATAACAAGAAATAACAAATGGGCACAGAATAATAGGTAAAGTATTCTAAATATTTTTTATTTTTTTTGTTTGTTTATTTATTATTTTTATTATTAACACTTTATTGTATACTAGCTTTTCGTCCGCAGCTTCGCCTGCGTGAAATAACTTGATCGCGGATGTGTTTATTTATTTTTATACCGCAGAAACTACTCACTTTGTCGGGATAAAAAATTGTTTAATATTTTAATCCAAGGTATGTATGTTCTATATATATACCTTTCATCCAAATCCGTTCATCCGTCCGTATCACCGCGATTGAGTAACTAACAAATATCCAAACTTTCGCATTCATAATATTGGTTAAAGATTAGATAAGTATACACATACCTACATACATATGTTATGAGTAACATTATTCGTATTCATGACGCTCAATTTTGATTCAAAATTGATAAGCCTACTTTTTTGTAAAATCTTTTAGTTACCAGATATTTTAAATAGTATACCTGGTGAACTATATTCACATAACATAGAATAATTAAAAAATCCTTAAAGAAGTACTTTATAGGTGGATCTATGTAGTAAGTGCCTGTCCCACAGTCTACTTGCTATGTATATATTTAAGTTACCTAATTAATAACGAGGCGGGTCAGTGACCTCATTCCCACTACACATAAACCTTTACTGGTTTTCGCAGGCGTCTAAAAGTGAAGATTGTTCAAATAATGTTTTTAGGGATAAATAAACTAAAACAAAAAAAATCATTCTTATATGTCCGATTGTTACAGAGGGAAACCTATTACTATCTAAGTGATCAATTGATTGAACACCACTACGTCATCGCCACTATGATCGTCATAATGTTAAACAAGTAACCATTTCAATTAAACTGTGAGCAGCGTAGGTCTAGGATCTTATTTTATAAAAATACATGTATTTTAAGAAGAATTTCATATGACTTCCATATTCGACGAGACATGTGTGTTGTCTGTTTATTTAACTGCAGGTGTGAGTTAGTTTTCAACGCGTAAATACCGTTTATGATGCGTACAACATGGCATATGGCAGTTTAATTAAAATTAACCAAATTGTTTAGTTAAAAAAGTTAACAAGATACATTTAAATGGGATTTCTAGGAAATGGAATGAATGAGGTAAGCATATTATTGTGTCAAAGACAGATGCTCATATAATTGTCTAAATAGACATACAATATGATGACGCCTGTTTCCCGTTGGGGTAGGCAGAGACTATTGATTTCCATTTGCAACGATCCTGATTATACTACTTTTGCTTCTTCCACTCTCATCAAATCAAATACACGTTCGTCGGTTAGTAGTCGACCGTACCTGACGAGGACGTCAGTTACATGATTGACGTACATCCTTCTTGGTCGACCTTTACCGACCCTTCCATTCACGCTCTATATAAATAGAAAATTGAGAAAACCTACGATAGTCATCTAAATCATCTTCTAGGCAAACAAATTGAAACGACTGAACCGAATACAAACATGGAACCAAAAGCCCATTAAAAAGAAAATAATTTTTAAATCGGTTTAAAAATGTTTTTTTTTTATCTGGCTTACAAATTAAAGCAATACCACACCGTCATAAATGATCTGAATTTGCATGCAAACCAGAATCGATTGTTTACAAAAGTTTCTTATCTAAATTGTTTCAACCGGGAATTGAACCCGGAACGGCAGTTGTCATGGCTTCTGTAGCTTATTATGCGAGTTAATGAGCGTGACTGTTGGACTCGGAAAGCGTCGAATTTCGGAGCCGAAATAACTGAGACGGTATCTGGCCCCGTAACATGAGATCGTTTGTTGCGCGCGACGTCGGAGTGAGAGTAGGATAGTTGTATATTTCGTCCAAGCGAATGAGCAGTACAAATATAATCTCGCGCGATATAAACGTTTATCGCGCCTCTCATGCTACTAGTGCTGCTGTAGATCTACTTATGTTGTGCGTTATGTACATTGTAAGTATATTAGGTACCTACTCTTATGTAGTCATTAGTATCTTCGGAATGTTACTAAAATATATATTTATTTTCGTAACATTCCAATTATCATAGTAATCATTTGGAACTTCCTGAGGATATTATATAAAAATAAGTGGATACGGGTATACTAGCTTTCATATTTGTATAAATATTTATGTATCCGTTATCTAGTATCCATAATTGTGGTGGTTAGCAACTCTGGCCACTATATCAAAAAGGTTGCGGGTTCGAATCCCGCTAGGGGCATATGTTTGTGTGATGAATCCGTTCTTCTGTCATCCTCCGTACATTTGTACCCGAGTTATGGATGTCTTCATTTATAATAAGTATTTATTTACAAAAATAAAAGCCTATAGTTGCTTAAAGTGGAACTAGATGGCATTGTGTGTATGTCTAAGGATATTTTATTATTATTATAATGGTATGCCTAATTTGGAACTAGGTAATTGATACAACAAGTAGGCTCCCTGGCTAATGTCCGCCTGGCTAGCTACCACCATCTTATCTAAGTCTGCCGCCGAACATTGTTGTGTTCCGGTTATCAGAGATAAGATCCCAAATAAGATGGGTTTTCCGGGTCAGATACGCATCCACGTCGGCCTAATCTTCACTTAACATCAGGTCAACTGCCAACCTCTAGTGCATAAAAAATATATATTTAATAATAACATATAAGTATATAATAATTATGCTTTATGTAAATTTCATAATTATTTTTTTGTTATACATTCGTGTTCGTTTTTCTAGTCCCAAATATTTATTCCCTGTTATCTATGGATCACACGTACATTTACCCCTAGAGGGATTCGAACCTTTCAAACGGGTACTCAATACATCGGTCGTCAAAGACTATAGAGTGTTGTATATACTTGTACTATACTATACTTGCGCCCACCTAAGTGACATTGAAAGTCTTAAAATTTCGAATTGAGTGCCGCCTACCTACTGCAGTTTTGCAATTTACACAAATACGCATCGTCGTTTGTCTGGCGGCTGCCTGACGGCGACGTATACTTATTTACAATACTATATTACGACGAGGGACTGCGTTTTATGAACAAAAGATATTCTTTGGCAGAAATGAGTGTAGAGGGGATCAAGGATATGGATTAAAAAGAGCAACCCCTGAGTTTCTTGCTCGTTCTTCTCTGGGAAGACTGCCTAGTGAATGAGCGATAACTGTATGTCATAACTATTTCAAATGTTATTCTTATAACTTACAAAATAAAACATTGTTTGAATTGATTTGATCAAGTTCGACATGAGTCGTTTTATCGTTTATTTTTACTAATGGTATATGTTTTGTGCTAATTGGCATAAGATAAAGATTTCTAAAACCTAATTTAAGCCTTTCTTCTAGTAAACCTGACAATTACTAAGTTACACTGAATCTAAAATGAAAGACTTCCTAATTATTCCAAAAATTCGGTTTTAGTTTGGATTTGCCTTATTTACTATTTGCTTCACATTGCACATCGTAATTGTTTTACTCAGACTATGGAATGGAGTTAGGTACCTATATAACTACTTACGAGTAAATGCTAAAGTGCATAGGTTTCGTAAATCCATCTTCATTGCGTAAGCTCTTTTGTATATTAGCTTCCAAATAGATTTGAGTGACGTATCTAGTTCACGATCTTTTCAGCTGTTAAAACACCATAATGCGACCCAACTGACAACGCATAAGCTGCACCGTCTGCACTTACCACAAAACCGCGCAAAAACAACACACTTATCTTTCAACATCTTTGAAAAAAGAACAGATGTGACGTTTCACTTTTTACAGTTCCGCGTTGGGGGAACTGTTATTTCGAATTCGATTCGAAAATCGAGTATTCTGTCGGTCATAAGATCGTATTATATTCCTCGAGCACAGACCTACTTCAAATAGATATCAAAATCAAAATCAAAATCAAAAATGTTTTTATTTCGTAAGTTATAAGAATAACATTTGAAATCGTCATGACATACAGTTATCGCTCATTCACTAGGCAGTCTCCCCAGAGAAGAACGAGCAAGAAACTCCAGGGTTGCTCTTTTTAAATAAGTCAATACAAATACAATTTGAGATACCTAATTGTAAAATTTATGATTCGACAAAGAAAATAAGAATAAAATATACTGGATAATGGCGAGCGGTTCATGTCCACGCATTCTTATCATCCAGATAGTCAGAAATTTTATAATAGCCTTTGGCACATAGTTTCCGTTTAATGGTTGTTTTAAATTTATTTAAAGGCAAATTTTGAATGTCTACCGGAACCTTATTGTAAAAGCGTATACATTGTCCCTTGAATGACTTAGTGACTTTGTGTAAGCGACTGCTATGGACAGCAAGTTTATTTTTATATCTTGTATTAACATTGTGTATTTCACAATTTTTCCTAAACAAATACAGATTCTTTCTTACGTACATTAAGTTTTCGTAAATATATTGCGATGCCAAAGTTAATATATTGATTTCTTGAAATTTATTCCTCAGAGATACTCGGGAGCCTAACTTGTAGATCGCACGAACCGCTCGCTTCTGCAGAACAAAAATACAATTTATGTCCGCGGCATTTCCCCATAACAGAATGCCATAAGCCATTATGCTATGGAAATAGCTGAAGTATACCAGCCTCGCGGTGTCCACGTCGGTTATGCAATAGTATCGCTAGAAGGAGATGAATAGTTTCGTTACGGCACGTGTAGATAAGTTTGTTCTGTTTTTCGAGAAGGCCTTAGCAACCCTTGGTTGATATCCGATATTACCTATATTACGACAAGGTGGCCGATTGCATCGAATCTCAGTTCAAGCAAGCAAATTTGGAAAATATCTAAAGAAAGTTGATTATGCATGCACAGACTTACTAGGGTAGGCAATAGATTTCCGTTGACTTCAAGCACTTATTGTAACTGTCACTGCTCCATCATAGGGACACAACTGAGCTAATCCTAAACTAAAATGCGTAATAATGACTACTAGCTTTCGTCTGCTTAGAATAACTTTATCGCGGACGTTTTATTTGTTTATCCCGCGGGAAGTACTTACTTTATTGGGATAAAATATCTTTCAATTCAGGGTGTAAATTTCATCCGAATCCGTTCATCCGTTTCGCTGTGATTGAGCAACAAACAAATAAAATTAGCATTTGTAATATTAGATTTATTTGGTTACTAGCTGTCGGCCCGCGGGTTTGCCTGCGTGGTATTCCACCAAAGCTATTGCTTTATAGCGGGTATGTTTCATTTGTTTATCCCGCGCGAACTACTTACTTTATCGGGACAAAAAGTAACCTATGTATATCCAGTATATGTAAGTATCCAGGGTATATCCTACCTATATACCAAGTTTCATCCAAATCCTTTCATCCGTTTTGCTGTCATTGAGCAACAAACAAATAAACAAACAAACATCCAAACTATCACATTTATAATATTAGTTAGATTAACGAATAGTGTCGTGAACGTTATTTATTTGTTGATCTTTTGAGCCCCTGGCCCGTTAACGACTGTCATACGTCTTAATTTGACAGAACTTCTTTCGAATAAATAGTGTCTTTGGATGTCTGCGGGTTTTATCTCTCAGTGGCACGTGGCGGCCTGCGACTAGTAGTGTACAATAACATACTATCATCATCAGTCCGTAAACATCCCACTGCAGGGATATAGACCTTCCCTCATATTGAGCGAGTATGGGGTCATAGTCCGCCACGCTGGCCCAATGCTGGTTGGGGACTTCACATGCTTTAGAATTTTTATTTCTCAGGCATGCAGGTTTCCTCACGAAGTTTTCCATTATCGTTCAAAAGCAGGCGGATAAATGCACATAAGTAATTAAGTTAAAAACTCATTGGCCTGCCTGGGTATCGTATCGAGTCCGTGTCTTAACTACCGAGCCACCGAGCCTCTACTTGTAGTAGAATTATATGTGATAATCATGATGGAGCATGAAAAGGTTGATGGCCACCGACGCTCCTACGACAATAACATACTATAGATGGATTAAATTTAAGTACTTTTAAGTCTTAACCACATACAGGGTTACTTGAGTACGTTGCAGGAAGCCCACAAGTTGTATGTTTCAGAAGGGTTTTTTTTACTTCCCGTGATGTGTAAAACAGTTTTTTTTGAATGAAATCAAGTTTGGACGACCCGTTTGGTGTAGTGGTTAGAATCCCTGACTGTTATACCAAAAGGTAGCGGTTTCAAATCCCGCTAGGGGCATATGTTTGTATAATAGGACACACGCACCAGTTACATGGATAATATATGTATATATATTTGGAAAAAATGGATTTGTGTAGTTATTGATAATGCAAACCTAGTGCTTAGGGTGGAACTAGATGGCGCTGTGTGTTTGTCCACGTAGTTTAAGGCTTTAAAAGTAGATATACTTCAATTTAATTTATAGAATAGAATATGATATATTTGCTCTTGAATAGGGTACATTACATTATTTATTTATTTATTTATTTATTTATTAGTTGTTATTACAATAAGATCCTCCTAATTCAGTCATTATAATGACATGCAAATATTTGAAAATATCCAATTTTGACATCAAGAAATGCATGCAAGCATGCATTCAATTGTCCTTATAATCCAAGAACTCTTTAATAGAATAGAACGAGTATTGCAGAAGCCACATTTGTAAGTAACTTTTAAAGCTATTGAATCGTTGATCTTTGAGATGGGTGGGAATGCTATCATATGAATATTAGTTTCCCCATGAAATAGCAGTTTTTTTTAAACCGCGTGGATTTGGGAATCTATGGTGTAAGTCCTTTACCTTCTAATATACCTATATTGTAGTTATAATTGCTAGAGCCTGTCTGTACTCAATTGTAGGTACTTACGGATGTACAGATCCTCCCGCATCTGACTACTAAAATCTCTGACTGTAAAGACACTCTTGTACCTACTGTGAACTGTAAATATGAAAGTTAGATTACTTAGTTCGTTTTTACGTATCTTATTCGATTAAAGTAAATCGTGTGAAAGTACTCGTCGATCGGAGCACATTGCCCTAACCTAATGGAAATGGTGTAATCAACCAAAATTGTTCATGAGCATCTTTCGAAGATTAGATATTTTTTTTTTATAATCATATACTGATTGAGTTTTTTTACCTTAAGGAAAAAATAAGGCATATTTTTTTTTAATAATAATAAATATTTCGGACACTTACACCAATCATCTAGTCTCAAACTAAGCAAAGCTTGTACTATGGATACTATATAAAGGATAAACATACATAAATATTTATATAAATGTCCATGACTCAGGAATAAATGTTCATATTCATCACACAAACATTTACCCGTCGCGGGATTCGAACCCGCAACCGTTGGTTTCACTGACAGGGTCACTATCCACTACACCAATAGAAGGTATGGGCACAGGTTGTTTATTTATTTTTTGAAAACCATAATCGAATAAGGCCGGTCATTTGACGGTCGCGTGACAGTCTATTCCACATAATTACATAATTAAATTCAATAAATTAAAAATACTTGGAGAAAATATGAGTTTTAAATAAATTTCGCATAATAGGAGCCCTACGAATCCCGCCAGTCGCATATCAATCTCCGGCCGGTGCGCGGTGATGGTTTTGAAAAAAAAATAACTACCTATGCCAATAACTTCTATTTCACATACCTAATATGACCTATTTTTTTCCTTACGGTAAAAAAACTCATCCGGTTTGTGAACGAAGGTTGTGCCGTAAAATTTCTTTGTATGGAAATAGCAATAAATAAATAATAAATAAATAAAATATGTTTATTTTCTCACCACAAATGACGCTTTACAAAGTGATTTTAGGACTAGGTAATACATAGAACTCATTTGTGGAAAGACTGGTGCCTGAAAAGGAAGAACCAGAATTACAGGTCACCAGGCCCCCCAGCTATGGACATAGTGTATTAGAGCAGAGATATGGTGATTGAGGAAGAAATACTTAAGGAAAGATACAAGCGAGAGGGAAATCACGAAACATATTGGAGTGGAGTTGTAATGTTGTGCACTGTTTTTAACCCCCGACGAAAAACCACGGGTGTTACGGGTGCAATATTCATCTGTCTTCATTTCAAGATCATAAATTGCCATTGAAATACTTTTGTTTGCGTTTATGTGCAGTGTTACAGCAACATTGTATACCAAGTCGACGCATCGCAGACTCCGAGGAAAAATAATTTGCCTCTGCGTAATTTCACGTGTATTGTACCTACGTACATGTGCAAGAGTAGGTATGATTCATGTGGAACTCTTTTCGATTCAGCTGTCTGTGACGCGAATCGATTCGGGAAACGCTATAACCAATGATTTAGATCAATTTGACGTACACGATTTAAGTTATTTTTTTTTTTGCGTTATACCGTTAAATATTTTACCTGTAAATTAGGAAAAATCGTCTCAATGAAAAGCGATGCATTCGCGCCATAGTAACAGCTTGCCCAGTAGTGGAATTTTAATGAGTGTCGTTTTAATGTTTTTGTAAAGTCGATTAGCTTTATATCATGATATTAAATATAAAAATTGTTGATATTAAATGGTATTTTTTCCGGAAAATAGCTTGAAATAATTATATATTTTTGTTTTGTCTCTAGAAAACTACCCAAGTAAGGCATAGCTTAAGGATAAAACTACAAGCTTCTCTTCTCTTTTCTTATTATTTGAGTCAACTTGCTATTAGTCATGAATAGATGAATGAAGTGCGCTTTAAGAATGAACCAGACAACAGAAATTTATTAGTATTTAGGGATTATTGGCTTAAAATTACAGCTTCAACTCTACTATTGATGCAATTTTGACGACCGATTGGTGTAGTGGCTAGTGACCCTATCAGCGAAACCAACGGTTGCGGGTGCGAATCCCGCGAGAGGTAAATGTTTGTGTGATGAATACGAACATTTATTCCCGAGTCTTGGATGTTTATATAAATATTTATGTATGTTTATCCGTTATCTAGTTGCTTAGTTTGGGACTAGATAATTGGTGTAAGTGTCCGAAAAATTAAAAAAAAAAAATATTTCAAAAAAAAAAATTACAGTACAACTTTACTGCATAACGGAAAAGAAAATACAGTTACAGAAAGTTGGTTCGCTTAAAACTTTAGTAATTTTACTAAATCGACACATTTTAAATTTCTTTCTTTCTTTTCTTCCAATGAAATAATTTTAAATACTGACTCATCGGTTATACAATGAAAACGCCAAAGAGACCTCAGTAATAAAATCGAACCGGGCCCTTAACAGTTAGCTTTGTTCTAGCCAGAGTAGGGCAGAGGAAATCTTAATTTAACACAACACGGTAATAGCTCACGTCCAATTCCTTTTGAGAGCTGCTCGGTGCTAGTCCCCCCGGCGGGGGTCTGGCTGCCTACTTTGTTAGGGGGGAAGGCATGTCAGAGTATATAGTCACTATCATTTCCTGAACTCGGAGCCCGTATTCTTAACTTCTTAAAGTTGAAGTAATTCTGTGGGTAGTTGCAAAATTAACGAGATGTAGATACTTTTGGAAGCACTCGTGGCGCAGCCGCAATGCTATTAGTTTTCGATTAACGAAGTTAAGCGATATCTGGCGCGGTCAGTCCTTGGATGGGTGACCACTCATTTTAATACGTTTTTCCGTGCTTCTGATGGCACGTTAAATAATCGGTTGTTTTCAATTGAAGACCAGTCGGTAACCATATAGCCCATACGCTCTACCAGTGAGAGCGGGTTGAGCCCCAACTGTGGGGAAGTGTAATGCTGTTGGTGATGTACTTTTTGAAGAAGGACAAAGGATTTTGTAAGGTGTGTAGACTGCTAACCTATGATGGTCGGATGACATATTGGACTATATTGACAAGGCGAGGGAGAAATAATAAAGATGAGATTTGTCTGCACGCATTTGTTAGTTACATGCGATTTTAAATGGAATGGAGAAACATTTTTTTTTAATGCACAACGGGTTGATACTTGACCTCAGTCACACCTGATGTTAAGTGAAGATGAGGTCGACTGTGGAAGCGTACTGACCCGGAAACCACAAGACATTTGGGGGACTGGCTATCTTATCTCTGACAACCGGAACACAACAATGCTATTAACATTGTTGCTTGGCGGCAGATTTAGATAAGATGGTGGTAGCTAGCCAGGCGAACATTTAACATGCCCTACCACCAGCCACATTTACCTAGGCTATTTGGATCGTAAACTTGACATGACATCTAACAAATAATTTTAGTTCAAATTCTACAAAAATTCGGATGGGCGTGTCACTTCAATGACGAAATTACTCAGCCATGATCATGAACTGTTTATACCTAATAGGGTTATAAACTCGTATCGTAACCGGCTGTTACCGTTAACTGCTCCGCAAACAGTTACCTGATATCGTTAATTCACAAAATGTTAAGTTTGATCAACTATTAGGAAACCAAGTTAACGTAAGCTGTTACTTATCGCTCGCCGGTGGTCTATTACCGACGTTATGTATATTGTTTATTACTTTCGATGGGGTAATGGGTCCATTGCATGTGTTATAATGTTTTGTCTTATGTTACAAGTTTGATTATATGAGTATAGTTATGTTACAAGTTTGATTATATGAGTATAGGCACAGTTATGATTTACGTCTAGTTTAAGACATTGTACATTTTGAACTCATCCGATTTTGTATAAGACAGAGATACCTGTTTTCAACTTGAAATATTTGAGTAGCGCACGGTACGTTCACCGCCAAGATCGACTATGTTAGCCATCTTCGAGCGCACCAATTAGGGGGTCGAAGTGGTCGCCATTGCCGAAATCGGTCGGAAGCATCATCATCACCTAGGGAGCGAAGAAGGCTCTACCTGCACCTTCAGTAATGTCACAATTGATAATTTGATATAAATTACGTAGAAACAAATTCAGCGATTAAACGCAAGCGAGCTAAACGGTTTTAGATCGAACTAAAATCGATCGTGATAGTTTTAATTACTCTTGATTGTTAGCCGTTAATATGTAATAATATAATTTGCACATACACACCGCGCCATCTGGTACCACACTAAGCAACTAGGCTTGTGTTATGGATACCAGATGGTTGATAAACTACACAAATACATATATTTTTTTTATGAATCTAATATTATAAAAGCGAAAGTTTGGATAGTTGTTTGTTGCTCAATCACGGCGAAACGGATGAACGGATTTGAATGAAATTTGGTATAAAGGTAGAATATACCCTGGATTAAAACATAGGATACTTTTTAACCCGATAAAGTGTGTAGGTCCCGCGGGATAAACAAATTTCCGCGATATCATTGTTTCACGCAGGCGAAGCCGCGGACGGAAAGCTAGTACATAAATAAGTGCAAAACATCCAACTCGGGAACACATGTCTGTATTCATCATACAAGCATATGCCCATAGCGGGATTCGAACTGGCTACCTTTTGGTATAGCAGTCAGAGATTCTAACCACTACACCAGGTTACCTATGTTTGTGTGTTTAAAGCTTGTTTCCATTGGCAAGTAAATACTCGCCTATAGTAGCATACTCGCTCCTTCGGTGGGGGGCGACTTTCTCGTACTCACTCAAGGCCTTATCGCTCACCCCAACCTTACTGTCAGCGATGGAGGCCGTGGACACCGCAGACCACGCGAAGAGCGTGGAGGTCGATTAGGGAGACCTATAACGTTCCACCAATGTTCATATTAACTTTTTAAGAACGAGCAAATTCTAAATTGCCAACAAATCATTTTTGGCATCTTGCGTTTCGGTTTTTGCTGTAGTTGCTCTCTGTATAATATTTTCTTTATTTTTATTAATATTATAACATAGTCTATACGAAAACGAGTAGTTATTTCTTCCACCAGCGCCCCGCTCTTAGCTATCGTCGATACCTACGTTTCACTATAATTCATACACTGCTGACAACCACACAGTCAACGGTCTTGGAGATTACGGAAATTACCACAGGAAAAGTCTGCATCCGCTTGAACAGGAAAAGGGAACTTTAGTGAATGGCCAGTAAATTACGCAGTTACTCTAGTCTGGTTAGTTTCGGATTTAGAAATGGTCTCAAGTCGCAGATGGTATTGGATTTGTAGGATCTGCTTGAAGAGCTAGAGGTAAGACCGTCTTATTTTGAATTGGCTAACATTGTAAACGTCTAATCATTTAGTTAGACGAGTCCATGTTAGTTTAGACTTTTCATACAAAAATGACCAATCTGTTGATTTTTTTTTTCGAAAAGAAATATTTTACCCTTGTAAACATCTTCTGTTCACGATATTTAATAACCACCTTTCTGACTAACGTTATATATAAGTTTGAAGTCATCAGTTGCGAAATTTGGATAAATAAATAATGAAATAAATAAATATTTCGGACACTTACACCAATCATCTAGTCTCAAACTAAGCAGGGCTTGTACTATGGATACTAAATAACGGATAAACATACATAAATATTTATGTAAACATCCATGACATACGGGAATAAATGTTCATATTCATCACATAAACATTTACCCCTCGCGGGATTCGAACCCGCAACCGTTGGTTTTGGTGATAGGGTTACGTCACTGTCCACTACACCAATCGGTCGTCTATTTTTTTTTGGATATGGATGGTGGTTAAATAGCCGTTCAGTTGTAATAGATAAGAGCCAGTCCTCTAAAATAAGATTGCGTTTTCGGGTGAGCACGCTTCCACATTCGGCGTCATCTTCACTTAACAACAGGTATGTGATTGAGGCTAAGTGGAAACTCTTTGTGCTTAAAAAAAATCTGTGTTTAGTGTGAATTGTGCGTGTTTTTTTGTGAGTTGAAAAGCGAAAATTCGTTTTACGAGGCGGAAATCACTCGGCACAAATATAATTTTTCATTTCATTTTAGCGTTCTTTACTTTAATCATTATGCAAAACGCTATAGTAACGATCGTGGTCGCTAGGTGCGAGCGGTCCCTTACCCCATTACAAAATTAATTATTTCGTCGGACAGACAGTGCCATTCCAGGTTTTATGTGTGTAGGAAGTGTCGTAACAAATAATGAAAGTACTCGTAGATAAGAATAAAACTTTGATAATAAAATGGTCGTATAATAGTATTTGTATGATGGGCATAGGTCTTGAACTTGACCTAAGGTACATTGCCTATTTAAATCCAGACAATGGTGTCGAATTTAGAGTGCTCTAAACCGATTTCTTATTCTACGTCGCATCTCTAAAATTTTGACGTTTCTAAAATTTTAAGTTTACTCTAAATCAATTCAATTTAGGTTTTAGAGATCAAAACCTATTCCAGAAAGCTATCTCTCTAATTTTAAACGTCAACAATCATCTAATCTAAATCTGCTGGCATTTTCTTTTTTCTTTTTTCTCGCATTTTCACTCAATATGAGATATAATTGACGTCCGAAAAAAGAATGCTCTTAAACGGTGAAGGAGAACATCGTGAGGAAGACTGCATGCCTGAGAGATAAAAATTCAAAGGTATATGAAGTCCCCAACCCGCATTGGTTGACCCATACTCCCTCATATACTAGGGAAGGCCTATATCCCTGCAGTGGGATGTTTACGGGCTGATGATGATGAATTCGTCCTCATTTTTTTTCTTTCTGCTAAGAAAGTTCGTAATTTTTTGTTATCCAAGACAACTATCAGCTATTTTAAACATACTTGAATAGATATGCATGAGCAAAATATCCTAGCCAATGACAAAATGTCGTAATAATAAGCAAGAATTATAAAAAAAAATACCGAAGAACAACGCTGAGCAGATAATTTTGTGATGTTGCAAGTAAAGTTTTGTACATATTCGTCACGTATGTAAATTATATAAACACATGAAATATTATAGGTACTAGGGTATAAGTATAAATATGTAAAATAGTAAAAAAAACACGGAAATTTGTCACAAATTGCGACAAGCCAGTGTCGGTGTTGTTGATGTTACCGTGACATATAATCCTAAGTTAGTTACAAATGAGCCCTCTTAATACAAAATTACAATCATCACTCCAATGCCCCCGAAATCTTTTTGCCAAAGACTCCAGCCAGCACCATATACAGCTAAAAGGTTCGTTTATGCAATATATCATTACACACGGCCGCAAAAGTGGATCTTGTTGCTTTGTAATTAAACCCAAAGCGGTCACAATCTCAGTTGCTCGTTGTACTTCGTTATCTGTAGATGGAAGTTGGATACTTTAAATTGCAGTGAAAGTAGAACCTGAATGCACATCAATGTAGGTACTAGGTTGCTTACCTGTCGTTCGGAAATATGACTCTTTTGGCAAGTTGTTTATTTTTAACAAAATTTCATACATAATTTCAACTGCTCGTACCATTTTCAAGTCCTTGTTAAACATTCTGTGGAACGACGTGCCATGAGACTCATAGGTGATAGTTCGATGACTGCTAAATTGCAGAGCCTTGAACACCGTCGCAAAGTCGCCTGTCTCTCAGTTTTTTACAGGATGCATTTCGGGGAGTGTGCGTTGGAATTACATAATCTTATTCCACCGTCACCCTTCCATCTTCGGACCACTAGGCGTGGGGAGGGATTCCACCCGTATATAGTTAATATACCGAACATTCGTACTAAGAAGTTCGATTCTTCATTCATCATCCGAATAGCCAAGGCATGGAACTCCCTTCCGGCGTCAGTCTTTCCTGAATCCTACAACCTTGGGATCTTCAAGAGCAGACTGAATAGGCATTTACTGGGATCGCGTGCTTCATCTTCGGCCACATCGTCACTTTCCAATCCAGACAATCATAAAAAAAAAAAAACAATTCTAGAAGAGTCGAAACATGACTAAAACAATAATTTTGCTATTAAGCAAAATGTCACAATTCTGACATTCTATTTATGTTTGGAATACGCAAACGCTTATTTGGGATATCTCTGACCACCCCATTTGGGATAAAGGTCGTCTCGTTATGTATGTGTTTATCAAACCGGAATTTATTGATTTTGTTTCATACTATTTAGAGATAGAGATGAATAGTGTAGGCACTGTATAATTTTGTAAAAAGAAATTGCAGATCACATCAGTAGATTGTTTTGAGATGTATGAACATATTCCAGACGCCTTAATCACATACAGTTTAACGGCAGGTTTTATAGCAACGGAAGTTTGTGCATTAACCTTTATTACGTTTACAAACACGCTTTATTAGGTATCCATGTTGTAATGACAAGGCATGCGTGCATCACTCGCTCATGACACCATATTTTGATTTTTTTATAAACAATCATTGTGGGTTAATGGATTACTTCATACACAGCTGAAAGTGAAGATTAGGTTAAAAGTGGAGGCAATCTTAAGACCATAACGATTATTTATGTGTAGGAACATTGGGGAAGGCTTTCGTCTCGAAGTCGATGGCTGTAGGTTGAACATAAAGAATATTCGAGTGAACAAGTATATGGATAAGTCATTTACCAGGTACAAATCACAGTAGTTACATTAAAGGTAAAATAAGGATAATATAATATTAAATTGGTAACTCTGTTTGTCACCTTTTTAAACTCTGAACTTGTATTGAAATGTTGCAGAGATCGATTGGGATCTGGTTTCACCATTCTGACATAAGCTCCTTTATAACATGTTGGTTACCTTTTCACGATTATTGAACCTCTGTTGAAATTTGGGGCCATCCATTGGTCAAAATTTACAGTTAGCGTTAGAGTGCATTGTTTATTTGTTTGTAAATTCTTTATTGTAAAAAATAACACATATAATCCATTTCCATTAAAGTTAGACAAGCGGGATGGAGAAGGACACAAGGAATTTTAAGACGGATAAACTTTAAAGAGGCGGGTTTTATACCGATAAGGTAAGGCAGGCGAAACCGCGGGCTCAATGCTCGTTATTGATTTATATACGCAATATGTATCTTTTAAATATGGGAGTAGGTAGATAGACTATGAACATCTTCATATATTTTCGTAACAAATAGTTTAAAGCTCCTAATAATGAGTACACACGTCCAAAATCTGACACTAGTTTGACGGGCTTAACGAGTTATGCTCCCGTTGAACAATTACTGCATTGTCTCATTAAGTTCCAACGAGCGAACGAGGTCAAATGGGGGAGATACTGATTTAAACGATGGTCTCTATTGACGGTAAAATTAAGGAAAATAACTATTGTGTGTTAAATAACCTAACCAAAAAAAAAATTAAACGACTTCAAATCCACTTACCGGATCTGTTCTCTATCTCCGGAGTGCATCATCAGGGCTCTCACCAAATTTACACGGGACCGTGTCCTTACAAAAGGATTAGTGGAATCAGTAACCTTGCATAAAAGACACAAATGGTCGCAATTATACTTACGCCTTTTCCTTTTTGCATTACAAGTGAAGCTTATAGTCATAAATAGCGATCCGCCCCGGTTTCGCACGGGTGCAATTTCTTTCAATAAATATAATATGCATTGTAATGTATATACAAACCCTCCGGAAGAAATTCTCTAGATGATAGTGAAAACTACCAAAATCCGTTGTGTAAAACAACTAAACGCATAAACAGACGTATCTTGTTTATCTATTTAGGGATTAGAGGTACTCTGTAGACATACTGTATATTTATCAACATCTAGCTAGCACAGGTGCCGTGGCATTGTTGAGTAACACCATACTTAAACTCCCACATAAATAGGAGTCGTCTGCTAAATTCGTCAATTAATATACCTACGTGTGTGTGATACGGGTATCTTTGTCCTGATTGGTTTGTTTGTTTCATACAAATCAATGTGATGGACTTTATTATGATGGTTTTGTGAGCAATAAATCTGTTTTTGTTGATCAAAGCTGACTTTACTTACCTTTATTCTTTTATCCGTGGTATTGATTGAAGGGAAAGCGGATCTTCCTATGTTTGCGTCTGACATGTGATGCTATGTCAACAGTAAATAGTGGGAGACGGATAAATCTATTGTTACTTAGCAATCAATTGACTCGGAATTCTCCGCATTTAAGGCTTAAGTGAATCCTTCAATTCCACCACCTATGATTATAATGTAGGTAAGTAAGTCGCTATTCCGCGAGAAGTTTGCACACAGCGCTTACAGTTGCATTTTCAAAAGTTGACCGATTGCATTCAGGCTCTATCCTTTGGTCACATCGCTTGTAGCAAATAGCCCATTTGCGCCATCTTGGATCTATCAGGTTAGGTACTCAATGCGGACCACGTATCGAAGTTTTCGCCAATGGTCAGGGGTCTGGCCGAATGCAAATTGCAATAGACCCTAAATTTATATGCTAATGCAAATGCCAGCTACACTATCTAGTGTAGAGTTACAACGTGCAAAATAGAAATCATAAATAAGCTAGTTTAGATTTGTGTGTGACATATGTCATATCCAGCGCTAATATGGCTTCGCGTAGTTACACTTGTTAGACTGGATTACGGCCTGTGGTTATCTTCTTCTTATCGTTTCGGTTGCTCAAATAATGTGCTTCCAAAAGTTTGTCACATTGATCGCCTTGTTTATCAAGTAGGTCCTCCAGCGAGCAAGGGGTGAAGGTTAGGGCAAACCAGAAGGTGAGCCATGGTTTGCAGAGTCCTACAAGCACATTGGTCTTGTGTGGAAAAAGCCACATTTACTCCTATTTACTCTGCAGTGTGTGACAGTTGTGGTGTCTACAGTGTCTGGTAACTGAAATTACTTATGAAAATATTAAGACTTCAGAATCGTCCTTAACTGGAGTCATGATCATATGCTGAATTTAAATTAAGCAATTATAACTGTGAACTTGAAAGTGAACCCTGGAAAAATGTTGGAAAGTGAGTGCGTAAGAATTTGCAATACAACTCGATTGCTTTACGAAAGTCAATCATTAACCACTGTGGAGTCAGCGAAGCGTTTTATATTGATATTATTGTCAAAATCTTATCGATTCAATGCGTTTTGATTCGAAACCTTAACGAATTGGTTGCGAAAGATCTCCTTGGCTTCACACTAATAATGTGATTGTGGGGAGTTAAATAACGGTCGGTTAATTACATCGTGATTCCCAAATTAGATGTTAGTTATCATTAATACCTATCACTTAACCATTATTTTCGTAAACAAACATTTGGAAATATGCCTATATCTAGATTGGGTTGTTGGAGACCTCTGTTTGGGACTTACACATTTATCCGTGTCAACTTTCATCAATAAACTTTAGGTATTTCGTAAAATTAGCTTTGTGGGACGGCAAATGCGGCGCCAGCCTTAACTGTCGAAATCATAGCCGTTTGTCAAAGGCACTCTAGGCGTCGTGTCTACGTTATATAGATTAGTAGAACCTGCTTGGTGTCTTTTCACAAAACCTTATATACCCTAGGAATATCACGTTTCAGAAAAGTGATAAAATAGATTACTTTGAGACGGCAACTTGACGGTGTAACTAAGTACCTCATTTAATATTAGTGAAGTTAATGATGGTATTGCGCCCCCCTATTAAATTAAGTTTATTTTATGTCTGTTTTCTGGAATATGTTAATTATGTACAATATGTGAAGTCGTTTATTTTATTTGTTTTTTTTTTTTTAATTATCCTATGAGCGCCTAACCTCCTTTAAAGGTGCTAGCTAAAAATCAGCGCTATGGCACAGAATTAATATAGTGCTATATGGTTCATGCCACAGCATTATGCTGAGCTGGAACCTATATCAACTTGCATTATTATGTTTTAGCATTATTATCTCAAAATTTTCATGTGCATGCCCATTGTAAGCTGAATAAATGTTTTCTTTCTTTCTTTTCTTATAATCTCACTGGACGAATATATAATTTTAGATGATTGTATATTATCATAGCTCCGTTTACTGTTCAACATAATTATATAGCCTTCGGAGCGGGAAGGATTCTCCGTAAGACTAATATGAATAGAGGTAGGATTACCTACATGTGAGAATGTTTGCCTATTAGACGTTTTCTGTAAATGTTGTTTATTGTACAAAAAGCTTTGCTTTATTGTACAAAAAGGCATTACATTAATTTTACATAGATACAGATCTGTTTTAGTGAAGTCTCGAATATGTCTTTGGTGATCTTTTTGGTTAGGTATGTCTACAGAATCATATTTCTATAGTTATACAGAATTCAAGATTCTTAGAATATCAAAATCTTAATATCTCAGATTTTCTTCACATTTCTACAGATTCCCACTTCTAAAGAGTTATTCGGACTAGTCTAGAATTCTGAAGAAGGTTACTCTAGTACCTAAGGCTCTATATTTCCACCTATGGGTATAGTAAATATGCACGTATGTTTGTCAGTTTACGCACTAACTGTACTGTCGTCTGTAAAATCTGCAGCTATCTCGTAAACACTACGATAGTAAAACCGCAAACACAATCATGAGTTCTTGAACTCCCCGTCTAGTCATATTGAACGCTGACTCACTACGACTAACAAATTTCCAATGCACTCCAAACTGTGCAATGTTAGCTACATTTTTACAGTGCTGTCAAGTTTCGCGTCCGCAAAGATAAGTTTGTTCAATTATACTTCAATTATCACTGGCGTCGTAACGTCGTTAGTTTCTTCTGTATTCATTTTAAAAGTATCGTTGTGTGTAGTACTACTAGGATGATTTTCTTTTGGCACATTTAGTGGAGTTGTGAGAAAAGGTGTATGGCTATCCAGTTTGGCACAATTAATTGCAATGGATACTTGCAAGACGAAGCTAGGTGGTGTTATGTTAAATGAAACAAGTGTTACTTCATTTTAATTAACAATTTGAATGAATAAAGCAACCATTTTTTCTATTCACTTTTACCTTGCAGTGTTGTGCCCCTTTCTCTCTAGGGTATCCGAGTACTAAGCCTATTAAGTTGCACTTCAAGGTATTGGCTTGACCATGGCGGTAACTGAACTATCGTAGACAGAATTTACTTATACTCATTTATTATTTCCGAGCACTTGGACATGTCCATTACAATTATGATACAATAATTTAATTTTTAGATTACATTACAACATAGCCTTAATTAATTATAAGTAAATGATGAAATTATTCAAAATAAATATATTATAAAACTCTTTAGTGTTATATGTAGAGTTACAACGCTACTGTAATTGTACATTGGTGTCGATTCGGATGTACACCAACTAAACTAAAACCAGTTTTAAAGTAGTACTGTCTCTTTCTTCCTGGAACAGTACGCTGCGACGGCACCACTCCAAAACTGGTTTTAGTTTAGTTGGTGTACATCCGAATCGACACCAGTATTAATTTCAGAGGGACTAGAGGAATCATACCAGTTCGAATATGTTGTCGTTCGGGAATACTTTCGTTCGAGAAAAGAATTCGTTCGTTCAGAAATGACTTCTTATAGAGAACGCTCGTACATGCACATCAGTGGGACTGGGAAAGTGCAATAATATTTAAATAACTTGTGAAATTGACAGTTCTCTTTCCAATAACTCACAACAAACAGAAGCATTTCGTTTTGGTATCAAAATGCACTTCCGTAATATTGATAACGATTGACACTTGAAGCTCTTTATCGAGTTTGCTCTTAAACGTTGATAAGTCTGACAACTGTAACGCAATACTACATGGGCATGGCACAATGATTTAGGTCAACATTTCTTAAATCTGCGAATGTGAAATACTTTTATTAAATAAAATTTTACAATTTGAGGTCGTGTGAAAAACTTGTACAATAGATTGCAGAAATTTGTGACAAAGATCCAGCGTTTGAGCATCCTCCTAATTAAATGTAAGAAAATGTTTTGTTGTTTTTTTTTTTGTCTCGAAAACAACCTGCCTCTGTACCATGACATCGTTTGTCACGCGCGACGTGGGCGTAAGAGTGGGATAGTTGCATATTCCGTCCAAGTGAATGAGCAGGACAAATATTATCTCGCGCGACATAATAGTTTATCGCGCCTATCATGCTACTAGCACAGTATAACCATATTGGAAAAATTAATGAACACATTCAAACAGGCCTTTGTTGATATTCGAATTGATGATGAAAGTCGCGGTAAGTTGCTGGATGCAGGTCGCTTCCACCCGGTCGGTCTAGAAATCTATTGGTGAGAGCTATGTCCAGCAGTGGACGTCCTGTGGCTGATATGATGACGGTAAACTGCATATATCTTTATTGCCAAACAATGCATTTCCTCGACCATTTTCTCCTTTAATCCTTCAGTAGGCAATGCCTTACGCTTCGATCAATTCGTGTTTGTTTGTTTATAAACCCTTTATTGTACTTCATAAAATTTACAAAATTACTATAACTACCTAACTTAAAATTAAGTTCAAACGCAGACTTATCCCATATGGGTATGTCTTCTAGTCAACCTCGTTATATGCCAAAGAACAGATTGCCTGGGCGTATACAAAAAAAAATAGGGAAAATTGTGAGTATTGACTAGAACTTTACCTATACCCCAATAAATACATACCAAATAAATATGTACTTATATAACATTTGACGACCTATTTGGTGTTGTAGTTAGCACCTCTGGCCACTATACCACAATATCGATAAATATTCGAATCCCGCTAGGGGAATGTTTCTGTGATGAATGCGGACATTTGTACCCGAGTTATGGATGTTTTCATTTATAATAAGTATTTATTTACAAAAAAAAAATATTTTTTTTGTAAATATTTACCATCTGGTATCCACAACATAAGCCTATAATAGTTGCTTACTGTGGAACTAGATGGCGCTGCGTGTATGTCTAAGGATATTTTATTTTAATTTTATAATATATATACATAATTATACCTACTTAAACTTAAGTACATACATTTACAATATATAATATATCTATCCGAATCCGGCCTAAATCAGTTGAGATATTTCGTCTTATTTTTGATTTTTTATGTCTAGTCGTAGTCGGGTTTTTAAGTTTTTTTAAACGTTAGTTCGTCGTGAAACATACTTGTATAATATCCACTTGCCAACTTTGAATATCCGTGAATTATGAATCAACACGTAAATGAGTCAATAGAGTACACTGCAGCTGTTTATGGCGGCAGGATGCGCGTGGGCACAATCATCGTTAGGAAAGCAAAACGAGAGTTGCATTCATATATTAGCTTCAGTTGGTGACTTAGTACGCGTGAATTTTGTTTTAAGGACCCTTAGTTTTGTGTAATTTATCTCTGCATCTTCTTGTAAAGAAATTTATTTCTCAAAAGAATCATTACAATTCACTTACCTACATTTAATTTTAACCGCCTCCGTGGTCAATCTAAACAACATTGGGTTTACGATTCGGAGGTCGCGGGTTCGAGAGATAAGATAGCCATAGTCTCCCAAATGTGTTGGGGTTTCCGGGTCAGTACGCTTCCACCTTCGACCTCATTTTCACTTAACATCAGGTGTGATTGAGGTCAAGTACCAATCCGTTCTGCATAAAAAAAAACATGAGAAAATTTACATAAAATATTTGTTAATTACTAAACAAAACTCATAATTGAGCACTAATAACCAGTATATACAGAGCTCCGCTAAGTATGAGCAGCCCACAGAGCGCGCGCTCACATCTCGCTGGCGTTAGCTCATATGCTCTTAAATCCCGGCGCTCTGGCCCACGGCTATCATCATCATCTTCTTGCCCTAGTGCCAATTTATTTGGGGACGGCGCAGTACGTCTTTTTCTTCCAATCTCCTCAACTGCCGTTACCTCATCATTTACGTCTTCGTTCATATCAACTCTCACACAATCCAACCATCTTTTCCGTGGTCTTCTTCTTCCTTTCCTTCCTCTGGCCCACGGCTGTATGTTTAGTTTTTGTTATACAAACACCACAAGTAATTATACTGTTGTAACTAATTGTTACTGTTGTAGAATTCTCGATCAGTATAATTCCATCCAAACGCGTGATTCAGACATTGACATCTTCCACGACTCGTTTAGCTGCTTCAAACGAAAGCTGCAGACTTCGTCAATTAAGTAGCTATCAGATTATTTTCGTTTGATCTCAATATTCATTAGGTTATGTTATTATTTGATTTGGTAAGTGTTATGTACACCGTAATTGTCACATATATTAGAAATAATTACATCTACAAATTTTCGGAAATTGTATAAATATATGTGATGTGGGTTGTACTATTATAAATAAATAAATAATTAAACACATAGCTCGAAAAACTGAGATGATGGCGTTATCTGGAGGGGAGACCACGCACCAGCAAGCACAGCTTTGAACGTCCACCCACAAGGTGGCTTAGTTTGACACTAGATGAATGGTTGTAAGTGTCCGAAATATTTGTTATTGTTCATTATCTCCCCTCCGCCTTCCCACGTATAATAATTAAATAAATATAAATAAATATACTTGGACATATACAGACAGCGCCATCTACTTCCACACTAAGCAACTAGGCTTGTATTGTGGATACCAGATGGTTGATACACTACACATATATATTTATTTTTTTGTAAATAAATACATATATAAATGAAAAATGTCCGTATTCATCATACAAACATATGCCCCTAGCGGGATTCGAACCCACGACCTTTTGGTATAGCAGCAGAGTTTCTAACCACTATACCAAAACAATAATGAGGGAGAATGGGCCGTTATTATTATTAATTAGTCGGTTAAGGCAGCAATAGTCACCCATGGCACTGTCTACCCTCAGTAAACCCCGTATGGTGTAGGTACCACTGTCGATCCTATATGAGTAGATTGTATTGGAGTAACAGAGGGAGGCGGGATTGACTGTTCAAACACCTATGGATTTATTAGTCCGAAATAAATGTATGAATTTTAAAGGCATCTTTTTGATCCATTAATTACACATTATACACACGTAATGACATAATAACATCCATGTATGTTTCTAAACGTGCCAAACCAAAAAAAATACGCAAAAACGACACTATGATAAACCGAGACAGTGTCACAGAATACATACCTTATTTAGAAAACTTTACTGTAAATATCTCATGTATGTACCTATACGCATTCATCTTATCAGTGAACACAACGTTTAGCTTCGATGTACATTTTTATTATAATGTAAACAACGACGTAATAAATAAAATAAAAATGAGTAATTTCTGTTGTTTACTTCTTTGTTAATGTTTACACCTTGATATAACGTATGATAGGTACAAGTTAGGTTTAAGACATATGAGATGTCTACTAATTGGTAAAAGACTCTCTCTCTCCCTTACTGTCTTTTACCAGACTAACCTGAACTTTTGCCTTAGAAAACGCCCTAGAAAACAAACTGAATCAACTGTGCAAAAACCTGTCCACTTGTTTAGTCTTTAATATACAAAAAACTGCATTGAAATCGGACCACGCATTACTGAGATACATCCGTTATATGATAATCTCCTCCTTTTTGATTAGAATCTCTACATCATTACATAAAACCTTTAACACCCCCACCCCCACTACTGGGGCATAGCTTCTTCTCACTAGGAGAGGGTAAGAGCCATACATAATCCACTACGCGGGTCCAATGCGGAATAGTGGAACTGGTAGCAAGACTAGTGGCCAACTAACATTATTTTTAAGCCGCTCTTGGACTTGGCTTAACGACTACCTTCTCTGTGGCCAACTAAAGCCCTGCGAAACATGGAAACGCTCATATGAAAATGCCAATAGCGGTCGTCCACGGGACGCGGGCTCGCCAGACATTGTCGTAAACATAAACGAATGCGACGGCGCTACGACTGCTTCATTTAGATTATCACGTTCCTACGTGTGTAATCATTATGTCCGCTTCAAAGTGATAATTTATATACTCACCTATAATGGTCCACGTCTAGAGTCTGAGAAAAATGACAACAATCGCGGGAAAATCTGTTAGTCATCCGTTGTTATGAATGAGTCATCCGCTCGCTATCAGGTGTTAACTACTGCTTAAGGTTGATATGTATCTAAAACACATGTTTGCACCTTTAATATTTCATATAAAATTAATAAGATAAGTACTTATTATATTAATGATAAAGTGTTTATTGGAAACGACATTATTTCGTATTGTAGTTTGTTTCTTTAATGTTCATAATCAGAAGCCTAGCCTTACTTTATAAACTGTTCAGAAGTAGGTACCTATATGTATACTATGTCTTAAAAGCTTTATTGTCTCAAAAAGCCTAGTGTCCCAAGATAACGAGTGTTGGCACAGAATACATGATAGTAAATACTACGTTCGCATAAACAGGCTATTTAATAATGAAATATTATAATATAAAATAATAATTTTGTAATATAAAAACCTTTTTTTTTTAAAGAGCAACCTCTTGGAGTTTTTTTGCTTGTTCTTCTCAGGGGAAAATTGCCTTTGGAACAAGCAGTAGGCTTTAAAAATGTAAAATCTGACTATTTTAAGTGTACCCTGTGTACCTACAAAATAAAGCATTTTTGATTTGATTTGATTTGAATACTTTGTTTTAATATCTGTAATTATTTTTTGCATTATCTACCTACATAGTGATTACATTGGAAACTAGCATTTTCGGGTTCGAATCCTGCTACGGGTAAATTATTGTTAGATTAATTGGAAGCCAAATTCTTTACATACTCATTTGTTTAACTTCGAAAGTTATAATAATCAATTAAGTACTTGACTAAATTGTGTATTTGACGACTGGTGTATTTCCAGAGGTCGCGCATTCAAATCTCACTAAGGGGCATATCTTTGTATGACGAATACCGGACATTTTTATGATTACAAAAAACAAAACATATTCGTGTATTGTTATATCGGTGATCTGCTATCCATAATACGAGCCTAGTTGCTTAGTGTGGAACTAGATGACGCTGTGATGATATGAAATCTTGCCAAGTTAAGATAGGGCTTCAAACTTATAAAAAATATTACAGGAAAATAAATCGCTATCCCCAATTAATAGCAGTTTTAGACAAATTCACAAAAACTTTCGCAAACAAACTTCATTGAGCGGTTACAAAGTTAACTTTGTGAAATGTTCGGGACAATAATTATCGCATCGTTTCTCTTTAGTGCTTCAATATAATGCTATCTTTATGTCATACTTTTTTAACGAGTGATAGATAACTTATCAGCAATTTCAATTTCTTTATTCGGTGAACATACAGTACAAAATAGTTTATATAGAAGTAAGTATTATAGATATAGCGGAGACGAAAAGAGTTTCCACTGATAGCAAATACAGAACTATTAGGTCCTATGAAATTGGCGTTTTGTATGAAGAATTTCATTAAGACTGTTTCTCCATACAAATATTTTTGTTTTTTTTTTTGGGAACGGCAAATCCAAATTTAACTAAACTTTGTGTTTATTATCGGATAACAATTAGTTAAGTAGAGGCAGCGTTAATTTTTAAAAGTAACCGCTTTATAAAAGTTTCAGCTAATCTAAGAAATGATTATGGGGCACATGAAAAGACCTCTGTTAAATTTTTTATTATGTGATTTAGCCCAGAAATTAAAAAATATTTCATGTGAAACCTTGAAATAATATTCAATTTTGCAAATAAAAAACAAATTTGGATAATAGCTTTTGGTGCATATGATTAACGAAGAAAAAAAAACTCCAATTTCATAGGTAAAGACCCAATATTAGCGAAGTACATCAAAATTGAGCGGAGTGGGGGATCGATTACTATTAGAATGGATAATTATAGATATTTGGTACACAATTTATGAAACAAAAAACGGCAGTTTCGATAAACAGAAATGAAGTTTAATTCATTTAAAATAATCGTTTCGATCGATAGAAAGCGAAAATAAAGAAATCGATCTCCGTACATATAAAAGTAAGTTATATTATACCTCTAAATACACTAGAAATTTACAAAAAAAACAGATGCAGGCGTAGTGAGAAACAGACAATACCTATTCTAAATTTTAAGCTCAGGGTTCACTATCGAATATAGTAATTGATTTTTAAGTTTCATTACACACTCACTGAATCGTAGATTTGAACATTGTAAAAATACTCTTTAAGCAGTGATCCCCAGTTTACATTAGATTAGAATAACATTATAATGTTTTTTTTTTGTTTTAAAGTCACACCTAAAGTTTAAGTAACATTGTTTTAATTTTAAGCCGGCTTAATCATATGATGTATGGCTTATAAAATAAATAAGATTAAAAAAAAACACATCTACATATAATACAATGCGATTAACTAAGTATGGACAATTATATGTATTACAGCAAACTCATATATGTATAAGGTGGATTGCTTAATAGGTACCAACCCGTTTCGTCCCATGGATGCGACAAAGGTGACTACATGGGGCTTTCCACCAAAAAAATATCTATGCGATGGACTTATCGCCGTCGCTGCATTTTTCGAACGGTGAACCATGGATCTTGTTTCAAGCATTAATGTTTGGGATATCACTCACCACGCCATTTGGGATAAAGGTCGAATTAGACTGGCATTTGTCCGATTTCTTCGGGTCATTCACCTATTCGGTCATGCGGTTAGGAAGGTTGATGTAACGTGCATTCATTGTTATGCATTTTACATATTCAATATATTTCTAAGAAATAGTGCAGCTAATGAAATGAGTCAATTAAATTGACCAAGGGCATCAACAATCGTCATCTACCTGCCTTTACCTATCCCACTTTACTTTTTTATACTTTGTTTTTTTTTTTTTTTTTATGGTAATTTAAGCCACCTTATTTGTGACTATGTCAGGAGAACCTAACATACATACATACAATACGATAAGCTTAATATACTTTTCAACTGTACAAGTTTAGCACTTCCGCTGTTTGCTGATGTCAGAACAGTCTGATAAATCCCTGTATCTAAAGCGTTTAATTCATAATCTTCGTCTATCTCACTCCGGGCACATTCCTTTAAAATAATATGTGCCACATCCTCGGGTGTTCCCCTTCCGTAAGGGAGCATATTTTTCTTCAATTTCCCTCTATCAGCCGTCATCTCAGTACTCACTCCAAAACGACGGGTTTTCTGTGCCTGACGGCGTTGTGTGTGTGTGTCCAGTATTTGTCCTGATGTATCTCAATAATGCGTTGTTCGATTTCAGTATCTTTTTTATAAAGATTAAACTAGGGGAAACGATCTTAGGCGTGTTTGATTAAAGCTCTAAGCCATGTGCGTCGCGTGCACTTTTCTCTCGTCGTCCCTTTAGTACTCCAACACTCAGATCCATAGATACATCTTATGATCGTCATTCCAAAGAATGCTATTACTTGAAAAGTCAAAAAAATCCTTATTTATAGGCCCCACAGGGTACGTTTAAAATCATCAGATTTTACATTCTTAAGTTATCGCATGTTGCGTAGATTAAAACGTTTTGATCTAAGTGTTCCAATGGCAATTTTGCCCTACTAGAAGACAAGCAAAAATAGCTTATATTATATCTATTTTTTTTTTCAACTTTAACTGAAATTTATTTATTTATATTTTGACAAACATTTACAAACACAAACATCTACAGATAAAAAAATACGTCTAGCGCATCTCCTCGAGGCGGCACAGTGCCCAACAGGCGAGCGGCGTTCCCGCGTTGAATAGCGAGACTTTATTCTCTCAGCTAGGAAGCCGCCCGCTCTGCGGTCACCACGGTTGATTTTCTTGATTTGATACCTCAATTAAAGTTAGTACACGTCCTAGGTGTACCACAGAATACATAATAGAACAGGTACGGTATATTTTTGTAGACATTTTATCTTCATTCTTAAAACAGTTGCGTTTGACTTGCAGTCATACCTCGGCAACGACAGCTTAATCGATTATGCCACGACCGACTCGCGCTTAACCGATTTTTAAATAAATACACGACACGAGCCTCGTGTGTGAACGGTTCCATAACTGATTAGTAATACATTATACAACGCCTGTAGTGTTAAGCTGTGTCTCTACAGGATGAAATTTAATTCGTGTAATTCCTGTCTACTGGTGACTCTACTCCTGACTACGAACAACTTTCCACTAAGAACCATAGCCGTATTCAGCCGAAAATTGTTGAACTTCCATACTAAATGTGCTTCGAGAATGGTTTACTTTGTATGGGTAATCGAAAATTTTTTGATTGAACTCGACTATGGTTCCTTGGGGAAAGTTATAAATAAATAAATATCTTTGCACATACACGCAGCGCCATCTAATTCCACACTAAGCAACCAGGCTTGTATTATAGATACCAGATGGTTGATAAACTACACAAATACATTTTTTTTTGTAAATAATAAATATATAAATGAAAAACATCCATAACTCGGGAACACATGTCTGTATTCATCATACAAACATATGCCGCTAGCGGGATTCGAACCCGCGACCTTTTGGTATAGCAGCAGAGTTTCTAACCACTACACCAAACAGGTCGTCAAGTTGTTCGTTATCAAAGGTGGCGGCATCAGTTAATAGGAATTACACGAATTTAAATTCACCCTGTATTTGTTACTGAACCTTCGATGGAAGGACAAACCGCGGCCTATGTTGTCACCACGCCTCCTTTTGTACAGCATTCTGGGGGGATATCTAGACACGGGATATCTAGACACGGGATATCTAGACACGGGATATCTAGACACGGGATATGTAGACACGGCAGTGTGTCAGGCCATGTTCGAAAAAACCAGCATCACGATATATTTGGCAATTTTCTTAAATAAACAGGATTGTGTGTATAAAACTGACATGTTATATTATAATTAGCTTTCCGCCCGCGGATTAGTTTTCGTGGAATTACGTTATCGCGGATTCTTTCAGTATGAAAAGTAGTCTACGCGCTTCTCACTTATAAATATTAGTGTGGACGTGTTCAATGGATATAACACAATGGAACATTTTATCAAAATTAGTTCAGGAAAAAAAAAATGCCTGAACATATAGGTCCTCTCTACCAACCAAATTTCATCCAAATCCGTTCAGCCGTGAAGAGGTAACGAACATACACACAAACTTTCGCCTTTAAAATATTATAGTTGGATTGTTGATGCTCACAAGCCTTAACTCAAGACACCTGTGCTAGGTAGGAGCATGACAAGCGCGAAAAACGTTTATGTCGCGTGAGATATTTGTCCTGCTCATTCGTTTGGACGAAATATACAACTATCCTACTCTCAGGCCCACGTCGCGCGCGACAAACGATGCCATGCTACAGGGGCTGGAACTAATGGACACGTGACTGTACTCAAGTACCTACTCACCGGATGTCGGTCAAGATTTACTGACGCTTCTTGAATGTTGATGCGACTCCTGTTTGCTTACGATTATAAATCGTACTTTGGTGAGACATACCCAACTAATATAAATGCGAAAGTTTGAATGTATGTTCCCAAACGACTGAACAGATTTGGATGAACTTTGGTAGTAAAATGTGCTTGGAATACGACATATAGGACAATTTTATCCCGATAAATTTAAGAGTTCCCTCGAGATAAACCATTTACACATATAACTGAATTACACTACATACGAGTATGGGTACCTACTTGTTAGTTTAATTACTGTTAAGAGGGTTTATTCCGTCCAGTGGCGCCCTCATTGGATAAATTAAGATTTCTTTTTAAATACATTAAAAATAAAAAAAAGAACGGGTCTAACCTGTACTCGGGAAGCCTAAATGTTTAAAAAGAAAAACTACATATTTTTCAAAAGATCTCTCTTTGAAACCGTAAATGTGCGAAATTCAACAATGCCTGTTTCAGGCAAATGCCGGCCGCACGCCTGTTTTATAAACCCTAAAAACGCTTGTCAAATGCGGCAAATGGTAAGGTATCTCTGTGTTTAATCTTAAATATAAAAAAAAATAGAAAGCCATCGAATTACTATGGTAACACCGAAAGACACAAAAAAACTGTGTTAAAAGATATATCTTCGAAAAGGCTTTACCGACTAAAACCTTGTCCCCTCGTTTAGTCTTTAATATATATAAAACCGGACTCAAATCTTTAAATGATAGTGAAAACCGTATCAAAATCCGTTGCGTATATTAGTACAATTAAGCGCATAAACAGACAGACGCGGATAGCGACTTCGCTTTATGTTATTTAGAGATTATTTATTTTCCAATTAATTCTGGACGGATAAACTAACTTTATATCGACCACATAGTTTAGGTTAATATTATCAATCATTATGTCTTTTTTTAATCCTGTTTGTGATTGCGGCGCATAAAATCAGGTATTATCCGTGATATGGTGATAGCGACGCCTGTGAGGGTTTATATTCTTGGGAATTAACAAACTGTAGCTCCTTGATAATGCAAACACGTCCGCTCCTTTATTAATCGTTGTGCGTTGAAACGTACCGTGCTTTATGTTTACCGGTTAGTACACAACACGGTAGAAGTTAAAGCGATTATAGCTGATTGTAATCGATAACAGCTGATTTAGATTTCGAACAAAAAAACATAATGGCGTCATCCACGGCGGATTTTAAAAATCGAACGCATCCCACAAATTTGAAAATTTAGAACACCCTCGATAACCAATGATTATACAGGGCGTCCCAAAGTTATGGGACTTGAAGGGGAAGTACCTTAAATATTGTAGATAGTGAATTTTGCTCAAAGAAGACTTTATGTTATTTTTAAAAGTTAGTAATTCTGCATTCATAGATTTTCTAAAAATTACTTGCTTCGGCTGGGAATCGAACCGACTTAAATGTGAAAAAAAAACACCCTACTTTTATGATGCCAATCGAAAGTATAGCTAAAAAATAATAACTCTGCCTAAGTAACATAGTATTTTAAAAGAAAGGAACAACATAAAATGATTGAGTCAAATTTCAAGAAAGTTATTTATTGCTAAAGTGATTTCTTCTTTTGGGGATACGTGAAAGATATGCTATACAAAAAGCGATACGAGAACGTAGGCGAGTTGCAAACAGAATTGTGCCATATCACATCGAGTGTTCACCATAAAATGATTAGAAAATCAACAGGCAGCGGGCTCATTAAAAGATTGGCGATTTGCGTAAGACAAGAGGGATCACATTTTGAGCATTTAATTAATTAATTTACAAAAAAATACCTACTTAATTGACTACGGCAGTTTCATGTATGTTTTTTATTTGATTAAAATGATTAATTTCACGTTGTTCCTTTCTTTTAAAATACTATGTTACTTAGGCAGAGTTATTATTTTTTAGCTATTCTTTCGATTGGCATCATAAAAGTAGGGTGTTTTTTTTTTCACATTTGAGTCGGTTCGATTCCCAGCCGAAGCAAATAATTTTTAGAAAATCTATGAATGCAGAATTACTAACTTTTAAAAATAACATAAAGTCTTCTTTGAGCAAAATTCACTATCTACGATATTTAAGGTACTTCCCCTTCATGTCCCATAACTTTGGGACGCCCTGTATAGGTATAACTGTATTAAACTTTGATCATCTTGAGAATGTCTTCGGAACGCTTTGACCGATTTGGTACAGCCGTTTTGATAATGTAACAGAACAGACGATCACACAGATACTTAGACTTGCAAGGTGACCTCTAACACTCTCGCCAGGTAATGGGCCCCACGGGCAATAGATGTCCCCTTCCCTATTTTGCGAACCTCTAGCTGCCAAAACTTTCAAATGTGCTAAAAGTTTTTAAGAAAATTGTTTGACACCCTGACAAAGTATTAGGTCCTTACCTATGAAATTGGCGTTTTGTATGAAGAATTTCATTAAGACTGTTTTCTCCATACAAACATTTTTGTTTTTTTTTGGGAACGGCAAATCTAAATTTAGCTAAACTTTGTGTGTATTATCGGATAACATTAAGTTAAGTATAGACAGTGTTAATTTTTAAAAGTAACCGCTTTATAAAAGTTTCAGCGGATCTAAGAAATGATTATGGGAAGCACATGAAAACAGCTCTGTTCAAATTTTTTTTTATGGGATTTAGCCCAGAAATTAAAAAATATTTCATGTGAAACCTTGAAATAATATTCCATTTTCCAAATAAAAACAAATTTGGATATAGCTTTGAAAATCGCAGGAATTAGCACATATGATTAACGAAGAAAAATAACTCCAATTTCATAGGTAAAGACCCAATATCACTTAGGTGATAGCCTGGTTTTTAGGAAGTTTTCATTACCTCAAAGCAAAATTAGGCTGGCAGTTTTCCAATTTGATGAAATGAATAATCTTTAAAACTTTCATCATCATCATCATCATCAGCGATATACGTCGCCACTGATGGGCCTCTTCCACAGCCTCCTCTCATTGGAGAGAGTAATGGATATCCAGCAGGCCCAGTGCGGATTGGTGGCTTTGTGTCAGACAGTAACCACCTAAGTGCTACTGTTTAAGCCAGCCCTGTAGGCCACCGACTTGGCTTAACGACTGCCTTCAATTGAAAACAACCGGGACCGATTATTTCACGTCTCCGTAATACGGAAAGTCTCGCATTAAAATGCCACTAGTGGTCACCCATCCAAGTAGTGAATCGAATAGCGAATGCAAATTTTTCGAACTTATTCCCCTGCCGGAACTAAGGCCCGTATTAATATACCAATCTGAATACAAGTCTTGAGGCTGTATCATCCGAGATGCGTCACAAGAAGTTGACGCTATCTCAAGCTCCGTGCTAATTTATAAACCAATCTTGAGGTCTACTCAGCTGAGATCACTTCTGAAGTATTAGACTCAGCGGCGAATGAATGATAGTCTTGAGTTTAATTTATTAATACGTGAAACTCTCAAGTGAGTACTGCTTGAGTAAGCACGCGCGTTTCAGGTCTCAAGGTAGGTTTATTAATAAACACGTTTACTTGAAACCAGTCACAAGACTGTTCTTAATCTTGAGAATGGTTTATTATTACGGGCCTTAGAGCTTCATGTCGGCGACCTATTGTGATAGCAGGTTAAAAGAGCATTACGTCTCCCATCTTCGTGATATTGGTATGTGTATGTAGGTAGCATATATTTTATGTAGGTAATACTATTTATTTATTTATTTAACACTTTATTGCATATATAAGTATACAAACATACATTGAACAAACATAGGACAGAAATTACAATACACAAAAGGCGAGCTTATCTCTGTAAGAGATTTCTTCCAGCAAACCCTCGGAAGGAAAAATTAAATTAAAGTATTTTATTGCAGACAAAGAGCGATACTACTATTATACTTTATGTAGTTTATTATTTGGTTTGTTTTTCGTTGTGGTATTCTGTTATATGTAATGTTCTGGTAGATGTCACCATTGGACTAAACGCTACAACTTTGTGCCTTCTCCACATCACCATGAGTGGCATGCGCATTAGCTGGTAATACGGTCACCTTATCTCGTCGCAACGATTGCACGGATTTCGGCACGGCCTCGCGCCTGTTTACTCGTTCCGACCAAACCTTTATATATAAATACGAAACAAAAGCAGCAGAATATCTTGCTGCCTTTTGAAATGTTAATGGTGTTGTTATTTCTAAAATTGTAAATGTGAGAGAATATTATAAGATGTTTATGCTTAAGAAGGACCATAGTGTGGTTGCTACTGTAGTGTAACACTTTAGTTCGATTTTAGACCTTAGTGCCGCTTATAGAATTCGATTACGTTAAGCTTGAATTGAAAGGAGCGTCGGTGGCTCAGCGGTTAACACGTGGTCTTACAATTTGGCAGGTTCGGGTTCGATTCCCAGGCAGGCCACATGTACCAATGAGATTTTAAATTTAATTTAATTATGTGCATTTATCCGACCTCTCTTAAACGGTGAAGGAAAACATCTTGAGGAAACCTACATGCCTGAGAAATAAAAATTCTAAAGCATCTGAAGTCCGCAATCCCCATTTGGCCAACGTGGTGGACTATGGCCCATACACCCTCATTATACGAGGGAATGCCTATATACCTGCAGTGGGATGTTTACGCGCTGAGATGATGATGACGCTTGAATTGCAGTTGACTGTACCTTGTCCATATAGAAATCGTACGCCTTTGCCAGATTACGTGTTGTAATTATTTTCTGACCATATTTATTGTAAGGAAGTAAAATACAGATCAATTTCATATCCAAATATGATGTATTTTAGGTGACGCCTAAACCTAACCGTAACTAACCTAACGTGATAACAAAAATAAATAAATAAGTAGTGGAAGAGATCGCTATTAGCGATAAGGCCCCCTAATTTGTAGTTTCTATAAAATATTTAAATGTACCTTCCTTATTTAAACAATAAAGCGTATTTGATTGATTTATTGAAGTATAGATACTTAAAAGAGGCCGCTCTGGGCATCCATCACCAGAACAAACGAACCCCCGAAAAAGAAAGTAAATCAATTGAGAGAAATGTTACACCAATATTTTGATTTTTGCGTAGTTTAGGTTGCTCGTGTAATGGACGTCTGAGTGATCCATAAAATTGATGTCCGTCGGTCCCTCGACGTGAAAGCAATAAGACATAAAAGCAGACTAATCCAAGCCAAGGTCAATAGAAACCCACGTAAGAGCACTCTATATTTAAAGTTGTATAATTGCAGTTAAGTCTCGAGCAGAGAAAGTAACCGGTCAAGTGGGACCAGCCGACCTTGACTGACATGAGGCTTGTTCTGTTATTAAAAAAAAAAGACTACTTAGTTGTTTCGATAAAGTTGCGTTATTGTATCAGTATTTACTATTATCTGGATCACTTTTTGTAATAGATCTATTGGGTTGGGTACTATTATGTGTCATGGTCATTTTGTCTTTTGTGTCAATTGTCAATTGATTTGTCACTTTTTGTGTACTTGCGATAGCTCACCGTACAGGGCTTGATTTTCTACATGACGTTTGTCTTTGTAAAGGCTTTATTGTACAAAAGAAAATACATGAGTTCGATGCGGAGGGACATCTCTCAACACATCATAATAATAGAACAGATGCCGAATAACTTCGACTCAGTCATTGGAGTCCTGTCAGCCTATTGCACTGTGATTGGCTCTGTCAACGTCACGTGAATAACGACCTTGGTAGGGCCAATAGGAATGCCCCGCCTCCCTCATACCTCAGCTAGTTGACAGAATTAATACAGTAAATCAAACACTACTGGCTGTGTAGACCTCTGGCAAATAGCCTCGGCACCAGGCTAGCATAACTGAATAGAAGTCCCATCCTCTTTCTGCCTCCCATATACTGAACGTCGCCGTACAGACAAAGTTACCAGGAATAACAAGCCGGTGCATGAAGCCGCTAGGTCCAATCTAGTTGTAAATTAATTTGTCACACCTTCACAAAAATTTCACGCTTTTTTACGTTGTCAATCGTGGTGCAGTCGCATACAATCGCTAATCATTTAAGCAACGTTTGGCGCGGTCAGCCCTTGGATGGGTTACCTTTATTGACGTATAACAGTTTTTGAAACAAGTTTTGCCATGTTATGGTACGGAACGCTATCATCATTATAACAGTACATTATCACAGGACTTCCACAGGTGAACATAGCGTCCCGCATAGATTTCCAGAGACCTTTATTAGATCGTCCGTCGACCTATGACTTCATGCAACGAGCTATGGAGAGGGTGATGCTCGACGCTTCACTACGTGATCGAATCAGGAATGAGGAAATCTGGAAATGAACGAAGGTCGCTGACATAGCCCAGCGGATTAGCAAGTTTTAATGGTGGTGGGTAAGGCAGATAATTCGAGGAACTGATGGCCGATGGGGCATTAAGGTTCTGGGGCACCACGCATCGGCAAGCGCAGTATAGGACGTCCATTCATAAGGTGGACAGACGACCTGAAAAAGGTCGCGGGAAATCGCTGAATGCAGGCCGCTTCCAACCAGTCACTGTGGAATTCTATTGGGGAGGCTTATTGACGATGATAGTATAACTTCATTGCGTACTTAGCAATCAGTAGGTATTTATTTGAAATATTTATTTATCATACCTCACCGCGTAGGCTTAGGTATTCTTTGGCACATGTTTGATTATACTACCCACTTTTTCCGACTTGCAGTTATGTATATACGGTATTAATATACGTATAGAATCTATAAAAGAATTAGTAAACGAGAAAAGACATCTAATTCAACAATTTAATTGTATTATTGTTCACATAACCGTAAGGCAGGACACGCTTGTGATCCAAAAAGACATTCTCACAATGGAAGGAAGTTCACAGACTGTGCGTCATCACGACTGAATAAAAAATAAAGCTGCCAAAGCGCATCTACTGTCATGTGGCGTCGCGGGTTCCGTCTATGGTGCACCGCTATTACTTTCTACCTGAACAAATTTAGGCTAGTCTATTTTGAATAAAAGTACACAACAAGGACGACCTGACAGTTTAGACTAGTTCTGTCACCTGTTTTAGTTTAGTTCTTGCAAAATAGCATCCTTAAAGGTTTTCAGAGAACATATATTAAACATTACAACTAAAAATGATTGAAATCGTTTGACGTAATGATTTCTGAACGAATTGACATTTCGTTTTGTTGTTAAAAAAGAATATGGAAAGAGTTTAGTGTAAGCGTATCCCATACCAGGCAATACCATTGTTTTGCATGAAAATAAAAATATTTATTATTACAAAACAACTTCCATATCTTTAACTGTGGTACATATATTTAAACAGGTAAATCTTTCTTATTATTCATAAATTCGTTTATAACAAATACCGCACTATTAATTCAACTATAAGTTTTGAGTCTTGGAAATGAAAATAGATTTCTTCACAAAGTTTAGTTCAAATAGAGAACCCCAATCCTGTGGCCGAATTAAACACACAGAGGGGCTATTATGACTTTACGCAAACTATTCGTTATCGAAATCCATCGGTAATCTTGCTCTGTCCCGGCGGGCGTAACAGTGATAGAGCTATAGTTTACCATATCGAGACCGGATTGCGTGAACTCTTAATAGACTCACACGCGTTGAATGGGTTTACACGCCAAACAACTGCTCCTGCGGAATCCTAAAAATAAAAATAAGCGGAACGTCTAAAGCGCATTTGATATTTATTTTTCACCTCTCCATCTTGTTTGGGAGAAAGATTATAAAGAAGTCACGTCCGCCTCGGTTCATAGAAGGGTTGTTGTCCTTTGTGTTGGTGTCCTGCTTCGTTTGGTTTGTCTTGTTTAGTTACTTCGTTTATGAAGAATCTGTATATTCATTTATTTTAGATTATAGCGCAAGGCAAGTAGGTTAAACCATTTTCCATATTCTGTATTGTTTCACAAACTTACTCAATCTTTTATTTCAAAGATATGTTGATAAAACCTTTCCAATGGCAATCGCACTGGGAAGAACTCGTGGCGCGTTCGTTAGCGCGTTTCTTGTATGGGTGACCACTAGTAGAATTTTAATACGTGTTTCCATGCTTCTGCGGCAACGTTAAATATAGTCTGTTGTTTTCAATCCAAGTCGGTGGCCTACAAGGGCTGATTGTCAGGTGGCCACTACTCTGAATTAAATCCACCAATCTGCACTGGACCTGGTGGATTATGGCCCATACCCTCTCCCAGTGAGAGAAGGCTGTGCTCCAACAGTTAGTACGTGTGAGGCTCTTGATGAATTGCGACCGTGGAGACCAGTGGAAATTAGACGGTCACCGCATTAAGCAGAAAGTGGCTAACAGCCGCTAAACCCAGCAGAGCTAGCTTAATTTGAGATGATAGTTTGAAACGAAGAATCATGTATTTTTCAAACCACAGATTTCAAGTCTCAAGCAAATTTGACATCACCAGTCTTTCAAAGAGTACTTACAGGACATAACCGCTTTCATAGAGGGATTTACGTGGCTTTTCGTGTCACGATTTGGCCTAGTTGCCACGTTGGACAGGCGGGTGGACAGGGCAGATTTTTTGGGAGCTCCATACTAAGACGTAGCTGCCCATCACTGGGCTATACAACGCCTATTGCAACTCCCACGGAAAGAGACGGGTTGGTCCTATTCTATCGGAAAATTATCTCTTAACTAAAATTATATCACAGGCTGAACATGAGTCACCTTTCTTGCAACCAGGTGAAGAGCAGAAAGCGTAGAGATTGTCTCCTGATTCGGTTAGGGATGGATGGCCGGCATCCGTTAGGGCCAGGCCAATACAATGGCGCGTCATTCGCCAGGGGTCACGCATCGATGCATCTAATTACAGACCGACCGACCTATCTGTGGACCTCGTCCAGTATAATGACGTATGTTAATAGGTACACAGATATTTTGGTCTTGTAATACAAAGCTAAACTAACGTGCATGTGCATTGGTTGGGTGGATGCAGTCGGCGGGTACAGTTAGTTACATAAGTTTATTTGATCATTGTTCTGAAGTACCTATACGGTGTTTTTTTTTATGATTTTCCGGATATATTTGACCACAATCTCACCTGATGGAAACTGAACCACGCGATCTTAGTAAATGCTTATTCACTCTACTCTTCAAGAGACATAGCAAGTTATAATTGTGTTCAGTAAAGTCATGTCGTGTCGATGTTACATAATGTCGGAATGGAGTAGTCTCGAAGTTCCATGGTGTCAGACTAGCGTGTTGTTGAAGAACGTTAGTTCAGTTTTAGAATCAAACGGGCGACTCAATTTTTTTACCCGAGTACCCTAGGAAGTTAATGTTTTTTTGCGTGTAAGCATATATGTATATTTCTGTTACCTCCCGTGGCCTAAATAGCGTGACTGATTTTGAAGTGCAAGGTGTCATTCAATATACGCCTTGCCCCCTAGAGTGTCATAGGATATATTTTATAATAAATACAAAGTTGCATTCGCAAAATTCAGAATATGTAGTTGTTTTTTTTTTGGCTTTTGAAATCCTATATTATTATTTGAGGTTGACCTCACATCACAAACCAGTGCGGAACCTAGGCCACCATCGCTTTCCTGCCTGTCTTTTCATGTCATTTCGGGGATAATTAACGCTAATTCAGCTTATACTATTATGAACTTTTTGTTCCTCATTGTACACACGTACTCTTATATACATCTAAATATGTATGCAATAAAACCACATGTATGCAATAAAATAATACCTACTTGCCTCTGACTAGACTGTCGGCTCCGAAGACTTAGAAAGTCGCAGTTTAAATGCTATTTCTGGATCCAGTTTCACCATCTATGGTCTAATTATTATGGAAAAGACCTGTTGCTTAGCTACGAGTAAGTACTGTATTCTCGCTTTGGCTTCCGCATATAAGAAGTTAGAGCTTCTTTGTTCGTTATTTATTCTAGTCTCAATGCTTATAGAATTTCCAATTAGTTTAAATTTGTCTTTGCTGAATCCTATACAATCTTAGGATCCACTGAGGTCGCGTGCTTTACTTCATTTTCGACAACATCGTCACTTTCCATCAGGTGAAGTCAAACGCGTGTCCAGTCAGTCATATACCTATAATAGGAGGTAATTTTTATCCATTCACAATGTAATTACATCTAAATTGTAAATTTAGAAAAGCCCGCGAGAAGCGATGTTTTTGTCATCCAGACAAATAACTCAGCCCCGTAGTATGATATCGTTTGTCGTGCGCGATGCGACGTAAGAGTTGTATATTTCGCCCAAACGAATGAGCAGAACAAATATTACACGACATAAACTGTCTGCTACTAGTGCTGCTATGTTAAAAGCTAAATATCATCGAAATCGCTCAACCGATTCCCGACTATCACCACTTCGTAAACCAGTTTTCGAAAACAATCAGCCTTTTTCAAATTCACAGTAGACAGACACATAGGTACACTTACACATAGACATACATAAGCTTCAAACTCATAACACCCCTCTTCTTGCTTCGGTTATTTTCCTTTCTTTATTGGTAATGTTTTTTTGGCAAAACAACGTGTTTCGAAGCGATTTTCCCGTTTACATCAACTTAATAGGTACTAAAGGTAACAGAAATTGGTTTTTACACGTGACAATTTTATGTTTTATTATTTAGTGATACACGCTTGCAAATACGTATAGGGAATTCCAATATGCATACATACATAACATCGCGACCTTTACCCCGAATGTGGTGGTCAGAGATAAAACAAATATGACCGTTGCTTCTGGCTTTGATTTATAACCAAGTATACTTGACTTTTAAAATAACAACCTGAAAAGCAAATTTTGTATTTTGCGGGCGACATGTTTTTTTTAACCGCCTGCCCAAGAAAGGAGGGTAATGTTTTTCGATTGTATGTAAGTATGTCCGTTCCTTTGGCGCATAGTATACGGCTTGACCGATTTCGAAGTGAATTGTGTCTTTACATTCATTTCATCTTGATAATGTCATAGGATACATTTTATGGTCAAAAAATCAACATGGCGTCCACAATATTGTCCATTTTTACCATAAATCTATCCTATGTCATTCTGGGCGATTTAACGACACTTTTACACTTCAAAATCGTTTAAGTTTAATTAGTTGAATTCGGTTAAAAATTAAACGAGTAGATTCAAGGAAGATTGAGGTATACGATCAACAAACGAGAAATACATCGGATCCAAATTTTTTTTGCAGTTTCGGTAGGCACACAGAATTTCCACTTCCCCTGGCGACTATGCGTGCGGAGAATTCACAAGATATACCTATGTGGGTATATGCGGCCTTTTTGATGTTAATAAATATACACTTGTCATCAAAACAATCGACCCACCAAGTAAATCTCTAAATCAAATCAAAAAATATTTATTTCGTAGGATAAAAATTACCACTTGAAAACGTCAAATTTTTTTCTCTATGCAACTTCGTACATTTCTGCTTTAGAAACTAGTTAGTATCTCGAACAGTACTATACCGATTTGAATGAAATTTTCACTTTTCTACAACCACTATGTCACCAACTAAAATGATGATACGAGAAATTTCCATTACAATGGTGTCTATGGTGGTGATGGAAAAATAAAAACATGCAGTGCCGCGTTTATTTTAATTGTATGGATTGTGAAATTTCACTATTTATTATAATATATTTATTAATAAATTGAAGACCGATTGGTGTAGTAGATAGTGACCCTGTCAACGAAACCAACGGTTGCTGGTTCGAATCCCGCGACGGGTAAATGTTTGTGTGATGAATATGAACATTTATTCCTGAGTCATGGATGTTTATATAAATATTTATGTATGTTTATCCGTTATCTAGTACCCATAGTACAAGCTTTGCCTAATTTGGGGCTAGATGATTGGTGTCAGTGTCCGAAAAATTTATTTATTATTATTATTACTAGATATTTAATCGAGTTTCTGGTAAGAATTATTCATGCAAAGGAAATTTATCATACATCATTTTAATTGATGATATACTGGCTGTAGAATATCGTAAACTTCATTATAATTTGTGTAGTACTGTTCGAGTCATTCTTTTTAAACCCAGAAATGAAGAAATTTGTAAAGAGGTTTACTTGGTGGGCGATTTTTTTGATGACCAGTGTATATATAAGGCAAAATGTAACCTACCTATTTTCACAAATAAAGAATATTGTATTGTATTGTAAAAAATCGTGTATTACAAGACCTTCCTTATCACCCCGAAAAGGGATCGTAACATGGCAAGCTTATTTCAATTCATATTCCTTATCTAAAGCTGTTAGTTACGCTTCTAGATAAGCGGGACTTTATTCTTTTTCCATAAATTACCTTATCGGATAAGCGATGACAGATGATTTGATTAAGGGCGGGAGATTAGCCAGCCGAATTGGTGGATTAATAACATTCCTAAATGATAATAACTTCATATCAAAGTTCCAGGAGTAATTAAAAAAATGCTTTTAAATAAATTCGAAAATATAAACTATTTACGAAAGACTGAAAATTTGTGATTTTTAATACAATAATACAAATACTCTTTATTGCGTAAAATAATTTACAATAATTTTTGATGATCACAATAGAACATAATAGAACACAATTAGGCAGTCTTATCACTAAACAAGACATTCCAGACAACCCACAGCCATGGGACATTTGTAGGTAGAAAAACAGGTAGGGTGCACGATACTACCAACTAAAGAAATAATTATAGATAAGTTGCAATTTTTTTCATTTTAAATACGGTATTAAATAAAACAGTAAAGAAAATGGTTATAGATAGATCATAGACCAAATTGCTTCCACAAATAAGTAGGTAACATATTAAGTATTATATATGAAGCACGCGATTGTATGGAATGCCGTCTGGGATCAATTCGAACGAACGAAAGCCGTACATAGAACCTCTTTTCTTGAAGTCAGAATAGAGTAGAGTACATTTATTTGCAATAATTAGGGTAAGTAAATTAGTTGAGAAAATAGTATAAATTGTATCACCTTAATCAGCCATTGGTAATTTTTTGGGTGATAAGCAAGCGTGGACATAGTCGTCGATATAAACTACAAAATAATAACTTACTCTTATAGCAATAGTCGCAACTGTTTAAAATATTTCTATTTACTTCAGTATGAATCGGCTCCTCGACATTTCGAGGAAAGCTTACAATTTAAGGTAGGCACTACTTTTCTGCCTGTATGGAGGGCACGCTACTGCAACCCATAAGCCACAATAAGTTTCACACAATAAGCTGGCGATGACCAAAATAGCGATGTAGGCCAAATCGTAACTTCTAAACCCGGCCAAGATACGCTCTGCGTGTGGCAGGCACCTCCATTCATGTTGCTATACGTGACGATTTTTACACTCCGTGCTTTATTTAATGTCGTGTCATGGCGTGAATTAGATAGTGTGTGGTCTGTAGTAATTTTTGAATTAAAAAACCGGCGAAATGTGAGTCTGGGCGAAGTAATGAGCGGTCTGTATAACAGTTTCTTTGAAAATTAAAAAAAAAACCGCAATTTTACTTTAATTTACACGTTGTTTTTTGTTCAGTTGGTTAGTATTTTATTACCCGACTGCTTCAGGAATTAGGGTAATATTTTTTGTGCGTATGTAGGTAGCCTAAGTTTTCGATATACAATACAATATTTCTTTATTTTTCTCTCTACATAGTTTTCAGTTTTTATTATTATATAATAATGAATACATAGGTTAAATTACTTGTGAAGACTGGCCTAAGATAGATGATGAGCCTATTACAAACTAAGCATAAATAAAAGGTAGTTCTGATTAGGATTTTATGTCTACATATAGCCACCCAAATAGACCGAAGAAGAAGATAGTATTATAATCATAAAAGAAAAAAAATAGTTTGTTCGCCACAAGTAGGTATACCCACTAAACGTACAAAACAAACTTGACATATAAATATATCCTTGACATACACAGCGCCATCTAGTTCCACAGTAAGCAACTATAGGCTTGTGTTGTGGATAACAGATGGATTGTAAATAAATACTTATTATAAATGAAAACATCCATAACTCGGGTACAAATGTCCGTATTCATCACACAAACATATGCCCCTAGCGAGATTAGAATCCGCAACCTTTTTGTATAGTGGTCAGAGTTGCTAACCCTACACCAAACAGGTCGTCGTATAAAACATTAAAAATGTACCTTACCTATATGGATACATAATATAGATAATACTTAAAATGACATCGGGCAGACACCAAGGATGATTGCGTAAGTGTTTTGCCAATTATACGGAACCCTAATAAAAAGGTCAAGGACTGTGCAGTTAAACTTCGCACTTCCAATTAGTGCATACTTTTTTCTCGAGTGATGACAAACGCATACCATGCGTTGGCGGTGGCGGCGCGCGGCTCGATGGGAACTATGGCCTTTCTCAAAGAAACTCTTGTTATAACTCTGTGGGAATACGAGTGATAGATTCCAAGAAGTAATGCCAATATCTACTCATGGTTGCTTTACTTCTCCACTAGCATTCCGCCCGTGTGGAATCAGTGCCGCTCCGTGAAATTTGTTTGTATAAAATTTAATCCAATTCTGTTCAACCTCATTGACGAATGACGACCGAGAACTTCGTATGTGTAATGTTAGTTGGATATTTTCCTTACAGTTTCATCTATTTGGGCAAATCTTGATTTATTAAAATACTTGTAAGGCCCCCATGGAAAGGACCTACCTATACATATAAAGTTTACAATTTGGTGTCACGTAGGCGCCCTAGAAGTAAGGATAGGGGGGCAAAGGTGTAATGTTTAATAGATAGATAGTATCTAGTTACCATAATTTACTTCTAAGGCCCTTACGTGGTACCAAATTTAGCGAAAGAACACAATCGATCTAATCGGCATTTTTTAGCGATCGAACAAAAATCTAGTCCCAAACTAGCTTGTACTATGGATAAACATACATACATATTTGTATAAACATCCATGACTCGATAATAAATGATCGTATTCATCACACAAACATTTACTCCTCAACGGGATTCGAGCCCGCAACCGTTGGTGTCGCTGACAGGGTCACTATCCACTACACCAATCGGTCGTCAATGATGATTCAATATTAATTCAAATTCGTACTAATCCGCTTAAACCAATTTATAATTATTTATTTTTGGTATACCTAAAGGGTGAATTTGTATTCGTGCAACTCCCATTCACTGGTGACAACTTTGCCCAAGGAACCATAGTGGAATTCAATCAAAACAATTTTGATTACCCATGCAAATACCATTCTGAAACCACCTTTTTCGGCTTTTTTTTATGCACAACGGGTTGGTACTTGACCTCAATCACACCTGATGTTAAGTGAAGATGAGGTCGAAGGTGGAAGCGTACTGACCCGGAAACCCCAACACATTTAGGGGACTGGCTATCTTATCTCTGACAACCGGAACACAACAATGCTATTAACATTGCTGTTTGGCGGCAGATTTAGATAAGATGGTGGTAGCTAGCCAGGCGGACATTTAAAATGCCCTACCACCAACCAAGCCGAGTACTTAAAACATGTACCCCGCTGGGGTATCGAACCCGCGACCTCCGAATCGTAAACCCAATGTTGTTGACATTGAGCCACGGAGGCGGTTGACTAGCGGATATTGATTCCTCTCTTGATTACGAAGAACTTTCCACTAGGAACCATAGCCGAATTCAGACGAAAATTGTTGACAGAATGGTTTACTTTGAATGGGTAATCGAAAATTTTTTAATCGATTTCGGCTATGGTGTCTAATGGAAAGTTGTTCGTAATCTTGAGTGGAGTAGTCACCAGAAAAAAGGAATTACACGATTTAAATTTCACCCTGTATACAGTTACTTATGACTTGATAGTTTTATGGGGTGTCAAATCGTAAAGATTTATTATAGAGAATAACATTAAATGTTTGCGTAGTTTCGAGTGCATATGCACTTACAGTCGGGCCATTGGTCTGAATCTAGATCGCTATACACCACCGTACAACATGATCTTTATAGAATTTACACTTATGGTTGTTATTGAAAATTTTTGCACTAGTACCCTACCCTCGCTTTCTCTCGCAGGGCACTAGCTGAAAATCAGTGTCTTACCGCTATAGGTGAGGATCCACACTGAGCGATGGCCCATTTGTGGTACAGATACACATACAACTCTATTATAAGTTGTAACAGTTGTACTTAATTTTAGTTTTTATTTTTATTACTGTGAAATAAGGCTAAGTGTAAGTAACACCAAGCAGAATGATTGTTGCGTCGAATATTTTTGTATGTGTTTCTGTAATATGCAAATAAACGCTTTATCTATCTATCTATCTATCTAGATAGATAGATAGATAGATAAAGCGTTTATTTGCATATTACAGAAATAAATAGATAGATATCTATCTATCTATCAGATTATTTCTAGGTTAGGCTGCTGATCCAATACCATTGGTGTCCGATCGGTGTAGGGTATTATAGTGATATGTAATAGTCAGTAGTTACACATTGGATTGTGCCATTGTGTCTTGATGTCAATTGTGATATTATTGAGGAAATCTTTTGTAGGTATACGAGCAGTCGCACTGGAGATGATTCAATTGACGATTTCTGAGGCCCATGTCATAAAAGTACAAGTTACTAGTATAATTAACTATGTACAATGCTTATCCAATAATGATATCAGGAAATTACTATCACAATAACCTTATTTTTATTCATTCATTGTTTATATTAAAACTGCGTCGTAATGTCGATAAAAAATTGCAGATATAATTTGTGGTTAACTTTCTCTTATCAATCTTAATTTATCCAATGAGAGCGCTACTGGACGGAATAAACCCTCTTATCATTGAGTTAAAGTGGAGAGATTTGTAACCCTTAGATCAAATAACCTTAGATTAACTGGACGGATCAGATGTTGTTGAAGTAACAAACTGCATTCAGGAGGACATGATCCTGGAGATCGTAACACAGGTCCCAGTAATTTACAACTTCCAGCTCTCCTAATAGGAATGTAACTATTTGTTAAACATTTTAAAATACTCATTACCTTCGTTGAGAGAAATAAACTGTATTTGTATTTGCTTCCCTACATCGGGAATACTTTAGTATAGTACTTACTCAATCCAAACAAACGATAGGAACGAACTTGGCGGCGCGCAAACTATTTCGGTTGTAGGTATAACAAAGGCCATACAAATATTTAGCGTTTTTTATTTTTGATACAAGTTTATCTTCAGCGATAAATAACCACTATACGTGTGGTTCCCGGCAAGTAAATAAATAAAAAATGTACATAAAAAGAGCAAGACTGTCTTGCTCATTCTTCTCTGGAGAGTATTTGAATGGGCAGTAATTTTAGAAATGTAAAGTTTTCAAGTGATTTTATTAACCCGTCAGGCCTTTGTCCAAGGGGCGTCGTAAAAGGCGTGCCAGTGTGTCATGTAACATACAAGATTGGTAGCAGTCATTGGGGCGGAACTACAAATGTCTGCAATCACCGACCAACCACCGTGAACCGCCTTATTCGGCGTAGCGAGTAGGATATGCTTTTTTTACATCCTTAAACATACAGCGCCATCTAGTTCCACACTAAGCAACTAGGCTTTAAGCAACTATGGCTATCAAATGGTTGATATACCACATAAATACATGTTTATTATCCCTCCTTGCTTCGAGCCCAGGTTTGACAGGCCTGCTTTAAGTTTTTTTTTTTATATGAGAGGGCGACAAACGAGAATGCGGGTCACCTGATGGAAAGCAATCACCGCCGCCCATGGACACCCGCAACACCAAAAGGGTCACATATGCGTTGCCGGCCTTTGAGGAAGGTGTAGGCTCGTTTCTTGAAGGTTCCAATGTCGTACTCGTTCGGGAATACCGCTGCCGGAAGTCCGTTCCACAGGGTGGTCGTACGTGGTAAGAAGTTTCTTGAGAAACGTACAGTGGTAGACTTCCACTCATCCAGGTGATGTGGATGGAAATTTAATTTTCGGCGAGAAGTTTATCGGTTAAATTGAGCAGCGGTGTAAAGGTAAAGTTAAGGTGTCGTCGGCCCTCACGTACCTTACATTATTGAAGACGGCCATAAAACGATACTGATTTGAAAGTTTAGGCGAAAGTGTGTCAAAATTGATAGGTGATGTTTTATGGACAGGGCGGACCCGTATTTCGTCCCGTGGGTGTCGTAAAAAGACTAACCACCTTACCTCATAAATGTCAATGCTGCATATATCTCAGGGCTATCGTAAAATTTACATATCACACAGGCCTGAAAATGGCGGTATTTTATGGACAAAGGTATGGAGTATGAAGTTTAAACGTGGCTCGCTCTCAGGTACACATTTAGTGGGTTTGGTCAGTGGTAGGTCAATTTCTAAAGGTAGGCAGTCTAGCTAGCAGTCAAAGGCTAGCTATCATCTTATCTAAGTCGTCCGCAAACCAGCAATCTTGTTAGCAGTGTTATGTTTGTTGTAGAGATAATATAGCCAGCCCCACAATGTAAGGAGTTTTGGGTGAGTGAGCTTCCACCTCCAGCCTCATCGTCATTTAACATTTACCTTGAGTGATACTAATAGTAATTTGATTGTGTTTCAAATCATTCGACTGAGTCCATCGTTACGTCGGGGCGACTCGAGAAACCAACAGTTGAATACATCCGATTCGACTCAGCCGCAATCGGGATGAATGAATGAACCTTACATATTCTTGTTCATGTTATTATTTTTCGTATTTGTAATTAGTAGTCGTTATTCGTATAGTAGAATATTTGAATAATTCGGGGTCGCACATCACTAGCAATGTAGTAATTTTTAACCGTCGCTACGTAGAATAACTTGGAAGAGGATTACATGTATTATATACTTAGGCTTTTTACTTATGCGTATTCTGGAAATAGAGACTTAAGTCTCCCCTGAGCCGCGCTTTATGGCTGGCGTTTTAATCAATAGCCTTGTTAGTGTTGTAGCGTAAGTTACGTGTATTACCTCCATTACATTCACATTGGTTTTAAGGTCGATCCTGTTTTACGTAATTCATTATCTTTGGACATACACACAGCTCTTCTATTTCCACGCTAATTAACTAGGCTTAGGTATGGCTACCAGATGGTTGAAAATTATTTATTTACAAAAATATACAGGGCGTCCCAAAGTTATGGGACATGAAGGGGAAGTACCTTAAATATCGTAGATAGTGAATTTTGCTCAAAGAAGACTTTATGTTATTTTTAAAAGTTAGTAATTCTGCATTCATAGATTTTCTAAAAATTATTTGCTTCGGCTGGGAATCGAACCGACTCAAATGTGAAAAAAAAAACACCCTACTTTTATGATGCCAATCGAAAGAATAGCTAAAAAATAATAACTCTAGGCTTGTGTTGTGGATAACAGATGGTTGATATACTACATAAATACATTTTTTTTTGTAAATAAATACTTATTATAAATGAAAGCATCCATGACTCGGGTACATATGTCCATATTCATCACACAAATACATGCCCCTAGCGGGATTCGAACCCGCAACCTTTTGGTATAGTGGCCAGAGTTGCTAACCACTACACCAAACAGGTCGTCGTTATGAACGACAGAGACAAAACATACTTTAACTAAAACAGACTTATAAAACGTTCGTAAATTTTTATGAATAAGACGGTTAATATATGCTTCCGTTACAGTTACCGTACAGTCAAGTGTCCTAACATCAACCCTCTTCTGTTTTCAATCGTTTCTATTAATGTCCTTTTCTCCTTTACTATTCGTAATACCTCCTCATTGCTCTTCATTTCCAGCCAGCTGAATAGAATAGAATATCCTTATTTGCATAGCATTGGTGGTAATATTGGTAATGGTAGGCATATGTCGTTGAATATAATTCAACAAATTTATAATATATGTATCTATATATCTATTACCGGAATCTATTAGGAACGCTCAATCTTTAAATATTTTTAAATTTCAAGTCAAAAACCACTACTTAGGTCTCTGACTTTTTTCTTTTCGTTAACGGGAGTTAACGAACTCGTGAACATTAGTTGACTATCTATAAGTGCTTCTAGCGATTGTGTTTTATACTAAATATTAAGTATTATTATATTTATGCATACGTATCTATAATTATTTCTTTAATTGGTAGTATCGTGCGCTCTACCTGTTTTTCTACCTACAAATGTCCCATAGCTGTGGGTTGTCTGGAAGAGATCGCTTTTAGTGATATGACCGCCTAATTGTGTTCTATTGTTATCATCAAAAATTATTGTAAATTATTTTGCGCAATAAAGAGTATTTGTATTGTATTGTATTACTTTTACATTTAATTAATACCAAACCTTTCAGCAAAATATAACATGTTGTCAAAATATTAATGTCAAATAATTTCATAATATAAATGATAATTACACTTTCAATTATATATCAACTTACAATGTTAAAATAAATTAATGAATTTTAATTATATCAATTTACACTTTCAATGTCAAAATCCTGATGCATCCATTTGATTCTCCTCCAACCCAAAATCTGAAATGCTTCCAACCGCGCTCTATCTCGTTGCATGGTCCACATTTCGCTGCCACATATAATGCAATGGTCCAGTTTAGTCTTATAGGTATATAAAAAACGTATTCACATCGTACCACGCCATATTATGTGTTTGTTCCAACAAAATTTGAAACTTGCTTCGACTCGAAAAGAAATAATGAGGTAATGTTTATATAGCGATGATACAAACAAACGCTTGCTCAGTGGATTTACATTCTGATGTGATACGAATATACAACGCATTATTTGCAGAAACCGTTTAATTATGCTAATTTTAATGCATTTGTCTGTTTGTTCTATGATGAATACCAAGCTACCATTCGATTATTTCCGGATTTTAATTGAAAAGACATACAAGTTTTGCTACACATGCAGAAGTGATTTATGTAAATATTAAATTTATTTTCTCTATTGTTACAGGACGACCAGCAACAGACTTCAGTAGACACAGAATAGTGAGGCCCACTGTACACCATGCGAGAACGAGAAGGGAGATATCTACCACCATAGACGCGGTAAATGTTAATTATTATTTCGTTCCGTAATGTCAAAAGGCTCTAGCACACCCTGCGTCTCTAGCAGCCAAAAATATGTATAATTTATATAAAATTGCTGTACGACGGAGGAATTAGCCGTTTAGTACATAAGTAAGCTGTACCAACGGAGCGGCTAAGCTCCTTAAAATAAGATTTAAAAAAAAAATGACAAAAATCTTCAAAGAAAGGGCCGATCTTATCGGCTTAAAAAAATTTGTATGTTGATCTGGGGGCACGGCAGTGCCCCCGCCAAGTCGAGCGCGAAGCAAACACTGCCGTACCATCCTTTACTGGAACCATTTCGCCGCATTTTCAGGCCCCTATTTTAGAACCTCTGGATAAGCCTAGAACGCAGAAATTTTCGTCATCCAGTAAGCTATAATCACATACTTAAAATCCAAAATTTCAAGTCTGTAGGTCATTTAGTTCCGAAGTTAAGCGAAAGCAAAGTTTCGCATTTATGACACTCACTCACTCACTCACTCACTCATGATCATCAAAATAGAACTAGTACTTCCCATAAACTCAGAGAGCTGAAATTTGGTACAGAGTTATGGTTCAATGGCCACATAAAGGGAAAACTATAAAAACTAGGATAATCGAAGATCTGGAGTACCTGGTGACCCTGATTAGGAAACACAAGAGCCCAACCAAACTATTAGAGATCGACATATACCGCCTTTACAAAAAATATTCAACTTGGTGGGCCGCTTCATTTGATGTCAAAAATCGAAGGTCTGAAGTATCAGATGAAGAACCCTCAGCTGGTCTCAGCTGTATTAGAGATATGGTAATGCCCCCTTCTACTATTGGTACATAGAAAAATCGACTGTCATTGCAAAAATCCAGCGTAGTGGGACACATCTTCTAATTTAATCTAGCCTATAGCGTCCCACTGCTGGGCGAATGCCTCCCCTTCTGCTTTTAATACGAATATAAATAAAATTAAAGGAAAACTCTGGATAAGACTAGACTGGCTTTTATACTTATACTTACTTATACTTATTACAAGTTTACAAGAAGAAATAGTCAAACGATTAATTTTATTCTACTCGAACATTACACAAATTAAATAAACAAACGAAAATTTGGTCAAAATATAATGCATTGGCTAAGAGTGGCGGTGATACCCGCACGCGTCGCTAGATGGCGTTGACTGTATTTTAAAACGCGCTTACGTTTTGTTTTTCCGATAATCTTATATGGCAAAGTGGCAACCGGCCGCGTTACAGTCGTTTACGACATTCTTCTATTGCGCTTGAAAATGTTTGCTAGGGATTAGGAGGGATTATTTGCATTTCGTTGATTTCGCTGATTATTTCGTGAGGTTTGCTAAGGTTAATTGGCAGGTTGTTATTATATTAATTCAAAGATTTAAACAGGTTAGGAATTATATGGTTAGTGACGGATTACTGATTATTACTTAATTATCAGAATTAAAAGAAGTTTCAATTGAATACTTTATTTAATTGTTAATTATTTAGTACCTACTTTTAGTTTTCTAGGTTTAATTTATAGTTAGGCAGTACTTCGAATCGCGTTCGTGTTTATAAGTACTTTTCTAGTATTCTAGTTTAGTTTATTTAGTTAGATATTACTTCGTTTCGTTTAAAAATATCATTAATTTAGCTGTATTTCAGTACTAGGTAGGTAGTACCTTTGGTAGAAAGTTCATTGATAATTAATTATATTGACACTTGTCTAATAATTAAGAGTTAACGTTTTGCTTATAGTTTGTATAGATTGAGTAGGCAGAGTAATATTTTCTTTAAGTTTTTTTTATTAATACAAATGAAGTCTTAAAGATATAAGTAGGTTTTAGTCTAAATATTATCGGTATTTCTGATTCGTTGTCCATATACTAAAGGTCGTTGAGTTTAATTGTGTTTGATTTCGCAAGATAATAATTATCGTAAAAAATGTCGATATTATTAAAAGACGACGATGAACTTAGTGGCTACCAAGTAGTTGGTATGCCCAAAGACGGGTCTTGTCTCTTCCATTCAATATCTTTCTTGGTGTATGGTAGAACTGACTCAACTTGCAGTATCAAGTATATTTGTAGAAACGTGGGCATATATGTAATATGCCCACATTTCTACAAAAAGAAGTGAAATCCCACCAAAAACATTCTGTAAAAAACTAGCCAAATCTCGATGGAGCTGCTTGATTATCTCTAAAAAGTAATGAAATCTATACAAAGTCGTGCCAAGTGTAAGGTTCCTTACTGCGATTTCTTTATTATTATAGTTAATGTTGTGTGACTTGGCCGTTGAAGGGTACACAGGGGTACAAAACCAGGTGCTCCATGACACCATTGCACCAATCTGTCGCCAGAACCGCTACGCATTGATGATGGAAAATTGCCACTTGGAAAACGTTGATTCAATAACCAGTCAATTGTAGGCTTGATAAAGCCACTAACGTATAAAGAATGTTATGTAAACGCCACACAGATTATTCGCTAATAGTTTGCCGTTGAACATTCTTAATAACATAATTAATAACATTAATAGCGGTTCTGGCGACAGATTGGTGCAATGGTGTCATGGAGCACCTGGTTTTGTACCCCTGTGTACCCTTCAACGGCCAAGTCACACAACATTAACTATAATAATAAAGAAATCGCAGTAAGGAACCTTACACTTGGCACGACTTTGTATAGATTTCATTACTTTTTAGAGATAATCAAGCAGCTCCATCGAGATTTGGCTAGTTTTTTACAGAATGTTTTTGGTGGGATACGATTTACTGAACTGAACACCCTATTGTATACATACATACAGGGAGGGTGATCTATACGAGTTACAGAAAAGACACCGTAGGCCAAGTATGAAAAAAATCTTTTTAAATATTATCATGATCAGCCTACCTAGTCCACCGTCGAAGGCAGGATCACTACTTACTACAGTAATCGGTCGTCATTATACATATATATTTATTAAAAATATTAAAAATGCAATGAACTCGTAATTAGAATCTAGAGCGGACGCGCACACGTAATGCGATTGACCTCTGTCTGCGCCCGCGCGCTCTATGCGCATGCGGCTACCAAATTGTAGACGGTTTCGCGAAGCACTTGTGGCGCAGTCGCTATCACATTCCATTTCGATTAACGATGTTAAGCAATGTTTAGCGCGGTCAATCCTTAGATGGATGACCGCTAGTGGCATTTTAATAGTGTTTCTGTGCTTTTAGCGCAAGTTACAATAAGAAAATACAGTTTCAGAAAAGTGGTAAGAATAGAATGTACAATTTGGCGACCTTTTTAATTTCTTATTTATTATTATTAATTTAATTTAAAATAATTAGAAGTTAAATATTCGCTCCCAGTTGTTTTCAATGGAAGGTCGGCCCACAGTGGCTGCTTTATAAAACGACTGTCAGGTGACCACTAGCTTGAAACTAATTCCGGGATATTATTCCGGGATGTTCAATAGATAATAATTATTGCACGTTGTTCATCCAGGTTATATCTTATGACCCAGGTGAAGGTGAAATAATCCCCCAACATAAGATGTATTTCTTAAATCTACTATTTCTGGAAATATTCATAATCCATCAGCCTTACACGTCCCCACTGTTGGGGCAGAGCCTTTTCACAGGGAGTGGAAATAACAATGGGGCTTATTTATTTGAATTCAACATTCCACAATAACTTTTCAGAGTGGCGTCCATCATTCAGACGTGACGATGAAAGTGGACATCGAAGGCCAGGAGTACGTCCTGGACCTTCGGCTTAATCGCGACCTGGTCTCCGACAACCACGTGCTCAGCTACCAAAGGAATGGGCAGACGGTGCTACATAAACCTAAGAAAGAGGTGAGTTCGTTAGGAATTATGTGATAGTTATACAGGTCTTTCATGGTTCCATACCTCGTTTAAAACCGAAACCTTTTAGGATGGTTTTGTTGCCCGTTTGTCTGTCTATCCGTATGTCAAGGCTCTTGCAGAAACGGCTGAATCAAGTATTCATACAGCTGTAAAAAATGCAAGTTTCTGTTATATTATAACACAATAAAAAGAAACGGCCTTTCAAGGCATCTTTGCACATTCAAAAGTCCCACTGACAGATCATCAAACCGTAACCTACAATCTTGAAATTTCGCACGAAGGGACGCAGAAGTCAATGAATATATACGAAAATCATTAATTTCAAATTTATAGACTTATCACGAGACAAACATTATTGTTACGTATGTTGACGTCACAATCTCCGTGTTCAGTTTGTAAGATGATTATTATGCTAGGCATCAGTATGCTCGCAGATTTGTTTGTATAAAAGTTGGACAATTTGTTAATACTTCCTTTCTCACGGCCGTCCAAGCGGATGACACCTCTCTATCACAAATTGTCGAAGTTCAGATTACAGGTTTTAGTAACGACATAGTGCGTTAAACGTAACCAGTAACACGACTTTTCTGTGCCAATTAAAATTAAAAATTGTTTATTTCCTCACCACAAATGAAGCTTTACAAAGTGATTTTAGTGCTAGAACTCATTTGTGGGGAGACTGGTGCCTGAAATGGAAGAACCGCAATTACAGGTCGTCATGCACCCAGCTAAGGACATAGTGTATTAGAGCAGCTGGGTGTTAAATATGGAGATTTAGGAAGAAACACATAAGAAAAGAAACAAACGAGAAGGAAATCACGAAACATAATAATGATTGCGGGTGACAAGGCCCGATACTTCTTTAATGTAGTCCGTATTGGCTACATCTTCTACGAGGTGCAATTCCTTGCATAAGCTTCCACTAATCATTATTCTTGTTTAATTCACTGCTGAACATAGACCCCTTACAGGCTCTTAACTCCTTTTGTCAAGGTTTTTGTCATAATCCCGCGCTTATCTGGTTGGCGAGCATTAATTGCTAAGCTAAGTTGCATTATACTTACGGTACCACATTTTGGGAGTTCCATCCGCAGCAATTACGTACATCAAATCTGCGGCAGTAATGTAAAAAGGCATAGCTCTGTATGTTGCTTTGCCCAGAGGGGTAGTACACTGGAACGAGGGTCGATCATGAGTCAGGTATGAGACATGACGCTGTAGTGTTGTATAAGTAAGGTGGAGTTCATTGCCATCTCCTTCCACTTTGGCTCCGAAGTTCATTACTAATGAAGCTTGATAAGGTCTCATTTTCACGACCCCGCTTTTCATCGGAACCAGAGGCGGATTAAATGTCGAGAGCGCCTTAGGCAAGTAGCTCATCGGTGCCCCGCTAGCTACCATATATTATAAATTTTAACTTGTACTAGCAGTAGTAAACATTGATGCCTGTATAGTAGTGTAGTTGGCGTTACTACATGCCGTGTCCAAAGAATAACATAATAAACCTATACACTATACAGGAATACGACCTATGGTCGTATCATCCGTTCGGAGCGGGCCGCTTATCGCCGCACAGTAAAATGCGCGCATTTTAAAATGTCATTATGTCCGCGCGCGCGCCCCTTTGTAACCTCGAGCCCCTAGGCACCTGTCTAGTTTACCTTACGGATAATCTGCCTCTGGTCGGAACTATGACGTTGGGCTACTGGTTAGTATTTATCTAGACTGTGGTAACGACAAGTTGACCGTTAATCGTTACTGCAGTGATTTCATGCTAAGGTCCATTACATCTATTGTACTGAATGTGTGCCAAAGCAATCATAGAATGGGGAACTTGGAAGTGAAATTTCGGCTGAATAGTTTTTTTTTCCTGCTATAGAATTTATCGGTATACTTTTGGTTATCCGAATGTATACGCTATGGATTTAATATTATTTACCTAACATTCTTCACGGCGAAAGAAAACATCGTCCAATTGACCCAGCATCAGCCTTACACTTCCCTATTATGGGGGAATAGATGATATGGAATCAAATAATTTTATATGCTCTGAGATGCGAACAATATGAGTATTTCATATGGTTCTGGTAGAAGTTAAAGCGATACGAATTCTACCCATAGCCGTCAAACTAATTTCACAAAATTTGGACAGTCCATTCCTTGTAGCACATGAACGCTTAAAACCTTTATATTTTCTGTTGTAGTTCATAGTCTCGTGTATAATATCGTCATCGGTCAAAATCTTCATCATTTCAAAATCAGAATCCTGTCGTCATCTTCTTGCGCTGGTCTCAATTCAGTTGGGGTCGGCGCAGTACAGTTTTTTCTTTCATTCTTGTCTGTCAGCCGTTTTGACTTTCATTCATACGTCTCTCACACAATCTTCCTATCCATCCATCGACGTTCATATTCATCACTCTGTTAGTTGTGTTTCATCCCTCCTCATTACATGTCCATCCATACCACGCCAAACGATTTCGTTCAGCTTTCTGTCACGGGTGCCACTTTTAAACTTGCTCTTTTTCATTCCTTATTTTATCCATCCTCGTCACTCCGCTCGTTCATCTCAACATTCTCATGTCCGCTGCATGCAATTTTCTTTCATCCGTCTTCTTCATAGAACAACACTCCGAACCATATATTACGACAGGTTTTATAACGGATTTATAAATTTTACTCTTTAACCTGAGGGGGAATCTATGAGTCACATATTGTTGCCGTGACCTGTCGCCATTTCATCCAACCCCGTGTTGATCGGATTTGTGACGTCTTGCATGGGTAGCTGGTTCACACGCGACAAAGTTTGTGACACGTTATGTCGCGCGCATCTGTCCAAATGCTGCTGTACTACTGTTATGTCGCTCATTTTGATAGAATAAAATGTGTGCACTATATCACAAATTGTCTTGCTACAACTGCAGGTCAATCTCACCATCCCCTCCGACGTGCCGCCACCTTGTTGTGGTGGAGGGGCTTGCGTGTCTCGATGACCCTCAGGGCTATGCCGGATAGGGCTTCCCACACTGGACAGGCTTGAGGTGAGAGATCAGACCAAGAGCGGCACCCCCGGCGGGGTCCATAAAGGGCCTGTCAGGCGGGGCGGGCGCGTCCTCATTAGGGCGCGCTGTCCGGGGAGCTCACCCCAGAAAAAAGAGACGACGATGTGGAGCATCGGGCTTAAGATTATGGACCAAGACAATTTCAAAATGTGTCCCCAGGCGGGTCCCCGAAAGGGGGAATCCCGCCCATCCGCCGCGGCGGGTGGCAGCCCCTCGTACTCTGGGGGGGGGCAGAAATTGTCTCGTGGGTCGGCAGGACGCCGACTCTCGTGAACACAACACTGGTTTTTCCACACGGACTTCTGATGCAAGCGAATTGGATGACGTTGAACCGGCGGTGGAGGCCCGCGCCCTGATGACGCGTGCCGACACCAATGTGTTTGGCCCCGGTCTCCGAGTTTTGGAGCCCGGAGGAGGCGAGGAGGGATTGCGGTCGCGATCCTCCTCACGGGAAACGAGGGCAGGTGGAGGCCTTGAATTTGCATTTGCAAGGCCGTCCACTTCGAATAAAGTAGTCAGGGAGCGAGGCGATGAGAGCGATAGCTCGGTGATGTCGGTTAGGGAGGGGACTCCCACTATGACCATCTATACAATAATGGAATGCAAACGTTCGCTCCAAGCTGAACATCGGTGTAGTAATATACAATAATCCCTAATTTAAATATTTCATTGACATAAGGGTGACATGTTCATGACATTGTGGCAGTGGCATGCATTAATTCTGGGCCTTATTGCTCTCTATATTTCAAAGTATGTGCTAAAAACTAACCTATTCGGTACCTGTAAAGGAGACAATAATCTAGATTAATATTTATCATTTATCATCATTTCTACGTTACCTCCTCTAGCCTATTTCTCGACCGATTCTTTAGCGCAAGGTGTCATTTGATTCGTCTTTATTCCCAGGGAGTCATAGCCTGACATACAAAATATGCCCTCGGGTTTTTTGGTTTTTAAATACTTATAATGCAAACATTGAGTAAATAGTTCAATTAATTAGATACCTGGTTGACATTGTCTAATAAATTCTATTTTGGGGCCACTGGAAGAGATCCGTCACCCTTTTAACCGAATGTATTATGTGTTACTTTGTACAATAAAGCGTATACAAACAAAAACATCTTTAATAAATAATACATTTGATATATTTCAGGATCTTGACCTATGCCAGTATTCAGGGGTGGTGAGGGGCCGGAAAGGGTCGCGGGTGGCCGTCTCGACGTGTCACGGGGTGCGGGGGGTGATATACGACGGAGAGAGGATGCGGTACATCCAACCAGCGGCGGAAGGTTAGTCTTTGTTCATGTTTGCAGGTTGATTTTCTTCACAAGCTAAATTCAATCGTATTTCACGTTTGATAACGGTCAACATACATTCAGTGTACTAAGTATCGGGAATTTGTCAATAAAACAAAAAATACAAATTATTCATCTAAATTTATTTTATCGCCTTCAAAGTAGGCCCCATCGCTTGCAATACAACATCTCCACCGCTTCACCCAGTCTTCCATACATTTTTCATAGGCTATTTGCGGTATGGCCTTTAGCTCATTCAGCGAATTTTCTTTTATGGCTTCTATCGACTCAAAACGTTTTCCTCGAAGTGGTAATTTTAACTTGGGAAATAAAAAAAAGTCAGACGGAGCCATATCAGGTGAATACGGTGCTTGGTCGAGAACTTTTGTTGAATTTTTCGCTAAAAACTCTTTCACTATAATGGCTGTGTGTGATGGTGCATTATCATGGTGCAGCATCCATGAGTTGTGTTGCCACAAATCTGGACGTTTTCGGCGGATACTCTCACGCAAACGCTTCATGACGCCTAAATAATATTCTTTATTCACTGTTTCTCCCTCTGGAAGGAATTCGGAGTGAACCACACCACGGTAGTCAAAAAAAACTGTCAGCATCACCTTGATTTTGGAGCGACTTTGCCGCGGTTTTTTGGGTTTCGGCTGGTTTTCGAGACGCCATTCTGAAGACTGTTGGCTTGTTTGCATGTCGTACTCATAAACCCATGTCTCGTCGCCAGTTATTATACGTTTCATAAAGGTCGGATCCGTAGAAGCTCGGGAAACCATGTCTTCAGCGACATGCTTTCGCTGCGCTTTTTGAACAAAATTGAGCTCTTTTGGAACTAGTCGAGCGGCGACGCGTTTCATGCCTAAAATGTCAATGAGAATGTTGTGGACGGACTTAAAAGATATGTTCACCTCACTAGCCAACTCTCTCAGACTCATACGTCGATTTTCGAGCACTAGCTTCTTGATTCTGTCGATGTTTTCTTTGGTCGTAGCGGTTGAAGGTCTACCAGAACGAGGCAAGTCTACTACTACTTCTCGGCCTTCTTTAAAAGCCTTATACCATTCATAAGCCCTTGTTTTCGATATACACGATTCGCCGTAGGTATTTCGCAACATTTTTAGTGATTCACCACATGAAATATCATTTGAAACACAAAATTTAAGGCACACTCTTTGTTCAACAATATTTTCCATTGTAAAAATCGCCGAGGACTCAAAACTATGACCAACAAAAAGTGTAGTTTAAAACAAATTAAATGACAGATCCCGCTCAAATTTTGCGCGCTAAATCAGTACAGTGCTACCTACATGCAGTAAAAAAATTAGAACGACCTCTTTTACGCGGGTCTTTTTATTGACATATTCCCGATACTTTTTACACAGAGTAGTATATAATTTTTTTTTCGACTTACCTCCTTCCTAAACTGAGAAAAAAAGTAAAAATTTAACATTGGAGTGGGTACCTAATGCGAATGCTGCATTTCCCTTACGTTTTCAATTTAAACAACGTAATTCGTATGAAGATTTTGATTCACTAATCTTTACACATGACATGTGTAGTCAATAATATGTCATATATTTTAGGTGCAGTTCAATTAACTAATTGTAGTGTATGGTGCACTTAGGGTTGCCAGGTAGGAACTTATCAAATCCGGGACAGTTCTAAAAAAAAAAAAAAAGACAATGTCGGGTCGTGGCCATAATAGAAAATATCATATATTTTTTTTATTTTCAAAGGATTCATATTTATATTTAAAAGATGAAATGCCATTTTTTCAAAAAACATACTTTTATTAGCTGTAGGTATGTAATTAGCTTAAATTGGTAAATTAAAACTTTGGTAGACAATTACTAAATTATAAATTAAATAGTAATAAACTGAAGAAAACAAACTTTTGCACGCACTCCCGTCCCGCGCGCCTCCCGCACTCGCTCACCGGCAGCCATGTCATTCCTTTCGTTGCTAGTTTATTTTGTTAAAAAATAATAACTTTTCAAAATCCGGGACAATGAGCGCTAATTCCTGGACACGGGACAAGAGGCAAGATTCCGGGACAATCCCGGATTTCCCGGCGGTCTGGCAAGCCTAGGTGCACTTGTTGTCTAACCCTGCCTATCCAGTTTCTTACACAGAGAAGGACCTTTTGAGGCACCCAAAGAGCCATGAACGTTTATACTTTTTGGGTCCAAACTACTTTAGGTCATAATAATTTTTACTATTGACTCGAAAAGAAGAAGTTTATGTATTTTAATCTCTTTACTTAATTTTTTTAATTTAATGATTTATTTGAAATCACAGCCATAATATTTACAAATTTAAAATATACGTTATACATTTAGAAGCTAAGAAGAGATCTCAGTAAGTAGCTTATTTTGTTACCTTATCTAGAGACACCTCAAACTGTTGTGTTTGTGGGTAAGGATAGTAATAATTACTAACTATAAAATATTGTCATCATTTATGTAGGTCGAAGGTGGAAGCGTACTGACCCGGAAACCCCAACACATTCGGGGGACTGGCTATCTTATCTCTGACAACCGGAACACAAGTTTTTGTTAAATGGGCAAGAAAGAGTATTTCATTGAACAAATAGCCTGAATTTAGTTTGTAAGGAAAATCTACCTTATCCGATAAACAGCCTTACCTTCCCACTGTCAGAGCTGGAAGACGGGTATGAGCCATAAGTCGCCACTCGAACCCAGTGCTGATTTAGTGAATTTGTGTCAGAGTAATGACCTGACCGTCAGTGTCTACACGCCCCGTACGAAAATACCACTTTTGGTCACCCATCCACGAACTGACCGCACCAGACGTTGTTTAACCTCGTTAATCGAGAACGAATAGCGAATGTGATGCACCACGAGTATTTCGTGATGATGACTGGATTGAAACCACGGAATTTTGTTAAAATGATATGAGAACCTACTTAATTCGTATATCAAAATAAATTAGAAAATTATTATTCCTAAACTATCAGTGCCAGGGCAGTTGGCAACCGATAGTAAATCTAAATTGACAGTTATTAAGTCTATTCGCTTGCCACACGCTTATAACTAAATTTCATCAACTCAGCCCGTACACATCCCATTGCCCTCCCTCGTATTATGAGGGTGTATGGGCCATAGTCCACCACGCTGGCCCAATACGGGTTGGGGACTTCACATGCCTTTGAATTTCAATTCTCAGTCATGCAGGTTTCCTCACGATGTTTTCCTTCGCCGTTTAAGAGAGCAACCGGATAAATGCACGTAAGTAATTGAATTAAATTTAAAGACTCATTGGTACACGGCCTGTCTGGGAATCGAAGCCGGACCTTCTAAATTGGGAGCTAATCGCTGACCCACCAATGCTCTTGACGACGATGAACTTTTATGTTGTTATAATTGAACGGAAAAATATTATCTATTGATATATTAATGTAGGTGACTATACAATAGTATTTATACCAAGTAAACGTTTTACAGGTAACGAGATCCAATCACAGCACTACATATACGACCACAGCGATCTGACGACCAATCACAGGTGCGGCTACGACGGTGGTGTGACCAATAATACTCTTTACGACCCGCTACTGCTGACGAAGCATACGAGTGAAAAAGACAGAGAGAGAAGTCGGATCAGTCGAGTAAGTTGATATAAATAATACTGTAAGACGTATTTTGGACTACTATACATAGCGTTGCCCGATCGAAAAACAGAAGTGTCCCGACAAATTTATAAAATATCGGGATTTTGGAGCTAATGGTGTCGATTCGGATGTATACCAGCTAAACTAAAACCAGTTTTGGAGTGGTGCCGTCGCATCGTACTGTTCCAGGGAGAAAGAGACAGTACTACTTTAAAACTGGTTTTAGTTTAGTTGGTATACATCCCAATCGACACCATTGTCTGAAGAAATTTATCATTATCATCATATCAGCCTCACGACGTCCACTGCTGAACATAGCCCTCCCCCAAGATATTAATATTATGTATAAACTTTTAATCAACAAGTTAGCCAAAAATATATCATATTAATTAACAATTTTGAGAAAAGTTAAACTTATACCTAAAGGTACGAGGAGTTAATTATAATTAACACATGCATCGCTTGCTTCATTAAAGTTCATTCCGGGAGTAGTAGTCAACGTGAAAAAAATGTTCAACGGTTGGAATGTGCAGGGGTCAAAATGTCCATATGGACCGGCTGTCTATGTGGCAAAAAGTATGAACGTCTCAGTGCCAAAATGTACATATCATCATGGTCACAATAGTTTAGTGACAAATGGTTATTTGTGACACCAAAACGCTTATAGCTGGGATATCTTTGACCACCCCATTTGGGATAAAGGTCGTGAATGTATGTATGTATTATTGATTTCTAATATTAGTATAAATGTGGATAGTGTAGATTTATCACGCGTATTTGATACCTTAAATAAGATATATTTTAAACTTACGTGTCCCCAGCACAAACGCGAGGCGTCCGAAGACAATCGCGTCCGGGGCCCGTACAACAGCAACCCTCGCTCCAGATACGTTGAGTTGGTACTAGTGGCAGACCACAGAGAGTTCCGGGCCAACGGCGAGAGTATACATACGGTGCATCGCCAGATGAAAGACGTCGCCAATATAATTAACTCGGTAAGTTACATGGTACTTAATTATGATGTTACATGCACACATGCTGCACGTGAGGTTACACGCTACGTGGTGGTAAGATTACACACTACACAGTGTGAGATTACACATTACACATGTGAGGTTACACGCTACACTATGGTGAGGCTACACTGTACAGGGTGAAGTTACACTCTATATAGTGGTACAGTTCAGATATACGCTCTATACTTAGGTCAGGTTTCAAATTGTACAGTGACCATAATACCGTCCTACAATTACTAGAAATTCACTTAATCCTTGCTGAAGGGTCGCTCTTAGCTTAGCCGTCAACGTAGTCTGAAGGCATGACAAGCGACAAAGCAATTCACCTGCTGGAAAGTGATTATTACTGCTAATGCCCATGACATCTGTAACCCTCAGATTGTCGATGCTTTCAACTTCAAATACAGGGGTACAGTTCTTTTATTTTAAATATAATCTTAATTTCATTTCAGGTCTATTCACCGTTGAACATCTTTATCGCACTCGTTGGCGTAGTAGTGTGGAACGAGCAGGACGAAATACAGCTGGTCGAGAACGGGGACACGACGTTAACTAATTTTCTGCACTATCGGAAATCGAAGTTGCTCATTGATATACCGAATGATAATGCCCAGTTACTCACGTAAGTTCTTCGCTAAGTTCATTTGCGAACGCTGAGCATAGTTTGATTAAGGATTAGATAATAGACGCAATGGCGCAACCGCATCCGCTATTCCTTATCGGTTAGAGAATTTAAGCAACGTCTGGCGGAGTTCATCCTTAGATAGATGGGTCTTACTAAGTTATTCTTAGAATTTATTATAAAGCCCCAATGAAAATTTCAGACGTCAAAAGTTCCAAGACGGTGTCGTCGGGAAAGCTTTGAAGGGCCCAATCTGCACGTTCGAATTCTCCGGCGGTGTCGCCACCAACCATTCAGAAGTTATTGGCCTAGTGGCCACCACTATAGCCCACGAGATGGGCCACAACTTCGGCATGGAGCATGACACGGAGGAGGACTGCAAATGCCCAGACGAGAAGTGCATCATGAGCCCGTCGAGTACCTCCGTGATGCCGGTTCATTGGTCCTCGTGCAGTCTCAGGTCACTGGCGCTTGCATTCGAACGAGGCATGGACTATTGCCTACGGTACGTAGATTCAGTGTATTACACATATGTATAGGTTATCCGCTATAGTTATATATTCTGTACAATTGGTAGAACTACTTACAATGTGCTCGTGTTACAGGCTACATACGGTTGGGTTACACGCTACACAGTTGTTGGGGTTACATGTTACACTATGGTCGCTATATGCTCCATAGTCGTCGGCTTACACAATACAGAGTTACTTAAGCCTCGTGTGAACTACATCCGGTCCCTATCATTCCTAGTCTTTTGGCCAATTATTACAATAGTTTCTCAAAACCAATTATATACTTTGGCTGGACAATATTTTTCACTATTTTTGCTACATTCTACCCTGTGCAGGCTGCTTCATACATGCTTAATGCGCGTGCGTTATGTATCATCGGTATACAGGGCGTCCCAAAGTTATGGGACATGAAGGGGAAGTACCTTAAATATCGTAGATAGTGAATTTTGCTCAAAGAAGACTTTATGTTATTTTTAAAAGTTAGTAATTCTGCATTCATAGATTTTCTAAAAATTACTTGCTTCGGCTGGGAATCGAACCGACTTAAATGTGAAAAAAAAAAACACCCTACTTTTATGATGCCAATCGAAAGAATAGCTAAAAAATAATAACTCTGCCTAAGTAACATAGTATTTTAAAAGAAAGGAACAACATAAAATGATTGAGTCAAATTTCAAGAAAGTTATTTATTGCCGACGACGTTCGAAAAGTAGCGATATTATCATTCCAAAGATAGCATTGATTATTCGTAAATAAGTACCCACTTCATAAAATAGGTACTAACATAGTTTTCCTTATTATAAGTGCACGTGTAGATGAAATGATAAAACTTGTATTTCAATACGTCCTCTGTAAGCTAGACAGAAGGCAAATTAAAAACAAAAATAAATAATTTATAATTTGAAAATGGAACAGTTTATGACAGCGTTTGTTTGAATGCATACTTTTTAAGATATTTTAAAAAGAAGTGATATTTTTAAATGTTGTTCTTAAATTTGAAAATGGAACAGTATGTGCGAGCGTTTGTTTTTCGGATATTGATCTGTTTAGTCTCAATTCACTTACACAAGTGTTATTGTGTTAATTTATTGCGAACATGGCATATCAAGTAAGTTTTGATCTAATGGAAGCATATTTTTTGAACGATAAAGATATCTCTAGAAGTTTGCGGTGGTATGGCGTAAAATATCCTGATAGACAAATACCGTCTCGTAAAGTTTTGAAAAGGCTTGTGAACAATTTGAAAATTCTGGGACGTTTCGATAAACGCCCAAGAGAACCACAGCAAGAAAACCATACGATCAACGACGAAGAACTTGGTATTTTAATTTACTTTTCGGCTTTTCCGAAAGCATCGGTGAGAGAAGGAGAACATGAAATTGGAGTTTCAAAAAGTAAAATACACCGTGTATTAAAAAAACACGGTTTTAAGAGTTATGTTGAAGGACGATTGGTTCAAAAATTACTTCCGGGCGATACAGAAAGGAGAAAAAATTTCTGTCTTGATATCCAGGCACGATTGCTCGAAGATCCAAATTTTTTGGATAATATTATTTGGACAGACGAATCTAACTTTAGCAATAACGGTATGTATAACCGCAACAATAATCGTATTTGGTCTAAAGAAAATCCCCTACGAGTGACTGAAACTAATAACCAAGTGCGTTTTTCACTCAACTGTTGGTGCGGACTTTTAAAAAACCGGGTTTTCTTAATCCATTTTTACCAAGGAACCTTGAACACAGAAAAGTATTTAGGAATACTTCAAATTTTAAGGGATAAGATAAGAAACCATTCCGCGGCGGAGCAAGAAAACTTAATTTTCCAACAAGATGGAGCTCCGGCTCATAATAGTCGGAGAGCAGCAGATTTTCTAAATGAATGTTTTCCTACATGGATTGGTACAAATGGACCGATTAGATGGCCGGCCAGATCCCCGGACCTCACACCATTAGATTTCTTCTTTTGGGGATACGTGAAAGATATGCTATACAAAAAGCGATACGAGAACGTAGGCGAGTTGCAAACAGAATTGTGCCATATCACATCGAGTGTTCACCATAAAATGATTAGAAAATCAACAGGCAGCGGGCTCATTAAAAGATTGGCGATTTGCGTAAGACAAGAGGGATCACATTTTGAGCATTTAATTAATTAATTTACAAAAAAATACCTACTTAATTGACTACGGCAGTTTCATGTATGTTTTTTATTTGATTAAAATGATTAATTTCACGTTGTTCCTTTCTTTTAAAATACTATGTTACTTAGGCAGAGTTATTATTTTTTAGCTATTCTTTCGATTGGCATCATAAAAGTAGGGTGTTTTTTTTTTCACATTTGAGTCGGTTCGATTCCCAGCCGAAGCAAATAATTTTTAGAAAATCTATGAATGCAGAATTACTAACTTTTAAAAATAACATAAAGTCTTCTTTGAGCAAAATTCACTATCTACGATATTTAAGGTACTTCCCCTTCATGTCCCATAACTTTGGGACGCCCTGTATAGGATTCCAATTGTTCACCCAATTTGAAACCTCAAAACGACTTCGCAAATTACCATCCACGGAACTAGTCTATAGAAAAATCTGACTTCGGTGAAAGTTTTATTCATAATGAAAAATGTTCGACAGGAACAAACCGAATAGCCTATTTGATTCACCGACCTGTGGTAACGGGTTCGTCGAGCCGGGGGAGCAGTGCGACTGCGGCCTGATGGCGGACAGGGGGGAGTACAACGCGTGTCACGCGTGCTGCCACCCCGACACGTGCATGCTCAGGCGTAACGCGACCTGTGCTTCGGGCGCTTGCTGCGACCTGCAGGTATTAACAATGAAAAGTAACCTTTATACCATGAAATTATAGATGCCTTGTTCGTGCATGTGGCCTGTCTAATAAATATTTTAATAATGGTGTCGATTCGGATGTACACCAACTAAACTAAAACCAGTTTTGGAGTGATGCCGTCGCGTCGTACTGTTCCAGGGAGAAAGAGACAGTACTACTTTAAAACTGGTTTTAGTTTAGTTGGTGTACATCCGAATCGACACCAATGTTTAACATATTCTTTGAAAAACCTGGCAATTTCCAAAGAAATATTTTGAAGAGTTGCCTGATTCGCAGACACTGAGTTGTATTATTATTCGAAAATATGATTGGTTTAAAAAAAAGGGGCTCTTATTAATTGTTATAATTAGATATATGTAGACATAATACAACCATGTAGGGCCATTTAACTATTTGTAACTTTTGCATAATAATTTTGTATAGTAAGCAAAGCGACCTGTTGTGCGCACGTGTGTCGTGATAATTAGTGGAAACTGTTTTGGCTTATGTGTTGTATTTTTGTTGCAAACATATTGTTTCCCAAAAATATATATTCAGGTGAGACTGACGCCGGAAGGGAGTTCCATGCCTTGGCTGTTCGGACGATGAATGAAGAATCGAACTTCTTAGTGCGAATGTTCGGTATATTTTCCAGTTTTAAATCTATAACTTCATGTGTTACACGTTATAGTTTATATATTCTGTGGTCATTACACGCTGCACATTGGTAGGATTACACACTATACTGTGGTCTGGTTACAGAAAAATAATGATGGGGTTGCACATACATAACTTTACAACCTTTATCACAAATGGTGTGGTCAGAGATAGCCCAAACACGAGCGTTTGGGTGTTCCAAATTAAAGTTTCATCATTTAATCGCAGACATGCCGCCCTATGTCCGCCGGTACTGAGTGCCGGGCGGTGGACAAGGAGTGCGACCTGCCCGAGTACTGCACCGGGTACTCGGAGTTCTGTCCAAATGACGTCTTCAAGATGGACTCTACACCTTGTGGGAAGAATAGCGAGGTAATGTTTCTCTTTTTAGCAGTTAGTGAAAATTATATAGATATTTGGGGGACTGACTTTATCCCATACTGGTGTCGATTCGGATGTACAAACAGCAACATACTTAACTGCCCATTAAAGACGGAACTGAGAGACAATATTACTGTTCGAACGGGATAGAAATACGTATGTCAATTTCGATGTAGTCGCAAGTTATCCAAAGGAATGATTCGTAATTCGGTCGTATTGCAACTCTGTTTTATCGACACAATGTTGCACCTACTATTATGTACCTGCCTATTCACAGCAAATAAATTCTATTCTATTCTATTCTATTCTATTCTATTCTATTCTATTCTATTCTATTCTATTCTATTGCACATAAAATAAAAATAACGTGAATAAAATAATAATGATAAACGATTGCTTTTATTTAGAGTGTGTTGTTATGACAGTCGATGAAACAGTCCCGAGTAATATGTCTGATTAATGTAAAACGAAAACAAACGGCTCTATGACCGAATTTACCTGATTTAATAACCCGACGAAATTAAGTTAAGTTGTTTAGCCACTAGCTAGGATTCATAACTGTCAACGTCAAATGCGAATCCCTTTCCTGCAATATGTCAGGAAAAAATGTATAATTAAGTGTGCTGCTGTATGTACACCAACTAAACTAAAACCAGTTTTAAAGTAGTACTGTCTCTTTCTCCCTGCAACAGTACGATGCGACGGCACCACTCCAAAACTGGTTTTAGTTTAGTTGGTGTACATCCGAATCGACACCACTATCAACGTTGGTGTTTAGCGGCGACATAAATTTTGCACTACGACCTATCAAACCGAGTGTAATATACCCAGCTGGGAATCAAATCCGTGACTGACGCTTTATTTACGTTGTGCCACGCACGTTTTTTTAATTTCCAAGTTAATGTTGAGAAACATTGTCAAAACGATTCATGAGTTATATGTATACCTACATAAGTATAATGTATGTAATTAAATTAGGTCTGTAAATAAAATATGTCAGACCTGACAAATAATTTCAAATTTTCAAAAGTTAATATAGTGCTTTTGTCAGTTATTTATTACACCGTCGTCATTTAACAAATTCCAGGGAGGAATACGTATAATTTCGACAGTATTTGTAAGTTTATTTACAATGTAATCTCTTTGTCGAATGTTGACAAATGATTTGTACAATCTATGTTCGTTTGAACATAGATTGTACAAATCATTTGTCATCGTTTGATTCCTCTCTTTGGCGATGGCGATTGCATCTTTTGGCGTCTCACTAAGGCGATAAAATAGACAGCACAATAGTTATTGCAAAAGGGAATGCTCCCATTGGTCACTAAATATAGATACATTGATATACATTGTCCCACAATCTAGTATTTAGTTTGCTGTGGAATCCAATTCGCACTCGCTATTATTATGTATTTAAAAATATATCATCAGTTTTATACGTCCCTGCTATTGGGGCATAACTTCCACTCACTTTGAGAGTGTCTTCTTCTTCAATTTAAGAGCTATGCTCTTGTCGGTGGAGTAACGAAGTAATTACGCCTAGGTCTTCCCCTTCCTCTCTTTCCTTCAATCTTTCCCTTATTATGTTCTTCAAAAAAATATCGTGTCATAACAAGTGACCTATCATCTTTCCTCTTCGGTTCTCAACTGGGGCTAACAGGCATCTCTTCTCCTTTACCATCACTAACACCTCTTCATTTGTTCTCTTTTCGGTCCAGCTTATTCCCTCCATTCGACTCCAGCACCACATCTCGAATGCCTCTAACCTTTCCCTTGAGAGTGTATGGACCAAAAATTCAGATTTGTGTCAGATTATTGGCCACCTGACTGTCAGTGTGTTTAAGTCACTCCTGTATATTGACTTGACTTAACGACTATTTCACGTGCCCTCCGAAACGAAAAATATGTACCTAACCACGTTCCAAGAATTCTAATAATCTTTATAGCTGCTCAATATTGACGACCTGTTTGGTGTAGTGGTTAGAAACCCTGAATGCAAAACAAAACGTCGCGGTTCGAAATCCGCTAGGGGCACATATTTGTTTGATGAATGTATACCAGAGCTGACTATTTTTCATTTATATATGTATTTACAAAAAAATGTATTTATGTTGTATATCAATCACCTGGTATCTATAATACAAGCCTAGTAGCTTAGTGTGGAACTAGATGGCGCTGTGTATTATGCTTTAAAAATTGTTTTATCTTACCTGAAATTACTTCTGTTAGTTAATCTCCTGTATCTCACTTTAATCGTTTGTGATTGGACAGGCGTACTGCGTACGCGGGTCATGCCGCTCGCACGCCGACCAATGCCGCCTCCTGTGGGGTACCACCGGGGAGAACTCGCACAACAAGTGCTACTACAATAACAACATCAAGGGAGACAAGTGAGTTTTGTTATATTATGTGCGTGATTGTCCAAATCTGAAGCCTAGTTGAAATGGTTTCTTAGGATAATCCTGTTTATGGTCTGAATGAGTATTTGGACATCATCACATCCCACTGCATAGGCCATCGTATAAAGTATGGGCCATACTCCACCACGCTGGCCCAATACGGGTTAGGGACTACACATGCCTTTGAATTTTATTCTCAGTCATGCAGGTTTCCTCACGATGTTTTCCTTCGCCGTTTAAGAGAGCAATCGGATAAATGCACATAATTAAATTAAATTTAACAACTCTTTCGAGTCCCAGACCTGCATGGGAATCGAACTCGGACTTGCCAAATTGGGAAACCCCGCCTTAACCGCTGAGCCACCGACGCTCATTGAGAAGTCTCATTTTGTAAGATTCCTTTAATGAGACTGCAATAGTGTATAAAATGTATGTATGTATATTTTCAGTAATAAAAAAGCGGTTAAATTGTAAAATAATACTACTTAAACATTTCTTTGTGCAGTTGCTTTTGGCGGTGCGATATTCCCTGACTTTCGGTCTGGCTCACACATTTTTACCGATTTTGTTTTGTTATGCTTTCATTTCGTAATTGTATCATAATGGCGTATCAAGAACAATTCGATTTTTTAGAAGCTTACTTTTCAAACAACATCAATTTCAATTTAGCTCGACAGTGGTATGGTGAGAGGTATCCAGATAGACCAATCTTTGAATGCAATTTTTGTTTTATTTTAAATAAAGTGTTGTTTCATTTAAGTAAAATAAGCTATCTTAAGGATTTAAAGCGGTTTTCCTTCAGGGCTCATTGATTTTTTCCTATATATTATACTTTTATTGGTATTACTAATAAAAAGTACACTGGGCTGAAACATCGTTACATTTCGGTGTATCGATTTATAACATATAACTATAACTTTTGCAGTTTTGACAGATGCCAACGTCAAATTAATCGTTTACCTTTATCTTGTTTGTCCATAGGAGGGCTTTTGCAATTTTGACAGATGCCAACGTTATATTAATCGTTTACCTTTTCTTGTTTGTCCATAGGAGGGCTTTTGCAATTTTGACAGATGCCAACGTTATATTAATCGTTTACCTTTTCTTGTTTGTCCATAGGAGGGCTTTTGAAGTTTTGGCAGGTGCCAACGTCAAATTCATCGTTTACCTTTATCTTGTTTGTCCATAGGAGGGCTTTTGAAGTTTTGGCAGGTGCCAACGTCAAATTCATCGTTTACCTTTATCTTGTTTGTCCATAGGAGGGCTTTTGAAGTTTTGGCAGGTGCCAACGTCAAATTCATCGTTTACCTTTTCTTGTTTGTCCATCGGAGGGCTTTTGAAGTTTTGGCAGGTGCCAACGTCAAATTCATCGTTTACCTTTTCTTGTTTGTCCATCGGAGGGCTTTTGAAGTTTTGGCAGGTGCCAACGTCAAATTCATCGTTTACCTTCATCTTGTGCGTCCATAGGAGCGGCAACTGCGGCTACGACCGCGTCCGTCAGATGTTCCGTCCGTGCGCCCCCGCCGACACGCTGTGCGGCATGCTGCACTGCCGCCACCTCAACGAGCGGCTCGAGTTCGGCATGGAGTCCGTCGCCGTGCTGGCGGCCATCTTCATCAACAACAACGGTATTGTGTTCCTTTTTCAGAACGGATTATGAATTTATTAACACCGTAAATAATATTGTAAATATTTCGTTTGGAAAGGAAAAAAGGAAAATTTACGGCATATTAGGTAAGTGAAATGGAAGTTATTGGCATAGGTCGTTTAATTTGTTTTTTTGGATTTTATTTGGAACTCATATTTTCTCGAAGTTTTCTTTTTTGATTTAATGGTATTATGTGGAATAGGCGACAAACGCTACCGCAAGATGACACAATTAACGCTTTATTCGATGATGGTTTTGAAAAAAAAATATTAAACTACCTATGCCATAACCTTCTATTTCACTTACCTAATATGCCCTATTTTTTTTTTCTTACGGTAACAAACTCACCAGTATATGAAAAGTCAGGTGAATAACATTAGCTATGCATGACGTATTCGTCGACTTTAACAAATCATACGAATGCTTGGCCTGCTACTAAAGTCTGTGTTCCCGACAAAGTATGTGCTCGTAAAGTATTCTCAGTGCACGTATGTATTATGTCTACCATATCGAACATGTTTTCCTTCACATTTGCAGGGTCTTGCTGGAAGAAATCTCTTTTTAGAGATAAGCTAGTGCCTTTTGTACATCCTATATCTAGTATGTATTTGACCTTTATGTGTACTCGTGTGCAATAAATTATAAAATAAATAAATAAATAAAAAGTATAAAGGCTGTACCACACTGGCGCGATAACGCGACAAATCTGCAGCTGGAAGCCAAATTAAGTCAACCCCAGGTTAATGAGGTTTCATATTCCACATATCCTGATCAACAGCCTTACACGTTCTCACTTTTACGTCCATTGGGATAGGGTATGAACCATAATCCATCACGCGGGCCAAGTGCGGTTGGTGGACCAGCCCTATGTCGTTTACATTGAACAACGGAGTGGTCATTTCTTCTTGAATGAAATTCTTTGGTTGGATTATTCCGTCAATATAAAGATGCGAGCAAAATGTAGGGAAATTTAAATATAAGGAAACTGAAATTATACAAATGTTGAGTTAGTGAGTAGATGGCGTGTTCGGGTCTGTTCCGTGTTATTTTAATTTCTTCTTTTTACTCCCTTTTTTAATTAAGTTACTCTTATATGAAAAGTTCATAAATGTTGATTCAAATTATGTATCTTTTTGTAACGTATTAGTGTCATTGCCCTCATTATTGGGCTACTTAGGATCGTAATAAACCGTTCTCTAGATTGAGTTGACGCTTGAGAATCTGTTGCATATTATAACAGTATCAAAATAAATTGTATTGAGACTGAGAAGCGATCTCAATCTCAAGATCAATATATTAATACGGCCCCTAGTTTCGCTATTACTTTTTCATATCTCTTGTATATATGGGATAATCGCCTGGCAACACTCGGTGACTTTTTAATTGCACCAGTATAGCGGCGGCAGTTTCAATACAAAGCTGTCCCACTTACACTATCGTCTGTATGTATATAATAACTATCTAGCTCATATCCATTATTATATTTAAAGATCAATTGTTGGATCATATTCTTGTGAATAAACATTTAATTTCCTAACCTCGTTACATTTCTGGTGTGTTTTTGTTTCACAGGTACAATAATTCCTTGCCGGACCGCCATAATTGATTTGGGGTTGAATGACGTCGATCCCGGCATGGTACCCGACGGCGCCAAATGTGGAGAGGACAAGGTAAGGTCGTGAACGGTATAATTGAGTCTTTGGTAATTGAGAACTTTGTCTGTTGTTACTTGTTCGTGAAATCTATAATTCTTCCATCATTTTAATCACATTTGTTTGTGAGGGAGTGAATGAATGAATGAATGAATGAGTGAGTGAAAAAGCTCTGTGTAGAGCAGTGCCACATGTATCTGTTAGGTAGTAATTGCTATTAGTAATAATTCCTTGTTTGTTTTTCCTTGTGTTACCCTATTCCTGTGTACTGACGGAGTGACATTGCAGATGTGCCTGAACCATCGGTGTGTTCCGGTGGAGGCGGTGAGGGCGGGCATCATATCCCGCGACACCTCCGTCTGCCCATCGACCTGCAATGGACATGGCATTTGTAACTCGGAAGGTATGGCCATAATCAAAAAAATATTTAACGGATCACCGAAACACAAAATTTTTTAAATTAACATTAAAATTACTGCTCATCCGACTCTCCAGAGAGGAATGTGCAAGAAATTCAAGCGTCGCACTTTTTAAGTAGCTTTCGGGCTATTTGGTTTGGGGTTTATATGGGCTATATTTATTATATATATACATAGTGTCACGAGTTTTATCCCAAATGGTGTGGTCAGAGATATCCCAAATATTAAAAGTTTAATGCTTGAAACAATATCCATGGTTCACCTTTCGACATATACAGAAATTTACACGTGATAGGGGGTGAGCCCATCGTCTTTGAAACGTGCAAGTCTATAGATGACTTTTGGTGGAATGTCTCTTAGTCGCCTTTTACGATACACAGGAAGAGACTGGTTGGTTCTATTCTTTTTACGTGCCGAAACCACAAATCACAATATTTATTACATTTAACTAATAATACGGTGCTGTACTTATTTTCGATCTGACACATATTGCATAAAGTAAAGATAATATTCCGTGCAGTGCATTTCACTGCTATTGAGTTAGGATCTCCTTAAATTTTTCGACGCAGAATGGATTTGAGACAAGTGCGTATCACCACACTGCCGATTTCGCGTCGACAAATGTGGGGACACCTCTACAGCGTGAAATATATACACATTTTTTAAAATTTGAGTTGTAATCAACCAGGTCACTGCCACTGTGAGCCTGGCTTCGCTCCGCCGGACTGCGCCCTACCCGGCCCAGGCGGCTCCTCCGACTCTGGACCAGCAACAGATCCTGGCGGTAAGTAGCTCTTCGATCATAGAAAAAAAACAAAACCATAGTGCGTGTAATACACATACAAAGGATTTCAGTACTATTTCAATTCCAACTAAAAGCTCTGTACCACTGATCATTTCACATTTGACCGCAATATTCTGCCGTGACTCTCAAAGGCTTCAAATAATTTTTGCATTGCAATGTTCTCTTGCTCGGCGTTTCATTACAAAGTCGATTCAGGAATGAAGAAATCTGTAGAAGAACAAACATAACCCAATGGATTGGTAAATTTAAGTATTGGTGGGCAGGGCACATAGTTCTAAGAACTGATGGCCGGCGGTGCATTAAGGTTCTGAAGTGGATATGACCACCACCCACAAGGTAGAGGGATGACCCAATGAATGTTGTGAAGGTCGCTGGTCGCTTTGGAAATCTATGATGATGACGGTAATGCTCGCATATCCCGGCTATCCTGATTTAATTCACATGTTGGAGTAGATGTACACTTAAATGACAATACGGACACTCGTAACTCGTGAAAGACACACTTAATCAAAAGAAATTATTCGGCATTTTCAATTGTATTTTAAAATACCTATTCAACGATTTTGTCTTGTTTAAGGGATAGTAAAAATCACTTCCATCTTAAACTGAAAGAGTAATTGATTCTGTCGAACATGACTAAAAGGTTCTGTTTTCGTCTACTGACTCTTTAAAACAATCTAGATACCGAAATTGTATAATAATTTTATGAGCGTTTACAATCAATAAATAAACAAAACTGAATTGTTTCATTAAATTTTGCCATTTCTTTACTTACAGTGCAAAAGAGCTTCATGGTGGCGATGTACGTCATCTTCCTCGGTATCCTGCCTCTGATCCTGGTGGCTCTGTTCCTCATCTACTACACCCGCATCAGCACGCTCCACTGGTGGAAAACACCTAGGAAATCGTACGTAGACTACTTACCCTGCATCGGACGTAATCCTGGTCACGGCCCTACTTCTCCACATAACAGCTTCTTCGCTGGGAAACTACCAAAGTTCACTATAAATGCTAAATTACCTAATATATCTGGTATGTTCAAACATAACGGTTTAAATAATAATAAGGTCACTCTTAAAGGAGCAGACAGTCCTATATATGAGTCGGTTATAGAGTTAAATAAGGTAACTGACAAAACGAATAATGCTAGCAATAGGCCGATGCATTACAACATATTGCATTTAAGTGATAAAAATCAAAGTCAAAAGAAGTTACTCAAAAAATTAGATAGAAAAATTACTAAAGCAGATATAATAGTAACTAATAGTACACCTGATTTGACTAAAACTACTATTAGTGATATAACTATAGATAAAGGTTACGTAGCTAAAACTCCACCTCTAATTAAACCTAAACCTAAATTGGCACAGGAGAGTAAACCTAACGTAGTTATAGAAAACAAAGGTTTAGCGTCAACCACTAACGAAATGATTGTAAACGGTAAGAAATCAGTTATGTATAATATAAAGGACTCTGGTTTGTATGAAACATCCGGGAGGAGGGTGGAGTTGCATAAGTTTAGAAAATAAATTAGTTTTAAACATGGTTGATGTTAATACTCATTTAAAAACAGGGTAAAAAATGTTTGAAATTTAGATTGCTTAGAATTTGAGTGTTCTTTGTACCGGTATTTTAACTGTTATACACAATTAAAGCTTCGTTATTGACAATAAACAACTGATACTCGCTGATTGTTAACATTAGGGTAATGTATGAGAACAACTAAAAACTGAATTCTCATTAGACATGTATAATGAAGGGTAATAGAGAACGACTGGGAACAAGTCTCATTACATTTATATACAAAACTGCAGTGCAAAACGACAAATCATTGTGTAAATGTTTATACGCTGATCTGTCAAAGGTTGTTATTATGTTAAATAAAAATTCATCATCACATAATTTACTTCAATAGTTGGTTGTTAGTATTATTTTGCCGCTTCCGTGGCATTACGAATCGGATTTCGCGGGTTCAATCCCCAGCGGGGTATGTATTTAGTACTCGGTTTGGTTGGTGGTAGGGCATTTTAAATGTCCGCCTGGCTTATCTACCACCATCTTACCTAAATTTGCCGCCATAAAACCAATGTTAATAGCATTGCTGTGTTCCGGTTGTCAGAGATAAGATAGCCAGTCCCGCAAATAAGATGGGGTGTCCGGGTCAGTACGATTCCACCCGCGGCCTCATTTTCACTAAACATCAGGTGTGATTGAGGTCAAGTGCTAACCCGTTGCGTATAAAAAAAAAGATAAGGCTGAAGTTGGAAACTCTGGCTATCTTATCTCTACAACAACCGGAACATAACAATGCTACCAACATTGCTGTTTTGCGGATAACTTAGATAAGATGATGATAGCTGGCCTGGCGCACCTTTTGATGCTGCCCAACCAAACATGAACTTCGCTGAGAGCCAGCCACGATATTAGGCGCTTTCAGATGAAGGCTTAGATTATTAAACTGAACAGTTTCCAAGGAATGAACACTGAAATTAGGAAAAGAATCAGCTGTTCTATATATTTTGGTTGAAACGGAATTGAACTTGTCTATGGAACAGTTAGTTTTAATGTCCCAATTTTAGAATCGATCCCATAGTGGAAGTTACTCGGTTTGATGACCTAAATCTCCATCTGAAGGATGGCAATGTTTTAAAATTATATTTATGACTCTTTAATAATTGTTCTTGTAAGTCTTTTGCATGTATACAAAATAATAATCAACATTGTCTAATATGTATTCGTATATTTATCGTTACGTGCGCTGCAAATCCACCAGCCACCATTCTATCTATACAATAATTTTGGTGTTTGGTTGGTGGTAGGCCTGGGTAAAATCAGGATGTGATTGAGGTCAAGTGCTAACCCGTTGTGGATAAAAAAAAAAGAATTTTATGTAGTACTATAAATATCTACTTGCAAGTGTTTCAGTTATGCTCTATATATATATATATATATAGAGCATAACTGAAACTATTTAATTTCTATTTAAGTCGCATTTAAACCATAGTGTACTGCTACGTAAAAATAGTGATTCAGTTATCACAAAGCACAATTTTCTAGGAGAGTAAGTGTCTAATCATAAAACATTAAAAACAAAGATCAGGACCATCTTAAGATGGTGGTGGTGATGGCTTGTCACTCACCTCTTCACCTATTATCACCTGACAAACTCTCGTTCATGTGTACTTTCACCTGTACCCCACTACGATAAAAAATATAACACACACTACGTTCCATCTCCCTAACACTCATACATACCCTCCCAGCGAGAGGGAGACACTGTGTTAAAAAGATATGGAAATATCAATTGGAACATCGCACTGGCACACGTTTAAACTAAAATACTATGTCATACTTTTTTGACTACGAGCACACAAAAAAGGACAACATGACATTCTGGTTTTATTTTAATCATTTTTAGTTGTCATATTAGCTAAACGTGCTCTCTAAAATTCTTTCAGGAAATAAAGAACTAAGCTGTCATGCCGTTCTTTTTGTGTGCTCGTAGTCAAAAAAGGATCAAATCGACATCAAGGTCTGGATGTAGACCTTTAATGGCAGCTTCACTCCCTAAGTCCCGTATCAATAAACCGTTCTCAAGACGGAGATGATCTTAGTTGACGCTTGAGAAACTGTTGCATTTAAAACTTTATATAAAAAAATAGTATTGAGACTGAGACGTGATCTCAATCTCGATTTATTAATACGGCCCTAAGTCATTTTATTACCACACTTATAATATTTTACAGGCACATTTTTTCATATGAGTACTTAGGCTTGACGATGTTAAACATTGACTTTGTCGTGTGATGTATTATACTTACTTCTGTTTATTAAAATCCCAATCTCATAATAATTATAATAGTATATATTACAAACATGTTTAAATGCATGTATTATCGCTGTAGTAGATTGCTATATGCAGTGATTGATGCGAGTTCGTGAGCATTTTGGTTTGATATTGTTGTTTAAAAATGCGTTAATGTAGTCTCCATTCTGCAACGCCATTCTCGTCTAAACTTTCTGTGGCATAACTACGGAGCAAAAACATAGGGACGGTCTAGACATATTTTACTATTAGTAGAGGAGCGAGATGTCGTTGCGAGGGGAACGCGGCGCCCCCTGCAAGGCTACTCTTAGTTTTTGGCGCCATCTAGCGGCGATATCTATTGTTGTTTAGGTTTTTAATTAAAAGCGTTTACACCAACCAAACCGAGTACTTAAACATGTACCCCGCTGCGGATCGAACCCGCGACCTCCGAATCGTAAACCCAATGTTGTTTACATTGAGCCACGGAGGCGGTGACACTCACAAGAATGAATAAGCTGATTCTAATTAGCCTTGTACGCATAAAGCTCGTACATAGAGATCTAAAGAGTTAGTAGAGAAAATTTTTGTAAAACAGTATTGAAACAATTTTAGAGCGATTTTAAGTTTTCCGTATTAACAGAAATGCAATATATTTTTTTTTAATTTTATATTTTGGAAATGTTTTCTAGTAACTTCTTAGATCTATTTATCCTGCTTATACGTATAAAGTTTCACTAGACTATTCATTTCGAAAAATTTGGACTTGTATGTTTGTATGAGCTACCGTGTGGGATAAACGCTCTTAATAAATCAACGTAAACATGAAATATATTTACAACACTCCATCGTTTTGTGAATAATTCCAGCATTTTTTTTGTCTCTCCCACTACGATGATGTCCCGAGCTCTTTCAGAATCACGGGACAGTCTTATATCGTCTCCTCTTTATCTTTGCTCTGTAAGTAACACACATGTACCTTTCAGTATTATAATAATATAATAAAGAACAAGACAACATTTGGCAAAGAGCCAGAACGATTGTTAAGAATTGATGAAATTAATGAATCACCGTAGAAAAAGCACATAAATGAGGTTTAGTTCGGAGAATGGCGTATTATTCGAGTTAGTTTCTAAGTACCACATTATCAACAGTATAGTTATCATATCTTCAAATTATATAGTTACAAACTGAATAGTTAAAACCAAAAATAACTACACACACCTAGACGTTTTACTGATTAAAATTTTCTATAGATTTCCATTTCTCAATTATAACAATTTTTACATATTTTCATTGAAACATATTCAACTGTGCACAGATTTCCCATGAATACACCATATCTGTTGGTTATTTGCTGCGTTCCGTGCCAAAAGTTTCAAAGAGTAGGTTCAAGAAGGCTCTTGTTTCGATACAAAAGGATTCATCATTTTCTTGCCCTATTCCCAACTTTTTGGAGGTCGTCTCAGTACGTCTGTTTCTTCAAATCTCCTGTATCAGCCGTTACCTCATCATTCACGCCTTTATCGTTCATATCACCCTTCACACAATCCATCCATCTTTTCCGTGGTCTTCCTTTCCAACTATCGACATTCATATTCATCACTCTCTTAGTAACATCGATACAAAAAGATTATTCCATGTTATTCACCTCAGATTATTATATTTGAGTTCTGAGAGATTAGTTACCGAGTACTGTACATAAGCGACGGAGTTTTAATAAATGATGACTTTTCATAAGTAATATTTTTTTATGCTAAATTAAATAAAAACATTGTTGACTTTCGATCACGATGTAATAAAGCCACCTAAGTGAAAAAACGCGGTTTAAATTCTTGCCAATTCAGGGAGATTCAAACAACGTACTTTTTTGTCTCGTGATATGTGTTTCGCGTTAGATCGGGTAATAGGAGTACAAAATATACCCCAAAGTTATCTTAAGATTAGAGGCTTTCCTCTCGCTTTAGTATCGCTCTCAGTAAAAGACATGAAAAAGTATAAAATACTCGTTATATTATCTTCGTCGTGTGTGATGTGCTTATGACTATATACTGCTCCTGATAGGTACTTCATTGAACAGGCTTTTGTTTTAAGCCTCCGCTTATATTGTTGAAAATGTTGGGAAAACTTATGGTAACACACTGTATTTGTTTACCATTGGCACAATAAAGTTTTTATTTTTTTTTGTATTATTTCTTAAACTGTCTCTACTCATTTCTTCTTCCTCTACTGATTTAGAAATTATCTCTTCCTCGTAACACTAAAATCAAATGGTGAAACAGAAGTGCTATCGGGTTTCTCGAATACTTTTGTTTCACCAACTACAAATTTACTAACACCTTGGTATATCTTGGGGCCGTAATAATGAAGCGATCTCAAGATTGAGATCGGGTCTCACTCTCATAACTATATTTTCGGATTGTGTCTAAATACACATCCGTATCTAAATTATCAACTTAAGTTCATCGCAATCTTGAGATAGTATTTTTAATACGAGCCCGAGTCTCACAGATATCATTTGGAACGTAAAAACAGATTAGTTAAGCAAGCCGTTTTCGTATATGTCTCATGTATGACCATACAACATAAAACTTAATCGTATTGTTTGCTTAATCAAATCAATTGATGGCCTAACTGCCAGTCAGTTATATGTAAGGACGATATTTTTGACATTGGTCATATAATTAGATAATTAGTGTCTGGATCGTATTAGGATATTTGCAATTATCTCTATCCGTTGCTCATGATATCTGTGGGGTATCTGCACTTTCTTTTCTTTTTATGCAAATGAATTATACTCTTCTGTGTGCTTCGAAGTGTTGCCATTGATTTTACTTTCCATCGATTTTCATTAGATATTAGGCATGGTCGGCAAAAATGACCACAGAATGAGAATACGCTTAAAATACTAACTTGAATTACTAAATTTAAATACTCAATAATGGCATCAATTCTAGCATAACTCCACAGATGGCGTGACGCATTTCTTTTGCTTGGTGAGTGGTTTCCATGGGTTTTTTCGTGCTAACAACACCCTGCGATTTTGTTCATTATTTCCAGAAAAATATGTTTTTAAATCCAGAATAATTTATTATTATTCTTTCACGTATGCATTTTAGTGGTTCTAAATAGTATTGAATTCTGGCAGCAAGGTGCTGGTATGCCTGTTATTGTAATATTGCATGCTATCTAAACTAGCTTTGCATGCATTGAATTTATACAAATACAGATACACATTGGCAGAAGTTTTTATTAATATTTCGAAGACTTACACCAATCATCTAGTCCCAAACGAAGTAAAGCTTGTACTATACATAAATATTTTCGACTATCAACGCAGTTGGAAATGTTTGCAAGAAGAACTTATTTACATAATAGCTATTAATTCGTAACATTCAAAAATATGCATTTTAATACAACTTTTTAGTAGCGACATTATCTGAGGAAAAAATGTGTCACTAGACGATGTGGTGTTAATATGACGTGTTTAAAGTATTTCAATGTGGTTTGTACTAAAGAAATAATCTCCTTGAAACTTAACGTTGCCAATCTGTATGATGTATTATCGCTTCGAGAACCACAAAAATATCTACGCTTCACGTTTTTAATGGAGTATCCACATGGAGTAATCTTGTAAAATCAAACTACAATGAACAAAGTCGCACAAATGCATGTTGGCATGATAAGTATAACTTATAACAACGCTAGTAATATTTTATGCTTTTTACAGCCTTTCATGAATGCCCCCGTAAATTGGGAAAAGCGGAAAGTTTACATTTTTCTTTTTATGATTGACTGGATACTCGTTTGACCACAATGTCACCCGGTGGAAAGTGACTATGTGGTCGAAGATGAAGCACGCATCCCAGTAAATGCCTATTCACTCTGCTATTGAAGATCCCAAGGTTGTAGGATTCAGGAAAGACCGACGCCGGAAGGGAGTTCCATGCCTTGGCTACATACATTACTTAGCAAAATATACCTATGTCTTGTTTTGATTTTATAACTACCCAAATTTTAATGTAATTTATTTCCACAGGGTCCAATCTCCGAAGAAAACCAGCTTGCCTCGCAGACTGTCCCTCAGCGCGAGTAAATTCGCCGCCAACTTCCAGAACAACTCCCAAACAAACTCGCAACCCGTCAACGTTCACACTCTCTCGAACCCCGACGACATGAGTTCGAGTCTATTACGATGCGACTCCGATCATAGCCCTTCGGGAAACATTAACACATCAGTTAACTTCTTTGGTAATTTCAAAGGTTTCTCCTTAACGCCCGTTGATAAAAGTCAACCGGATGACGATAAACATAAAGCAGACATTGCTGTCATAAGCAACGATAAAAAAGTTAAACATATCACCGAAAATCATACTAATAAAAGTGCTAAAATAACTCCCGTACACAGAAGCGCGAGTAACAGTCAGAGTATTCTCAACCAGGGTGTTTTAAAACCAGTTTTAAGAACAGCTCCTCCTCTGCCAGTTGTTCCTACAGGTAAAATCAGTCCCAAAACAAGTCCGTCTGTTAAAAGAACTAACAGCATAGTACAAAATAGGATAAAGGCTTTGATGAACACAGAAAGCGCTGAGGAGGTACCGCCAGTTACAGCAAATCCTCCACTTAGGCCTGTCATATCGAGCCCCATTCTAGAAGCGTCAACGTGTACAGCAAAGGAACTGATATCGCCTCTCCAAGGCTCAAAAACTTTAGGGCCTATCCGAACAGCACCTACGGTCCCTACGGAATCTTCAGATTTCCCAAAGCGACCTCTAAGCATGCATTCTGCTGGAAACGTGCCACAGAAACCTTTGCCTGAAGAACCTAAAAAAGTGAGAGAAGGTATTTCGTTAAACAGAATCGCGTCTTTTCTAAAACACGACAAGCCAAAAGAGAAAGAACGTAATCCGGTTGAAAGGAGTAATTCTCTACCAAAAAATCCTAATCATCAAGTGAAAATACCAAAAACGGTGGATAAAGTTGCATTAAGGAATTTGCAAATATCAAATCCGATACTGCAGAAGGATATCGAGTTACCAGTGAATACAGTGCCAGTTGTATCTGATTCTGAAGATTGCGATGAGGGTAAAGCTTTTGTCAATAGAGCTCAAAGTATGAGAGCGCCATCGACACAAAAACCTGTTATACAGAGTTTCGGTTCCATGAGACAAGCTCCTGGTGTTCCCAGACCTGTTTCTGTGGTAGGTCGCCCCACGGCTCCACCGCCACCTCTACCTAACCATCACATAGAACCTTCGGCACCAGTGTATCAAAACCCTAAACACGACATCAAATCTATCGACTATGTTGACTGTATCGAAGAAAAGCAAGCTCCACTAGCGCATATTGACGAGGAATGTGGTGATAATATATACGCTATTATAGAAGAGAGCCCTGAGAGACCTAAACCTTTTCCTGTACCACCACCTATTAAAACTATACCACAAGCACCACCCGAAGGTTACAATACTCCGAAACCTATAACATCTAATTCCGGAAGCACTGAAAGTATGGGTTTGTTAGGTGAAATTGTAAACGAAATCCAAAATCGGAACTTTGATTCTATATACTCCGCTTCAACTTTGTCTAGAAAGAAGAAGGGTAAAGCAAACGTAGAAAGTAACAGAGACAGCACTTATATGAACGCAGACCATTACAGAGCTCCTGAAAGTGTTTATAGTAATTCTGGAGCCAAGTCGAGCGCTTCAACTACAAGTAGCGGATATTTACATCCATCAGCCGTTAATGTGCCGACATATTTGAACAAAGAAGCAGACGAGAAAGAAAAGAAATTAGAGGAGAAGGCACCACCTTCACCGACTATTAAAGCGAATACTAAGATTCCTACATTCACAAGACAGGTCACGCCACCCGGCCTTAAGACGACTACTTTCAAAAACGTGCCTCAATCACCAAAAAATACTCCTAAAAACATTAGCTTAACCCCAAAAATATTGAACAGTCCAGACGTTGTATCAAGCTGCGCTGTCGCTGAAACGAAGAATATGAAACCACCGGATGTGATAAATAATAATAAAACTAGCAATGAGACACTGAAAATAGTAACAAAGCCTAGTGTAACTGCGAAACCTAACGATAATCGACCGCCTCTAAGACCCGCACCGACAGTGGATAAGAAGCCTACTTTGAAAACAACTTCTTCGCTAAAACCAGTAAATTCGGCTACAAATATAAATAAACCTCAAACAGACAAAAATCCACCCATCAGCCGTGCCAATTCTAAAATAGACAACAACGTTAAAGCTATAGCAGATAATTTAAATAAAAATAAGCCTAAAGTAGTACCAAAACCAGCTGCAATAAGTGTTCAAAGGACCGATTCGAACGCGAAAACCAATGCAACGAAATTGTCAGCGAAACCTTCGAATGTTGCGAGTCTACAGCAGAAATTCGAGAATAGAAAGTCGTTTGGTAAAGATATAGCAGCTAAAAAATGAACAATCTAGTTTAGACGTAATGTTAGCCTTTTAGCAAATGTTACTACATGTTACTTTGTGTCGGGTTTTAATATAGAAGACATACATTAGTATCTAGTCGATGATGTTGATTTATAATGTAGCCATCGCAGTGCAAATGTTACTAATTTTAGTTTTGTACGAATGGTGAAAGAATCCTATTGACTTTGTCTATTCGGACGACATAGTTTTTAAGATACTGCAATGAGAGAGAATCTATCTACTTACAGTAAGTAAGGGCTAGTCAACTCCTCCTGACGAATGTAATGATTTATTATTACAGATTATTTTTTATAACTACTGACATTTATTGCAATGATTTCCTAAAGTAACAATTCAAAAATAGACCTCGTGAAGTGTTCATATTTTGATATGAAATTGCATTTTGATGAATAGACGAAATATTTTACTGATTGTGTGTAAAGGTAATGATATATTTTTAAAGAAACATGTGTGAATACAATTTTCCATGAGATTTTTGACGTTGGCGATAAAGGTCGCTGGATTAGATAGTTCATAGAATCATAGATATATAATTAAGAGATCTCTGTATATAATAAGTCGCAGTCGACTACGCCAGTCGCATTCGCTGTTCGTTTTCGATTGGCGAAGTTAAGCAACGTCTGACGCGGTCAATCTTTGGGTGGGTGAGCACTGGTGGCGCGCCTCCGGATTAAATAGTCTGCCTCGGTTAACTTTGAAGGCAGTCGGTAGCTATATAGAAGCAGCTTGAAAACACTCACAGTCAGGTGGCCACTAGTGGACACAAATCCACCAACCCGCACTGGGCCCGCGTGTGCCCATAGTGAGACGAGGCTGTGCCCCAACAGTGGGGACGTAATATTGATGTTGTATATAATAACGTTAAATTCCTTTACAGTTAGATATAGTTTTGATCAAATTGTGAAGTGTCTTAAATACAATAAAATGTTTCATTTGTATTTTTTTATAAAGACTATAGATAATGTTTGAGTGTTTGTATAAAAAAATAGCATAATCGTGTGTTGAAATGAGAGTTTAAATAATTTATCTAACAGAGTGCTATATTACCCGAAATTCTGACAGTTATTTTTCATTATACTAAGCCGCAAGTGGTTATTAGGTATCGGGAATAGAAGAAGTTTCACGGTATTTTTTTTTATTGAAAAGAAATGATAATTTTGCAACACTGTCAGTAGGTACAATTTGAACAATGGCAATGTGTTCTAATCACGATACCCGAGAACCGCTTTTCCGACTAAACAGTAAGAGCAGCCGGGCTGGCATGACCCGTACTTTGTACAATGACACGAGGTAGAAACTTTGCGTCTTGGTCACTCGCATAATGATTGAACGTGACGCGTTGTAGAGAGACTACAGATCATGGGAACCCTGCTGTGGTCAATTCACATAGCAGGCGGTGCAACACCTACTTCGTTGCTTTCCCGTTGCATCTTATTTAGTATGGATAACGCTAAAAACTACCCTATTATTAGTTGGTTGGTTTTGCATCGAACCTGCCGCTATACATTAACCTCTAATCTGGAGATCGTAAGTTTTTAAAATTTATATCACAAGCAAAGACGGCTGCCACAGCTCTTAATTCAATAATTTCGGGTACTTATATATAATACATATTATCCTTGTATAGTCCCTAATAGTCCTCCACACATCTTTTATATTATATGCGGCGTATTTTTGGTGCTAGCAATGCATTTTGCTGTTTTCCGTGTAGCTGAATATTTTTGTATGAGGTGTCTTTTCGGTAACACGTTACGGTACAAAGATAAATTTTATTAAAAATATAATATATAAGTACGTTTTTATTCACAGAGTCATTATATACATTTTTATGCTGTACATTGTGCCCGACTGTCCATGTTACATAATTATGTGTTGTTTTCATGTCTATAATCGACTTGTATAAACTATAAACTATAACACGTTCGTCCATAGTTGTATAATTGCCATAGTTCTGTCTTAGACCAGAGGTGCTTCTAATATAATCACAAAATGGAATATCAGTTTGAGAGACTGGTGAATAAACAGATCATCTGCAGAGAGAGTTTTCGTGAAGTTCAAAAAAAATTGTCTTGTTTCTTAGGCCCGTATTAATAAACCGTTCTCAAGATTGACATGGCCTCAAGTTACCGCTTGAGAAACTGTTGCATGTTAAAACAGCATAAAAAAATGGTCTTCAGACTGAGACGCGATCTCAACAAGAACGATTTATTAATACGGGCCTTAATATCACAAAATGCAAATTAATGTAGAAAAGGAAATTCTTAAAATCGAAATGAGGGTAGTAAATTATTAACAAGATAGGTCTAGTTTTGTAAGCATTGTATTTTTATAAATATGTTAACAGACATGAAAACTGTAAAAGCAATATCCATTACAACTGGTACTTATTTAAAAAAATAAATGCACAGAGATTTTAAAATATTTTTGTAATGTTTTCTGTGTAATAATAATTATTGATGAAATTGCACATAATTTCTCAGACTGATATTCAATTAATTACATTAAAAATATAACAGGTGATACATAGTGTCGTGATAGATAACAAAATAGTAATTTCAGAAATGTATTTTATTTAAGATGGATCGGAAGTTCATTATCATAATTATCGAGTTTTCATTTATTTATAATTTGTTTAGAAAATGTGTAAAATTCTAAAGCATTTATGTGATTTTAAATAAATTACTTTATTCGAAAGACTGATATATGGGCGATTGTTTGGAATTATAAAATGTAACACCACGAAGTACATCATTAATATTACTCTTAAATCCGTTGTGATAACGCGTGAAATAAGTTTTCGAAGTACATAATTTAACTGTACATACGACCAAAGATTACGTTTAGAATATTTAGTTTCACAGTTCTTGGATTTTGTAATTTTTATTCATTTCATTCATGAAATTTATTTTAAGTCTTGACATTTTTGAACGACCAATTTCAATTGATTACATAAACCGAAGCGTTCATTAAGTAGTGATGCACCATACCGATTTTTTTTAAATGCAAACTAGAACAAATGTAAACAATTGAGATTGTGGGCCTATGCATATAACCAGCATCGGATTTGTGTTGTGACCAAACTATTTACAATAAAGACATGACGCGACCACAGCATATTCGACTTGTTAGTAATTACTAATTCCACTGTTTGAATGGCAAGTTAATGGTTAGTCCATATTCGAATAATGACAACTAATTAGTAACTACTAATTACTTAATACAAATATTAATGTCATAGAATTTAGTCTACATGCTCAACCCGACATGTTTTCGACTGTATTTTCTTCGGATTGCTCCGTGATACCGAATGAACTATTTGAAACACAGTCGATTTAATCGAATGACTCGCGGATGTAAAAATTATAATAAATTACTAACAATAATAAATCTATTTCATAAAATGAGGCAAGGAAATGGTAACTTAGTTTTTCTTTTAATTTTTCTTCGCCCCTATAATGTTGTTACCCTCGTCTGTCTGTTTGTGCACTTACTTGGTCTAAATCAAGCAATGTATTTTGATACGATTTTCACTACCATTTAGAGAATTTCTTCCGGAACGTTTATATGTTTAATACATGCATCTTATAGTCATAGAAATTAAGCAGCAGTATAAAGCCGGCGCGGATCACTACTACAATATAATAAAAACTGTTCGATTATCGCGGGGCTTAATTATAGCATTCAAGGCGCAAGCTATGAACTACAGGGGGCCGATCGATTTGAACGGTATTACCAAAGCTTAAACCATAACCAAAAACATTTTCGGTTTGGTTTTACTTTAATAACGTCAACGATATAATCGTTCACAAGAAATTGCGCGATACATTTTTTACATCAGCTAAACTAAACCAAAACCAAAAACCTTCCGTTCGAACGGTAGAATCGTTGTAAAATAGGGCGATTGGTCCCCTGTTCTAACTGCGACTTTTAGTAATTTACGAAAAATTTTAAAGTTCCTCAAACGAAATAAATTAAATGATCGACTTTCATCCCAAATGTGTTACCCACTTGAAGTTGAAGTGCAATATAATAATTTAGAAATATTTGTTATTTTAACAGATAAAATTTTTGATACGTGTTATTAAATTTCTTAAGCGCTTTCAATGGGGATTTTGTATGCCACATCATGAGTTCCCTTCAAGTAATTATTATTTCAACGATTCACGGTGGCACCCGATATTTACGATAGTGGAATGCATGGCCCACTGAAAATTGTACGATTTAGGTAAATGTACAGTCGACTATAAGCACTATAAGACACGCTTCACATTTGATTGTGTGGTTTCCAGCGCGTAAAAAGAATCGAACTCTTCCCGTGGGTGTCTTAGAAGACAACTAGGGCATTTTACACCAAAAGAACATGTTAGGACTCGCAAGAAAGTGTGCGTATTTCGGAAGGTGAACCGTGGATGTTGTTTCAATTGAACACCCAAACGCTTGTGCCGCTGACCACTCCACTAGGGATAAAGGTCGTGATGTGATATGGTACATACCATATACATATAAATATTACTATCGAACTGAATGTATTTTGATACGATTTTCACTACCATTTAGAGAATTTCTTCCGGAACGTTTATATGTTTAATACATGCATCTTATAGTCATAGAAATTAAGCAGCAGTATAAAGCCGGCGCGGATCACTACTACAATATAATAAAAACTGTTCGATTATCGCGGGGCTTAATTATAGCATTCAAGGCGCAAGCTATGAACTACAGGGGGCCGATCGATTTGAACGGTATTACCAAAGCTTAAACCATAACCAAAAACATTTTCGGTTTGGTTTTACTTTAATAACGTCAACGATATAATCGTTCACAAGAAATTGCGCGATACATTTTTTACATCAGCTAAACTAAACCAAAACCAAAAACCTTCCGTTCGAACGGTAGAATCGTTGTAAAATAGGGCGATTGGTCCCCTGTTCTAACTGCGACTTTTAGTAATTTACGAAAAATTTTAAAGTTCCTCAAACGAAATAAATTAAATGATCGACTTTCATCCCAAATGTGTTACCCACTTGAAGTTGAAGTGCAATATAATAATTTAGAAATATTTGTTATTTTAACAGATAAAATTTTTGATACGTGTTATTAAATTTCTTAAGCGCTTTCAATGGGGATTTTGTATGCCACATCATGAGTTCCCTTCAAGTAATTATTATTTCAACGATTCACGGTGGCACCCGATATTTACGATAGTGGAATGCATGGCCCACTGAAAATTGTACGATTTAGGTAAATGTACAGTCGACTATAAGCACTATAAGACACGCTTCACATTTGATTGTGTGGTTTCCAGCGCGTAAAAAGAATCGAACTCTTCCCGTGGGTGTCTTAGAAGACAACTAGGGCATTTTACACCAAAAGAACATGTTAGGACTCGCAAGAAAGTGTGCGTATTTCGGAAGGTGAACCGTGGATGTTGTTTCAATTGAACACCCAAACGCTTGTGCCGCTGACCACTCCACTAGGGATAAAGGTCGTGATGTGATATGGTACATACCATATACATATAAATATTACTATCGAACTGAAGTCGTAGTACCTAGGTACTATTATTATCTATTATATAAAGTGTTAAAAGTGTGTTTGTGTTATATCTATTATAATTTGTATTATTACGGTTTTGATGCTTTTGAGATTCGAGACTGGTTAAATCTTATTACTTGTGGTATTTTTTAAATTCTAATGCATTTTGTATATTTATTTGCATTTTGTATCCAAGATTGTGAAATGATATTCTAAACAAATTCAAGTTTTTTTAAAAAATAATTATTGCACTTAAGTTAGATAAGAGAAGAACTATAGAGAAGAATGACGTGAATTTTGAAATGTTACACCAACGAAAAGATCTATTGCTGGTCATTGGATTTAATAAAATTTGACTCAACATAATAAAGACTTTTTATTTTTGTACTTGATTGGTGGCAAATATGCTAATATAGCAGCAGCTAGTTGATGTTAATAAATGGTTCACATTGTCTAGTACATGGAGTTAATATAATATACGGGGAACTAGCATAATATTTTCATGAATTTAAAACATGCTAAATCGATTTGAGAATTTTTACGTTGCCTGGAATGCAATATACTTGTTTTTTCGGCTGGGTATGTAACTCAAAGATTACTCGCATCATCAAATCAATAATACGCGAATGTCCCAGGAAAACTCCGCTATGAATCTTGGCCAGTGAGCATACAAGTGTGCTTAAACCAGTGCATGGAAGCTCAATTTATATCTATTGTGATTCTGCATTCCTAAATTATGCGTTTGGTCACCGTACTGAAAGATCAAGTAGCACAAAATATACATGGACTTTTTTGAAAAGAAAAAGGCTTGGCTGTATAGGCTTAATATCCTTTGCCTGCCTGACGGGACGGTTTTTTGAATTTTTGTTTATAAAAGTAGGTTTTTTATCATACAGTGGATACTGCTGAATATTGGCCTCCGCTACTCTGCCCACTGCCAATTCATGCCTATGTCGATGACTTTCGTTCTTCTACGAATTTCCTAATTCGAATCGTAATGAAAAGGTGAGCATCGGCCGATAGTGAGAGATACGTGTTGATTAAAAGACGAGAAGACGTTACGAAGCGTTGCGATTTCAATATGTATATTAGGTTTATAGTTATTTCGAATTTTGATTTATAAAGTAAGACTAACTCTTTTTGGTTGAATAAATACAGAAATAAATTTGTCTAATCATATTTCTTGCGTAATTTATAAATAAGCACTAGAAAAGCGTAGTAGAATTTTAGTATAAAATTTCGTTTTCCGATTAGTATTTTTAGTACTTGCAGCACAAATTATATGGTAGATTAGAAAATTTGAAGACGGTCACACTGATTTGCATCCTCTGGGGCGTCCGTTCCGATTTCGTGTTTTTGTTCAATTTCTGTTGAATTTCCCCAGAAATTATTGCCCAAATTCTACAAAATGTAAGTTATTGATCTGAAGTTATTTATTTTGGATGATCTTGTTCATAAAATCTAATAATGTACATTTTTCAGGGCGACCACTTCCAAGCCACGCTCTGAGATGACTTTGGAGGAATTAGCCAAGATTGAGGAAGAAGAATTCAGTACCGGCCCCCTATCTGTGCTTACACAGTCTGTAAAGAACAATACCCAAGTGCTCATCAACTGTAGAAACAACAAAAAACTGTTAGGCCGTGTGAAAGCATTTGACCGGCATTGTAATATGGTGCTCGAAAATGTTAAGGAAATGTGGACAGAGGTACCAAGGACCGGTAAAGGAAAAAAGGTAAAGGTTTATTTTGGAGCTATTATTAAAAATTTCTCAAATTATATTTTGAGTGTTGTAATTAACAAAATTTGACTTTGGTTATTTTGTCTTCCGTTGTTCACTGTCAACTTACGTGCTTGCCGTTGAGTTACCTTTATTGAACGACAATTTACCATTTCAAGGAACCCTCACCTGTAAAATAAAGTATAGGTACTTTTATACTAAAAACAACTTTTATCCTTTGCCATAAAATATAAAAACAAATAAATAACTTATTTATAAGCTATAAAAGTGGTTCTCTTACTTTCACACTGACAAATTATTTTAAAGCTATACCCGGTAAAGGACGAATGGGTAGTGTAGTACGCAGCGCGCAAATTCACTAAAGCGCCAATGGGTAGTACAGTACGCGGGGTCTCGATCCGCTGAGTGTGCTCACAAATCTATTCATCTCGCTTACACTAGTGGTTAATTCCTATGGTAGAAAATTCCTACCAAATCTACGTTAGTGTACCCTTCTTTTAAAATATATGCAGCCATTTGAAACGCACTTTCAACCCACACAAAAAAAAAAAAAAGAAGGTTGACAGCAATAATCTATAAATTTACGTCAGTGTTTGACAGTGCGTAATATATATAATAAATATTTTCATATGGTGAGATAAGGCTTTTTATGTTTTTCCATGCATAGAATGAATCAATAAACCATTAAAAAATATAAAATAGATAGGTCATCGATTTACTTTTAAATATAAAAAATGTTAAAGGTAGAATATAAAAAACATAATTACTTTAGGTCAATGCCAAAGTTTACAGCTTAGTATACCCATTCAAGAGTTGTAAATGACATCATAACTCATGCCATTAGAGAGCTATGTTCAACAATAGTTATAAAAACATCACTTGAGCTTACAATCTTTGCGCTCGGAGTCATAAATAAAGTTTTTTATGAAGGCGCGCGGCAACCGCAAAAGGCGTATCGGGTTACACCATCTGGCCGGCGTTTTACTTCCCGATTCCGCTCCCGGTCTGGCCGATTACCGGATTACCTAAATAGCTATGTGAATAGTCTATGTTCTAAGAATTGTTTATATAATATATAATATGTAATATTGTACTGCATTTTATGTGAGGTTAAATTAGCTAACTTTATATTGCCATCTACTAGAGAGTACACTGCTCTACCTGTATGATGCTACTATTTGAAATTGAAACTGGCAGTGACAGAAATGAAATATGTATTTTATTTTTTACAATAATATTTTAGTTTCAATAATATTTATTTATTACTAGCATCCATTTACTATGCCTGTATGGTTTCTCTAGGGTAAAAGCCTATGGTCTTCACCAATCCTTCAATTTAGCCATGTGAAAATAAAACAGTCATTCTTATGGTCCATTTAACTCAACCAAAAAGACAAATTCATTTACGCATTTGTAATACTAACATGATCTCCAAACATTTTTTTGTTTTAGGGCAAAGCTGTGAATAAGGACAAGTTCATCTCAAAAATGTTCCTTCGTGGAGACTCTGTGATCCTAGTTTTAAGGAATCCTCTTGCTACAGCAGCAGGAAAGTAATATAAGACATTTAGGTAAACAGCCATCACTAAAGAATGAAATTTGATAAAATTACAAATCCAATGCGAGGTTATCAATTGTCGAAAATAATGGTGTTTTTTTTTACAAATTGTAGTATCTCTGGTGGATTAATTGTAAGGATTATGCAACTAAGTGTGTCACCATTTCTTAAATAAAGTAAGTTCATTCCTTTTTGTATGTATTATTTTATTTAGTGTAAGATTGGTGCTATGCGTCATTTTGGAAAGCTTATGAAGACCCTTATGATTCATAGATAATAATAATAATAAATAAATATCCTTGGATATACACACAGCGCCATCTAGTTCCACTTTAAGCAACTATAGCCTTGTTGTGGATACCAGATGGATGATTTACTACATAAATACATTTTTTTTTTTGTAAATAAATGCTTTTTGGTATAGTGGTCAGAGTTGCTAACCACTACAAACATAGATTGCATGAACTCGGCAGGACCGCCTTATATTGATTCCTAAATACCGGTGATCATTGTTCAATTTGTTAGTGTGCCCCAGTAGATTGAAAGGGTCCTGCTTCCCTGCAAGATAGTTCAGCATGACCCCGCATAGATGGAACCACCACTTCAAGTGAATGGTATGAGTTTTTCTGTCAGCCATGGGTAGGTGTAGGTATACTGGACCAAAATATTTAAGAACCTGTAGTTAATTCCGAGTGAAGTACGACTTACTACCCCTAAAAATTGGCATATTGCTGCCCTAAGAGTTGTGCAGCCTGGCGTGAACTAAATTCATAAATATCAATATTCCGTCCGATTTGATGTTTGTCAGTTCGAACATGTGTCTACACTGTCTCTGAATGTTACGGTTCTTATTACACTATCCTATTTGTAGGAAATCTAATTAGGTAATAGGAAGGTGTAATCGAAGTTAGTTTCCGATTTAGTGCGATTGGAAAGTCCATGCGAGATATCTCTAATTCGAGATAATGTCTAATCGTGGAATGTCGATTAAAAATGTCACAAACATGTCTATGATACGAAAGAAACGTATTCTCGCGGTCGCTAGAGATAAAATGTCACGAACTATTGGGATGTCGATCTAAGTTACGTTCCGTTTTATCGATTGTGTTTAGTCGTAATCGAGATCAACGCATCCAGCCTTATAATAGGTTCTGAAATATAAGACTTAACAGACTTCATTTCAGAGTATAAATAAACTACAAGGTATTGCTTTATTATTGAAATCTAACGAAAAAGATTCCACAGCATGACTGGTTTGTTAAACAAATCCGCGTAAAACGTAACTCAAGCAAGTGTCAATATGGTGTCAATCTGACATGTCAATTCGAGGCGGAACAAACGTCACCTAACATTGTCGAATTTGTCGATTTAAGAGCTAAATAAATGGCACTTAGACGATAAATCACACAAAAACACAAACACTTTTCCAATACCAAACTGGCAGAAAGAAATGTCACTACGATACCTACGATTTGACGATTAGAGATCCAATGTCGACTGATATTTACCACTCGTTGTAAGTCGAGCGCTGGGAATAGACAATTCTCTAACGTGACATTTTGAGAATACGAAAATTCTGTTTCATTCGACATTCGCCATTATTTCGAGATATGTCGAATACGACATAATGTCTATTGCGCGAGAATCACCCTCCTGGGCCCCTATTTTCGCACACTCGACATTTGTCTATCGATAGACATTGGCATGTCTATCTCTTTCACACTTATATACGTGTGTAAAAGTGACAAACCTATTGATGTCGTTCGACATTGAAATCTCGAGTATGTGAGAATCAGGGGGGCGATTCTCGCGCAATAGACATTATGTCGTATTCGACATATCTCGAAATAAAATGGCGAATGTCGAATGAAACAGAATTTTCGTATTCTCAAAATGTCACGTTAGAGAATTGTCTATTCCCAGCGCTCGACTTACAACGAGTGGTAAATATCAGTCGACATTGGATCTCTAATCGTCAAATCGTAGATATCGTAGTGACATTTCTTTCTGCCAGTTTGGTATTGGAAAAGTGTTTGTGTTTTTGTGTGATTTATCGTCTAAGTGCCATTTATTTAGCTCTTAAATCGACAAATTCGACAATGTTAGGTGACGAAGTAATATGAGTTGACAATTTTATATCTTCATTTATTGGTGATGTCGTAGAAGAAGCTCGAATCTTGGCAGAGTTTCCTCGTAGACGACGCCTATGGCGCCAATACCCATATGAAATGCGGGATAATGCTTTTAAAAAAAAATTCCGATTGTCGAAGGACTTGGTTATGTCAGATTGACACTTGCTTGAGTTACGTTTTACGCGGATTTGTTTAACAAACCAGTCATTCTGTGGAATCTTTTTCGTTAGATTTCAATAATAAAGCAATACCTTGTAGTTTATTTATACTCTGAAATGAAGTCGGTTAAGTGTTATATTTCAGAACCTATTATAAGGCTGGATTCGTTGATCTCGATTACGACTAAACACAATCGATAAAACGGAACGTAACTTAGATCGACATCCCAATAGTTCGTGACATTTTATCTCGAGCGACCGCGAGAATACGTTTCTTTCGTATCATAGACATTTTTAATCGACATTCCACGATTAGACATTATCTCGAATTAGAGATATCTCGCATGAACTGAGAATCGGGCCCCAGGCTCCTGGACCCCTATTCTCGCACACTCGACATTTGTCTATCGATAGACATTGGCATGTCTATCTCTTTCACACTTATATACGTGTGTAAAAGTGACAAACCTATTGATGTCGTTCGACATTGAAATCTCGAGTATGTGAGACTTCCATCCTAAATTAGGTTTTGTATACTCTTTGCCTAAATGCAGAGACTGTGCAGTTTGACGTTCCGATTTGGCTGGCGTCAGCCAAATTGGAGCCGATGTGACAATCATTCAGACATTGCTACCGACACGTTCCGACGGTCGGCAATCCAACCATCAGTTGCCCATTGATCGGACGTGCTGTCGAGCCGACCACATCCAATCCAACCAATAATAATCGTTGAACGTCTGTTAAAAGATCGCAGGATGAAATGGAGTGGTAGGTATCTTACTGTGTTGTATAGACACTGATTGTTGTCCTAGTAAGACCAATTATCGGCCCATTTTTCACAGAAAGGCATATTTCACGGATAGGTATACAAACAAACAATGCAAATTAAAATCTTGTACTTAATGATGATCTTAGTCAAAGAGAATATAACGCTACGCATCTTAGTGATCTTAATCGTATTTAAAATATCGATATTTCACTAATGTCGTTAGATATCGCTTCATATTCGTATATCGTAATTGAATTGTTCGATGTGTCTTCCATCCATAGTTTAATTCACTCTTTTCGGATAAGGCAAAGGGAACGGACCCAATACAGCCATATCTTATTTCTCTTATTTGTTCAGTTTAGTGAAGTCTGTCTCAGTCAAAACCTAAGTCTATGGTCAAAACAAATCATTATTCGTCGTATACTTGGCGTATATACAGAGTTTAGTCAAGGTCAAGTCATTTTTCAGTAAAGTGGCAGAATGCTTTACTAAAGATTTTGGCAGCTTCTTGTGGGAACCCGAAAGCTTCGTTACGCATTCTAGTGCTGTCGAATGTCCCTGACTACTAGAGGACAGCGGGACGCTGAAGGAGAAGCTCGTATATCTTCTATTATCTATATTTTTACGCATGAGTTAATAGCAGCGTTTTAAATTAATTAAATAAAATACACTTCCCTTCATTTGTACACCATCTCTGGCTTTTACTTATTTATCTCTGATATAGGTACGTAAAAAATTGTAAAGAACTTTTATAATCAAATTCACAATATTCCGTTTCCAAAGTTTTGAAATAGGCGACATAGCCTGCTAAACTGTGTATGGTAACCTAAACTTAGGATAAAAATGTTCATTAAGTCGTAATGTTTCTGTAAACACTTATATGAAATAAAGACCATTTTCATACAAACAAACTGGCTTTTGCTGCACAATAAAGCTTCAAAACTCAGAATGCAAAATTGTAAGAAATAAAATCAAAAATGCAACATCACTCGCTTAGTTCTTGTTGTGGGAGATTACCCGTCTCCTTTCCATAAGTAAGCTCTACAATAGACAACTCTTTCGTGTTACCTTACTTCCATGGACTTATTATTTAAACAGGACTGAGTACTCGCCGCTGAAAAACGAGCCGAGCAGGATGTGTAACGTAGAGGCCGTTTGTCTCTGTCTAACAGGGTGACCACAATATATTTGTTACTTGGGACAAATGTTGTAATAAAATATTTGTCAAAAAACTTTGGCGTTTTGACATTTGCCGGCGTGAGCCATTTATTTCGCATTTCTTCATTTTTTGGGAAACTGCAATAATAGTACAACAGTCAGGACCCTAATCAATCACACATATTTGACATATTTCGACTCATTTCAAGAATTCATGGGCATCCTACTTCTTTGATTTACAAAAATATTATTTTTAGCTTACCTGTGGAAAGATATGTTGCAATCACCATAGGATTCACTTGGGCAAGTATAAACGCAACACTTTTTCACCATTTTACTCCTTTTACTTGTTATAATATAACAAATACTTTAAAAAACTTTTAATGCAAAGAAAATTCAAAATCACACCGAACCATCACCGAACCGCCATGACATGACATGCTTTTCAGGGTTACCATAAAAATAACAAAATCGAAATAAAAATGTATGTTTTCTGTTTGATTTAAGAATATATGAAAAGAAATTAATGCGAAAGTTATTTGTTTATTTATAATTGTTAAAATAACATAAAAATATAAGTGTTTCAATGGAATTTTTGAGTAGCCAAAACTGTTGATCATAATCATTTTTTTTGCTGGCAAGATGTAAGAACGAGACACACGGCCTCCGTTATTTCTATCTCTCTCGGCTCGGATTTGCCTTTGTGTATGGTGCATCCAATTTAATACCTTATTGCGTTGACATAGTGATCATTTTCCTAAATGATTCTTTTGATAGTTATCAGTCCTGTTTAAATAATAAGTCCATGCCTTACTTCTAACATCTGTCATTTGTTATACTTGATTTGTTAAAATTACGTTTGTCAGATTTCTATTATTTATTTTTCCTAAGATATTTTACCGTCGAGCCTTTCCAGTCCTTACTTACTCTAATAGTTCCTGTCAAAAAACCCCATCCATAGAGTAATGGAAATTCCATCATAGACTAAAACTATAATTTTTTACACGTCTGTCATCTTCCTTCCATCTAGTTTGAATAAATTCAATCACAGCAAGTGATCAAACATTATTTTATTGATTTTCTGGCCCCGAGCCCCAAACTAGGTAGGTACTCAAGAAAATGTGGCCGGATTAATCTGTCGAAGAGACCCTGGAAACGTTGGAAATTGAAATTGGTGCCGTAAGTACTATGTACTATTTTTATTATAATATATGGTTTCATCGGAGGATATTATCCTGATTATATTCTAACCATTACGTTTAGATTTCATTAACTTTACTTTTTCCGGTACCTGCTTAGAATTATGCACTTACAATCATTAATCTTACGCTGCTATTTAAAGGTAGTTTTGCTTCATAATTTTAAGTATTTCCGGACATGTCTATTGATTGAAAGGGGTATTCCATTGTTTGATTTCCTCGGCTTGTAAAGCGTTTATCCTATTACGAATGTGTAGCAATTATTAGATAAAGATAATTAATGCCTAATCTACTACCTACGTTCTCATTGTACTTCTTACTGTGTGCCAAAGTGCTATTGTTTTGTGTTTGATAAAATTGACGAGGGTAAGTACTTTTGGGTATTTTTGCGATCGAAATCCCATCCACCAGTCTTGGTTATTCAGTCCTCAGACTTTAATTTGTTTCTGATAGTATGGTAAAATGTCATAGTATTTTTAACACATTCTTGGCCATAACCACCTCTTAATATGATATCCTATATCAAAGTCAAAGTAAAAAATGCTTTATTTTGTAGGTACTCAGAGTACACTTAAAACAGTCAATTTTACATTTTATAAGCTACTGCTTGTTCAAAATGCAATTTTCAGAACAAGCAAGAAACTCGAAGGGTTGCTCTTTTAAAAACAGGCTTTGATTTTACATAAAGGTTTTTATATTTCAAAAAGGTTTTTATATTTCATTATTAATTGTGAAATAGCCTGGCCTGCAAACAATCTGATTATGTCCAGGGATGATTATCATCTAAATAGGCAGATATGTCATAATATGCTTCGTTAATAAGTTTCTGTATTATAGTATCTTTAAATTTATTGTGAGGAAGATTTTGTATATCAACTGGAACTTTATTGAAAAGCTTACATAACCCTTTGAATGAATTATTGACTTTGCGGAGGCGACTTATGTGACCTGCATGTTTATCTTTATTTCTTCTATTGACTTCATGCTGTATCACAATTTTCCTAAAAGATGCTATATTTTTTTTGACATATATTTAAATCTATCTCTAAGTGACACTGCAGGTCTCAATTGATAAATTGCACGAATGGCTGCCTTTTGTAAAACAAAAATTATATTTATATCCGCGGCATTTCCCCACAGCAAGATACTGTAAGACATCAAGCTGTGGACATAACTAAAATATACTAATATAGTATTATTTACGTCTGGTTTACCACGTTTTATAAGGTAGGTTTAGGCACAAAGAGTATACAGCAGTCCCATCACACTACTTACTTAATCTATGTAATATTAATTCAACAAACTATCATGTCTGGTAGGCATGGGCCGAATATTCGTTTTATATTCGGTATTCGGCAGGTTTACCGAATATTCTTATTCGGTCGAATATTCAGCTAAATCACCAAATGTTCGTCAAAGAGGTATTCAAACTTTTTGCTGTATTGAGCCATGTATGAGTTGAGTGTTAAATGTGTTATTTTTATGAGGCACAGTGAGGCTTTGTTTTTATTGACACTGTAACTTCCAATAAAAGCAGATAAAAACTATATTTTTAATTATTAATTAAAAACAAAATATAAGTATGTAGCTGTTTTGAGATTAATCTTCAGTGAATTCTTTATAATAAAACAATATGTTAATATAATCACGTCTTTATAGTGAGATATTAAGCAAGTTTTTTGTTTTAATCGAGAGTTGCATGGTTAAATTATGACATTTCAACAAAAAATTAATCATATTTCTAGTTTCTACTTGTATTGTTTACATAAAGGAATCAATTATGCCGGTTATTCGTATTTGGAGAAACCCATGTTCAGCCCATCCCTAATGTCTGGTACTATGTCTCCTTACATAATCTAGAATTTTTTCCCTAATATTGTTCTCACACCATAGATCTGCATATACTGCAATGTTTTGTGAATGTAAAATAGCACACAAAATGTTGTTTCTTTTTAAAATTATTAATTACTCGATTCATTTAATTGTTTGCATACAGACTTGTCAATGTAGGTTGGTACTGGTTACTTCATTAAAAAATACTCCTATTTTGGGGCAGTCATGTAAAAATAAAGGTAAATCTGTCCATATAGTGATCCATCATGACTGCCACAGTTAGACTATGCCACTCCTCCAGCAGTTAGGTAACATTTTACATGCATTGATTGGTACTGACCTGCAGTGAATGTCTACTGGGAACCTGCTTCTTTATGCAGGCAATTTATTACTATGAATATATTCAAGTGTTACATAATTATATAAAATGTAATATATTGCAATTAAATAAATTCAAATCCATCATAAAACAGACATTATTTACCAAAGGTTATTATAAAATTTCTGACTATCTGGATGATAAGCAAGCATGGACATAGACAGCTCGGCGATATTCAGCCTAATTATACAATATAATATAATTGTAACCCAAACTTATTTAAAAGAGCAACCCTTGAGTTTCTTGCTCGTTCTTCTCTGGGGAGTCTGCTTTGCGAATGAACAATAATGTCAATAATTTTAATATTAAGATAAAAAATGTGACGTTTTCAAGTGATAATCTTTATCCTACGAAATAAATATGTTTTGACTTTAACTTTTGACTCTTTAAACAATTTAATAACACCTAACTTTTAACTCAAACACTTGCCTCTTCAAACACCAGTTTTTGGCAGAATTACTACAAAGTAGTAGTTGCCATTAAATAAAAAAGTTAAGTGAACACGTAACTGTAAAAATAAATTACTACTTAAAAATACTAAAGGGCATGGGACATTTTAATATAGAGCCTGCAGAGGGCATACCCACCGTGCACCATTTTGTAATTTTTAGTGGGCCTGACAATGCTTGTTGCCAATCGATACAGAGTATTATTTCAAATATAAAATATATCTTGATAAAGTGTTGTAAACTTTTTGAGATAATCAAATTTGAAAATCGTATATTTTTTTTAAGATATTTTCGATCAACAACGTTTGATTCATTGAGAAACAATACCGTAAAGCTTCGTGGCGTATTTTATTTAGCCCAACTCATATTAGTGTTATTTATGCAAACTGGACTTTTTTAACCAAATAAAATATACAATGTACGCTCCCCTGTTGTTCTAGCTAGAGTATGGCGCGAGAGTTGCGGACATTTAATCGGTTTCGAGCTTCAAGGCTACCTGAGTAGGCAACTCAGATAAATAATAATGTGTTAAGTCTGACCAAGGTTATACCTACACTGAACTTAGAGTGTGTAATTCCGGTAATGCCCCTGAAACATACGTATGACACGCAAGTATTGTATCGCCGTCGGTTCTTGGAATTCGGTTCTTTTTTCATTGATTTGACGCGCACTATGTATTAGGTACCTATACGATTTCGTAGGTTTTCTTAGTTTCTTTGGTAGTGAGTTGTTTGTACTGAACCTGTATTGTTATAGGTATGTATTCTGACCTACACCTTCAGCGAAAATCCATATACTGCTGCCTACAGTAATATTCCTCAGTTCTCGCTCCCATTCAATGTCACAAATTGTAAAAGGGTTAAATTCGCCGAATATTGTTTATAAGCCTTGAACACCGCCGTAGGGTCGCATGCCTTTCAGTGTTTCATAGGATACATTTCGGCGAGTGTGCGATGGAATCGCATGATCTTCAAGTCTAGAGTGAATAGGCATTTACTGGGTGCGCGTGATACATCTTCGGCTACATCGTCACTTTCCATCAGGTGAGATTGTGGCCAAACGCGAAACCAGTTTTTAATAAAAAAAAAAAATAATAATAATAATAATAATACTCTTTTTTATGAGTATTCGTATTCGCCTAATTATGACTACCTGTATAGTATTTTAATTTCATGAATTTGTTGCCTGAAATGGAACGCAAGGCGTTGACACGTCGACATTTTTCTGTGGTGATCGGGGACTCCCCATATCGTATTCTTACGTGTATGGTGCAAGAATTCAGCTATTTTGACAAATTGACAATGTAAAAAAACTATACTGATATCTTAGATTAAAACAAATTGTTTTAATCTAAGACTGATATAGTGCCCAAAGGAAAAAAATTGTGCCACTGCAGTTTAAGGCTCGTATTAATAAACCATTCTCAAGATTGAGAACAGTCTTGTGACCGGTCTCAAGTAAACGTGTTGAGTAATAAACCGAACTTGAGACCTGAAAAGCACGTGCTTACTCAAGCAGTATTCACTTGAGAGGTGCGCGTATTTATAAACAACACTGAAGACTATCATTCGTTCGCCGTTGAGGCGAATACTTGAGATGTGATCTCAGCTGAGTAGACCTCAAGATAGGTTTATAAATTAGCACGGAGCTTGAGATAGCGTCAACTGCTTAAGACGCATCTCGGTTGATACTGCCTCAAGACTTGTATTGAGATTGATTTATTAATACGGGCCTTAGAGGTAAACAAAACTTTGAGTGAGCATTCTGGCGTCACGTGTTAGTGCAATCCTAATTATCTCTGCTTTATCTATGATTATAATTTATATCCCAAAAAATATACAGGAGTGCCACAAAAAATAAATAGTTCTTTAAAAACAACGAAGTTATTTAGATTATGTTTTTGTGAAAAGGGGCAGCGCAGACGAAGGACTCTTTGTCGGGCGCACTTTTTCATTTATCTTGTCATAGTTATTCATATTCTTGCTTTAATAGTATAATCCCGCTAATTGAAGAAGTGGAAAGAAATATTATGCGTTTGTTGTTTCTTCCTTTATTGTGATGGTATGGTTTGATTTGAAATGGTTAATTAAAGTAAATCATCAATTAATTGGTTTTGGCTAAATTGTTTATTATACGTATTCGACAAATATTAATTTAATATCCTATGACACTGGGGATCAAGACGAATCCTAGCCTCCTACTACCTCAAAATCGGACAAGCCGTTTAGGCTGCAAGTACCTCTTGCACTTTCATGGGACAGTTGAGTAAAAATAAATGAATGTGACAAAACATAATGTTATTATATTTATTTGACATTTTCATCTCATGTCTCCGAAAAACAATGATTGGTTCCTCGATAAGTGCGCCCAAAGTATGTTTATACCATACCTACTCTAAAAAGCTTATTTTATTCACGCAAAACAGTGAATAAAAAGGCCTTTTATTCACTGTTTTGTTTTTATTCACTGTTTTGGTGTTTGAATTTGGAACACAAAATATATCCGATCTCCATTTCAATGCTTACACAAACTCCTTGCGCTAAGATTCGAAATTCAAACTCTTTGTGCAAATAAATTCTCGAGATTTGATTGGTCGATATTTGCGACAAGGAGTTTGGCATTAGATTAAAAACTGTTTTGTGTTCTTTGCTGCCATTATAGAAAAAAAAAATGGTGAATTGGCGCCATTTCAAATACTTACTGTGAATTGTACGGACACAAAGTTTAGTGTTACTTTATAATAAATCGATTGAATTATAATAAATCGATTATACATTCAAGTGACGAAGAAGATATTGTGTTAACACCTGAATTTATGAAAGAGAAGGCGGCCGATATTGTAGAAAACTTGCTACCCAACAAATCACGGCTGGTTTACATCAAAACCTACGATGAGTTTTGTAAATGGAAAAATGAAAATCAAGCTTCGGGCACATTTTCTGAGTCTGTTTTCTTAACTTATTTTAATGAACTGTCGAAGAAAAGGAAGTCATCGACATTATGGAGTATATATTCTATGTTGCGGTGTACTGTAAAAACAAGGCATAACATTGATATAAAATAAATATTGTTTCACAAGTTGACCACCCTAATGATAATAATAAGAAAATTACGCTTAATTTCAGTCATTGCTCTAATTTTAATGTCCATTTCAATTAATGTAACATTTATTATTTCTTGATTAAATTTATATTTTCGCTTAAATTATGTCTTTTTCTCGTAGTCATGGTATAAAGTATAGTATGCAACTCCTGAATAAAGTACGAATTTATATCGAGGGCCATGAATCACTCGCGTCGCTCAGGATTCTAACAGTTGAATCACTCGCTGCGCTCGTGATTCAATCATCTTAAATCACTCGCTACGCTCGTGATTCAATCGTTAGAATCCTTCACTTGCTCGTGACTCATCTACGGCCCTACTACTTGCATAATATACTATTTTTCTCTAAGAAACTTTAGAACAGGAAATAAAATTCTACAACACACATTTTAAATTTTATTTAGGTTTTCAGTTCCACCAATCCGTATTCTCTCGTATTAAAATAGATAAAAAGCTATAAAATTATGTTTTAGTGTGTACTGTAGAGTTGACACCTAGTTACTGGTACACGTGTGGCCTACCGAGACAGTTTTAATACAGTTTACTACGCTGGCTCAACGCGGATTGGGGATTTCACATGCCTTTGAATTTTTATTTCTCAGGCATGCAGGTTTCCTCACGATCTTTTCCTTCACATTTTAAGAACAGTTGGATAAATGCACATAGGTAATTAAATTTAAAAAGCCATTGGTGCATGGCCTGCCTGGGAATCGAACCCGGACCTCCTAACTTGGGAGACCGCGTCTTAACCGCTGAGACACCAACGCTCGACTGCATTTTGACATTTATTTATTTAGCGACCTATTACTCCGAGTATGTACACATTGATCTACAGATAGAAAATAGACCCTTGTTTTATACTTATTCAAAAAAAATACCGTCAAGTGCGTGTCGGGCCACGTGCAGTGTAGCCTACACTGTGTAGGGTTTCGTAGTTGCCCGTCGCACATAACATCAGGAAATTGAAAGGGGATTTTTACTGTTTGATACATGAACATAATTATTAATTGACACGAGCGATGGCCAAAAAAAAGACTTACACTATTCCATAGTGTCGCTAATAAGGAACGAATTCTGGGAAGTAATGACATAGGGCACACTTAAGGAAATTTTTGAGCATTCAATACAATAGTGTCGATTCGGATATACACCAACTAAACTAAAACTAGTTTTGGAGTGGTGGCGTCGCATCGTACTGTTCCAGGAAGAAAGAGACAGTACTACTCTAAAACTGGTTTTAGTTTAGTTATTGTACATCCGAATCGACACCAATAGCATTCATTCATATAAATTGTGATATATATTTTGCTGCCAAATCCACAATTTGTGCTGCAAAATCTGCTACTTTGCTGCTAAATAACGGTGTGAGCTGCCCTTTAAAATCTGCGTGTGTGGCGTGGCTCCTCTATCCATACCAAAAGTTCAATTATCCATACGGACAATTTGTCGAAATTTATTTATACAATTTATCGGGATTTATCCAGAGCAATGCTGTCACTTTTGATCACAGATTAGTTAAATGCAGCAAGCTTTCGATGGTTGTTTTTAAATAAAGTTTGTAATACCTTGAAATGTTGTCTGTGATAGGTTTTATTTAATTTTTACTCTAACATGGAAATCATGCCGGTAATGCAACGGCCAGCTTATTTGATATCTTTGAGTAATTTTTAGGTTTCTCTTTAAGTTCGCCATTCACAAAAAAATATGCCTGGGCGACACTGACGTCATAGTCAAATAACACTTGATAGTAATTGGGGGGACCTACCATATTTTTAAGTCCTGTTTATACTGTTGGTGTACAATAAAGAACATTTGTAACTATTGCAATTTAATTTCAGAATTATTTCGGATCACCATGCCGTCGAAGTTCAGAGGAAACGCTATCCTAATTGGCTACATAGACCACTACTGTCTAGTGTGCGAAGCACATTTACGGAGTGAAGAAGACATTATAATTCACATCGAGAAACCGATTCATAAGAAGAATTTAGATTCTACCACTTTCATTGAAAAATTCGAAGGTGACTTGGTTAGAAAGGTGAGTTCGCTAAAAAGTATTTTCGTAAAAGTTTTTAAAAAGGTACAGAAATTTTCGTAAAAATTGCAATTCTTGGGTTTCTCGCTCGGTCTTCTATAAAGGAGGAGTTAGCTTTAGGAATGAGTAGTTATGTTAAAAAAAAAAATTCGCTTTCAAATGATACTTTTTTTTTTTTTTTTTTTTTTTTTTTTTTTTTTATATGAGATTTTTTATTACACGAGAAATATAAACAAATTACTGTCAGAAAATATGTACACCTATATTTTTTTTTATGCACAAGGGGTTAGCACTTCACCTCAATCACACCTGATGTTAAGTGTAGATGAGGCCGAAGATGGGAACGTACTGACCTGGAAACCCCACCCTAATTGGGGAACTGGCTATCTTATCACTGACAACCGGAACACAACAATGCTATTAACATTGCTGTTTGGCGGAAGATTTAGATAATATGGTGGTAGCTAGCCAGGCGGACATTTAAAATGCCCAACCACCAACCAAACTTTATTGCTTGTATACATATACTATTTATTTATTGTGTTCAAGATAATATAAAATTGATATGTAGACTCCGGAGACACTATTTACATAAGTATATGACAAAAAAATATCCTCTGCATAAATAATCTGTGTTAAAAGATTAATATCTTAGAAATGATCAAACGTGGTCTTCGAAATTACTTAACTAAACTGTTTTCTTTTAAATCTGTTGAGCCATTTTTGCAAACACACAGACATGGCTTCAAGTAGTTTAGCTGTGCCATACACTTTATTAATTGCTACCCCTTAAATTTCAGGTCAAACATGGATACCTCTGTGAAATCTGTAATATGTTCTTCACAACTCAGGTGAATGTTGGTTTGCATGTATCAGAGAAAAAACACAAGGATACCCAAGGCACCCGGCTTCTAAGAAGAGTTGGCAAGACAATTTTTGCATTTGATAACATACTAATCGATGACAAATCCTGGAATGGCCTATTAGACTTCACTTGCATTTTATGTGCTATAGAATTCGAAAATGAAGAAATTCATAAAACTGAGGCGACGCATATACTCAACTTAATACAGAATAAAGTGGAATTTAGTGTTGACAAAAGCATCTATAGAAAGGTATGTTTTAACTTAAATGAATCTTAGTAAATTTAAAACTTAGTGGAAATCAATAGTCTCTGTCTACCCCAACGGGAAACAGGCATGAGCATATGTATGTATGTATGTAAAAACTAGGAAAATCCCCTGAGGAAACAAATCATTAATTTTCAATTTTTTATTTGGCAAACTTACAGTACATTATAAAACACTATAATAAAGTAGTAAAACTACTAACTAAAGTAGTAGTACTTAAACTACACTAAACTACTACTAAAGTAGTAGTACTTAAACTAACAAACTGAAAGCCAATTAGAGGTTTCCACTGATAGAACTAATATACTTAAACTTAATAAAAAATAAAAAAACTATACATTGCAATCAGAGAACGGTTGGAAAAATTAATCTAATTATAAATAATCTATAGATATATATCACGATATATTCAACAATTTTTTCATAAAAATCATTGATATATCCGTTTTTTTAAGTTACAGAAAACTAACTTATTTTCTTAAGACAAGGCTGAATGGGCTCAATCCAGCTTGTTTGAAGTTTTGAAAATTTAGTTTAGATTTTTTTATTTTTTTATATACACAACGGGTTAGCACTTGACCTCAATCACACCTGAGGTTAAGTGAAGATGAGGCCGAAGGTGGAAACGTACTGACCTCATCTTATTTGGGGGACTGGCTATGTTATCTCTGCAGCAGATAAGATGGTGGTAACTAGCCAGGAGGGACCACCGATTTATAAACCCTATGTTGTTTATATTGAGCCACGGAGGCGGTTAGGAAGTTAGAAGTTTGTGTGCCTTATCCACTCCAAGGCGATTTCTTAATTTTGAATGTACAAGTCCACGTTTTGTAATGTACCATCTTTTTTTTATTTATTTTTAAGTGAGACGATAATTAGTAAGTTGTAAGGATTTGTTTTCAAATAATGTAAGACTAATTACCAACTTAAGAAAAAGAATAATAATAAATAAATATTTCGGACACTTACACCAATCATCTAGTCTCAAACTAAGCAAAGCTTGTGCTATGTATACTAGATAACGGATAAACATACATAAATATTTATATAAACATCCATGACTCGGAAATAAATGTTCGTATTCATCACACAAACATTTACCCCTCGCGGGATTCGAACCTGCAACCGTTGGTTTCGCTGACAGGGTCACTATCCACTACACCAACCAGTCGTCTAAGAATAGCCTAATTCAGCCTTGTTTTTTTAAATTCTGTTTGCCAGTTAGGTAAGTAATCACAATTTTTAATAGTTTAAATATTGTGATTTTAACAAATAATTTAGACTCGAGGTTTTATTAAGATATCCCTTATTTACCAGCTTACATACCTTCTTCAACAAAAGAAATGACTATTATGTTATCAATATTATAATAAAAACTATTATAGTGATAATTCTTGGTTTCTTTCTGCACTTAAATTAAAAATAATTATTTGGATATATATCGGATATATAAATCAAATATCGGATTTTTTGATTTTTATTATAAAAATCGGATTTTTTCGCACCCTGAATATTTCGGACACTTACCCCAATCATCTAGTCCCAAACTAAGCAAAGCTTGTACTATGGGTACTGGACAATGGATAAACATACATTAATATCGGAGTTTTACCTACCAATAAAACGCTTATTAAGCGATAACCTTATTTGAAGGCTAAACATTTGAGAGAAGCGTACTTGAGTTCCGGTAGCGAGTCGGTTACTATGAAGAATACTCCCACTTTATGTTGACGTCACGTCCTGATCACCTGGCGGGGGTGCGACAGCTTGGGGCGCGCGCATCTCCATTTGATCATTGGATCTCAAATAATTATTATGCCATCAGGCAGAATTTACTGGGTCCGCGTGATACATCTTCGGCTACATCGTCACTTTCCATCAGGTGAGATTGTAGTCAAACGCGAAACCAGTTTTTATTAAAAAAAAAAATCAATATTAAGCTTCAAATAAGGTTATCGCTTAATAAGCGTTTTATTGGTAGGCAAAACGGCGATTTTAAACTTTGAACCGTTATTTGAAGCCTAAACATTTGAGACCTGTTTGTTATCGCGTGGTAGACAGGATGACGCCAATGTGATAAAGCCTCTTGATAAGGATCAAAGAAAACAAATATGAATATCAAAATAAATGCATGCTGTGTAATAAATTGATTGATAGATTGTAAACAAATATAAGTAAGGTATGTGTAATTAGAAGCACGCGCGGCGCAGATGCTGTTCGTTTTCTATTTGTGAAAGAAGCAACTTCTAGCGGTCAGACCTTCAGCAATGTGTGTAACCAGTGATGACTTATAGCACTGAAACACAGTCTCTCACTATGGACCTCATTAGAATGCTCAAAGTCACGCAACAAGGGGGCGGTGTTTCACTACGTGATTGAATGAGGACTGCCCCGCTGAACACCCAAAGTGTGCCCCTGCTGGTAGAATGGGTAAATTTTGTATGATCTGTAGTGCTCCTTTGGTGGTTTGGTGGAGCACATCTTATGTCATTATATTTATGGTTCCACTTTACCCCTACAAAGGATGGAACACATGATGACCATTTTATTTGCACTCGACTCTGAAGAGTACTTCAAATAAGTTATAGTATCTCTACAATAAAATCTACTTAGATAGAACTACTAATATGCATAGTCTTTTTTTTTATGTCTCGTGTTGAAAGATCAGCCGATGCTACCCCCCTGATCTTTTTGTGCAATGCGGTACCCAAAGAACCAATAATTATGAAAATAAATTTACACAAACAGAACTAACTAATGAACATTAGTAAATGTTTTTTTACAAAAATGGCGGATGATTATTTTGCTGACAACGATCATTTAAAAAATATTTTCAAAAAGGGGATGACAGATATGAGCCATTTGTTAGTCACCGAAATTAACAAAAAATACAAATAAATTTTTCGTAAGAATAACAAATTAAAGACACATTAATTTATAAGTAGATTAATAATTTAACTTTGAAGGAAGAAAGTTTTGTTTGTTTCAATAAAATACTTAACATTTTAGATTTAAAACAAATAATTCACGTATTTTATTTTAGTTGTCCCTCCAATGTGTTCATAACTTAAAAGGAGCACGACAGGTAACTCAAATATTATAAACTCAAAAAAATAAACAGAACCACTAAAGGGGCACAACGGAGCATTCGAATTTATCCGTCGTACCCCTGGGGGCACAGTCTGGGTGTTTAGCGGAGTAGTCGTCGATTGAATCAGCAATGAAGAAATCCGTTGGCGAACGGAAGTCACTGACATAGCCCAGCTGATTAGTAAGTTGAAGTGGCAGTGGGCGGGGCACATAGCTCTAAGAACTGATGTCCAGCAACGCTGGCAAGCGTAGTGTAGGATGTCCACTCACAAGTGGAGGGGCGACCTCATGAAATTTGGAGGATGCAGTTCCGCTTCCAACCAGTCACTTTGGATATCTGTTAGGGATGCCTATGAGCAGTGAATATCTCATCATCATCATATCAGCCACAGGACGAATTAGATTGGTGTGGTATGTAGTAGTAATAACCAGCGCGGACACTCTGCACAAAAATACTGCTGTTAATCCCTCTGAAATAGTAAATTGGAGATATGGCGTAACTAACGTGGAATACTAAAAGGTCTATGTGGAATATGATTTTTTTTTATATTTTACATAAGTAGAATTACTTCGTATTGACTATGTCATGGTCACTATAAAATGTCATGAGCTCATTTGAAATATTTTTTTTTCTGTGGTAAAAACATAATAAAAAACTTCAACAATATTGCAACGGCTGTATGCAACCAAAACGTTTTTTACTGTGTTCTAAGTAATAATTAGTCAACTTAGGTACCTGTCAAACACTATTTCTAGGATCTGATATAACATAGTCATAATTTTTATTTTCCAGATTGACGAAGAATCTTTTCAGTGTCTGACATGCAACTTGTTGTTACCTTTTGTTTTTCTCAGCACACATTTTAATGAACCTGAGCACAAGAGATTATACTTGGAGTGTCTCCAACCAGACCTTGCTACATCTACAAAACAAGACATGGAACAATCTACAAAATCTGTACTCGAACAAGCAATTCAAAATACTAAAACTGACAACCAAGCTAACACAATTAAAGATGCTGCTGCCACATCTAAAGAACAAGATAAGAAACAGCCTAGAAAAACTGCGACTAAACAACCAAATCAAAGTATTGCTACTGACAATCAAAGCAACAAATCAATAACAACTGCTGCCATATCTAAAGAGCAAGATAAGAAACAGCCTACGAAAACTGCGACTAAACGACCAATTCAAAGTACTGGAACTGACAATCAAGGCAACAAACCAATAACAACTGCCGACGTATCTAAAGAGCAAGATAAAAAACAGCCTACGAAAACTGTGACTAAACAACCAATTCAAAGTAGTGGAACTGACAATCAAGGCAACAAACCAATAACAACTGCTGACGTATCTAAAGAGCAAGATAAAAATCAGCCTACGAAAACTGTGACTAAACAACCAATTCAAAGTACTGGAACTGACAATCAAACCAACACATTTATAGATACTGCTGCCACAACTAAGCAAGATACGAAAGAAACTACGAAAACTAAACAACAACAGAATACTAGAAAATCAAAGAAAACCGAGACTCCAGTCCGAAAATCTCTTCAGGAACTAGAAATACCCTCCATCGAGTACGATGAAGCTATTCGCAAGAATCTAGTCGCTACGTCTTACGTTACTGAAGATGATACCGGGAATAAATGGTGTTTATTGTGTGACTGGTATATGGACAGTAATCTTGCACGAGCACACCTGGAGAGTCGACATCATCAAACCCTGCTAACAATGCACTTGGATCGAATACAGCAAAGTCGGCAATCAGCTGCACAAACTATTAAAACAGATTCCCAAGTTGCCACATCCTCAACTAATGTTGCAAAGAAGGCCGACATTATAAACAAAAAAGTAACAGAAATAAATACTAGTGAACAGGACTCCAAATCAAAAATTATAAATTCTGTTGAGAGGTTTCAGAAAAACGAGATCAATATCAACTTCGAATCCGTGACGGCACTTTGTAAGAAATGTAACAAAAACATCGATTTTGTTTACGAAACAATCGAGACTCATATTGAAGAGCATAACAAGAAACCGGTTAAGAAAGATAAACAGACAGTCAAACTTGACGAGATCAAACCGCCTGATGATAAAAAGACAACACTGTTCACAAGTCCCGTGCATATGACATCTAAAAGTAGTGTGGTCATGGTTTCAGAGCCCACGACTAGTTCAGCCGCATCTTCTCGCGAACTAGACGAGGAGACAAAGAAATTTGCCTGTAAAAACGACCTTGTATTTGAAAATGGCAAAGTCCACTGTCGCGTCTGTGACTCCTCATTGCCGTCAACGTTGAACAACATGAAACAGCATATAAACGGAATATCACATAAAAATAAGGAAGCAAAACTAGTTGCCTCGAGACCAATCCCCAAGCCAGTGATAACCAAGAAAACATTGGAGGAGTTTATGGTACATTTTGTGTGCATTCAAAATTTATATTTTGACGATGTGGTAATAAATAAAGAGTTTTGCATAAATAATTACAGCTTCATGTTTCTAACGAAACAGCGTTATACCGGCCGCTGCTATTTGTGCGATGTAACTCTTACCTCAGATGACTTGCACTCGCATCAGAAGTCAAACAGACATCAGGCAGCTCTGCTTCAAACACCGATTTTGGTATCTATGGAAACTGAATTCGTACGCGAAGTAAGTTGCTTGTTTTAATTTCTGTGTAAATGTTTATAGTTGTAGTACTTTTTTTTTTGACGCGGGGAAACGCCTGACCCGTACCGCTCGCCTGGGAGACGGTGAGAGGAGCGGGCGGCAGGAGGCGCGACAGGGCCCGATGCGACGACTTATTTACTTATGACGTAGTGGCACTTCATTAAATATATTTAGTATTCTTATGTAAGATACAGGAAATTAATGAAAATATTTAGTCATTTTGTTACGTGCATATATTTCAATAACAAAATCATGGCCTTTTTTTTTCAAAATAGTCCCTTCGGAATATGTTAACAGGGTTTAAATTTTTCAGCCTCGTCCCAGTAACTACCATTGCGGCTTTTGCAATATAATCGAAGAAAGTATTGAGGACTTAGAACGACACCTGGAAAGCACTTCGCACAGGGAAAGTAAGACTTCCGCTCATGTACGTCTTCAGCAGTACTTACCTGATATAACAAGGCATCGGGAAGTAACGCATATGGAACTCGACAAACTAATGAGAACGGTAATGGATGCGCAAAGGCCCTAAATGTGTGATAAGTGTGACATAAGAGAAAATGTAATATGTCCAATTCTAAAGATGACCAGAGTTCAATAAGTGCTTTATGTTGAATTGAAAAGTGTGCTTAGGGTACCTCCAATTTAATTAATGTTTTTTTTTTATATGTATTTATGTAGGACTTTCCTGGATTGAGACTTATTTGATTGTAATGTACTTACTGCTGCTGTATGTAATGACTGCGTTGCCGGCAGCGCTGATGATGGCCGAAAGCTCAGCGTAAAGCAGTTCTAGACTATCACAGCGCGGTCGCAAGACCTGCAATGATGACCAAGCTTGAAGGTCGAGAGCGTATTAAGCTCGAGGCCATCATAGTGTGGCCAGCAATGCAGTGATCGCGGACCAAAGCTTGTATATAATGCTTTACTCAAACAATGCGAGTAATTTAAATACAGCCAGTATAGTAAGAACTTAAAGTAATATTTGTTAAAATCACAATTACCTACTAAAATTCAGGACCGCCTTTTTGAAATAAATCACGAATGCGTCGTAATATCGTTTAAATTGCAGATTTGCATTTTTTACTAATATTTTATTTAGAACTTAAAATGGTTTTTTTTTTTAATATTTTCATGTATGCTAGACTCGATCCTGAATCACCCCTTATAATTTGTCTGGCTCTTTAACATCCTGTATATTTATAAATGGCTAGTATGGAGTTGGAGGGGCTGATGATAGGTTGAAATTAAAATGTGTTTGGTGTCACAAATATTTGATTTTGTCAAGTCCAGCCTTTTTATTATTGGACATTTTTAATATTGGATGTGTTTATTTTGGATTTCGTAATATAAGACATCCTTATCTTTACCATGAAGGTTTTCCAATGGTGGATATTGTTTAGACATAATTATTTATTATCATTAATCATTAGTGCGGAGACGTATCTTGAGCATATGCAATGTAGCGGAATTATTAAATTACAGAGATTATTTCTTAATTCAAAAGAACGAAATCGTAAATGTCCGCCTGGCTAGCTTCCACCATCTTATCTAAACGCAACGCAATGTTAATAGCATTGTTGTGTTCCGGTTGTGAGAGATAAGATAGCCAGTTCCCCAAATAAGATGGGGGTTTCTGGGTCAATACGTTTCAACCTCGGCCTTATCTTTACTTAACATCAGGTGGGATTGAGGTCAAGTGCTAAACCATTGTGCACAAAAAAAATCGAACTTCTAAGTAATAACTGTTGAAGATTGCGTATTTGTTTGTTGCTCAATCATGGCGAAACGGAATAACGGATTTGGATGAAATTTGGTATTAAAACAGGATATTTTTTATCCCCCATAAAGTGAGTATAGTTCCTGCGGGATAAACTAATTAAACATACCCACAATAAAGCTTAAGGACTGCCTCTAATTGAAAACGGTAATTCTTTAATGTGCCATTCAAAGTAAACACTCGTATGTTCATTATAATTATTATATATGTGTATTTATTGATCAGTGTCCATGCGTCATTTGGAGGCTCCACTGAAAACCAGCTTTGTAGTGAACGGCTACAACCCATGCCGAGTTGGAGACATTTTTGACTCTACCTGCGACACCGACAATTAGATGGCAAACACAATGTTTACTTTTTGTGTGTGTTTTGACTGTGTAATATTTATTTATACCTTATTGTTTGTGTCATGAGATGGATTTAAATAATGTGTCATGCTAGCCACGTTGGTCGTGTCACAAAAAGACTACGTGCCAATGCTTTCTTAGTAGTTAGGTTTTTGAGTTATTTATTAAATAATCATTACTTCGTAACGCTTGTTGTGCCAAAGCCCGTTAAAGTCTCCATGGTGAGGTGTTTCGGAAACAATTGAAGTTTATTAATCTAAGTTTAAATACTAACTAGTTCTCTTATAAATAATTGACCACGTGTAAAAATTATGCGATATTTTCAGTACTTTAGCAATCATCATTTTCCTGCCCTTATCCCACTCTAGGTGGGGTCGGCACAACATGTCATCCTCTTTCACTCTCCTCTATCAGCCGTCACCTCCGTACTCACCCCTTTCACACACATATCATTCCTCACGCAGTCTACCCACACCTTCTTTGGTCTTCCTCTACCTCTGTATCCCTCCACATTCATACTTAACACTCGTCTTGTTACGTGCCTTTCATCTCTCCTCATAATGTGCCCAAACCATGCTAACCTATTACTCCTCAGCTTTTCTGTTATTGGCGCCACTTTTAGGCTTCCTCTGATATACTCATTCCTGATCTTATCCATTCTAGTCACACCACACATCCATCTCTGCCACATGCATTCTACTTTCATCAGTTTCTTTCATTGCCCAACATTCAGATCCATACATGGTGACAGGTCTTATGATGGTTTTGTAAATTTTCCCCTTGAGTTTCAGGGGCATTCGTGGGTCACATGTAGTCCCAGAAACCTGTCGCCATTTCATCCATCCTGCATTTATTCTGTTCCTCACATCCTGGTCAATATTGCCGTCGTTCTGAAGTAATGAACCTAGGTACCGGAAATTTGAGCAGATTGGTAGCAACTCCCCGCTTAAGGCGATATTGGAAAAACTGGATGGACCACCAAAGTCGCAGAACAGATGTTCGGTTTTCGTTCTGCTGATCTTCAGTCCTACACTCTCCAGTCTTTCTCGCCATTTTTCCAACCTGTTCTGGACCTCAGTCGCATTTTCTCCGACAAGGACAACATCGTCGGCGAACAACATACACCAGGGTGCCTCCTCCTGTATATTTGATGTCAGTGCATCCATAATCAGGAGGAACAGATAGGGGCTTAAAGCCGATCCCTGGTGTAACCCCACCGCCACGTCGAACGTAATGCCGGCTTCCGACCGGACTTGTGTACCGGCTCGGCTGTACATGGAACGTACGAGCCGCATGTACTTCCCAGGTACTCTTTTCTCTTTCAAAGCCCACCACAGAACCTTTCTAGGGACCCAGTCGTACGCCTTCTCCACGTCAATGAACACCATGTGCAGGTTTTTATGCGCACGTTTGTACTTCTCGCACAATTGGCGTAGTGCGAATGTGGCGTTCGTTGTTCCTCGACCGGGCATAAACCCGAACTGGTTCTGGGTTACCTCACTCTCCTCTCTCAATCGTCTCGCAATCACTTTCTCCCAAATCTTCATGCTATGTGACATGAGCTTTATTCCTCTATAGTTGTTACAGTTTTGTACATCACCCTTGTTCTTAAAAATGGGCACCAGAAAACTGTTGCACCATTCTTCTGGGATCACCTCCTATTGTAACAACTTATTGAAGAATAAAGTAAGCCACATCCATCCATCTGCTTTTAACAACTTCCATACTTCCACTGGTATACCACCAGGTCCCACAGCTTTTCCATTCTTCATACTTTGCACGGCCTTCTTCACTTCATCCACAGTCACCTCTTGCACCACACCTACATTTGTTGGACAATCTTCTACCTCTCCACTCCAATCATTCCCTTCGTTCATAAGTCTCTCAAAATACCCTTTCCAACGTTTCCTTATATCCTCCTCATTTGTCAGAACTTTTCCTTCTTCATCTTTTATGCGTTTTACATGTACAATATCCCTTGCTTTCTTCTCAGTACTTTCAGTTTCAGTACTTTAGCAATAAAAGTTAAAATTGGTAGCAATTCTTTCTTTCCATCAGGTGACCCGCATGCTCGTTTGCCGCCCTCTCATATAAAAAAAAATCCAAACAGAAGTTCACGGCTGGACAATGACCACTATACGTCAAATTACTTAGAACCATCATCCAAAAAAAACTATGTCAAACTTCACGGATGTTGCTTAACTTCGCTAATTGAATGGTCACCCATTACATAATCCATTGCCTACATATCAGGAAGTGACGTGAACATCACATACGTGACGTCACGCGGTCAAGTCGATCGTTAATAACTGCACTCTTAAAAATGAAGGTTGAAAATCCCCATACAAATCCTTTCATTAATTTGTTCTATAGCAACATTTTCCCAGTACAACGGGGACTCATAATAAAGTCCTAATGCACCCCTCAATTAAAAAATATTCCGAATTCTAGAACGCGTCTTCATTTGTTTCGGGCCCGGCCACGATCTCCGCTTGAATATGGAAACGAAATTTGATCCCGGTTCCTGTATTTTTAGGTCAATCTCGGGTCCTATAGGAAGAGGGGGGGAAATTTTTATACCATACCATATACATAGGCCATGAAATAGTTTACAAAAGATGATTATGGTGCCGTCCCTATCGCATTTCGACAATTGCGTCGAATTTGCAACTTTAATATTCAAAACGGTCCCACTCGGCAGCCATTTTGGATTTTTCAAAGGTCTGAGCTTTTATTTAAAGGTCATTTCACCTTGCAGACGCTTTAGGACACGTCCTCGTAACTCTTCAGGTGTACACGCTGAATTTTCTCCTCTACTCCCCCCTTGAAAACTGGCACCGCCTGACCTGGCTATTGGAAATCCACACGAAAACGGAAGCCAAGATCTTGGCTATAGTTTCCTATCGGTTTCTAGCGACGAATTTTTTACACGTGCTCGATTATAGTTGATATCGAAACTATTTACTATCGTTTACTCTTAAGTCTATTTATTATACTTTATTTACTATTAAGTTCACTTACGATATTCATAAGAGACATAACTTTTTTCTACTGATCTCTGGAAACACGTATATTTGTGATAAAACATATATCTAAGCTATGTCATAATATCGATTGGTTTATTGGTCACCCGTTTATTTTCGGTGGTAAAAAAAAACCTGTAAAGCGATCTCAAGATTGTGGTGTAACTTAAGTTTCAATACAATTTTTTTTGATACTGCTTTAATACCCAACAGTATACCTATATATACAAGTACAGTATAAGTATCAACTTAAGTAGAACTCAATTATAGTCGCCAGCAAGATCCGAGTTTATACAAACGCAGCGTAAGGTTGCCAAAACAAAAAAAAATAAAAGTTTAGAAAATTTTTCAAATTACTTAAGTATTACAATAATTATTCTTTTGTTGATTTTCATGGAAATTTTTATATTCTTATTTGTTATAACAAATAAGAATATTTAGCTTGTGCCATATTTCGGACATGTTCAAAAATTTCCCGTCTTACGACGGCAACCATACAAACGTTACGTTTTCTATAGTTGTTATACTAAAGTTGAAAATATATTTGAATATGTGTCCATTTATGGAGGGTTAATAGATTTAAGATGGCAAAATGGTAAAAATAGAATGCTTTTTCTAATAGACTGATAAATTCAGTAGGTAGTCTTAATTTAAATCATTCAATAATTCATTCAGGGGATTACACAAAAGCGGTTTGCCATCCAACATTGTTTGAGAATAAAAAAAAAATAGAAGTGATTTGAGATGGATAGCTTCCATGTGACTTCTGTTATTATGAATGATGGATACATTCTGCTTCCACTTGTCGATAATATTACTTTTCTGCGTCTTCCCCATGTGCAAGAAGCCAAATCGGCATGAGCCAATCTATTTAATTTCTGCAAACGACTCAAGCAAAATATTCAGTGCCTATGGCAAATTTTGAAATTAACATGTTCGCTGTCGATATCTGCTTTCATTCAATGTATTCGAATGAAAAAAGATCAATCTTCAATCTTTCTATCTAATGTAAGCTGTTTGTATTAATTAAACTGTTTGATATTAGCCTTAGATCATCATATATTCGTACTCTATAAAAATATTCTAAGTGAGACTTGTAATTGAAAGTGATATATTGAGTATTTTTTCATTTAAAGTTATTTAAATACCTACTTATATTATAATCAATACTCGTGGCATTTGAAAACCATATTATGTTTACCTCATAAAGTATATATGTATTTAATTTTATGTAAATATGTATTTAATTTTTTAATCAGTTTACTTTTTAATCTGTAGTTTTTCGTGAGAATAATAAAAATCGTATTTGTTTTTCAATATCCAGTACTAAAGGCTTTTTGGTGGGAACTCGGCGAGTGAAGTTGCATTTTTCTTTATAATTCTTTAATTTGTGCATTCTAACTTTTGAAGCTTAATAATGGCAGAATATTGTGCAGCAAACGTTAGTGATGGTGTACAAGTGAAGCGTAAATTAAAGTGCGTAACGGAGCTTTCGGGTTCCCACAAGAAGCCGCCAAAATCTTTTGAAAAGCATTCTGTCACTTTACTGAAGAATGACTTGACCGTGACTAGACTCTGTATACGCCAAGTGTATGACGAATTACTTGTTTTGACTGAGATTGACTTACAAACTGAAGAAATAAGAGAAATAAGACATGGCTGTTATGGGCTAGATCCTTTTGCCTTCTCCTATATTATAATAAAACGAAAAAAAAAACCAGTACTAAAATAGAAAGTTATGAATGACAGTATGATATTTTAAAAATATCGGTGTTCACAAACTTCAAAAAAGCAAAGTACTGTTGTTCTTTTTGATTATTACCGTATTTCCTTTAAGATATCCGCGCATACTGATAATTTTTTTGGACAATTTAGAAAAATTTGCCTACCCTTTTTTTTTCAAAAATGAATTATTTAGGTCATACCTAAACCCCCAATTATGATACTGATTAAAAAAATAACATGCGTGTATATACTGTGTTCAGATTAAGTTTATTATATTGATAAGTGATGTATTCAGTATTTATAGCGTAGTACACTCAACGAGGACGTTTAGTATACATTAATTCTTCCGCCAGTGAATGGTACTACTCGACCAAGCTTACTAGACGCCTGTCGAGTGGAAAGATATTTAATTTTACACGCAATCACAAGAAATATCCAAGCACAAATAATACTTACTATTTTCGTAGTACGTTCTGCATAAATAATTATTTTGTGCTATGATAATTTATTTTGATTGAGGGTAGAATTACATTTCTTTGCATTTGACAGGCCTCTAGCTGGCTTGTAAAGAATTGATTGATTGATTGATTGAGTAGTATGATAGAGTTGACGGTTTGACGATCGAGGGTACGGTTGACAAATTATCCAATGATGTAATTATCGACCTTTGGATCATTCGTCCGTCGTAACCTATTCACATTGCAATGTTTTACCGACACGGAGGAATTATATTGTGAAAATCCTTGTTAACTAGTGTGTTAAGTATAATCTCCTTAGATATAATGTTGCAGACCCGTAGCTCTAATTCCTTGTATAGATGTAGGCAGTTTGTATAAGTTTGTTTCAGAAACGTTTGTTTATGAACGCTGACTGCTTTATATAATGCAAATTATAGATGCATTAAACTACAAATATTTGAATGACACCTATTTCAGAGTGATCACAGTACCTATGTAAAAAAACATGTTTAATAGGTATTTTAATATTTTTGCTTTCAGTTTATAAGACATTTATTGAGGTATATAACAATACAATTTCTTGTTTAGAAGGAATTGCTACAATTTGCCGCGGTATTATATAATAGAAGTTTCTTACGATATAATGATGAAGAGTCGGCGTTATACAATGCGAGCGTTTGTACCCTGTCGTTTATAAACGAATAAATTATACAAATCTACAGCTGGAATAGAATGAGCCCTAGTCAAAATATGTTATCCAATGTAGTATACAAAAATATGACCTATTAAAAGTAGATATGGTTTTAGCTAAATCGCTCTACAATGGCACAATATAGAAGCTTGCTATCTCCATCATGTTTTATATGAGTGAGAGGTACGCAAAGCTTCTATATTGCGTTTTTTAAGACAACGGATTATGCTAGTTATTTAATTCAAATGATGTCCAAAGATATCGGGGATTGATAAGACTGCCCCCAGCCTGTCTTCGGGCATTCCGTTTAGTGACCTTACCAAAATGTATATAAATTGTTGTATTTCATAACTTTTAATCAGAACAGTGTCTATGAATAACCATTGTCAGTATCAATAATGAAGACTTCTCTGACGCCGTTTAATTAAACATTAACTAAATGTTACTGTTTCGTGGAAACAGTTTTCTTCATAGCCCATAGTGTGAAATTTTGATAATTTGCAAGAAATATTATAACTTCGCTTGAACAAGAAGTAGAATTCAGAGCGCTTAGCTCTATCAGAAGATTGGCGCTTCTAGTTTCCGGTATTATCCCGGCCGCAGCTACTGGGCGTAAAATATGCCGAATCTATTTGAGAAAAGGTTTGTAGTGCCCCATCTTAGCTCTTCTTGGCGGGCACACCTGATTATTTTACACTTTTTGCAAACGTCAAAACAAGTATACGACGAATTACTTGTTTTGACTGAGACTGACTTACAAACTGAAGAAATAAGAGAAATAAGACATGGCTGTTATGGGCTAGATCCCTTTGCCTTCTCCTAGAGGAGAGAATGAAATGAAAAAAAAGTAACAATGTTATTTTGACACTAACTTGCTCTCTTTTTCAATTTACTCCGAGATTGACTTCGAAGTAGACAATCGACTTTATCCTCTGCGTAAAGCTAATGCGTCACTAGTCCGAATTTATAAAGACGATTAAAGCTAAACGATTGAGTTAAACATGCATTTGTGGGTTTTGTGGGTAGGCTATAATAAATTGATAAGATTAAATTAACCATTTTTAAGTAAATATGTAATCAGTTTCGTAAGTAAGACTTGATGTGATCGACATGTATGTATCTTACAATGAAATATATTCTATCTATATAAAATTAGTTTTCATATTCATACCTACCGTCTGACCGGAGCTGCTGTCCATGCGCGGCAATAATAACTACAGAACAAACATTTTAGATTCTTTCCTGCAAATGTGATTTTAATCTCGAAAGTAGGCTCGTAAATTATGGAAAATTGACCCTTGAGCTTGAGGTCACTCTTACTTTCGTCTCTGAATGGCAGCCTGAGATATTACGGTGCACCCAGAGTAACCGCCTCCGTGGCTCAATGTAAACAACATAGGGTCTACAAATCGGAGATTGCGGGTTCGATCCCCAGCGGGGTACATGTTTAGTACTCGGTTTGGTTGGTGGTAGAGCATTTTATATGTACGCCTGGCTCGCTACCACCATCTTATCTAAATCTGCGCCAAACAGCAATGTTAATAGCATTGTTGTGTTCCGGTTGTCTGAGATAAGATAGCCAGTTCCCCAAATATTTGGGTTTCCCGGTCAGAACGCTTCCACCTTCGGCCTCATCTTCACTTAACATCAGGTGTGATTGAGGTTAAGTACCAATCCGTTGTGCATAAAAAAAGATTGAGTTCACTCTTACGTTCGTCTCTGAATGGCAGGCTGATATATTTCACTGTGCACCCAGAGTAAATCACCTGGATGAACTAATACTTACCGTTAAATTTAATGCATCTATAACTGAAATCGGAAAATGTAAAATAGGATTAAGAGGCGACTTGAGTGCATTAGGTAAGTATTATGAGATTTTATTTCACTGAACTAGACACCTTGAAAGCGTACGAGTACCTATCCGGACAAGACTTGGGAAGTCTAGATCACCACAAAGACGATCACTACGTTTTGATATCTAGTGTCTAATTGAAGGTCGCTCTTATAGTAAATTAGTTAACACGCAATTACCCAGATGGCGTTCCGGCCGGCAACATTGTGAGATGTTTTGCGTTCAATAGCCTTCCCTATCTATAACCTCAACAAGTAACTTCGCGGCCACAATCGCGTTCACAACACGAAAATGTTTACATCCCCACCGCATACACGAACAGTGTTTCGTTGTGACAGCACGCGCGCGGGAAATTGTATCGACTTCGTTCGTTATTTTCAGTGAATGAAACTTTTGTGTGACGTTGACGTTGTTTGGCGAGAAGTTGAGTGGTTCCGAATTTGAATGTAATTCAAGAACTAAATTGTTTTAGAACTAGTTGAAGGTGATTTTTGTGGGTGATTTTGGGAGTCGTTTATTTTTTACTTTCAAAGATTTTTTCAGACTTTGGTCACAGAATTAATATAGTAGGTACTTGCTTTGGTGGCAAGTGTGAGGCAGTGATTACAAACGTTTTTAAAATATACGCTGTGCCTTTTGGATTTCTCGAGAAGGTAAAGTGGTTGTACCGTGAAGATGGATGTGCTTATTCAATCACTCAAATACACTTTATTGCACAAAAATTTAAGAATATACCTACCTACTTAATAACTACAGCTTCAAAATTCTACACCCGGGCGGTCTTATTGCTATTAAGCGATTTCTAACAAACAACCTTGTTGTGATATGGAGGGCCATGTCACCATTTTCATTTCTTTCCAGTGATGGAAATCATCAAACTACACCACACCTGGTAAGCAACCACCTGGATCAGCTTAGGAAGTGCCAGGGTTTCCCGGCTACCCTTTTTAGGTCATCCACCTGCCTGAGGAGGCGCCCCACTCCACGCTCCGCATCCCTATCTATACGCTGTGTCCACTACACTACTCCCCTACGCGTTTGCGATAAAGATCTGCCAACCTTTGCTTATTATTTTAACCTTTAGACAGCTCCAGTTGAATTTTGATTTACTGTCGGGCAGGAAACCGAGCGGAATTGTCAGGAATTTCGGAAGTATGAATAAATAAATATATGTATAATGTTTTTAATAAATAAATTATTATTATTTAAAAAAATTAATTTATTGTATTATAGTGTAATGGATATGTCCACATACTCGGAAGATGCCTATGGAAAAAATAAATGAGTATGAGTAGTGCCATTTTCCTTACAACCTAAATTCAACCGTGTTGCTCGTAGCATAGGTACGTGTTAAAATTTATCAATACCTAAAAATTGGCAAAATATCGACTTTTAAGGTTCCGTTCAAGCAAAATAAGAAATATTCAAATCGGTTTACCAATATCGGAGATATCGTTGAACATACCTAAATAAAAAAACACAGTCGAATTGATAACCTCCTTTTTGGAAGTTGTTTAAAAATCTAGGATCAGGGATATTATATAGAAGTAATAGACCTAGTTCTAAAATGTCCAGTATCCTAGATAGGTATTTACTATAGGTTAGTATTAAAAGACAAATAAATAAATAAATAAATATCCTTAGACATACACACTACAGCGCCATCTAGTCCCAGAGTAATTGACGCTATCGTCACTTACTCTGGGACTAGATACGGTGATACACGAGATATGGTGTCCACAACAAAAGCATAGGCTTTTGTTGTGGACACCATATGGTTGATATACTACATAAATACATTTTTTTTGTAAATAAATACTTATTATAAATGAAAACATCCATAACTCGGGTACACATGTCCGTATTCATCACACAAACATATCCCCCAGCGGGATTCGAAGCCGCAACCTTTTGGTATAGTGGTCAGAGTTGCTAACCACTACACCAAACAGGTCGTCAATAATCGCTAAATGGATCAAATAAAGTTTTCTTATTCTTAATATACTTAATAATTATCCTAAAAGAAAAACTTATTTCAATAATAACATCGAGAGATTGTCTCAGGCATTGTGAGGCACGACAGCGCCCCCTACGTGCGCTAGACGCCCTCCGAAACCCTAGAAGAAGGTCGCCGCGGGGTTTTAGTGGGTATCCCTCCCTGTCGGGAGGGGAGTCCCACATAACTGTCTCACTGTCCCCCAGGCGAACGGTACGCGTAATTCGTTTCCTAGCGAAAAAAAAAAGATACCGTGTTACTATCGCGCAGTGTAACAATAGGGTGAGTCTATCAGTCATAGCAACCCCTTCTTAAATCTACCGTGATCGAGGTGCACCCACTGAAAAACCAGGCGCACCGAGATGTCGAGGAAGAAGAGAGACCTCACCCTTACCTTTCTTCTTTGCCTCTCATCTCGACTGGCATTCCGTGATTGTTTCGAGGACTCTCCTAGTTTGTCTAAGATACCTCACCCTTACCTTTCTTCTTTGCCTCTCATCTCGACTGGCATTCCGTGATTGTTTCGAGGACTCTCCTACTTTGTCTAAATTTCCTTACGAACTAGGCCCCTTTCCCTTCCTTGGTTTATTATACTCTCCTTGTTGTTTCTACCTGTTGGCCTTAGACAGTATAGTATCAAAATAGACGTCTGCGTCCTCAACAGCGCTGCGCACGGCTGAGAAGGGTTCGCGATTATAAAATACTTCGTCTTTATGGGCATGGGTGATCTTGACTCATAAAGTAACCAAATAAAGCATCTTGGGGGCCCCGTACCGGATGACCTATTTCGTGTATGACCTGCTTAAATTTAATTAAATTTCAACCAGTAGTTAGGTTAGGCGTCGTCGGCGAAGGAATAGTCGCGCAATTTAGAGCCGTGAGCGATGCCTTCACGAAGTAGGTAAGACTTTTAATGAATAGTACTTAGGTATTTACTTTATTGCTGTTTTTTTCATTCAGCGTATGAAACTAATAAACAATGAAAATATATGTAGGTATATTAATTAAAATCCACTGACATTGACATAACAATGGTTTGAAGGGTTACATAAAAGAATAATTCTGTAATTCTATAAATTATGATATGTACGAGTATGTCTAATGTCCTGTCGACGAATCGGTCGTAGGACAATAATGGTTGCGTATTTAAATCTAATCTAAGAAAAAATATTTTATATTTCTCAACTCCTTTAAATTATAAATGTGTACTCCATTAGTAGGTACATATAAAATTAAAAATATAATAATAAATGTAGTTAAAAACATGTGGTTATTACAGACGAATAAGGCTGCCCGCCCACATCCGACAAAGGGTGACCAATTTTGTCCGCAAAAAATGAAACCCACAGACTTTGATCATACCTAGATTGCAATATTGAAACTAAAAACTAACGCACTGCCAAAAAATCGGTGATAAAAGTCATCGAGAAAAAACAGTCCGATTACCCCATTATACATAACTATAATCTATCCTATTACTAAACATAAATAAATAATGTGGGTTACCACAGACGAATAATCCAGCTCATACTCTAGCTCTACCTATGATTAAACAACTCAAGCTCTACGTCATGCTGTTTCTAAGAAATTCGGCTACGATTTTTTATCCTTTTAGAGTATTTAGGTGTATTAAATAGGTACTTGAAGTAAATACAACACAAGTAGGTAATTGCACATAATATATAATAGTTCTACGTAGTAAAATGCTATAAGTAATTTTATGCATAAAGTGTTGCTAACAAATAACTAACTTGCAAATAGGTAGGTACATTTTAGCCGGTAGGTATAGGTACTCACTGAATATTAAGTATACAAAAAACTAAGTAATTATATTTAAAACAGCAGAAAACTCGATCGCTAGTAAGTAAAATGTGTTTTACGTCTCTGGTTTTCTCATTATGTAAATAATAAACAACTGTCTATTTCGACTTGACTCAAAGATTTGTACCTAATATTTATAAGATTAAAAAAGGTAATTCAAAGAAATGCAAAAATTATTTGCGAAACCAACGGCCGCGGGTTCGAATCCCGCTAGGGGTAAATGTTTGTGTGAAGAATACGAACATTTATTCCCGAGTCATGGATGTTAATATAAATATTTATGTATGTTTATCCATTATCTAGTACCTGTCCATAGCACAAGCCTTGCTTAGATTGGGACTAGATGATTGGTGTAAGTGTCTGAAATAATTATTTATTAGATGTTTTCTTTCATATTAGGTACGTTTGTTTGTAAACGCTTTATTGTACAAAAAGGAAATTTTTACATTAATTTTACTATACTATACGTTTAGTTACTAAAAAATATATAAAAAAAACAAGGGTCGTAATTTGCGAAAACCAGTTGTTGTTTGCAAGTCTGCACTGAATATCGTATAAAAACACAGGTGGAAACGATAAATGTAGGTAGGTATAATGTTCGATTTTTTGTACGCAGGTGATTACTGTTTCGTAAATATTTAAACGGGTTTAGGTATGTCCTAAAGGGCATGGGACTTGTGTTACCAGATCCGAAAATAAGATGTCCTAAAAAATCTCGGTTTTTTCAGTAGGCATTCATTGTTTTATGCGGTATTCGGTGCGCGCTAGATTTAAAAATATGTATGAACAAAGACTAGGCGTAGTGAGTATTAGGACCGCATTAAGAAACCAATCTCAATACAAATCTTGAGATTGTATCAACCGAGATGCGTCTTACGCAGTTGAGCCTGTCTCAAGCTCCGTGCTAATTTATAAACCAATTTTGAGGTCTAGGTACTCAGCTGAGATCACTTCTCAATAATTCGCCTCAGACTTCATCAGTACTTAAACATGTACCCCGCTGGGGATCTCCGAATCGTAAACCCAATGTTGTTTACATTGAGTCACGGAGGCGGTTAATGGGTTACTCTAACTACAAAAAAAAATCAGGAACTTTAAAGTTTTAAAAATGACGTATTTTTACTGCACTTTTGCAATGTCGCAATAGTGTGCAACCACATTTCGCTGAACGTTCAACGCGATTCATAACTCAATCAGTTTCAGATTGTACTATTATAGTATGTAGGTACCTACTTTATCACATTTTCATGGAGATGATCACACTAATCTATAAGTACCAACTATATGTTACTTCCCAACTATATGTTAGTTCCCCGATCTATGACATATACTGTATTTAAGTACCCAGTAAAATATTATGACGTAGTCCATCAACAGCCTTACACGTCCTTAAATAGTCGATCCTGGTTGTTTTCAAGTGGCCAGTCTGACACAAATCCTCCAATCCGCACTGGGCCCACGAGAGGCTGTGCTCCAACAGTAGGAATGTACATGGGTCACACTAAAAGTTTTGCACTTCTAGCTAATCGGACTATTTGAATTTCGAATGTTATATTTTTTGAAACGACTTGCAACCTTCTTAGTAATAAAAAAAAAATTGGCGAGAAATCATTTGTCAATTGTTTTTTATCACACATCAAAGTTCTACGTACGCAACGAAAATTGAATTAAGTCGAAAAGATGAACGAGATTTAGAGCGATGATTTATTATGATTTTAAAAGTTCTCTCACTCCGCAAGACTGTGCCGTCTTCAAAATGCTTTTGGGAGAGAAGCACCTTGTTTAAGGCTGTTGATGACTCTCAATTTGGAATTTACACTAAATACCTATCAACGATTTGAAAAAAACATAAACTCGTTTAATTTTTGCAAATAAATTCTAGCTCATTTGCATTAGTTTGAATATCATTGTCATTTTGAAACGTATTAATTTCCAAAATTGACGAAAACAACGCAAAAACCTGCGAATCAGTTCAAACAAATATAGGTAGGTGGGGTACTATTTAAATAGATACGATGTAATGTTGAGGAAAACGCAACAACTAGTAGCTTGCAACCTGTTCCGCCTCAAAAAGGAAATCCCCAAATCACATGAAGTTGTTACATTTAAGTAACAGTTTGTCTAAATTCATTCCAAAATGTAATATAATTTACAGAACTGAAAGTAATCAAAAGGTCAAAATAAGTTTATGAAAATAATATTTATAATTTATGTGTGTGTAACAATCTGCCTGACGAAATAAAATTAGTTAATGACAAAATGATTAAAATTCGATTGATACAATGGCTTCAGGCAAAGTGTTTCTATGATGTTAAGGAATATTTAAATTATCAGAATGCTATGTAAAGTGTCACAAATCATATTTTGCACATCTGCATGCAGATTCCTAAATTATCAGACCTTATAAACTGTATTCATGCAAAAAACATTCTCTAGCTACAGAGCGCATCATTAGGTTTTCATCACCCTGGCATACCCTTTGCAACAAAAAAGAAGTATTGGAATTAGTTCACAAAATACCCTCGAAAGACGATATCAAAATACATCAAAAAAACTGTTAAAAGCTAAATATTCTAAACGGCTTAACCGATGTTCATCAAACACGGCGAAGAACTGTCCCCTCGTTTTGTCTTGTTCTCCGTCTGTTTGAGATAAAATAGTCAGTTCCGTACTTCCACTTCCAGCCTAATTTTTCACACATTTAACTGGTACGTAGCCAAAGGCAAAAAAAACGGAATCGTTATAGTTTCGTCATACATATTAGGTATCCGTCTGTAAGGTGGTGACAGGCATTTTACTCGCAGACCATTAAGCTGGCCTACATACATACAAAGACACGTACAAAGTTATGAAAAAAAATTTAAACCCCTGCAGATAAAATGCGGCAATTTTTTTTTTAATTTTCTGTACATACCTGTAGGCGGTCGCTGAATAGGTCATTCAAAAATATTGGAGATTACTTTTTCGATGCAGGGTTACCTTTAAGAAATATGATGCTTCTTTTTTAGAGCTCTGTGTACAGTATACTTGCGTATTATTTTGAAAATTTTATAAGTACCTATTCATAATATAGTGAAATAAAAGGAAAATTGTCAGAACTAAGTAGGCTCTGCCCAACAATAATATGTCCAAAACAAAATTAATCAACTACACAAATAACTTTGCATAGGCACTCTAAAAAGTATTGGTAGGTACAACTTTGACTCTACATAAACAGAATAATGAATGGCCCTTCTTTGCTCTAATCGGTTAAAAAGAGGTCTCCAAGTTGTGACGTCAGCGAGCAAGGTCCTCACCAGCTCGCCTTGACTAAGGCCACCACGATAAGACAGCGCTTGTATTGTAACCTGCTTGTAGCTAATACGCATGCTCCACACAGTTTTTTGTATCTATTATGTAACTAATTGACATTAAAAAACATAATTTTAATGTGAATTTTGTTTTCCGTGTAGGTAACTTACATCTAATACAATATTGGTGTGTATAGGCCCATACCGACGGAGCGTAGGTACTCATTTATCACCAGCGATCCGTTTAGTACGGGTTCAATTAATTTTTGCAAATATTGGGTCTTTACCTATGAAATTGGAGTTTTTTTTCTTCGTTAATCATATGTACCAATTCCTGCGATTTTCAAAGCTATATCCATTGTTTTTTTATTTGGAAAATGGAATATTATTTCAAGGTTTGACATGAAATATTTTTAAATTTTTGGGCTAAATCACACATAATAAAAAAAATTTTAACAGAACTCTTTTCACGTGCTTCCCATAATCATTTCTTAGATACGCTGAAACTTTTATAAAGCAGTTACTTTTAAAAATTAACGCTGCCTATACTTAACTTAATGTTATCCGATATTACACAAAGTTTAGCTAAATTTGGATTTGCCGTTCCCAAAAAAAAAATATATATTTGTATGGAGAAAGCAGTCTTAATGAAATTCTTCATACAAAACGCCAATTTCATAGGTAATGACCTAATATTAGCGATCGAATTTTAATGTGTCACTGCTCCTGGCCTATAATAGTGACAGATAATAAAGTAAACAGCTGTAAAACCTTGAACGGAGACGAGGCCTCGTCACTATCACGACGCGCAAACAGCTCCCCGGTGATCGATGGGAGAAAATAATGGGGCAAATTGTAGAGTTATTGTTACTTTTTTTTTATTTAATAGGAATAACAATTATTACAGAGTACACATTGTCCCAAACCGCCTCCGTGGCTCAATGTAATCAACATTGGGTTTACGATTCGGAGGTCGCGGGTTCGATCCCCAGCGGGGTACATGTTTAAGTACAATTTTTGCACTAGTACCCTACCCTCGCTTTCTCTCGCAGGGCACTAGCTGAAAATCAGTGTCTTACAGCCCTAGGTGAGGATCCACACTGAGCGATGGCCCAATTTATTTTTTAAGTTATAGAGTATACGAAAAAGGGCTCGATTTTATGTTTTTAGACAAATTTTTATTAATTATTTAATTTTTGACTGAGATAAAGTTCAAAATTTTAATTGTTGAATAAGACAATGTTTAATTATTACTGACTGTTTAAAAATTGTGATTTTCATAGAATTACCAAAGTAAGCTTAGTATTAATCTGATTTTAAATACTTAACATAATTTTAATTGATAAAAAACCGTTTAGTACCTCAAAAGTAGGTATCGGCTCTTTCATAACACATGGTAGCTCTTTCATTGACCTGCTGCTATGAAAGAGCCGATATCGTTTTTTTTTTTTAACTATTTATATAAGAGATTATCAACGTTGTTATCCTCTTTATTTTCATTTTATAACATTGCCAATTAAAGTGATTATAAGAAAACCTAGTTTCATTTGAAAATAATATAATAAAAGTGTGTTTTTTTTTATACTATTCAAAACTGGCTCTTTCATCCACACTCTCCCCTACAATTTGGCCGCCTTATTACTAAAAGCGATCTCTTCCAGGCAACCTATATAAATGCCAAATAATGCCGGGTCGGGTGGCGATTCACACCACAAACGGTTCGCACCGCGGTGCGAAACGACCCATTCAATTTTTTAAGAGCCCCTTTCGCACCGGTGGTGTGAATCGCCACCTGCAAATTTTGAATGTGTCGATTCGCACCATAAGGTAAATGACTTTTGATTCGGAAGTTGATTCTGTTTCGGACTCATAATAAAATATTTCACCTAGGTAAATAGAAAAGTAGTAAGTAAAAATGTATAAATCATTTTTTTAACATAATAGATTGCTTTACTTTTATTACGTATACAGGTAGAATATGGATTAAGGCAATATATTTTTTTATATTTTTTATACCAATAAAGTAACTAGTTCCCGCGGGATAAAAAAAAGTTATTCCACGCAGGCGAAGCCGCGGGCGCAAAGTTACTATAAAATAAAGCAAAAGAGATCGTCACATCACAAAGAATACCAGCGTCGCGTCACTGGACTCCAATGTCGCGACATTATGCTGAGTGGATGCCTTTATGACACCACCACTTTATGTTGTCCTAAAACTTTTTCTTACTTCCTCTTTCTTTCTTAGAAAATAAAGCATCTTTGACTTTAACTCTGTCCACCACCACAGTATATTGCAATGATATTGCCACCGGAAAACAAGAATACTAGTAAACGCTTATTTTAAAACGCTTATTGAACAATTATCGATAAAAACCGCATCAATAATCCTTGTAAACGTTTAATTACCGGACGGGATCATTCAGACCCTACCCCAGACGACAATTTGCCAATTGAACGTAAAGATACCCGTAAATATCTAAACAGTTTGTGAGCTACAAACAATTATATCAGAATAGATAGGGCTGCGTGTAAACTACTGGAACTAGCTGACTTCTTATTTAAAATGGGCTTAGCTGAAATTTCAACCTGTAGAGCATGCAACAAAAAAGGGGAATCAATGAAGGATTTGTGTGATTACCATGCCTGGCCATAAGGTGTATGCGTCATCTGTGTAAGGGATATCCCGAACCCAGCGACTACATGCTCTTTCCATTAACCTGTATCCTACATAGTCAAAGTCAAAAATGCTTTATTTTGTAGGTACACAGAGTACACTTAAAATAATCAATTTAACATAATCAATTTTACATTTTTTAAGCTACTGCTTGTCCAAAATGCAATTTTCCCCTGAGAAGAACAAGCAAGAAACTCGAAGGGTTGCTCTTTTAAAATCAGGCTTTGATTTTACATAAAGGTTTTTATATTTTATTATTAATTGTGAAATAGCCTGGCATGCGAACGATCTGATTACGTCCAGGAATGATTATCATCTAAATAGTCTGATATTTTATAATATGCTTTGTTAATTAAGTTTCTGTTTTATAGTATCTTTAAATTTATTGACAGAAAGATTTTATATATCAACTGGAACCTTATTGAAAAAGCGTATACATAACCCTTTGAATGAATTACTGACTTTGCGGAGGCGACTTGTGTCACCTGCAAGTTTATCTTTATTTCTTGTATTGACATCATGTTTATCACTATTTTTCCTAAATGACACAATTTTTTTTTTTTGACATACATTAGATTTCCAAAAATGTACTGTGCTGTGACGAAAAGGTTAGAATGTTATACACTTTAAACCTATCTCTAAGTGACTCTGCAGGTCTCAATTGATAAATTGCGCGAACGCCTCGTTTTTGTAAAACAAAAATTGTATTTATATCCGCGGCATTTCCCCACAGCAAGATACCGTAAGACATCAAGCTGTGGAACTTTGTGGACAATAAGACTTATGAAGTCTATAAGTTGTAAGAGAGCGAAATCAGGGGAAGTGCACAAAAGACCCCCATTTGGGTCGAAGTGTCCTTTGGACATATGCTCAACCCCACGACAAACGTAAGAATAGAATGGGTCAAATTTAATTCGTATAATTCATGTTTATCTAATGGTGATCCATTCCTGATTACGAATGACTTTCCACTAGCAACCATAGCGGAATTCGATCAAAAAATGTCGAATCACCCATACAAAGTAAACCATTCTGAAACCACCTTTAGTATGAAAGTCCAACAATTTTCGGCTGAATTTCCTAAATGGTTCCTAGTGGAAAGTTGTTCGTAGTCAGAAGTGGAGTCACCAACCGAAAATTGTTGAACTTACATACTAAAGTGGTTTCAGAATTGTTTACATTGTATGGGTATTCTAAAATTTTTGATTGAATTCGACTATCCCCAGTGTTTACTTTGTTTATTCCGTGCTACTTAATGAATTTTATTTCTATTATATACTTCTAATTCTATTATATAAATCATGAATTTCTATTGGCGATTTGGCATGGATACCTCGTTTAATCTCACGCATCTTTCCCGATAGAAAATCATCTCAAAAGAAACTGCTAAAAACTCTAATAATAAAAATAAAAACAAAAATATTCAATAATAAAACATGATCAATATCACTTCTCCCTTTTCGAGTCGCTTTAAAAGGGAAAGGGTTTCTCCATGAACAAGGCTGCAGCGCATCTATTGAAACTTAGATGTAGGTGTTACGATTTCATTTCAAAATTCTTCGAAGTACCTAGTCATCTAAATATAGTAGGTGTAATTAGGTGAGTAAAGTCCTAAACAGGACGCTCCCTGTATTGTCTTTTCTTATACACGCGTGACGGATATCTTTGACGTATTTGTTCAATTGTTTTGTATTGTGAAGAATTTATATATCCGTGTGGAAGCGGTGATGCTTCCGTTGCACCATATCGTCAATGTTCCGAGACGGATCCTATATGGGACCATAAAAATACGCGACTCATTCGACCTTCCTTACCACCATCACGGATTGCGGTAAACGAGCAACTAATAGATAGTAATGTCCGACATACACGTGACTTTTCATTCGCGTAAGTGAGTAGGTACATCTGTGGCGCAATAAATGCAAGTCCTTCAACCATTTCCGCGAGTGCACCTCGATACGTTAAAGGCAATGACTCGATGATTGGATAATGGCGAGGCGTGATGATGCACGTGACTAGAGTAGGAAAAACATCTGTCCGCAAATATGAGATCGTGACGCGGACCGACGCTTTTCAGAAAGGAACACTATGTGAAAAACACGTCGCGTCCACACGCGTGACGAACATTCACAATGGTCTGGACATATTTTTTAACCCCAGACGAAAAACGGTGTTATGTGCGGTAAACTGTCTCGTCTGCTCTGGGTGCGTCAGTAAACCAGCGCTGAGCTGTTTTAAGCTCAGCATAAAGCTGAGTCGTTTCCCTTTCTCTGCTGCGACACTTATCTGAGTGTTCTGTTAATTTATTAATTGCTGTGTGTCGAAGTGGAGAATAAACAGTTTCTTTCTTTCTTTTCTTTCTATGTGTTGTGTGTCTCCAGTCTTTGGCCGGATGGATGTCAGTAATGCGTGGTCTGAATTGAGTGCCGTTTTTTTTATTAATGAAAAAACAAGGGGACAGTTTCTTATCTATGTTTGATGAACATCGGATAATCTTTACAGCTTTTGAGGTTTATAATAACACAATTGGTATATCTTGATGACGTAATCATTTCTTTCCTCGGGGGGGTTTCCAAATTGTCAATTCATAGTTAACTTATTACATAAGCTCGAGTCTGTGACAACTGCAACCGATGGCATGACCATCGCGCAACGGTCGCACGAATGGTTGATTTGTGGTTCATCAGTCTAAAATTGGAGGATTTGTGTAAAAAATTTAACAAGGGCAATGATTTGTAAGAGATGACCACTGTACGTTTCTCAAGAAACTTCTTACCACGTACGACCACCCTGTGGAACGGACTTCCGGCAGCGGTATTCCCGAACGAGTACGACATTGGAACCTTCAAGAAACGAGCCTACACCTTCCTCAAAGGCCGGCAACGCATCTGTGACCCTTTTAGTGTTGCGGGTGTCCATGGGCGGCGGTGATTGCTTTCCATCAGGTGACCCGCATGCTCGTTTGCCGCCCTCTCATATAAAAAAAAAAAAAAAATGACACGTCAATAGTTCCACATCTGGGCAAGAGCAACTGGACAAGAATTAAACGATGACTGCTAACCTTATACCAATTTTAGAGTTCATAAGTTGCTCTATAGTTAAAATATACTAGCATTATACATTCAGATTGGTTAATATTTGAGTTTGACAGCAGCTATCGCCAATATAATTATTTACGTTTGCAGATTATCTATATACTCGCTCTATTGGAACCGTGTTATAGCACATGAGTAAAGTTCTTTACTCGTGTGGTAATAGGACGCAGGCTACCGGAAAATGGCAAATCGTTTCCTTATTTTCACCACGTGACACCTGACGCGTCGCATTGCGTACATGGCGCTGCTCAGCTAGGTTAGGACTCATATGACTATTGTTTTGAGCGTTAGAAACTGTGATACGATCTTAATAGCGCTATGCGATTTATACTCTATCAGTCAAAATGTCGGACGGTTTATTGCAGTTGTATTAGTATAATTACATAAAGTTCATAGTGACCATTGATCTCTATTAATAATAGTAAGCCTAGTAATTATTATTCATAGGAACAGTAACAAACAATTTGACGATCCCAAGTACCGTATTAAAAACGAGTAAGAAGCTCACCTCAAGGAAAGTGATTGGTTAGGAGCAAGACATCTGTAACCTCCAAGAGACCTTCGACCTCTCATACTCATAGTACACTTCACATTTCTCCATATATGCGTTTGCTTTAAGTATTTTCCACCGTGAGTTGGAAGAAGCAATTACTTAACTTCTACGTAAACAAAATATTTGATTTAACGACACGAGATGCACGGTCTCGATGTAAGATTTCAAATCCTCACGCATCGTGAAAGGTTGCAGATTCGATCCCATATTAAACTGTTTTTTAGTTTCCAAAAACAGTTTGTTGGTCTTTTCACATCCGACTCACCAAAAAGGAGGGACAAGACCCTCCTTTGTTTTCAGGTGTATTTATATACAATATGTGTGTAGTTTGTAACCTAAACGTCTTAACTAATTTTGCAGTGCAATGTGCTACCTATATATTTTCATTTCATAGGTGGGCATCTGCTTCCAAACATTCCAGCAAATGCCTTAACAGACTTTAAATAAGTTATAATGGGTCGGGTGGCGATTCACACCACAAACGGTTCGCACCGCGGTGCGAAACGACCCATTCAATTTTTGAAGAGCCCCTTTCGCACCGGTGGTGTGAATCGCCACCTGCAAATTTTGAATGGGTCGATTCGCACCACAAGGTAAATGACCTTTGATTCGGAAGTTGATTCTGTTTCGGACGCATAATAAAATATTTCACCTAGTTAAATAGAAAAGTAGTAAGTAAAAATGTATAAATCATTTTTTTAACATAATAGATTGCTTTACTTTTATTATTATAAAGAAGTAAATATACTCAACGTTAAAAATATTTTTTTACTAAAAAATAAGCTTCTATGTATACTGGCTAGACTAGAGAATTACTACAATATATCCACAAAATAAATACAATACTTTGTATAATAAATAATACTTTATTTATGATTATATGTGATTATTTTAAGATTGTCTATTTAGCCTACAAAGATTTATCTATTTAGCCTACAAAGATTAGTTTAAGATTCATCATCGTCATCTGATTTAAAAGCCATGCTCTTGTCGGTGGAGATTTTTCCATATCTCTCTGCTCTCCGCCTTCCTCTTGACCTCCTGATACGACACGACGTTCAAATTTTCTTTTGTTTGCTGCATGTAGTTTATTCTCGGTCTTCCTCTTTTTCTTTTCCCGTTTAAGTTTACATGACTTTTATTACTTGATTTTTATAATTATTTAAAAATGTTATTTATGATTGTTCCAAGATTATCTATTTAGTATTTCTTAATTTGGTAATCAATCTTTGAAAAAGAAAATGGTAATAGTGTCCGTGATATGATAACAAACAACTTTCCCATACAAAAGTAGGTCGAAATGTGAAAAAAATTTTTGGATTTCCCATACTAAGTTGTGTCACGTGACCGGACACTTTGTATTGGAAGGCCACTATCACCAGCTTTTTTATATAGATATAGATAGATAGAATAGATAGAAAAAGAGGAAGACCGAGAATAAACTACATGCAACAAACAAAAGAGAAGTTGAACGTCGTGTCGTATCAGGAGGTCAAGAGGAAGGCGGAGAGCAGAGAGATTATGGAAAAATCTCCACCGACAAGAGCATGGCTTTTAAATCAGATGATGATGATGAATCTTAAACTAATCTTTGTAGGCTAAATAGATAATCTTAAAATAATCACAAATAATCATAAATAATACTTTGTATTTATTTTGTGGTTATATTGTAGTAATTCTCTAGTCTAGCCAGTATACATAGAAGCTTATTTTTTAGTAAAAAAAATATTTTTAACGTTGAGTATATTTACTTCTTTATAATAATAAAAGTAAAGCAATCTATTATGTTAAAAAAATGATTTATACATTTTTACTTACTACTTTTCTATTTACCTAGGTTGAAATATTTTATTATGAGTCCGAAACAGAATGAACTTCCGAATCAAAGGTCATTTACCTTGTGGTGCGAATCGACCCAATTCAAAATTTGCAGGTGGCGATTCACACCACCGGTGCGAAAGGGGCTCTTCAAAAATTGAATGGGTCGTTTCGCACCGCGGTGCGAACCGTTTGTGGTGTGAATAGCCACCCGACCCGTTATAATAGTCTTTCTAGATACTGTTATTTGTTTTTGTTAAGAAGTTGTCGCCAAAATTTTTTACTGTTCATTCAATTATTTTTTCACAAGTTTTTTACAGTGATTGGGTAAAGCCAGCCTTAACCATCGCCATTGTTTATTTGTCTAGTTTTCCGCATTTGTAAAACCAATTGGATTGTAGTATATGACGCACCTCCATCTTATGTAACTTTAGTATATAAGCAATTGCACCGCATTATCGCCCTTGATTACACGTATAGCACGAGTCAATTGTGTTTCCTTTATTGCGCACCTGGTAACCACATTGCAGGACACTAATCTGTTGGGTAAATTGCTATGATTGTCCATTTATTTAGAATGTTAGTTTGTCGGACGGAACATTCTGATGTGGATAGTACAGACGCGCTCAAAAGTGCAGAGATATCTGTAACGATATAGATATCTACGAGTTCTTTAAATTTTTTAAGTTTTACAGTAAAGAGTGTAAGCCTTTAAGCCTTGAACCATGTATAGTGTTAGTTAAGTACATTTTATTATACACAATACTGAGTTATTTTCCCATTTGTAATATTATTTTGAATAGATACTCAGACTTTTGCGCCTCTCCTCTCTTCTGTATCATTAGCTTTGTCCACCTATCTACAGTTGCAAGCGCCATGGACTCGGCTTGCTAATAAACAAAGGCTGCAAGCGGTAAGGCTAACAGACACACGGACAAACAAACACAGATATTGTAAAAACTACAAAAAGTATTAAAGAAAATCAGCGAAGTGTGTGTCGGGCCACTCGCAGTGTATAGTCCCGTAACCGCCCGTAACAATGCGGACTTAATATTGCGAATAAATTATTTGTACAGAAGGTGGCTTTTTGTTGTGTGATAAATAATTTTCAAAGGAAAATACATTTTATAAGTTTATTCGAAAATTACTGGTAAACTTGTAAAATCTACTTACGTGTGATAGATTTTCTATTAACTTCCCTATACCGGATGAGTTTTTTTTACCTTAATGTTATTCCTCTATGCCTTAAGGAAAAAATAGGGCATTTCAGGTAAGTGAAATAGAAGGTATTGACATAGGTAGTTAATTTTCAAAACCGTCATCGAATAAAGCGATGTCATTTGACGGTCGCGTTTGTAACATAATTACATCATTAAATTAAATTAATAAAAAACTTGAAGAAAATATGAGTTCCATATAAATTTCGCATGATATAAGAACCCTACGAATACCGCCAGTCGCATATCTACGGCCAACTAGACTGTCGATGCTGGTTTTTATTTAAATACTGTGGAAGTCTACCACTGTACGTTTTTCAAGAAACTTCTTACCACGTACGACCACCCTGTGGAACGGTCTTCCGGCAGCGGTATTCCCGAACGAGTACGACATTGGAACCTTCAAGAAACGAGCCTACACCTTCCTCAAAGGCCGGCAACGCATCTGTGACCCTTTTGGTGTTGCGGGTGTCCATGGGCGGCGGTGATTGCTTTCCATCGGGTGACCCGCATGCTCGTTTGCCGCCCTCTCATATAAAAAAATAAATTAATTAATTAACTACCTATGCCGACGTCACAAAGTTAGTAAATCCTTCAAAGGGCAATGTATACGCTTTTATAATAAGGTTCCAGTAGACATTAAAAAATTGCCTTCAAAGCAATCATAAAACAGAAATTATTAGCAAAAGGCTTATTATTCATATAATTATCAAATCACAAATTGTAACTCATAATCTGTTTAAAAGAGCAACCCAAGAGGTTTCTTGCTCGTTCTTCTCTGGGGAGTCAGCTTTGTGAATGAGAAATGTAATATTAATAGTGACGTTTTCAAGTGATAATTTTATCCTATGAAATAAAATATTTTCATTTGATTTGATTTGAATAACTTCTTTTTCTCTTACCTAATATATAGTGTCGATATTAGAATAAGGATACTTAAATATGTTTTTTAATAAGGAAATAATCGCCTTCACACTTATCGTATGAGCACAATCGATTCCACAAAAAAAAAAAAAAACAAATTAACAGAAAAGGAAAACGGTATAAAATTTCCACACTGACTGAGGTTTCCTATTAAAATTGCGGCACAACTCATTTGAGTTATTAATTAATTAATAATTAATAAAAAAGTAATTAAATATGCAACTTTTAGTCACGTAGGCACAGATCGATTTGTAACTGCATGCCCATTACAAATACATTAATCATGAGAAATCGATTTAATATTTATAAATTAATTTGACCTATAGATAGCCTTCTTAACTATTCATATTTATTTCAAGCTAGCTTTCCGCCCGTGACGTCGCCCGCATGAGTTACCTTCATAAGTTATCTCTAGGGAACTTATTACTGTAATAAAACTTTTCTATGTATGTATCGAACAGCCAAATCAGTTCAGTTGTTTCGCTGTGATTGAGAAAACAAACAAACATCCAAACTTCGTTTTAATAGTAATATGGATGGCTTGGTGATTGGTGCTTTCGAAGACCAGCAATTCTCTCTAGAGGTAGAGAAAGGAAAGTTGCTTCAAACACATTTTATTGCTCAACAAATACGGACTTTACATAGAATTGTACAACTAGGTTGGACACCCTACCCTTCCCTACACTAGGGTTGCCAGATCGGAAAACAAAAATATTAAATTGTTCTTATTGAGAAGTTTAAAATTTTGGAAAAGGAGTTTGGTGTAGTTGTTAGAGGCGCTGGTCGTTTGTCTAAACAGGTCACTGGTTCGAATTATGGACGTTTATATTATTACAAAAACTAGATGGCGCTGTGTGCGTTCAAGGATATTTATGTATATTTATTTATTGCACGCGCTACGTTTCGTTCGCGGCATTAAACTTTATGATAGTGTTTGTCGGAATCCTGACGAATCCCGACCATGGCAACCCTATCGCCAACAGACTGACCCGTGCATATCTAGTTCACAGTAAAATTGCCTATCGTAAATTATTCCAAGGACGTAAATTAAACTGCAGAGACTACTCGATAATGCAATAGTTGAATGGCTAGCTGAACTTTGGAATGAAATAAAAGTGATAATCTTGCGTTATCTCACCATGAGAGTCAGCTGACTAGACTGGGTTCAGATAATGACACACTTGGACTGTTTTACTGCAATTAAAATTCTTAACAACGGCACGCAAATAGAATTGAAACAACTCGTGTCTCAGTTGTTCATGAATGACTTTACAAAAAAATATTCCCAGTTTTAATCGATCAATCATCACGGCCATTCCTTGACAAAGACCTCCCCCAAAGATTCACGCGCTGCCCGCAGCCAGCGGCAACGGCTTCCCGCGATCTTTACCAAATCGTCGGTGTTACGAGCAATGACACAGAATAATTAATAGTACTAAAGGTAAATGGGCCTGTTTGGCAATTCTTAGGGCTATATCGGTCACCTTGGTTATCTTGCAGATCTTCTAATTTCTGATTAGATCCCTCAGGGAGACTCCGCGCATCCATTAACCCTTTGAGTGACCTTGACCCTGACGACCAATCCACCTCTACTCGCATACGTGGGGCTCTATATACGTGCCCGTGAAGCAGAGATACTTGCTGCGCGCGCGCCGGCACCCCGTGTTCGCCCTACCAAGGGCACGCACAGTGGCCATGACGCACACACCCCTCTATGAGGCCCTAGCACTTACAAATGCTCTCGGACTCGGTTGACATAATCTTCGACTCCGAGCATAGATTCCTGCTTTCAGTCGGACGATATCTAGAATCAGTTTTGACTCATATTATTTTGAATAAATTTTTATGGATAATTCAATTTGTATTGCATGCTATTTTTAATGTTTAATTTTTAGTATTAAGAGACATTTATTGATTGTAGATAATACCCACTTATATTAAATTTCAAATGACATGGTACTCGTATGTAATAATCCTATATTTAATATTGACTAAGGCTTACATGTTAGGTTAAGTACTGTTAATGTAAGGTGTGAGAATAAATTGAATTGAATTGAATTGAGCCTTCTTGTGAGGCCCACGTGTATTCGAATGGACGAGACCAAAAAACGTTTCGATGTTGATGATACAGCGCCAAGTGCCTAATTGTTTGCCACTTTTGGTTAATCAACTGCTTATCAATCATATATCAAGTGACATATATCGTGATATATAAGGTCTAACAAAATTAACCCGACAAACGTTGGCAATTGCACGTACATGACAATAAAATAATATATTCATTAAAAAAGCTAGCATTAAAAGTGTTGTTTCCGAGAAAATAAAATGTAAGTGCAAATGAAAATACAAATTAACAGACTTACTACATTTCGATTGTACCTTGTTTTATCAATGAGAAAAAACAGGCAACGTTCCATTCATATGGAAGACGCCAAAACTGATATACATTATTACTGTCGAAGTTATGTACCATTTCATCCCTATTAATTATATCTATAAAAAGAATGTCCGAAATATATATATTTAAAAAAAAATGTAAGTCTGTGGTGTATTCAAGGAAAAAATTGTTTTGTTCCACTTTGTCGAGTGCGGATTACTCAACATTGCGTGTTAACTTTATACGCATCTTGTTACGTTGTAATCACAACAAAAACTCTTACTTACCTACAAACCTTTGTAATAAAAATATTTCCGTTTCGATTAGATATGGAAGTAATGGATGATGTAATGTTTTTTTTTTATGCACAACGGGTTGGTACTTGACCTCAATCACAACTGATGTTAAGTGAACGTGAGGCCGAAGGTGGAAGCGTACTGCCCCGGAACCCAAATATTTGGGGAACTGGCTGACCGGAATACAACAATGATATTAACATTGCTGTTTGGCGGCAGATTTAGATAAGATGGTGGTAGCTAGCCAGGCGGACATTTAAAATGCCCTACCACTAACCAAACCGAGTACTAAACACGTACCCCGCGACTCCCGATTCGTAAACCCTATGTTGTTTACATTGAGCCACGGAGGCGGTATATAATACATAAGCGAATTGTAACAAACCATGTGATCAATCATCGAACTATTACCTACCAAATCTATTAAGTGTTTATCTATGAAATTGCCTTTTGATATAGAAAAAAATAACTAATAGTCAGTATTGGTTGTTTTCAATTAAGGGTACCAAATGGATGGCGGCATAAAAGCACTAATTGTCGAAGTGGTCTGACAGAATCACAGATGTGTTTATTAGTCTGATACAAATCCACGATAAGTGGTGGATTATGGCCCATACCCTCTTCCAGTGAGAGGAATGTGTGCCCCAACAGTGGAGACGTGTAAGGCTATTCGTCATTCGAATAGAAATATTATCCCAGTATGCACAGACGTGTCCAGCAGTGGACGATAATGATGCACGGATTTGCTATGATGTCTTTTACCAGTGTAAACATTCATAGAAATTTCATAAAAATGGAATGTTTACTAATATGTTTTGTAATAACTGTTTACAAATGAATAGATATGTATTGCGTTCGAATTATTATTGCGTATTGTTGTTGCGTACGGGACTCTTTCGCCCCCGATTAAAGACTTCAGAAAAGGAAATTGGAATGACAAATAGGTACACACTCCTTTTGGATGATTTGTACCACAGATCAACCACCCATTTGTTCAGTTAAATCGAAACAAAACTCACATGCCTCTACCGATTATTGTGTAACAAGTTGAATCGAAAGACATTCACAATAAATTCAAATGTCTCTTAAATTAGAATTAAAGATAAAATTATTTGTTTAGTTTATTAGGGTTAGTTTTTACGGTTCTTTACGTCAACAGGTAAAAACGGAGTCTTCATAGGATCATTTCGTCAGCACTATGTAACAAATGTTAATTCTGTTATGTCAAACTAGATGGCGCTGTTTGATATTTAAGCTAACTTCTACATCGCGGTGTTAAGATTTTCCTGCGATTGGTGACTTTACATTTGCAACTTTCTGCGTTACTCTGGTTTTCCTTCAAAACGCATAAATCTTTCGCCTTTTACTAAAGATTTCCGTGGAGGGGGACACTCAAATGAGTCTTAAATGTTTTTTGTAAAGCCCTGCTGTTATAGGCGGGGTTTGTAAAATTAAAGATACGAATAAATCACACTGGTAATAGATAAATGGTCTATTACCAGTGTGATAATTGATGATCTAACGCCCGATTAGTAGATGTTACTTTCCGATTTCTAAATTGAGTCAATAGCCCAAGGAAAATACGGTTTGACCTCGGAAAAACGAATAACCGCGATTTTCTGGAAACATTTAATAAAGTGTTGTAAATGTAGTAACAATTGCTAAAAATTAAGCATTTGTAAGAAACGCAAGTACTCAGTAACTAAATAAGCTAAATTGATGGGTATTTCTTTGAATTCAAAGCATTTAGAGAAATTATCGTTACAAAATATTAGTTCTCATATTTATTTCTTAAGCAATGCAGCTCGACGACATTTTCAGCTAAAACACATGCATGCCTAACTATAACATGCTTAGTTTTTTATCCATTAATAAGTTAACTGTGTTTATCAAAAGTCTACCTAATTAAATATCAGTTAGTATTTATTGTTATAAAGATACAAATTAAAAATAGTGTTTTCTAAAATAATAATAATAAATATTTCGGTCACTTGGTCCCAAACTAAGCAAAGCTTGTCTATGGATACTAGATAAGGATAAACATACATAAATATTTATATAAACATCCATGTCTAGCTATGCTAATTTTTTACCGTATTTTCCCTGGGCTACCAAAGCAAACCGTCTTCCTGGGGGTGATCTTTCTTTTGGTATAAACTAGATGGCGCTGTTTGATATTTAAGCAAAATTCTACATCGCGGTGTTAAGATTTTCCTGCGATTGGTGACTTTACATGTGCAACTTTTTGCGTTAACTCTGGTTTCCCTTCAAAACGCATAAATCTTTCGCCTTTTACTAAAGATTTCCGTGGAGGGGGACACTCAAATGAGTCTTAAATGATTTTTGTAAAGCCCTGCTGTTATAGGCGGGGTTTGTAAAATTAAAGATGCGAATAAATCACACTGGTAATAGATAAATGGTCTATTACCAGTGTGATAATTGACGATCTAACGCCCGATTAGTAGATGTTACTTCCCGATTTCTAAATTGAGACAATAGCCCTGGGAAAATACGGTTTGACCTCGGAAAAACGAATACCTAACCGCGATTTTTTTTTATGCACAACGGGTTGGTACTTAACCTCAATTACACCTGATGTCAAGTGAAGATGAGGTCGAAGGTGGAAGCGTACTGACCCGGAAACCCCAACACATTTGGGGGACTGGCTATCTTATCTCTGACAACCGGAACACAACAATGCTATTAACATTGCTGCTTGGCGGCAGATTTAGATAAGATGGTGGTAGCTAGCCAAGCGGACATTTAAAATGCCCTACCACCAACCAAACCGAGTACCTAAATATGTACCCCGCTGGGGATCGAACCCGCGACCTCCGAAACGTAAACCCAATGTTGTTTACATTGAGCCACGGAGGCGGTTTTTCTGGAAACATTTAATAAAGTGTTGTAAATGTAGTAACAATTGCTAAAAATTAAGCATTTGTAAGAAACGCAATTACTAAGTAATAAGCTAAATTGATGGGTATTTCTTTGAATTCAAAGCAATTAGAGAAATTATCGTTACAAAATATTAGTTCTCATATTTATTTCTTAAGCAATGCAGCTCGACGACATTTTCAGCTAAAACACATGCATGCCTAACTATAACATGCTTAATTTTTTATCCATTAATAAGTTAACTGTGTTTATCAAAAGTCTACCTAATTAAATATCAGTTAGTATTTATTGTTATTAAGATACAAATTAAAAATAGTGTTTTCTAAAATAATAATAATAATAATAAATATTTCGGACACTTGGTCCCAAACTAAGCAAAGCTTGTCTATGGATACTAGATAAGATAACGGATAAACATACATAAATATTCATATAAACATCCATGACTCAGGAATAAATGTTCATATTCGTCACACAAACATTTACCCGTCGCGGGATTCGAACCCGCAACCGTTGGTTTCGCTGACAGGGTCACTGTCCACTACACCAATCGGTCGTCTAAGAACCTGGACTAAGCGCTCATTGTTTTTAGGCTTTTATATTCAAAATTACATCTCTGATATACCTCTATAAGATAGAAATTATATAAGTCGGTTCTGAATTATGTCTAGCTAAGCTAATTTTTTACCGTATTATCCCTGGGCTACAAAGCAAACCGTGTTCCTGGGGATGATCTTTCTTTTGGTATAGTTATTTTACTCTTTGTGGTAATCTGAGCTGATTTGGCACGGTTGCAACGCGGTTCGCCCCAGCAGGTGGGCAGGGGAGGGGGGGAAAGAGCGTCCGGCGCGCCTCACTTCTAAGCTTCATATTTCCATACATTTAGCAACTATATCAAATCTGGTCTCTTTTTTTTATAATTCGTGGACAAGGAATTTAGTTTGCAACTCAATTTTCACTCACCTATACAAAAAAGGAGAATATTAAAAATTTTCCTTACACTTCCAGAAAAAAACTGAGGATTTTTTGGTCCAGAAAAAAACTTGTGAATAGCTCAGTTATCCTAATATACAGGGTGAAATTTAATTCCTGTAATTCCTGTTTACTGGTGACTCCACTCCTGATTACGAACAACTGTCTCCAAGGAACCATAGCCAAATTCGATCAAAAAATTTTCGATTACCCATACAAAGTAAACCATTCTGAACCACCTTTAGTATGGAAGTCCAACAATTTTTTGATCGACTTCGACTATGGTTCCTTGGGGAAAGTTGTTCATAATCAAGAGTGACGTCACCAGTTAATGGCAATTACACGAATTGAAATTCATCCTGTATAGAATAATGTATGCAGATATGAAGCTTAGAGTGGAAACTGCTCATAACACGATAACGGATATTTGACGCGTCGGTGGCTCAGCGAATAGATTCCCAATGTAGGAGGTCCGGGTATCGTATCCCAGTCAGGCCATGTACCAATGAGTTTATAAATTTAGTTTAATTACTTGCGTGCATTTATCAGACTGCTCTTAAACGGCGAAGGAAAACATCATGAGGAAACCTGCATGAATTCAAAGGCATGTGAAGTCACCAACTCGCATTGGGCCCGCGTGGTGGACTATGGCCCGTACTCCCTCATTATACGAGGGAAGGCATAGGTTTCCACTGCAGGGATTTAGTCTGCAGTGGGATGTTTACGGACTGCAGACTGATGATGATGACGAATTGATATGTATGTAAATTTATGACTGACATAAAATTGTTTAAAAAATCTATATTCAGAGCGTGTACCTAGGGTTTGCTGTCAACCGATAACAAATCTAGGTCAGAGACAGGATTCAATCATGAAAGTGTGTTCCCCTCGCTCCCAATAAGTGGGTAAGCGCGGCAGCTCTATAATCCTTTCGCTAGGGCATTACGCGTGGCTCCTAATGGAATAAATCTTTGTTTAAACTACGAATTAGAAATGCGAGAAGGTTTGAGATGACTGTTAAATGAAGCTTCTATTTTGCAAACTTTACTTACCTATTATATCGTATAATCGTCACGATGATACGAGCATGTATGGTAGATAACGCATTTTGACGTGACAGGGTATCACAATGCACACTCACAATACTGAATGTATATCTACATTTTTTTTTTCGTTTAGAAAACTTATAGCTTGATATAACTAAGTACATAGTGAAATTAATTTCAGAAAGACATTGACAAGTTTCACATTTTTTTATGCACAACAGGTTAGCACTTAGAACTCAATCACACCTGATGTTAAGCGAAGATGAGGCCGAATGTGGAAGCGTACTGACCCGGAAACCACATCTTTTTTGGGGAACTGGCTATCTTATCTCTGACAAGTCTGGTGGGAACACAACAATGCTATTGATATTGCTGTTTGGCGGTAGATTTAGATAAGATGGTGGTAGCTGGCCTGGCGGACATTTAAAATGCCCTACCTATCAGCAACCAAACCGAGTACTAAACATGTACCCCGCTGGAAATCGAATCCGGGACCTCCGATTTGTAAACCCTACGTTGTTTACATTGAGCCACGGAGACGGTTAAGATTTTTACATGAAAGGAACGCAAATTTTATTTAAATAAAAAGAAAACCTCATATTACACGTGTGTAACTTAATCAAATAATCAGTAAGCCTTGAAAAGAACAAATAACTATAAACTACTGTAACTGAATACTGTTTATTTTACTTTTATTGGGTAAAAAGATATATATATATATATTATATATATATATATATAGATATATATATAGAAGTCAGATAATTGAAGGCAAATTTTTGCGGTAGTTTTTTTGGTATATGGGGGTGCAAATCGAGGAATTATTTCTCTTATGTAGGAGTATATACGCGCGGGAACATACGTGAAATATTATTTGTACCTACAGTTAGACAAACAAACAAACAAAATATTCTTTATTGTACATACAAACATACATATATAATATATATAAAAAATAATACATATAATATATACCCATATTTGAATTTATACTAATTAAATAGAATAGTACGTAACTAAGCACAAAGTAGTTAATGCGAGTATGAAACGAAAGGGGATAAAATAGAGGAGCTAGAGGGCTAAATACAACTCCTTCACTTGTGCCTTGAATACGTTCAGTGACTGAGTACATCTAACTGAATCAGGTAATGAGTTCCATAGCCGAATAGTTTGCAATCTAAAGGATTGACCGTAAAACTTCGTCAAGTTAGGAGGAACGTACAGTCGGAGGTTAGACATATAAATCCTACTTGGCGTAAATTGGAATAACACGCCGCGGTGCAAGTCTGTCTGTGGTCGCAAAAGACACGGCCGGATCAGCCTTCTTATTGTCTGATCAAATCCAATTAAACATGTTTTATTTCGTAAGTTATAAGAATAACATTTGAAATCGTCATGATATACAGTTATCGATCATTCACTATAGGCAGTCTCCCCAGAGAAGAACGAGCAAGAAACTCCGAGGTTGCAATTTTTAAATAAGTCAATACAAATACTGAACTCTAACTTCAATAGGTCATGTAGGGTACCGCCTACCTTCAGGGTGCCGTGTAGTGTACCACTGGTTGATTATAGTTTATAGGTAGTGTTGCCATATGTCCCGTATTACTATATGTCCCGTATTTGTCCCGTATTTCGACAAAATACGGAAATAGAATGTGAGGGGCGCGAGCGCGATAGTCACTAATGTGGAGATATAATCTCATCAGATCAATACCCATGTGTTAGAAAACTCATACTACGTGCACATGCGTGCAAAAGTTGCGTGCGTGCAAATATAACAAACACTATTCCATAGAGATGCTCTGTCGCTGTTCATCTATTCGATGGATAATAAATAAATTTTTGTGATTTCATTATCTTTCAGGCTTTTGTATATATAGGTATTTAAGCCTGTTTTATCAAATGCAGACAGTAAGTGCTGAGAAAAAGAGTTAAGTTGAGTAAAATAACATAACCTTCAATTACATTTACTTAGTTATATTTTTTCGTAATGCCCATTGCTAAGCGCTCTGAAAATTTTAGCTAGCCGGGCCCAGAGATGTATAGTCATACGTCTATCTCCTTTGACAGTTTGCGATGAAGATCAGACAATAAGGGTGTGGTGCAGATGCTAATATTCTACAGGTAGTAGAATTCATGACAGACAATGTTAGTTGCTGTTAACTGTAATTACATTTTCATTCCTAACTGTGCAATGTTTTAGTTCAAATAATTAATATTATATGTATAACATTCTCATACAGCTAGGTTGTAAGTAATAATAGAAATGGAAAATCAAAATCGATTTAAAATTATATTACTAATAAATAATACGTAAGTATTAATAAGACTATGATGTGATAGATAATAATATAGATGTTGACTTTATTGAAATTTTGTTTATGTATAATTTATAGTTGTTAGAATTATAATTGGAAAATAAATAAGGATGGGCATTTATACATTGCTGCGCCCCAACGGGGTTCATGTTTGATGTTTTAACTTGTTCAACATCTTTGTGACAATATGACTGCAATCAATGATTGATAAACTGCGTGTCGATCGTGACCGATGATACGACAGTTCTGTTGTCCACATGTGCGTATTGTGCGATGTGGATGCAATCCGTAATATCGCATACAATTATTCACCCCAGTTGTAAAACAGAACGTGTCGGCGAAATGGCGCATTCGTATCATAGCCCAGGGAAAATACGGTTTGACCTCGGAAAAACGAATAACCGCGATTTTCTTGAAACATTTAATAAGGTGTTGCAAATGTAGTAACAATTGCTAAAAATTAAGTATTTGTAAGAAACGCAAGTACCTACTAATTAAGTAACAAATAAGCTAAAGTTGAAAAATGTCTTTCTTTAAAAAAGAAGCTCAATTAATGGGTATTTCTTTAAATTCAAAACATTTAAGGAAACGATCGTTACAAAATATTAGTTCTCATATTTATTTCTTAAGCTTCAGCTCGACGACATTTTCAGCTAAAACACATGCATGCCTAACTATAACATGCTTAGTATTTTATCCATCAATAAGTTAATGGTTAACAACAGTCTAGCTAATTAAATATCAGTTAGTATTTATTGTTATTAAGATACAAATTAAAACTAGGGTATTCTAAAAAAATCTAGACTAAGCGCTCGTTTTTTTTAGGCTTACTTATTCAAAATTACATCTCTAATATACCTCTATAAGATAGCAATTATATAAGTCGGTTCTGAATTATGTCTAGCTAAGCTAATATAATAAATAATTTTTACCGTATTGCCTCAAGGATAATAGCAACATCAAGCAGGATTGCCATATACGAGTAGGTATTCTCTGTTCTCGCTTTGTACATAAAAATCTACATCGCGGTGTTAAGATTTTCCTGCGATTGGTGACTTTACGGTTGCAACTATTTGCGTTAACTCTGGTTTCCCTTCAAAACGCATAAATCTTTCGCCTTTTACTAAAGATTTCCGTGGAGGGGGACACTCAAATGAGTCTTAAATGATTTTTGTAGCCCTGCTGTTATAGGCGGGGTTTGTAAAATTAAGGAAGGATATGTGAAAAAATCACACTGGTAATAGATAAATGGTCTATTACCAGTGTGATAATTGATGATCAACGCCCGATTAGTAGATGTTTCTTCCCGATTTCTAAATTGAGACAATAGCCCAGGGAAAATACGGTTTGACCTCGGAAAAACGAATAACAGCGATTTTCTTGAAACATTTTATAAAGTGTTGTAAATGTAGTAACAATTGCTAAAAATTAAGCATTTGTAAACTCAAGTACTAAGTAACTAAATAAACGCAGGTACTAAGTAACTAAATAAGCTAAATTGATGGGTATTTCTTTGAATTCAAAGCATTTAGGGAAATTATCATTACAAAATATTAGTTCACATATTTATTTCTTAAGCAATGCAGCTCGACGCCGACATTTTCAGCTAAAACACATGCATGCCTAACTATAACATGCTTAGTTTTTTATCCATTAATAAGTTAACTGTGTTTATCAAAAGTCTACCTAATTAAATATCAGTTAGCATTTATTGTTATTACGATACAAATTAAAAATAGTGTTTTCTAAAATAATAATAATAATAAATATTTCGGACACTTGGTCCCAAACTAAGCAAAGCTTGTCTATGGATACTAGGATAACGGATAAACATACATAAATATTTATATAAACATCCATGACTCAGGAATAAATGTTCATATTCGTCACACAAACATTTACCCGTCGCGGGATTCGAACCCGCAACCGTTGGTTTCGCTGACAGGGTCACTATCCACTACATCAATCGGTCGTCTAAGAATCTAAACTAAGCGCTCATTGTTTTTAGGCTTTTATATTCAAAATTACATCTCTGATATACCTCTATAAGATAGCAATTATATAAGTCGGTTCTGAATTATGTCTAGCTATGCTAATTTTTTAACGTATTTTCCCTGGGCTACCAAAGCAAACCGTGTTCCTGGGGGTGATCTTTCTTTTGGTATAAACTAGATGGCGCTGTTTGATATTTAAGCAAAATTCTACATCGCGGTGTTAAGATTTTCCTGCGATTGGTGACTTTACATGTGCAACTTTACGTGTTAACTCCGGTTTCCCTTCAAAACGCATAAATCTTTCGCCTTTTACTAAAGATTTCCGTGGAGGGGGACACTCAAATGAGTCTTAAATGCTTTTTGTAAAGCCCTGCTGTTATAGGCAGGGTCTGTAAAATTAAGGAAGGAGATGGGGAAAAAATCACACTGGTAATAGATAAATGGTCTATTACCAGTGTGATAATTGATGATCAACGCCCGATTAGTAGATGTTACCCCCCACGACCCCTGCACTTCTAAATTGAGACAATATCCCAGGGAAATTACGGTTTGACCTCGGAAAAACGAATAACCGCGATTTTCTTGAAACATTTAATAAAGTGTTGTAAATGTAGTAACAATTGCTAAAAATTAAGTATTTGTAAGAAACGCAAGCACTAATTAAATAACTAAATAAGCTAAAGTTGAAAAATGTATTTCTTTAAAAAAGAAGCTCAATTGATCTTTAAATTCAAAACATTTAGGGAAACGATCGTTACAAAATATTAGTTACAATACAAATACACTTTATTGCACAACAGAAAAGAAAATACAGTTTCAGAAAAGTGGTAAGAATAGAATGTACAATGTAGTTCTCATATTTATTTCTTAAGCAATGCAGCTCGACGACATTTTCAGCTAAAACACATGCATGCCTAACTATAACATGCTTAGTATTTTATCCATCAATAAGTTAATTGTGTTTAACAACAGTCTAGCTAATTAAATATCAGTTAGTATTTATTGGTATTAAGATACAAATTAAAACTAGGGTTTTCCAAAAAAATCTAGACTAAGCGCTCTTTTTTTTCTTGAAACATTTAATAAAGTGTTGTAAATGTAGTAACAATTGCTAAAAAATAATCTATTAAGTATATCGTATTCTTTTTTTTTATGTACAACGGATTGATACTTGACCTCAATCACATCTGATGTTAAGTGCACATGAGATCGAACGTGGAAGCGTACTGCCCCGGAAACCTCAACATATTGGGGGACTGGCTATCTTAGCTCTGACAACCGGAACACAACAATGCTATTAACATTGCTGCTTGGCGGCAGATTTAGATAAGATGGTGGTAGCTAGCCAGGCGGACATTTAAAATGCCCTATATACCACCATCCAAACCCAGTACTTAAACATGTACCCCGCTGGGGATCGAACCCGCGACCTCCGAATCGTAAACCCAATGTTGTTTACATTGAGCCACGGAGGCGATTCCATGTTATACCAAGTCGTTTACGTAGATAAAGTAAAATTACCCTATCAGAACAATTTTTTTATATTTAGGCTCAATTGGTTAATTCGCTGCGGTCGGATTTCTACGACCTAAACTATGTAGCTAGTTGTAGTTAAGGCACTCCTTATCTACTAGTGTATTGCGAAACAAAATTTCAGTTCTTGAATGTATAGAACGCAGCAGGCTGATTTATATGAGAGGGCGGCAAACGAGCATGCGGGTCACCTGATGGAAAGCAATCACCGCCGCCCATGGACACCCGCAACACCAAAAGGGTCACAAATGTGTTGCCGGCCTTTGAGGAAGGTGTAGGCTCGTTTCTTGAAGGTTCCAATGTCGTACTCGTTCGGGAATACCGCTGCAGGAAGTCCGTTGTCGTACGTGGTAAGAAGTTTCTTGAGAAACGTACAGTGGTAGACTTCCACTCATCCAGGTGATGTGGATGGAAATTTAATTTACGGCGAGAAGTGTATCGGTTAAATTGAGCAGCGGGTAGCTCGAACAGTTCTTCAGAACACTCCCCATGAAATATGCGATAGAGAATGCAGTTGTTGCTGTGTGACTATTAATCCCCGTTATTCGCTTTAGGACAGATTCGCTTTAAAGTCAGATCATGTATATCGAGTTCCCTGTACTTCTGCCGTATAGCGAATCTATCGTAAAGCTAATCTGTCCTAAAGCGAACAACGGTACTTGTTCATAGCTGACGAGGAAAAACCAGATCATGTGCCTTCAAAATTTCGTATTGAACGTAACAGACGTCCTTTCTAGGGTTACCCCACTGAAACTGAAAAGTTCTGACAAAAAGGCTGATTTTCCAAAAATGTCCTGTTTTACTACGAGAATTGAGTGCGAGTTTGACTCACTGATTGTTACCAAAGAAGAAGAAAAGGTTCCTAGTACCTACTTTGTTTTAGTAGAGCAACAGAGACAGATAAGACGTTTTATTCACAATAAAAGTAGTATCTACGACCTGTAGTAGTGTAGTAGTAGTAAGACCTGTTAGGTGTAGTGGTTAGCAACTCTGACCACTATACCAAAGTTGCTTACTGTGGAACTAGATGGCTCTGTGTGTATAAGGTTATTTGTGCTAAGGGTATTTATTTATTTATCTAAATAATTAAATCCTGAAAGCTGCCTCAAAATCCTGACTTGTCAGAATAAATGCAGACGTCTGATAACCCTAGTCCGTCATGTCCTATTTTATTTAGAAATCTATATAGTAATAAAGGCAGAGTAGCAAATGTTATTAGGTCATGTCAGAGGCTTTTATAAAACTAGAGCGCGGGGCTCTAGTTTTATAAAAGCAATATATCATAAAGGAAAACAATAAGAAGGAATGAAACGTCAAGTCAAAACAAGGTACCTTTCGAAAATTGATTTATCTGAAAATTTTATTTTGAGATTGGCCTACTTTTCGAGACCTTAAAAAAGTTCGCTGTAAAGAAAACCTTAGCAAATTGAGGTGGGATAGATCATTATGAATTATAATATATGTATATTCCGTGGCCGTCTTGTTAGGCAGAGCAGAAAATAGGACTAAACGTCCCGAGGGTGCCGTAACGAGAGACTAAATCGTTATTTAGGTTCGCTTAATTAATAACTTAACGTTATTAGAAGGCCTTAGACTGATATACATATTATTGCATATGGACCAAAAAACGTGTTTCTCCTCGTAGTCAAACTCATTTGCCAAACTGGTTTGGCCACGAGGAATTAAATTTCCTTGTGGTCAAAAGACATCAACTGTACTGGCAGCATGGACTTATTATTTAAACAGGACTGAGTACTCGCCGCTGAAAAACGAGCCGAGCAGGATGTGTAACGTAGAGGCCGTTTGTCTCTGTCTAACAGGGTGACCACAATATATTTGTTACTTGGGACAAATGTTGTTATAAAATATTTGTCAAAAAACTTTGGCGTTTTGACATTAGCCGGCGTGAGCCATTTATTTCGCATTTCTTCATTTTTTGGGAAACTGCAATAATAGTACAACAGTCAGGACCCTAATCAATCACACATATTTCACATATTTCGACTCATTTCAAGAATTCATGGGCATCCTATTTCTTTGATTTACAAAAATATTATTTTTAGCTTACCTGTGGAAAGATATGTTGCAACCACCATAGGATTCACTTGGGCAAGTATAAACGCAACACTTTTTCACCATTTTACTCCTTTTACTTGTTATAATATAACAAATACTTTAAAAAACTTTTAATGCAAAGAAAATTCAAAATCATACCTAACCGCCATGACATGACATGCTTTTCAGGGTTACCATAAAAATAACAAAATCGAAATAAAAATGTATGTTTTCTGTTTCATTTAAGAATATATGAAAAGAAATTAATGCGAATGTTATTTGTTTATTTATAATTGTTAAAATAACATAAAAATATAAGTGTTTCAATGGAATTTTTGAGTAGCCAAAACTGTTGATCATAATCATTTTTTTTTGCTGGCAAGATGTAAGAACGAGACACACGGCCTCCGTTATTTCTATCTCTCTCGGCTCGGATTTGCCTGTGTATGGTGCATCCAATTTAATACCTTATTGCGTTGACATAGTGATCATTTTCCTAAATGATTCTTTTGATAGTTATCAGTCCTGTTTAAATAATAAGTCCATGACTGGCAGAGTAGTGAAGTCTATTTCTTTGTCTGTGGTAGTCTTCAGTTAAAATAAAGAATTAAGTCTTCATTAGTGTGCCCGCCCACGACCGACTTTTTGTAGGACCGATAATCGCGCTGATTTTTTCGTCAATGCTTTTATCACCGATAATGGCGTCGATTCGGATGTACACCAACTAAACTAAAACCAGTTTTGGGGTGGCGCCGTCGCATCGTACTGTTCCAGGGAGAAAGAGACAGTACTACTTTAAAACTGGTTTTAGTTTAGTTGATGTACATCCGAATCGACACCATTGTGATCAATTTTGTGAAATGTTTCAACACCCACGGCCTACCAAAAATCGGTCACAATATGTAATGTAAAATTGTGTGACCAGCAAAGCCGATTTGATTACATCTATAATTTCGTGGTCAAACTGATTTGTCAAACTGGTTTGGCCACGACGAGGAAATGCGATTATAAAACCGGTTATATATGGCGTGGTAATATGTTTAAAACATGCGACATAATTCCCAATTTGCCAATCAGTTTGACCACGAGGAAGAAGCCGAAACAATCAAAATGGTACCACTTCATTGGTGCTTACGCCGCCGACAACAGCGGAGAGATTTTTGCCTTGAAGTACTATTACCTATTCTGTGCCTTGAGCGCGCATGCTAAAGTGACAAATTTACCTTTGTGAATCACAAGTTCAAAGTCGCACCCCTGGACTCGCACGCTCTATATTTCATTGTCGATAGACATCAATAGGTTTTTCACTTTTGCACGCGCATATAAGTGTTAAAGAAATAGACATGCCAATGTCTCTTGACAATGAAAAGTCGAGTGCACGAGAATCGAGGCCCTGAACCTTTATCCTGGACTCTTTTTCTCAACTAAACCTCATGAACCAATGTATTAAAAGGAAGAGAGGTAACCTGGAGAAAGAACATAGACTAACTTTAAGGCTAGACACAAGACAACTTACAAGCCATGAGGTTTAATTGAGAAAAAGAGCAAACAGACACGAGTTACTTAAGCATTTTTTATATCACATTTCACATCTTTTGGTAGGTAATACAGGTTTTTAAATATTTGACTATGAGGAGGGGTCAACGATTCCGTCATTTGTAAACAATATAAGCTGGTGACGACGAGGTGTTTACAAGATGTTTTGTGAATCTTACTACGCTTTTTCTTAGTAAAACTCGCAAACGATGTTTGAACGATGATTAGTTAATACAGGCAAATAAAGATTAATTTAGGTACAGTCAAATCCAAATATGTTCAGAAGCGCCATGTGAAAAGATGTAGGTAAAATTGAGCCATCTTGATGGGAAGTTTACCAGCACAATGGTGCATTGATCCTGAATGGCGCAGGGTATATAGTGCATAGGAGAGTAAGCGATTTCGAGGACCAACGTAAAACGTAAACCTGTCCATCCGCTGCTATTCATTATCACTACGTGGAAGGTGTGCTTACGAGCCCACATTGGGCATGGGAGTTCACCACAAAATATTAACCAGCATCAGCGCCAAACCGATTAGGGGTCGAAGTGGTCGCCATGGCCGAAATCGGTCGGCAGAAGTCGATGTTTTCTCTAGCACCTACTTAAAAAGGTCTAGCAGCAACCAAACGGAAACTAAATACTATTGTTGGGAACCGAACCCGCAACATTCATTTTGTAAACCTTTGTTTACATCGAGCCACGTAGCCGGTTATATACTGCTAGGACATTACGTATCATAAACTCATAACAACCTTCGTTTTTCGTCGGTGGTTAAAAGACGCTGCGACTTAGCAATAACGTGTGGTCATTGGTCCTTCGCACCCTACCAGCGCGTCATCATGTCGGAGTCACTGTCACTTTTCATACTGCTACTCATAAACAATACATGTAGGGGGTACACTCATTGTCCAAAAATGTTTCACTTGCTCTTGCACGGTCACCCATGTTCTCCTTGGGTATAGCTGAAAATCAGTGTTTTGCTTTTTGAGCAATGCCATACACTGAGCTATGGACCCTTTTGTGCTGCTGCAGCACATACATACATTAACAATAATCCTGTAATACGTTGCTATAATTGTATGGATCTACAATTGTTGTTGTGCCTAAAAGTTAAATGCACTTATGTGTGTGTGAAACAAATAAATTCGTTATCTATCTATCATCGTCTGAGGAAAAAATATAGTTGGATCTTGAAATATTAATAGAATAAGTAATAACTTCTTTAATGCTCCATCATGATACTCTGATCATCATATAATTCTAGTACTCATAAACACCAAACTAACAATAGGTACTCGATGGCTGAACATAAATAAGTATTTAATAAAATTAGTACACTTTAACTTTGAAATACATGTAAGTTTTCTAATACAAGATTGTTTCATCACCAATAAAGCCCCATTACATCTAAACGTAGGCGAAACTAATTTTAAGTCTGTCCTTTTTTAATTACGACCACACAAAAATGACGACGTGACATTTTAGTCCTGTCACTTCGTTCAGAAATCATGACCTCAAAGGATTATTAGAATTTTTAGTTGTCCTCGCACACAGGCTAGCAACCTTTCAGATGCTATTTTGTAAGAACTAAAGTAAGAGAACCAAATGTCATTCATGCCATCTTGTTTGTGTGCTTGTAGTGAAAATGTATAGTACTCTAAATTTAATTTCACGTTTGTGCTAACCGAATCGATACCCAAGGCACAGATTAACAAATGGTTCCCAGACCGCGACTTTTTTCAATTGGCTTTTTTCGCGGCGATTCGCCTACGTTCGATTGTTCGCCTAAGCGCTCGTGCTACCTATCACAGGCGGATTAAACCCGAGACTTCGAGTACCGTAGGCTATAAGCCTCCTAACAGTTTAAAGTACCTAATAGTACAAAATCGATATTTTGAAAATAAGTCGAAATTACTCTTTTTTAATTCGGTTTCACGTAGTCTCAGCGCATTTTCGAAAACGCCTTGTCATGAACACAATGGTCAATAGCGTGCATCAGATCCACCATCTCCTGTGTGCAATTCTCCGCCGTGTACCTGATCTTCTTCATCACACGCTCATTGCATTCTCTCAGCTCGAGGAAGAACTTTCTCACGGTGCAGTCGTCTGGATGGAATGGGACATACTTAGTAAATAATTTATGTGTAATCTATAAACGTTATGATTTCATGTTTTCTTGCTAAATGTTTGACATTTAAATTATTTAGTCCTAAATGAGGTCCAAAAATGGATATTAGATAACGGATAAACATACATAAATATTTATATAAACATTCATGACTCGGGATAAATATTCGTATTCATCACACAAAAATTTACCCTTCGCAGGTTTCGAACCCGCAACCATTGGTTTCGCAGATAGGGTCACTATCCACTGCACCAATTGGTTGTCCAAATATTATCTCCACCCCATCTCCAGTTTTTACCTTTGCTACCCTCATGTAACCAACTCTATCAGGAAACATATCCATGAACGAACATAGCTAATTAGCGCTATAATCTAATCGGAAATAAATGTTCTTTTTTATAACAGAAATATTGACCCCTGGAGGGATTCGAACCCTGGCCCGATCGAAAGAACATTTAAAACCGGTATAGCAAGTATAACTGGAGCGATTTTTCTACAGTAACACAGAAATGCTATTATTTAAATTGGTTAATTCGAAAATTTTTTTTTTCTTTCTTTGGAAATTTTTTAGACCTTATGAAGCTTGCTTATGCGCATAGTTTGGTTATAATCGGTCCAATAGTTTCGTTCGAGCACTTCTAATTGAAAATTTGTATAGAATGCCGCCGTGAAGCGTAAACTAAACAGCGGTCCCCGTAGTATGACATCGTTTGTCGCGCACTCGCGCACAATGTAAGAGTGAGAGTGGGATAGATGTATATTTCATCGAAGGGAATGAATACGACAAATATTATTTCGCGTGACATAAACGTTAATCGCGCCTATCATGGTACTAGTAGAAGATCATCGAAGGTAAACATTTTTAAAGTAAATTTTTCAATGCTAAAATAATTTACATGTTGACTGTAGTAGTAACTACTAAGTACCTACATCATACTTATCATCATTATCACTAACAAATTACAAGTCACGGTATACATACAAGCCTAACTAAAACCCTACCAAAATTATACTTTGCGGAAAAAAATTATCTTTCAATGGGTGTCACAATATGACTGGGAGTTCTTGCGATTGCTTTGAATTCTCTATTAACTTTTTTATGCCACAGACTTATAAAATAGTAGCAGACCAAAGTTGACAGCTTGTGTACCTAACGAGACTTTTAATTACCGGACAGCCCCAATAAGGAGGGTTATGTTTTTCATGGGTATGTATATATGTATGTAGATTTCTATGTTACCTCCTGTAGCCTATATAAACGGCTATAAATTTTGAAGTATCAAATGGATCAAATAAAAAAAAAGTGTAAGGTGTCATTTGATTCGTCTTGATCCCAAGAGTGTCATAAACAACATATATTCAAAATTTGCGGTCGGGCTTTTAAATACTCAAATAGTTATTATATATTGCTTGTTCCAAACAAAATACTTATTAAATAAGGTATTAATAAATCTGTGATCTGATAAGCTGGACAATTTGAAGCATTTCTAGACGTTTCCTGCCGCGTCAAAGCCTAAACGTGGCTGACTTTTGTATACAAACTGGATACGCCATTTTAATCCTTACGAGTATCTCATACTATTGATTGGTGTACTGGATAGTGACCCTATCAGCGAAACCAACGGTTGCGGGTTCGAATCCCGCGAGGGGTAACTGTTTGTGTGATGATTACGAACATTTATTCCCGAGTCTTGGATGTTTATATAAATATTTATGCATGTTTATCCGTTATCAGTATCCATAGCACAAGCTTTGCTTAGTTTGGGACTAGATGATTGGTGTAAGTGTCCGAAATATTTCTTCTTTCTTTCTGATTACTGTAGATAACCTAACCTATTTATACGTCTGTGGCACAGGGCGCATGCTTGACTTCAGATGTATGAAAATGATGCCTACGTATCATATCCGTAACTGAAACTCCAAATATATAAACCTATATAGCTCGCTATCTTATCACCGTTGTTAGTGATTATTAGGTCTTGCAAAAATAAATCAAAAATAAACAAACATACTCTCGAGACATTTCCCCCTCTCTCTAGTCAGCTGATCGGGTGAGGACTGGAACAAAATAGTAAATATTGGCTTAATTTTTGGCAAAATATTAGTAATGAACAGTGTTTGTAAACAGTAAATGAGATTTTTGAGTATTGGATACCAACCCCAGATACGTAATTGGGATAAGCCGTTTGTCTAACAGAACCCAAAATATTTTTTATTTTTTATTTAAAAGAGTGTCCTTCAAGTTGGTCTCATTTCACACCACCCTAAATTCCGAGCCTATAATTAAGCATACAGTGCTGGAAAACTTCTTTTATCTGCGATTAGCAATAGCAGTAGCAATGGTTGCTGAATTAGGCTCATAGATTAATCAATCAATCAATCATTTATTTATTTGTGATACACAGGTGTACAGGTTGTTATGATACATTAACTTATAAATATGATCTCTGTGATCAGCCAAATTGGCGTACAAATATGGTAGTCATGTTAAAATAGTCGTGAAATTTAATAAACAGCACAATAAATTATATTCGCTATACAATAACAGTAACATACTCGTAGAATGAATTAATATTAAACAATTAAATAGCCTCCATTATATTATGTATCACTTTAAAATTTTTAAATTATGTATTATTTTTATGATAATGGCTGCATGTATATTAGAGTGATTAAACAATTAAATAGCCTCCATTATATTATGTATCAATTTAAAATTTTTAAATTATGCATTATTATTATGATAATGGCTGCATGTATATTAGAGTGGTGTAATGGCTTCAGTCGAGATGTGATAGTGCATTCCGGAAATAGAGAACACAAACCTATTTGCAGTCGGTTGTTCTGTCAATTTTCTACAGTTAAAAGTGTGATCAGATGGAGGTTTTCTGTCTATCTTTATGATAGACTGTATTTGACTACAATCTCACCTATGGAAAGTGACGATGCGGTAGAAAATGAACCAAGCTTGGAGTATAGAGGATACACCATGCTTTTACAGATCCCAAGATTATAGGAATTCGGAAAACTGAGTCCAGAAGGCAAACTCTACGCCTTAGCTGTTCGTATTATGAAAGTGCAAAGTCATTAGTGCGAATGTTCGGTTCTTGAGGATACCTTGATTCCATCTCAATAAATTTAAAAATACTATAAAACAGAAACTTATTAACGAAGCATATCGGACTATTTAGATGATACTCATCCCTGGACATAATCAGATCGTTCGCATGCCAGGCTATTTCACAATTTATAATGAAATATAAAAACCTTTATGTAAAATCAAAGCCTGATTTTAAAAGAGCAAACCTTCGAGTTTCTTGCTTGTTCTTCTCAGGGGAAAATTGCATTTTGAACAAGCAGTAGCTTAAAAAATGTAAAATTGATAAAGCATTTTGACTTTGACTTTGACATCTTGTGCTTAACAAGTTAGTTTCATCAATGCATATTATCTTCTGCTATGACGCATTTCTCGATGATTTTGATCGATGGTGAAAATACCTGCGCAATACTTTCCGTCTATCCTAATATTTGTGCAATACAATTGGCCTGCCCCCAAAATATCATCCATCAAATAGATTTTATCAACTTTTATATGACGTCATACTTTACACACAAACACTCATCAGGGGCGTATACAGCCTTCGTTTTTTCACGGTCAAGTGTGAGGCGGATGCCACTCGCGCGCATCTATTTTTAACCTCTATTTTAGCAAAGTACTAGAGGTCTCCCTGCCCGTGCCGATCCCGTTTTACCAGCTCTCGTGGGAATTATACAAAATACTTTCCTTGCCAAATTTCATCAACATCGGTTTACGCGTTTGGGCTGTACGTTGATAAGTCATTAGTTTATATTTTTATACGTAGAACCATTTATAGTTCCTTTTGTAACTATATAGGGTGTGACGTAAAGTGGATACATCTGCCGATTGGGGATACTAAGCCCTATAATATAAAAATTTACCCCTGAGTCGACGGGTACCTATGCGCAATTTTTTTTTAATTAATGAAGAAATCGCTATAATTAGCGATAAGGCCGCCTTTTTGTGCGATTAATGATGTACGCTGTATTCTTCATGTAGCTTTTGTTAAATTGTGTATTTGATTGATTGATTGAAGAAAAAAAATTAGACCTTTGTTGGTGGTCAACAAAGTGGTCTAAGGTCACAAGTTCACAAATGAAAGAATTTTCTCAATCTGATTACTGCATAATACTCCCAAATAAACCTGTAATCAGATGTGTGTTACAGTTTTAGAATACATAAGGTCGTTTTTTTTTTATAAAAAGTCTTAAAATGTGAACATTGTGTTTCTGATTTTTTTTTTAAGTTTAAACTCGCCTGGTGTAAAAAAACGTATGGAAACCCTGCTGCCATTATTTTTAAAAACTTGTCCTCTTAATGCATATTCTAAAACGGTATAGTTTAAGATTTGTGGGGAGGGAAGCGTAAGCGTAGGGTTGCCAAAACTTGTGTATTTTTGAAAAAATGTTGTGACAAATACGCTCCCGAAAAATTATAATATTCAATAATTTTTACGTAAGTCGTACCCAAATGTATACGTAAACAGTGCCCAAATGTATACGTCAATAGTGCCCAAATGTATACGTCAATAGTGCCCAAATGTATACGTCAATAGTGCCCAAATGTATACGTCAATAGTGCCCAAATGTATACGTCAATAGTGCCCAAATGTATACGTCAATAGTGCCCAAATGTATACGTCAATAGTGCCCAAATGTATACGTAAATAGTGCCCAAATGTATACGTAAATAGTGCTCAAATGTATACGTAAATAGTGCCCAAAGGAAAAAATAGTGCTGCTGCAGTTTAAAATTTGTTCAATATTTTAAGTGAACACCATTCTGGCGTCACGTGTTGCTGGAATCCTCATTCTCATACGCAGATACTACTTTTACCTACGGTTATAAGTTACAACCCAAAAAACTGTGCATAAATAGTGCCACCGAAATATACAAGTCACATAAATTATTATTAGGAGCCCATAGTGTCCCGCTGCCGGGCAAAGGCCTATAATCTGTTTCCAGTCGTTTTTGTTCTTGGCGAGCGCAAACCATCAAACCACCAGTCACATAGAAAGTTCTTCAAAAACAAGCATGTTATTTGTGAAGTCTTTGTGAAAAGGGGCGGCGCAGACAACGGACTCTTTGTAGGCCGGATAAAAAAAAATCAGATCAGACAACTTTGTCCGCGAAGATGGAATGTTTGGCTTTCTATGCAATAACATACACGGGGAACAAAAAAGTCCGGATAGACCAAATTGTGCTAAAAGCTAAATCTTTGAAACGGCTTAACTGAAAACATGGCTACATGGCTTATAAGAACCTATCTACGAGTTCAATGTTAAATAACTACTTCCCTACTAGACTTAAGTAACACTGTTATCCTGTACATTTCTCTAAGCGTGAGTTTGTGAAGAACAAATAAAGATACATTTATTATTATTATTAAAGTTCGAAATCTTCGTAATAAATACATAAATAGTAAATGTGGTCAAACGCGTATCGAGTTAATCATAAAAAAAACATCGATTCTAATTTTAAATATGCACCTGCGTGATGCTAGAGTTCACACAGCACAGTTTTTTGACTTTTTTTTGACAGAAAAAAGTAGGCACTGTAGTTTAAGAGTTACCATTCAATATTTTAAACTACATTTTTGGTTTTTTTTTTCAACAGCGAGTCGGGTGATGGTGAAAGAGGATGGCTACCACCACCACCACAATGGTAGTGTCACCGCTGGCGACGCAGTCATCACCTAAGACCAAGAGGCGACTCTTCGCGGAAGCCAGGCAGAACAGCTTGCAAAAGCTGAGTGTCATTTTTGACCACGGAAATAAAAACGGTATGAATTTGATAATTTTTTTCGTTTTTGTTATCTGACTGATATGTCATATTACGTGTGACTCCACCCACTGTGGCTCCTGTATGCTAGGATCAAGAGTGGTACTCGACACGGCGCCTACTGAAGGTAGACGGCGCCCTACGTGATTCTATTGCTACTTTGGAAACCAGACTAATTAAAGAAAGAAATAGGGTGTGTAAGAAGCAAGGTCAATGGGACAGAGGTTTGTAAACGCTTTATATAATATATTATCTACTCGAATTCACCTAAGTAGGTACATATCTAATATCAGTTTTTCTACTATTTTCGGTCAAGCTGTAGTACACCTAATGGTGTAGTTATGGCCTGGGTGTTTGGGGTAGGTAATGAAGGCGGATATAAATCCGCCTTCATTACCTACCCCAAACACTTCATGCATGCCAATAAATGCTTCATACGGATGGAAAGTCTACCATTAGGTACCTGACGTTTTTACCTTTTGGGTATAGAACCCAAAGCGTGCGTTGTAGAGTGTACCGCGCGTGTTTGCTTTCGCCTACGTGTTTTATGACTTGTCCAAGGTCAAGTTCGACATTTAACGTAATTCGTCTTCCATTCCACATCTGTAAACCTAAACTAAACTTCTAATGAGTACACTAAGTCCCGTGTTTCAGAATGTTGCTCAAGCGTAAATCTGCGCTTGAGCATAGTTAGAAAGAGATGCCGCTATACAAGTTAGGTAAAGCTGTACCTTTTTAACTATCCTCAAGCGTAGATCTCTGCTAGAGTGACATTCTGCAATACGGGCCTTATAGTACAACGTCGATAAAAGTTTTCCTGTTTGCATTAATTCCCGAAGAAACCAGTTTCGTCCTACTGTTACTTACCGAAGAAAACATATCCATACTCATCTTGATAGACTATTTAGTAATACAGCTTTCAACAATTTAATTATTCGCCAAAAGACTCGATAATACTCTAAAATAATTTTTGAACTTGACACATATAAATGAACAAGCTCAATGACAAGCGCGGAATGGAAATGTCAATTGTCAGTTTGAAAATTACTGGTATAATGTAACCGGAAGTCACTGACGTAGAGATCGGTGACGACATTTAAGACAAAATAGTCGTACATAACATAATTCTATAATAATGTTTGTGACCCTGAATTTGAAATCTTATTATCGACGCCATCTGGTGATAAACTAATATTGTAATGAATTTGTATTTACAAGACTGGCAACTGAGTTAGTAAAACAGTAAAAAGTTTAAATAATTGATACAAGATGGCAGCACAATCTTAAATTAAATGCGCGCTTTTGTCGAACTGTTTTACTACACAAACGTCATCTTTTGACATTTATATCGCTAGTGTTGCCAGGAAAATACAAACTAATTTCAATTTGTAGGTTTCTGTTAACTTTAACTCTGATATGTCTTAAAAGTACTGATAACGTATTGTTTTATCATATCGTCATCGATAAAGCTAATTTGTACTAACCAACTCTTAGCATGTAAATGAATATCCACTTCTCTTTTGCTATACATAACGCTTACCTTATAATAAGCATATTATTTTCGATTAACAAGCAAACGAAACTTTTTTGATTAATAAGGAACAAAAACATATTACAAATTTAATTTGGCTTAACATTTTCTCTTAAACACTCGTCGAATAATTATTTTGACGAAACGTTCATAAAATGTCATGTCATATTATTGATTGCCTCATATGGTTTATGGATGCCGCTGGATGCGAGCAGCGCAGGACCTATCGTTATGGAGATCTTTGGGGGAGGCCTTTGTCCAGCAGTGGACGTTTTCAACTGATATGATGATGATGGTTACAAAAGGTATTAAAATAATATAATATCTATTCACATATAAATCCGGTTAGGGCACTGCAGTTACAATTCTACACATTGTTGAAAGGTTCAATTTATCTACATGCCCATAATACTCGTATCTCGTAATAGTTATAAAGTCTAATAGTTCGAAAATCTGACATAAACATCTGTCGAGAGATGGAGAGAGATTATAGCGGCAATTAGCTATGTTCGTTCGGATATGTTTCCTGATAAAGTTGGTTACATGAGGGTGTCAGGGTCACTACCCTGTCTGCGAAACCAATGGTTGTGGGTTCGAATCCTGCGAAGGGTAAATGTTTGTGTGATGAATACGAATATTTATCCCGAGTCATGAATGTTTATATAATTATTTTTGTATGTTTATCCGTTTTCTAGTATCCAGAGCACAAGCTTTGCTTAGTTTGGGACTGGATGATAGATGGAAGGAAGTATCCGAGATATTCATAAAAAAAACATTACAAAAATATACCACATTTAAATGTTACAGTATTTGAACAGTATAAATACATGCAAAGGTCCTGACATACAATTTCCGACAACATTTTGCTGAGTGAGTACCTCTTTGGGTATATGTTCAAACACTGGCTAAATGGCCACCTTGACGAGAATAGCAATCACATAACAGTTAGTTTAAAGTTTGGCAAAAAAAATGTTTAATTTATCTTAATTTAGCTCATCTAGCATCTTTTATATACATCATAGCATATACATCGTTGATATTAATTAAACTTATTCCATGGTTAGGTTAGGTTAGGTGCGAAGAGCAGAAAACACGCAAAAAAAAAATAGTAAAGCAGTTTCTTAAAACAGCTGACAGTTCGCACACAATAGGAGGAGAGACAATATGATTGATATTACCGTCGCTGGGGCAATCCTTATATTGCTCAAGGAAATTGTGATTGCAGGCTTTGGGGATAAATAGTATTACTATTGTTTCATTGTCTCTTGTATAGTAATAATAAGAAGTTAGCCGCGAAAACCAGATTTAACGGCTACAATTATTCAGTAGAAACCGTAGAATAGTGGTAGAAAAGGTGCAAATTATCTTATATTTTAAGTTCCACCAGAGCCATCTATTGAAACTATATAAAATTATTTTTCTTTCTTTTCTGTTGCTATCGGAAAATTTGGTGGTAAATGTGGTAATGGTTTATATGTAGATTTTGATTAGTCTATATGGCAACACCGAGTTCTGCAGTAATTTGTTGTATGTATTTCTCACCGCCATTGCTTTTTACCAATGTAATGTTGAAATGATTCTAATCTATTTTCATCGGGAATTGTGTGTGATGTTTTAGCAAAACATTGAAGTGATTGTGTACTAAAACTATCGAACTTCTTAAAGTTTTTGTGCTGGGCTTTGTCATGGCCGGTAAGTGGTGACTTTTTGCGCCCGCTAGTCAAGGGCGAAATCGGATTTGGGAATCGCAATAAGTCGAAGATGTTTTATCGTTCAAACTCCGACGGTAAATGCAATGTTCTTGTAATTAGTGTGGTTTTTAGTTAGTGTTTAACTGTGATTATAGCTTGGAGTGAAGTGTTTGGTTATTTTGTACATACGCCGATAGTTTTAACCTTTTGCTCGTTGATTTCATTGTTACACTGAATATGTAGCGATGAGAATATTCTCGCAACGGTCCCGGTGCTATAATTCCTCTATTGTAAGTGAAATTTTCGTTAAAACACGATGACAAACTATTGTTTGTGTAAAACCAGATGATTCTGAAGGTCAGAAAACACCACTGAAAACACTGACGTACTTTACTATTACCGTCTATATTCACAAGAAATATAAACTATATTTTGTATATAAGTATTTTTCTTGATGTAAGTAACAACACAAAAAAAGATTTTCGTTATTTCAAATAAGTATAAAAGAGCAGGTGCTACTGTTTTTTGCGTACCCACTGTCGACGCATTCCCAGCGCTACGTCGTGTGTAGATGTCGTGTTGGGTAATTTTCAAGGATTGCCTTGTTTATTAGATATTAGGACAGATTATTTAACATAATGGTATTTGGCAGAACTGGTTTTTTTGGTGGGAACTTAATTAAAGCCTCCGAAAACAAGATTAATATGAGCCATGGTCTATACTTACAAAAAAAATAACACGACCCGATTCTTTCTGCTATATCTCGAGGGCTTGTGTGTGTTGAATTGTCTTACCTGTACAATATAAAAAGTATAGATACCTATTACAAATTGAATTTAGTTACTTTTATTGTGACTGTAGGTACAGAGGTTCAACTTAATCATTTTTGTGACATGTAATAGACTTCTTTATATTGCACATTTATGTAATAATTTTTAAATTATGGACCCATGAATAAATTGCATATGACCTATCATCAAAATACCAACTGTTTTCAAAGCTAAACATCGTTGTTTAACCGATTTCTATCAGATATGGCTAAGAACCTTCTTGCAAACACCAGCTATTGAAGATATAAGCTTTCAAGTCGATTCAGCTGGCACTACATGTACTGGCCTTTGTACATAACCTATCGTTTGTACTCTGCTATGTGCAGGGTACAATACTCTGCTATAAGCAGGGTACAATAGTCTGGTGCAATAAAGAATACAATATGCCAGATAGAATAGGCTTCCAAATAGTTAACTAAGTAGATTTTTGCTTGATTGTTATTTGGATGGAGCCAAGTCTTAGAAGAGGTTTGGTATAGGTTAATGAATGGTAAACCTACATCCCAAGGTAGGATACAAAAGTACAAAAAAGTTTTATAAAGCATTTTTTTCATTCTGAAGTCTTCGCACAACTCTTATTAGTCAGAAATTTATTTCATATTCTATTATTCCATTTTGTAAATGGAAGCTGTGAACATTTAATTTCTTATCGTACAGGAACACTTAGTAAAACAATTACTTGACATAATATATATGTTATAGTTTAATTATTATCCGGCAGCTGTAATTTTTACTATTCTGCCTGTGGCATACGTGCTGTAGTGTAAACTTTGTTTGCTTGTCGCTCAAGTTGTAATAACTTTGGTTGGTTTGTAGTTTGTTCCCAAAACATTCCCAGACAAGTACAACAAACGAAATTTTCAGCTCCACCTTGTTTGACAATCATTACTTCAGCCCAAAGTTGAGAGGAAACCATAAGCCTATTCTCTTTTGTTGACATTTTAAAAAGTCTTTGTTTTCACTGTTGGCAGCCCTGGTCCCAAGTTTTTTACAATATTTAACTGCACATGTATTTAGTGTATGTTAACACGAAAACACAGTGGGTTTTGTAGTTAGTAAAACTTTTATTATAACTTTTATTAAAAATGGTTTCATTCTACAAAATGATTTAGGTATACTTTAATAACACTATAATAAAGAACTAGGTATCTACTTAGACACTATTTTATTTACAAATTAATTAATTCATGATTAACGAGCAATAAAAATAAGTTGAGACTTGGTAAGATAACCTTCCAGAATGAAACAAATTACCATATAAATGGTTTCCAGTATTTACTAAGATTTAAGTTTTAACAGACATAAATTGACAGACTTGTTCTATACAAAGAATCTTTGATTAATTCAACGTTGTTTATCTGTTATGTAAGGGCACTTCGCAGAAATATTTATGAAGTAAATCTGTCTGCTCTACATTTTGTTTACTATCTGCTCAGATTATTATTTTTTTTTGACTAAAACTACTGCTGAAAGCATGTCTTTTTCAGCTTATTCAAAACCGATTTACTTATTTAGCTAGAGAGAATAAACATAATTTTTATTTGGTATAAGCCTACAAAGTTCGTTCAGGGGACCAGCCATATCATTCTCAGACTCTCCACTAAGAACATACCTGTCTCGACAGATAGTCTTAAGTGCCATACTATGCCATGTGCCATTATAGCTGTTGAGAATTGTAGAATAGAAGAATTGCACTAAGTTCCATGCAGTCCAACACTACGTCAAGACTATTAACGCCCGTTTCTGAGTGGGTGATATAAATTAAGTTTTACATTTAAATGGATGTAGGGACTATTGGATGCGATGGGATTTAATATTGTGAAATACGTTTTATCGACTTTCTTTAAACACCTGATGTGTTGGTAGTTTACTAAAAATATTTTATATTTATAAGTTTTGATAAGAGAATATGCATATTGAAATAATGTCATATCATCACTTATTATATAAAGCTTGATTTCTTTAATAAATACACGAAAGTTTCAAATTCAAATGGCTGAGATAAAATGTCTACAAGTTTTTTTTATGAATATGAAGTCATAAGCGTGTTCTTGTAAAACAAGGGCAAATTTAACATTCAGTACACAACAATGCCATCATAGGTACGGCAGTTGGTTCTATGCCAAATCTGTATCTTTCAACAGATTGCTAATTTTTCCTTCTAACCTAGTACTTCACAGCACTTAGGTAGGTATGTACTGTAAATGACAGACAATGAGTTGACAAGGCACAACATGGATTTTAAAAACCGATCAAGTGAGTTGGATTCTCACACAAATGATTGAGATGAGATAACATGGTAAATAAAAAGGTAGATATCATAGCAACGCATAATCTATAAAGATTTTGATATATGCCTAACTGGCTTAAAGCGCTCTTCAAACACCTTTACCAAACATACATCTAATCTTATAAATGCGAAAGTTTGGATGTTTGTTTGTTGCTCAATCACGGCAAAACGGATGAACAGATTTCGATGAAATTTGGTATATAGTTAGAAAATACTCTGGATTAAGACATAGGATATTTTTTATTTACTAAACTATACATAGACCTTGGTTACATATTTTTATTATTTTACTATTTAAAGTATGCAATAAATCAGATCAAGTTTGAAACTTGTATGCACTGGTTTGAAGGTGGAGCTGAAACAAAAAACACTGAAAAAATGCAATTTTATTAAGGGGGGTTTCAAATTTTTCATTTATTCACATATTTAGTGACAATTTCAACTCGCTATCTAATGGCAAATGCTTGTTCTTCCTTGGCCTCAAATTATCAAGTAAAGCTATACATAAAATAAGTGAACCAATAGGCAATAAATAAAAGGTAACTCATATGGCTTAGTTAAACTGCCTGTAACACCACCGGTTGATTAATCAAAAATAAACATGAAAAATCAGCATCCAAAACTCACCCTATGAAAATTAAGACTAACATATCAATTTATATGTTGTTTCTGGCTCAGATCAAATAGTCTTTATTAAGGTCAATTAGTATTAATCAAAGTACCTATACCTAATTACTGCTATCAACTCTATGGCCATTACCTAACTGATAGTCTCATTATCATTTACACTATTTATAGCTTTGATCTACAGGCCAGTTGCAGCAAGGTGCTTCCTATAGCATGCACTGTAATAGAAACTCTTTTGTGTAACCTCCATTGTTTATGTTTACCCCACAAAAGGATAAAGGATGGGTTTTAAATTACAAGATTCTTTATAGAAGCTATGGGATTACAAGGCTTTGTTAGAGGAAACTGGTTTAAAAACTCTATGTTTGTCACATTTACAGTTGAGACATGTTTCTGTGTTCATGTGTTTTACATTTGTTTATTTCAACAATATTAAACTTTTTAAAGTTATTTAAATAATAGATGTGTAAAAGAAATGTTAAAAAAGAAAGAGACAGCCTGGTATTCCAATCACCGAATAAGAATTCAAGATAACTTTACTAATTGGCGACACAATTCCTGCCGATTGCATTGGAACACTGTCTGCGATTGTATGTGACTAATAAATTGTTTTAGTTCCCAATTTCCTTCAATTAGATAGAAAGTATTTATTTGTACTTGTATATTAAAGTATTGGGTCTTTACCTATGAAATTGGAGTTTTTTTTCTTCGTTAATCATATGTACCAATTCCTGCGATTTTCAAAGCCATATCCAAATTTGTTTTTTATTTGGAAAATGGAATATTATTTAAGGTTTCACATGAATTTTTTTTAATTTCTGAGCTAAATCACATAATAAAAAAATTTGAACAGAGCTCTTTTCATGTGCTCTCCATAATCATTTCTTATAAAGCGGTTACTTTTAAAAATTAACGCTGCCTATACTTAACTTAATGTTATCCGATAATACACACAAAGTTTAGCTAAATTTGGATTTGCCATTCCCAAAAAAAAATTTAAAATGTTTGTATGGAGAAAACAGTCTTAATGAAATTCTTCATGCAAAACGCCAATTTCATAGGTAAGGACCTAATATTATAAAACAAATAACAATAGGTTCCTAAATTTAAAAAGGTCGACATGTGTCGGGTTCTGTTAATTACTGCAGGACACCCTTCTGCCAAACTTTACTAGGTCTTTAAACTTCAGCTTTTAAAGTGATGACATGCTATCATAATATCTAGGTGGAGTTTATGTCTCGTCGATGTACTGTTTCAAGACCGTTGCAGGAATGTGATCATTGAATTTCCTCTTCAATAGTTTAGTTTTCGAAAACCTATTATACAGTAAATAACAAACAGATATTGTAGCATTGAATTAATTAATTAAATATATTTACTGTGTGATTGGGTAGAGTACATTGCATTTACAATTTTTCCTCACTTGTAATCTTTAATTACTATTACTAATTTCGTTACTAACTGAATGTAGTTTTACTAAATTCTACTAACTTTTCCAATCCACAGAAAATGGCAGAGTAACAGTTAAGTCTTTATTTCTGAATTAATTCACTGATAACTATGATAATAAAAGTGGCATGTGTTATGATTGGTTGCCATTTTATGCATATTGAGAAACACTTCACCAACGGAACAACTAAATGGAATAATTACAATTTACTACAATTAAATATTATTTAAGAATAGCGTCTTTATGAAAACGATTGTGTTCACATTAATGTACATTCTCAAATTGTGTAGTAACCCTGCCATTTTCTCCATTGCTCATGGCAGCAATGGTTACTCCGTTTCTCATGTTTTCTAATAAATTTTGTTAATTATTTACTGGCAATTTAAATTATCGCATTAGTTTCTAAACTATTGTGTTAGATGACTATGCAGATTTTCTCAATTTTTATTAAAAAGAGATTCTGCCAGATTTTGTATCCTAATTGCCTTGAGATAGCTTCCACTCAATTATGTATCCAGACGGCAATTAATCTCGTATCTTTAGACAATCAAGTTACGTAGGGCACTGTTCTAGAATTTACAGAAGTTGCAGTGATCGAAGGTGACTCTCGCACTGCTATGCTAGCCTGGTACCGGCGGCAATTAATCTGATGTTCATCGTTGCAATAGAATCACAGGCAGTCCAGTTCAAAAGATTTATCCAAGAGTGTAGACAAAACCATTGAACGATATTAGCAAGTCAATACTCGGCAGTGGATTGATGTTGACTCATAATTATGCTAATAAACTTCTATGGCCAATAGCGCAAGTTCTCTCACCGAAACCGCCTACTTCAATAAATAAAACTGTTCTAATTGGTCCGGATTCTGTTCCAGGCAATGGTGGGGAGACAACATGGTGTTTCAGCCAGGTGAAAGGAACTTTAGAAGATGACGTTACGGAGGCCGACCTCATATCGTGCGTCGAGTTCAACCATGATGGCGAGCTGCTCGCGACCGGTGACAAGGGAGGCAGGGTGGTCATATTTCAGGTGAGTTATAAAAGGTATAGGTCTCTTAAGAAAGTTCAAGATCAAGCCAACGCGATAATTCACTACGATATCGAATCTGTAGTGAAAAACCCGCAGAAGAACGGAAGTCCCATAGCCCAGCGGATGAGTATGTTGAAGTGGTAGTCGGCAGGGCGAAAACAGGCAGGGCAGGTTGTTGGGGCATTAAAGTTTTTCAGTAGAGACTACGCACCGACAAGTGTAAAAGGTAGACGAACGACCTAATAAACTTTGTGTGAAGTCGCTCCAACCGGTCGCTCTGGTATTAGGGGGCCCAACAGTGGACGGCTGATATGTTGATGATAAACGGTATGTCCAGCAGTGGGTTAGGCGCCTTTTATCTTCGCATTCCAATATTTGGGGCTATCTTGGCTCAAGTACAATTCCAGGAGCCAATTTAATAAAATAAATCAATCCAACAAATAAGAAACATTTTTTGTAAAATAAAACCACGAATCACAAAATTAACGGAAGGAATATAGCTTTTTAGAAAATAGAGACATAACTCCTGTGAACGCCTCTTGTGTCGCTACTGCTCCGAGGTTGTAAACATATATATTATACGTTCTGAAGATATAATTTTAGTATTCAATAGAGAGATCAGGTTTGGGGCAGCTCTCTCCCGTACGTCGTGGCTAGGCTTGCATATTACAAGCTAATAATAAATAAAAAGTAGTTGTTGAATGCGATTTCTGTCTAACCTAGCTAGGTAGGCCATAAAGCGAGACATTTAGCGTACTGCAGACATGTTACGTGAGACGCATTATTTGAGCCCTAAAAACGCAACTCACGGTTGGCAACTCTAGTTGTGGCCTGAGGCGCTCATTTTGGGAAGCCCTCACATCAGTATACATCAATAGCTCTAAAGGTACTATTGGCACAGCCTCTCACTATGAGAAGGTATGGGTCTAGTTCACCTATCGACCCTAGTGCGGTTGGCTCTCAATATTTCCAAGCCCCCATCACATAGACCACCGACTTTACGATTGTCTCCAAATGAAAGCCGGGGCCACTTGTATAACTTAAAGTGCTCTCTGAGACATTCTTATAAAGATGTCACTAGTAAATAACCGGGCAGTCTTTTCCCTCTATTTATTTCATCGTCTCCACCATTCACTCTTGCCGCTTGTTTCTCTCTTCATATTATGTTAATAATTTTAGTTATTTTATACTGCAATTTTAATGACGTTGAAATATTATAATATATATCCATTTTTGTTTAACCATCACAAAAAAAAAAAGACAACGATCCTGTGGGTTTCTTGCGCCGCTTCTTTTCCCACAGATGATTTCCCTTTCCGAAGCGGTAGTAGCTTGGACATACCGACTGACAGAGAAAAAACTTTCTTTATTTCCAGTAGATTTAAATTGACATTCAACAAATGATATCATGTATCTTACTTTGAAATAAATGCTTGAAGTTTGAAGTAAAAACTTAAAAATAAAACGATTCATTTAGTGACATCCCTGTAAGCAGAGTTCTTCGTGCGTAATATTTAAACTTATTTTACAATTTTAAATTAAATTCGCGCGCTTTACGCGCCGCAACAGTGGTAAATCCTGACTAATGTTCGTTGACACCAAGTGTTATTACATACATGATTTCGCGACCTTTATCCCAAACGGGGTTGTCAGAGATATCACGAACAAGCATTTGGATGTTCCGAAGTTTAACGCTAGAAACAATATCTATGGTTCATCTTCGAAATATAGACAGAATTGTCTTCCAAGTGTCCCAAGTTTTTGTATTTATTTAAAAAGTCACAAAGATATAATGTCAGACTACATATCAATGATATCAAAATTCAATCACCTCCGAATATTCTGTCGCAATTGCGAGTATTCAATTTCCCCATTTTCCCCAAGACAGGCACAGCTCCGAGCTGCCTAACCCGGGTGCGTTTGTGTTGACACGGGTGAGCCCATCGCCGTTGAAACGTATAAGTCTATTGGTGTTTTTTGGTGGATAATCCCTTAGTCGCCTTTTACGATACCCACGGGAAGAGATGGGTTGGTTGACTCTTGAACGTTATTATATACAATCTATTCCAAATCGTAACCCTTACCTAGTTCGTAAGGTTGAAAACAAAAAGCATTTACCTTGTCACATTTACCTAATACATACGAGTTCACGCGAGAGTTATTTACGTCACGTACTACGTAAATACGACTGTGACGTCGTACGCAGGCTCCCTCCCTCTAAAGGTACTTGGAGACGAAAGGCGTAAACAGATTTCTGTATGTGAGAATGATTTGTGTATATTATTAACTGACATTCGCAAAGGTTATTCGGACATTTGACGACTAACCGACTTCCTAAATAAAGAGGAGGTTCTCAATTCGTCGCTTATGTATTTTTTCTTGTACACCTATTACTGCGAGGTTCCGTGACTGATTTGCGTCATTCTTTTTTACTTGGCAGGAAGTATTCGAGGTGGTCCCATATCATTAAGATATTGATTCATATTAATCCACCTCCGTGGCTCAATGTAAACCTGGTAAGGTTTTCAAAATAGAGGTAGCGGGTTTGATTACCAGCGGGGTATAGTCAGTCGGCGTCATAGTCAGGGCAGTCTTATTAGGGTTAAAGGTAACGTGATGGCTATTCAAGCTATACCAACAATAGTTCTCTAAAATTGTCTAAAATCTCTAGAATAATTTATTTGCAGATCGGGTAACTTTTTATATGAGGAGGTATCTAATGATACATTCTTTTTTTTATGCACAACGGGTTGGTACTTGACCTCAATCACACCTGATGTTAAGTGAAGATGAGGTCGAAGGTGGAAGCGTACTGACCCGGAAACCCCAACACATTTGGGGGACTGGCTATCTTATCTCTGACAACCAGAACACAACAATGCTATTGACATTGCTACTTGGCGGTAGATTTAGATAAGATGGTGGTAGCTAGCCAGGCGGACATTTAAAATGCCCTTCCACCAACCAAACCGAGTACTTAAACGTACCCCGTTGGGGATCGAACCCGCGACCTCCGAAACTCCGTTATTTGAAACCTCAACGCAAAGTGGGGTGTTATAAGTATGAAGCCTAATATCTGTGGCACTGTAGCACCGAAAGTACTGAACCGATTTGTAAACGGTTTCGTTATTTTCGAAAGCTGGTGTTTAGCCATGTTAGCCAAATTCAGCGGTATTTATTATATATGGTAAAAAGTAAATAATAAATAAATATCTTTGCACATACACACATGCCATCTAGTTCCACACTAAGCAATTAGGCTTGTATTACAGACACCATATGGTTGATAAACTACAACAATACTTTTTTTTTGTAAATAAATACACATATAAATGAAAAACATCCATAACTCGGGAACACATGTCTGCATTCATCATACAAACATATGCCCCTAGCGGGATTCGAACCCGCGACCTTTTGGTATAGCAGCACAATTTCTAACCACTACACCAAGCAGGTCGTCAAACCAAACAGTAGAGTTAAGGTCTTAGCATACGCGACGTGTTCATTCTCGTGCCGGACGGAACGGGACGATTTTTTGACATCGTTGCATTTGAAAACATAGCAATAAAATACACGTGGCGAGAAACACGGGCGGAACGGGACGGCAATAGAAAAAACATCGTTATGGCATCTTCTTCATCTAATACTACGGCAACCATTGCTAGTTCTTCAAAAGTAAAGTCGAACATTTTGTGCTGAAATATGGTTGCAGCACTAGCACGACTATCGTTGAACACCGTCCTGTACGTATGTTTTAAAACCACTTTCACGTTAGGAACTATACCTGTCCCGTCTCCGTTCCGTCCGAGAAATTACCCGTCACGTATGCTAAGACCTTTAATCAAATTCTTTATGCGATTTTGTGTTGCCTGTCACCAGTGGTCGGTGGTATCATACGATGACACAACATCTGACTACTTGTGGAGGACGCGCCGACACGTAATATGCTAGCCCAGTATGACTAGTCCCTCTATACCTCTATACAGACGTTCGGCCTTTAAGCGAGGAAAAGCGATGCAAAGCTTCTTTCTCCTGTCATTGTAGAGCAACTATGGGGCATGTTAGCCAAGCTGTAGAAGACTCAAGTATTTTTAATATCTTTTTTATTTTAGTCTCCACTTCAAAGATTTAGACCATTTTTCAAAACTGCTGACTAATGAGTCTTGTAGTGGTCCTGAATCGCGAGCTCATTACGGTTTTGATGTTAGGGCAAATAAGAAATTAAAAATATCAATCTCCAGTACTTAACTCTCTCTCGTGACACTCGTGACACAACTTAGTATGGGAAATCCAAAAATTTTTTTCACATTTCGACCTATGTTTGTATGGGAAAGTTGTTTGTTATCATATCACGGACACTATTACCAGTTTCTTTTTCAAAGATTGATTACCAAATTAAGAAATCCTAAATAGATAATCTTGGAACAATCATAAATAACATTTTTAAATAATTATAAAAATCAAGTAATAAAAGTCATGTAAACTTAAACGGGAAAAGAAAAAGAGGAAGACCGAGAATAAGCTACATGGAGCAAACAAAAGAGAAGTTGAACGTCGTGTTGTATCAGGAGGTCAAGAGGAAGGCGGAGAGCAGAGAGATATGGAAAAATCTCCACCAACAAGAGCATGGCTCTTAAATCAGATGATGATGATGAAACTTAACCTAATCTTTGTGGGCTAAATAGACAAATCTTTGTAGGCTAAATAGATAATCTTAAAATAATCACAAATAATAATAAATAAATAATACTTTGTATTTATTTTGTGGTTATATTGTAGTAATTCTCTAGTCTAGCCAGTATACATAGAAGCTTATTTTTTAGTAAAAAAAAATATTTTTAACGTTGAGTATATTTACTTCTTTATAATAATAAAAGTAAAGCAATCTATTATGTTAAAAAAATGATTTATACATTTTTACTTACTACTTTTTCTATTTACCTAGGTGAAATATTTTATTATGAGTCCGGAACAGAATCAACTTCCGAATCAAAGGTCATTTACCTTGTGGTGCGAATCGACCCATTCAAAATTTGCAGGTGGCGATTCACACCACCGGTGCGAAAGGGGCTCTTCAAAAATTGAATGGGTCGTTGCGCACCGCGGTGCGAACCGTTTGTGGTGTGAATCGCCACCCGACCCGTTTTAAAAGGGTCAGTCCTGTAAGTCTGTTGTTAAAGAGTTTCAACTTCAAAAAGACTTGAGCTCTCTGTATAAGTACTCGAACTATGAGCCGACTAATCGGTAAGCAGACTATTCGGCATCTTTTGTAGTCGCCGACTAGTCGGAAAATTATGTCAATTGTAATCGGCGCATAATGAATGAAATAAAACCAACACTTTATGCCTTGACGACCTGTTTGGTGTGGTGGTTAGCAACTCTGACCATTATACCAAAAGGTTTCGGGTTCGAATCCCGCTAGGGGCATATGTTTGTGTGATGTATACGGACATGTGTACCCGAGTTATGGATGTTTTCATTTATAATAAGTATTTATTTACAAAAAGAAATGTATTTATGTAGTATCTCAACCATCTGGTATGCTCAACACAAGCCTATAGTTGCTTACTATGGAACTAGATGGCGCTGTGTGTATGTCTAAGAGTATTTATTTTATTTATTTATACCTGCTTATATTTTATGTGATTCGTCATACTTCTCGTATTCGCTTTCCTGCCTTGACCGCCGCTTGAAATAACACCGTTATACTGGTTACGGTTCATGTTTGTAGACATGTCCACCCTCCTGATTTCTTTTCGACATTTCACAATACTCTCAAATAGATCAGCCAACACAACGAACATGTAAACAAAACTCGTCATAACATTCCCAGCGTGAACGCACGATGCATGCGTTAGCAATGTGACGACATAGTCCGAAAACCACCAATAGTCGAGTATTAGAATGATTTGAAGTCGGATAGTCTGCAAATACCATAGTCGGCCCATCTCTAATAAGTATCCATACAAATGAAATAGATGTGATAGTAACAATTAAGATTCACCCCATGTTTAATATTTGTGATCTTTTGAGTCCCAACCTATCAGATCTTCGAGACGACGTAGCTCTCTGACAGGACAGATCTAGTCACCATATTATTAATGTGGTAGCTGAAATTTCTAGTATATTATTTCCTTTAACCGAGTGTGGGCACCCTTGAGTTATGTTGCGTGTTGTTAGTTAACATATTATTAACCTTGACTTAATTCCCAATGAAGAAAATTAACTGTTTCTGTCACACCGACGACCTCCAAAAAAATCACCCGGGAATTTAGAACTGCCTGAATTTCAAGAATGAGGATTTTCCGGAAAATACTATAAAACTCTGCCTTATGAGGAAGCGGAATGGGAATCTTGGCCGTGTGATTCCCAGTCGATTAGAAAAGGACCGAGCAGCGTCTTCCGTGTGTCGCCAAGTGGCGACTAAGCGATTGTGAGATAAAATAAACCAGTAATAGACATTGGGCACCAGCGTCAGTGGTATCAAAGCTCCTAAAAAAGCGGCGATTGTCAATTTGCCTGCCCAGTGTGGCGATTAGAGCAAATCTTCCAATGGTGGACTTTTATAGGCTGGTGATTTTTTTTTTATTTTATTGGTAATACATAATCAACAGCATCATTATAAAAAATATTACACAAAATTTACAAGCCAAAGTCATGCCAATTACAGATTCTCATTTTTCATTTCGATTCTCTTAAAAAATAATTAGGTGGAAAGTCAGTATTAAATAATAATCATTATACAATCTAGAGGTAAAAAATTAATAGTGAGACAAACTAAGCAATAATATGTGATGTGTGGAATCGAAGCACTGGTGGCGCATTCGCATTCGTTATCGATTAGACGAAGTTAAGCAATGACTGGCGCGGCCGGTCTTCGGACGGGTGAGAACTAGTGGCATTTTAATATGAGTGTTTCTGTGCTTCGGAGGGCACGTTAAATAGTCGGTCCCGGTTGTTTTCAATTTGAAGGCAGTCGTTAAGCCAAGTCGGTGGCCTACAGGGACGGCTTAAAAACACTGACTGTCTGGCTAGCTACCACCATCTTATCTAAATCTGCCGCCAAGTAGCAATGTTAATAGCATTGTTGTGTTCCGGTTGTCAGAGATAAGATAGCCAGTCCCCCAAATGTGTTAGGGCTTCCGGGTCAGTATGCTTCCACCTTCGACCTCATCTTCACTTAACATCAGGTGTGATTGAGGTCAGGTATCAACCCGTGGTGCACAAAAAAAAAAGTGGCCACTAGTCTGGCTTAAATCCACCACCACCACCGCACTGGACCCGCATGGCGGATTACGCCCATACCCTCTCCCAGTGACTGACCAGGAGGTTGTGCCCCAACAATGGGGACGTGTAAGGCTGTTGATGATGTATGGAATATGAATCCTTATTATCCTGGACTTGACTCAGTTTGGCGTCCAGCTGCTGATTTGTCGCGTTATCGCGCCAGTGTGGTACAACTTTTATATCGGGAGCACAGACTTATAAATAGTGGCAGACCAAGCATTCATATGATCTTGCTAAAGTCGACGCATATCCCATACATAGCTTAAGTCATTCACCGGACTTTTTATATATAAATATTGTTCGTTTCTAAACAAAATAGTTACCGAGGTATTATTCCGTAATCTGATAAGCGACGTATTTAGAACGCATTTCTAGACATTTCCTCGTACCCCCTAAACGTTGCTAATACTTTTGTATTGAAACAGGTTACACTATGTAATCCTTATATTCGGTCTTCTAATATTTATGCGTCTGTGGTCGGGAGCCATGAACGCCTACATGCCGGCTTAATGGAGTGATAAACGTATATTGGTTTGAATTGTGGCAGCCCGTATAAATAATTGCCCATTTAATCTGAAATACCAATGCGAACTGAATAGTAACCTTCATTTATTCTACAATCATACCAATCTAAGCATAGAACCGCTATCGACAGTCATATTACGAAACATCGTCTCATAGACTATACTAATTTTTAATTTTAAGTACACAAGGCAGTCAGTGGGGGTGCCCAGGGTTTCAAAATAGAGCAAGCCCAAAAATGTTTTTACACTGAAATTAAGTAGGTCTGCAGTTTCATATGCACTTGCGGCAATTTGCCTGTTATTTAAATCGTTATAAACAGGGATACATACCTATTCTAACTCGCATACATTTTAGCAATGACATTATTTGTCACCAAAACATTGTGGCTATTAAGTTTTATACGTTTTGACATTTGTACGTTTTGACACTCGTACTTTATGACCTAATGGTCATAAATTCACGAATTCAACTTCAACTTTTTATTTTAATTGTTTAATAACAATTAAAATAAAAAGTTGAAGTTGAATTCGTCCACTGGACATTTTGTCACGTTGACGACTCAGTCCCGGAATGATTCCAAATGTTTTAGTCGGTCAGCAAAAATTAAATTCAATGGAATGAGAACAGCCAATAATTCAATAAGTTATGTACACTAATTGATATCCAAATCGAGTACTGTAAGGCATATCGGGCTTTCGGCTTATATAAAGGTACCGCCACTAGGCAGTAGCGAATGCCGGTCAAAAAAACAAAACAAGTGGGAGAGTAAGAGAAAGTGGAGAGGTAACATACGAGGGTGGTCCCAAAAGTAGCCGACCTAATCAAGAAAAATCAAAATAAATGGGATAAACTATATTTATTTCTCTACATAGCTTCCTTGTAGCTCGATACACTTTTCCCAGCGGTGCTCTATAGCTTCAATGCCACGTCTATAGTAGGAATCGTCGAACTCTTCAAAATAGCCATTAACCAAAGACTCAACCTCTATGTTGCTTGAAAATCTTTTCCCGCCGAGCCATTTTTTTAGGTTTGGGAACAGAAAATAATCTGACGGGGCCAAATCTGGTGAATAAGGTGCATGGGGAAGCAATTCAAATTTTAATTCTTTGATTTTAGCCATTGCAATGCCGGATGTGTGGACTGGAGCGTTGTCTTGATGAAACAAAAGTTTTTTCTTTGACAAGTGAGACCGTTTTTTCTTTATTTTTTCACTCAGACGCTGCAATAAGTTCGCATAATACTCGCCATTAATTTCCTTTTGGAAGATAATCTATAAAAATTATGCCACGCGCGTCCCAGAAAACTGAAGCCATGACTTTTCCTGCCGATGGAACTGTTTTTGCCTTCTTTGGAGCAGATTCTCCTCTTTCAGTCCATTGTTTTGACTGTTCCTTAGTCTCAGGTGTAAAGTGATGGACCCATGTTTCATCCATGGTGATAAATCGACGCAAAAACTCTGCTTTGTTGCTGCGAAATTTTGCTAAACATTCGACTGACACATCCTCACGACGCTGTTTTTGTTCTACTGTGAGTAATCGCGGCACCCATCTTGCGCACAGCTTTCTCATGTCCAAGTTTTCTGTTAAAATACGGTGGACTGCACTTTTTGAAATGCCTACCATATCTGCTAGCTCGCGCACTTTCAGTCGACGGTCATCCAGTACCGTTTTGTGGATTTTTTTTACTATTTCTGGATTATTCACCTCATTTGGTCGTCCACTGCGATGTTCATCTTGGCAGCTCGAGCGACCGCGCTTGAACTCTGCCACCCAATATTTTATTGTTGTAAATGAAGGAGCAGACTCCCCCAAAGTAGAATCTAGCTCCACTTTGATATAAGTTGGGCTGAGACCTTTCAAATAAAAATATTGAATTACGTACCGAACACCAATTTTATCCATAGTCGAAAAATGCGATGAAAACTTTCACTAAATATGCTTCAGAACAAATGCCAAATAACCTAGCGCGTTCGAATTCTAAATTTAAATTTCTTAATGTTCACGCTTCCTAAAAAGAGTATTTAATCAAATAAAAACTGCCAGTAAGTAAGTAAGGTCGGATATTTATGGGACCGCCCTCGTATAGCTAAGCGTATAGGAAAATATCGCCAGCTCAGACTCAGTGGGAATATAAGCTAACTGAAACGCGGGTTATCCCGAATTTTTGTACGGAAGATTTGCTTTTCTTTGCGTTTATTAAGTAATAGTTGAAACACATAAAAATTAATTGTACTTCGAAGTAATGAATAATGGATTGGTGGGATGTTTTCTAAAAGGTAATGGGATTCCAGTATAAGCAGGTCTCGCTGCGTTCACATTTCCGAAAGCGTCACGCGCAGCTTACACAGGCAGTGTTATTACCAAATTGGTGACACAGACTGGCGTGGAACCGGCAAATAAAAGCCGTGAAGTTAGTTTCGGGGGTAAAAAATTCGACCAATAGTAAAGTTCCTCGGCAATGTTGCCAGGGTTGCCTGGGAGAGATCTATTTAGAGATTAGCTCAGCTTTGTATATATTTTGTGACTGTAATTTGTTTGTATTTATTGTGCAATAAAGAATGCAACTGTCGAATTTCACCAATAGCAGTAAGGTTCAACTATACACTATCTGTGGAGACTATTTCTGTCTATGCTATGACTATTTTGTTCTAATTTACATTATAATGTAACGACTGTCAGTTTCCCGAAAATAAATAAATAAATAAGTAAACTGTCAAATTCGACTAATGATGAACGAAATGGCAATGAAGTGCATTATCATTGAAGTTGGCAATAGCTCCTGTAATTACGAGTAATTTTCAGAGTTACACCGTCGAAAAGTCATTTATTACCACCTGATTCACGTCTAAAAACAGATAAGATTACGAACTGTAGCGGACTGACGCGATTAGTTATTTATTATCATCGTAATACGAGCGGTGATTTATGCGTACGGTGTGGGGAGAAAGTGCGGAAACCTGTTGCCGGACTTTGTTGTATGTACAGTCTGCAAACAATTAAGGTAGCGGGGGTTACCTATTGTATTTCCGATATTTTTGTTCCTACGGAAGCGTGCTATTCGTGCCATTTATAAATTAGGACCTAGAGTGTCTCTTAGAGATAAGTTTAATGAAATTAATATCTTAACAATGGCATCTCAATACATTTATGAGAATTTGTTATATGCAAAAAAAAATATATATAACTTTATTCGCTAAAAATGTGATAGGCACAATATTAATACAAGGAATAAGAACCAGTTATCTGTTTATGTTAGCCGACTTCACAAAGTCAGTAAATCCTTCAAAGGGCAATGTATACGCTTTTATAATAAGGTTCCAGTAGACATTCAAAATTTGCCTTTAAATAAATTTAAAGCAATCATAAAACAGAAATTATTAGCAAAAGGCTATTATAAAATCACCGACTATTTGAATGATAAGCAAGCATGGACATAGCTGTGTTATTATTATTCATATTATTATCAAATCACAAATTGTAACCCATAATCTGTTTAAAAGAGCAACCCTAGAGTTTCTTGCTCGTTCTTCTCTGGGGAGTCAGCTTTGTGAATGAGCAGTAAATTTAGATGTAATATTAATAGTGACGTTTTCAAGTGATAATTTTATCCTATGAAATAAAATATTTTGATAGGAATATTGTTATTCCTCTAATGTTTTCACATTTATTAGTTAGACATATTTTTGATTAACCGAAATTATGTTTTCTTTTGTATTAGACTTCCGCGTTTTGTTTGACCTCATTACCGATAGATCAATTGACCATTATATTACAAGGCCGAATTTCATTTCTCCATACATACATGTCAATCTAACAGAAGGGCATAGCGGGCGAACGTTCATCTAAAAATTATTGTATTTCTTTTTAGGATGCAGTTTAGGCCTGACCCTATGACTCGTTTTTTTACCATTTTATTGCAATGAAAATTAAAGTGTTGGAAGTAGATAATTCGGAAGTTTAATATGGCTGCCAAATAAGTATAATTTCGGTATTTAGTAAAGAAGACTAATCGTAAAGCGGAGTAACCTTGTGCGGAGAAAGAATACTTCTGTACACATTACATGATTGTGGTGATTTAAAAAGATGTCCAGACATACATATGGAAATTGTAAAATGTACGAATATATCTTAATATCTTTATTGTACACAAAATCGTTACAGAAATATGCATTGTATATAAAATGTACAAAGGCGAGTTTAACTCCGATAGAGTTTTCTACCAGCAAACCTTAGAAATACATAGTGTTTACGGAATATTGAAATTCGGATATCAGTTTTTCGAAAATAGGTTACTATCTCTACGGTGTATTTCTTCTGCCTTATAGCTTTGTGGACAGGTTTGAGGTGTAAGATAGGCAGTGAAATTGCAAAAATGTCTGTCATTTACGTGGACAACAAATCTCTGGATCCAAACTAAAGAAAGTTTGTCTGTCTGTATCACTAATATATAAACATATGCTAATAGCAACATCACAGGATAGCTGGGCTTCCTTGTGGAGCTTGGTTGGCTGGTGTGAGGCCCTAATCACCTACCTAACGCAAAATAGCCCACCTTTATTATCTTTACCCGTGACTAAAGAATAACTGTTCGTATTTATTACACAATATTTACTCTTACCGGCAACCGAACCCGTAACCCTCTTAAGGCAGGGTCACATTGGACTAATATTTGCATCAGATCTTCATTTATTTTCTTCTTCCGCAGAGAGACCCAGCATCAAAACAGTGTGTACCGAAGAAGGGGGAGTACAATGTATACTCGACCTTCCAGTCTCACGAGCCGGAGTTCGACTACCTCAAATCGTTGGAGATAGAGGAGAAGATTAACAAGATACGGTGGCTCAAGAGGAAGAACCAGTCGCACTTCCTACTTTCTACTAATGATAAGACTATTAAGTTATGGAAGGTGAGTTTTCGACTTTTTTCAACTCCTTGAATGCCTAGACTGATCATTATGTATAGCTAATAGGAAACTGCGCTACCCAGAGGGGGAGGAACTATGCTCCTGGGTAATATCCAAAGAAATCTAACCAACATACATACCCCATTGGTCTGAGCAAATCTTAAATTTTAACTATGACTTTATCTTGAATTCAGTAATTTTTCAATATTTTCGAATAAATCCATTTTTTTTAGTTCTCTTCGTTAACACAATAAATGCCTTTTAGCAAGTTGATAAGCACTCTGATGAGTACTTCAACTCTCAAATTACTTGTAAATAAATGTCAAATTCGATTATTACTATAGTTCATATTTTGACATGAGAATAGGGCCTTCCTAGTAAGAATTAAAAATGGCTGTGCGAGGAGGCTCTTTTTTCCCTAACATAATGTCGACCTGTTTGGTGTAGTGGTTAGAAACCCGGACTGCTATACCAAAAGGTCGCGGGTTCTACTCCCGCTAGGGGCATAATATGTTTGTATGATGAATACAGACATGTTTCCCGAGTTATGGATGTGTTTATTTAAAAAAAAAATAATTTGTGTAGTTTATCAACCATCTGGTATCCATAATACAAGCCTGGTTGCTTAGTGTGGAACTAGATGGCGCTGTATATGTGCAAAGATATATATTTATAATTAAGGTCATGCGCTAACACGTTGAATTTCAAATAATTTGGATAAATTTGAAGCTGGAATTTGTTTATAATTATTCATACGAATAACCAGAGAAGTGGTTTATCACAAGTCTCCTTTCATAAGGTGTCGGAGCGGGACAAGCGAGTCACCGGCTATAATACGCGCGAGGAGGGCGGCCGGCCCCGCGACCCGGCTCGCATCACGGCCTTGCGGGTACCCACCGTGCGGCCCGCGGAGCTCATGGTGGAAGCCTCTCCCAGGTTAGTCTCTTCGTCAAGCACAAGCTTCGTCAAGTTTACCATAAAATTTATCCTATGACATTCTGAGGACCAAGACGAATCTAACGACACCTTGCACTTCAAAATCTGTCAAGCATACCGCTCGCCTGGGGGATTGCGAGACGATTATGTGGAACTCCCTTTCCTGTCGAGAGGTATACCAACTATAATATGTATATTATAATAGAGTTGTATGTGTAACTGTACCACAAATGGACCATCGCTCAGTGTGCATCCTATAACCGTAACACATCGATTTTCAGCTAGTGCCCTATGTGAGAGAAAGCGAGGGTACCAATGCAAAATTGGCAATAATAATTTTGTTAAGATCATGTCGTATGGTGGTGTAATAATTGTATGAATCATAATCAAATCAAAATATTTTATTTCATAGGATAAAATTATCACTTGAAAACGTCACTATTAATATTACATTAAAATTTACGGCTCATTCACAAAGCTGACTCCCCAGAGAAGAACGAGCAAAACTCTAGGGTTGCTCTTTTAAACAGATTAGGGGTTACAATTTATGATTTGATAATTATATGAATAATAAGACAGCTATATCCATGCTTGCTTATCATTCAAATAGTCAGTGATTTTATAATAGCCTTTTGCTAATAATTTCTGTTTAGTGATTGCTTTAAATTTATTTAAAGGCAAAATTTTTATGTCTACTGGAACCTTATTATAAAAGTTGCCCTTTGAAGGATTTACTAACTTTGTGAAGTCGGCTAACATAAACAGATAACTGGTTCTTATTCCTTGTATTAATATTGTGCCTATCACTTTTTTAGCGAATAAAGTTATATTTTTTTTTTGCATATAACAAATTCTCATAAATGTATTGAGAAGTCATTGTTAAGATATCAATTTCCCTAAACTTATCTCTAAGAGACACTTTAGGTCCTAATTTATAAATGATGATCGTCCTAATTCTAAGATCCTAAATCCTAATTTATAATATGCACGTTTAATATAACAGTAATCGTCAAATATGGTGTTAAAATAATTAATTAAATACCTACAACGCGAAAGAATCGAGAGAGGTGAGTCTGTGAGCAGCTGCCTTAATAAGTCTTTCTTATTGCCTCTATAGCACTCTTCGCAATCATATTCTTTCAACGTAAATTGCGTATACAGAGAGGAAAACCTTTTATCATATTACATAGATACAACGATAAGTGTTTATTAGAACCACAGCTCATAATAAAAAGGTGAGAAAACGAGTCAAGTGATAACGCAAACAGACCGGCTCGTATAATAATAATCAAATTAGTGGACACGTTATCTCAAAGTAAACAGACGCCGAGAGCACTCCAATATGAGGTGATAAGGCAGAATTAATAATTTGCCGGAGTCGATTTGTATGCCAATCTTATTAACACTTGACTTGTTAGGGTTTATTAAACAAATGCCGGAAAGAAGCTTTTAATGCTGTTTGGAGTTTTTATTTCCTGTGATATGGCTGTTTGTATTATTAGAAATTCTTATACAGTAAAACTAATACCAAACTTATGCCAATTAATGATTCTTAATGTTACTGACAATGGTTATTGTTATAATTGAATGGGTAACGTTTAAATTATAGTACAATAAAATTTGTACTTCTTCATTATTATTATATAAATATCAATAAAAACAATACGAGTCATTATGTTAATGAGTCTAAATTGTAGCTGGCACATTTTTTTTTATATTAAAATTACTGCTTATTCATACAGCTTGTTTAACCACCTCCATGGCTCAATGTAAACAACATAGGGTTTCCGAATCAGAGGTCGCGGGTTCGATCCCCAGCGGGTTTCACGTTTAGTACTCGCCTTGGTTGCTGGTAGGGCATGTCCGCCTGGCTAGCTACCATCATCTTATCTAAGTCTGCTGCCAAACAATAATGTTAATAGCATTATTGTGTTCCGGTTGTCAGAGATATATAGCCAGTCTCCCAAATAAGATGGGGTTTCCACCTTCGGCCTCATCTTCATTTGACATCAGGTGTGACTGAGTTCAAGGGCTATTAAAAAAAAAAAACATCTGGACGATGCCTAGACTCACACAAGCCGATCAAACACCCATCGTTTATAGTCAGGGGTTAAAAGGAACATAATTAAAGGTATATCTAAATGTAATGATTTCCCCAGAAAAGGAAAAAGCAAGAAAGTCAAGGGTTGCTCTTTTTAAATAAGTTGTAATGTGTATAATAAATATGTAATAAGCAATAACTTGTAATTCGGACAAAAGTAGGAAAAAATATGTGTTATATTGTAAATTAGACTGAATAGCACCGAGCGGCCGTGTTCATGCTTGCTTATCCATCCATATATCTATTTTATAATACGACTCTGGGACGAGATGCAGCCTGGTGAATCGCACCGATGTCCAATCCACTTAGATACTCCTCTCACCCCTTAACCCAGTTGCCCTTGCAAGAGTTGACAACAACCCGTAAAGAAAGGGAAGGTTTGCTTGTTTTTTGCTATACCTGCACGGTAGCAGCGGGGACGTAGATTTAAATTTTATTCATCCCGTAATTAGAATGTGATACATTGTGTTGACGTACGAGTTAGCATCATGGTCATGGTGATAGCTGACATACAGAAACATGCGGGTTATATGTAGTAAATCCTCCATGCAATGGAAATTGCCATTGGTCGGGTGTCATTAAAACTGGTATAGTACTTTGTTATTTACATACATAACTTATTAGGGTCCCTAATAGGGTGGTCAGAGAAATCGCAAACAAAGCGTTTGGGAGTTCCAAATATTGGTCAACGCGTGGAACACCAGCCGCAGTTTACATTTCAAAGAATACAGGAATGCATACATGAGCCCATCGCCATTGAAACGTGCAAGTCTGTTAGATGTGTTTGGTATAAAATCCCTCCTTGTTTTTTACGACATACACGAGAAGAGTCGTTTTTTTTTTAATTTGGTGTCGATCTTTTTTTTTATGATTAACTAATACGCGTTTGACCACAATCTCATCTGATGGAAAGTGACAATGTGGTCTATACAACCTCTATGCGAGATATTTAATCAATATTTGGTGCAGTGGGTTAGACACTGACTAATATACCAAAAAGTTACGAGTTATGGATGTTTTCATTTATATATGTTTATATTTATAAAAACAAGTATTTATATAGTATATCAACCATCTGGTATCCACAACGCAAGCCTAGTTGCTTAGTGTGGTACTAGATGGTATATTTATTTTTGAATAAGCTGTACAGTGACTCAGCTTGCACCGAATTTGGAGAGAATCTGAATAGTGTCGAGATGACCCCGTAGACACGCCGTCCATACGTGGATCAAATTATTTAACATGCCTGAAATCACACGGCACACTGTGTTATTTACCAATTTATAAAACCAAATATATAGGGATTTTTTTATATGAAGATTTATTGCATGGGTAGCTTTCTTTGCTCTCGAGTGTGTTTAGTATGTCATTATTACTATTTGTCGGCAGGCGGATATTCGCGAACGCGCACACCTACCACATAAACTCGATCTCGCTCAACTCCGATCAGGAGACCTATTTGTCGGCGGACGACCTCCGTATCAACCTTTGGCACCTGGAGATCACCGACCAGAGCTTCAATATCGTCGACATTAAGCCGGCGAATATGGAGGAGCTCACGGAGGTACATTGTTTATTCATATATGTTTTTATTATTTATGACGGCCCTATTTAGTGTAGTGGTTACAAACTCTTGACTGTTAAACCAAAAGGTTCCGGTTTCGAGGGGCATATGTTTGTAGGATGAATACAGATATGTGTGCCAGAGTTTTACATTTATAATTATGTATTTATTAACAAAAAAAATGTATTTTTGTAGTTTATCAACCATCTGGTATCCATAATACAAGACTAGTTACTTAGTGTGGAACTAGATGGCGCTGTGTGTATGTGCAAGGATATTTATTTATATCAACTCTCTGCACTATGTTTCTGAGGAGAGGTGCTTCTTTAAATTGAACAATTTTATATCCGATTTTTGGAGGCGTTTTTAAATACAGCTCTTTTTTGATTCTGCAAATGTCAAAATTCTACAAATGACTGTCATCTATCACATTTCATAATAATCGAAACCTAGATTTTGCTTCCAAGTTGCGCAAGTTCAAATCTATTGTTTAATAATTTTATTTTAATAACTAATTTCATTTTCTCTTTCAGAATCTGACATTTACAGAATTTGTAGTTTGTCGAATCTGTCATTTCTTAGTTGACCAAAACTTGCAGTACAGATAAATACATTTCACCTTTACACATGCTTCCGAAGTCGTCGAATTTTTCATGGGCCTGCTGGGTCCTCTAGTTTTTCTACTGTATTTTTTAAAACCTACATTTACTTAACAATATTAATATGACGACCTGTTTGGTATAGTGGTTAGAAACGCTGACTGCTATACTAAAAGGTCGCGGATTCGAATCCCGCTAGGGTCATATGTTTGTATAATAAATACGGACCCGAGTTAGGGCTGTTTTTCATTTATATATATCTATTTATCTACCAAAACGTATTTAAGTGGGTATATCAACCATCTGGTAACCATAATACAAGTCTAGTGAGTACTAAGCATAGTGGGGAACTAAATGGCGCTGTGTGTATGTCTAAGCATATACTCTATGATATAAGTTAAATACTTTGTTTCAGGTGATAACCGCCGCGGAGTTCCATCCGACTGAATGCAATCTCTTTGTATATTCTAGTAGTAAGGGTAAGTAAAACTCGGTGTACTTCTTTTATATTTACAATTTCGGACATGCATATCGCGTTTCTGCAGTTGTCTATGTCATTATAGCGTCAAAGAAGCTGGACCGATTTGATAAAGTTCTTTTTTCGAAAGCTTTTGTTTGAGATTGTTCAAATCTAGACTTGATGGAAATCGGTTCACCCGTTTCGGAGATAGTTTTAGGTTTTAATACAGTCTGATGGTTTATGTCTTTGGAAGTCTGTGGTCTCTGCCCACCCCCTACGGGAAACAGGGGTGACTTTATGTATGGATGTTTATGTAGATGTTATTTTCTCGGAGTATTGAGGATTTCTAACAAGGTCAGAGTCTTATTTTTATCGTTTATAATATTGTATCAACGGAAATATTGGGTCCTTTACCTATCAAATTGGAGTTTTTTTTTTCTTCGTTAATCATATGCACCAATTCCTGCGATTTTCAAAACTATATCCAAATTTGTTTTTTATATGGAAAATGGAATATTATTTCAAGGTTTCACATGAAATATTTTTTAATTTCTGGGCTAAATCACATAATAAAAAAAAATTGAACAGAGCTCTTTTCATGTGCTTCTTTTCCTTGGATTCGATGAAACTTTTATAAAGCGGTTAGTTTTAAAAATTAAAGTTGCCTATACGTAACTTAATGTTATCCGATAATACACACAAAGTTTAGCTAAATTTGGATTTGGCGTTCCCAAAAAAAATCAAAAATGTTTGTATAGCGAAAACAGTCTGAATGAAATTCTTCATACAAAACGCCAATTTCATAGGTAAGGACCTAATATATGATTTAAGTTATACGAGTATATATACAAAATGTAATTGAATTCATAATGGCGGCTATCAAATAAAAAAAATATGTACAAGATAAATTTTGACGTAGTACAAGAATTTACTCCCTAGTGATTAAATGACTTCTATTTTCTCGTGTCTCATGTGCGTGACTGTCTTATTTTATTCATTTCTCTTTTATATGGGACGCAATAACCACCAGAACATTCGAAAGAAGTCACGCCAGTCGTTTTATTATTTCACTTATGCTTCCAATGTCGCGTAAATAGACAGAAATCAGACAGTTTCATATCTAACAGTAGTTAAAATCTGTCATGTGTATCAATATTTTCGTGTGTCACGTAAGCATGTAATAGCTAACAGTAAAAATGTGTGGTACTGAATAATCGACAGTGTGTTTTCAGAAGTGACGACCGATTGGTGACCCTATCAGCGAAACCAACGGTTGCGGGTTCGAATACCGCGAGGGGAAAATGTTTGTGTGACGTATTAATTTATCCAAAAATAAACATTTGTTCCCGAATCTGGATGTTTATATAAATACTGTTGACTTACTCCCTATGGTCAGACTGAGCAAAGTTAACAAACACATCATTTATGGGGCTCTATGGAGTATACATATAGCGTTACTTGAGAACATCATCAATCTAAGTGAGAAAAATTTAAAGATCAGATTATTAAAAAAATTTAAAAAAAATGTGACTATCTGAATGACAAACACGCTTGGTGTACTTCGACCAGTTCCCAATATACTTTTTATTATAAAAGAAGGACAACGATAATCCTTTGGGTTTCTTGCGCCGCGTCCATTACCACAGATGATTATCCTTTCCGAAGCGGTAGTAAGCTTGCACATACTGACTGACAGATAAATGCAATAAGCCCTTATATTATTTTCAATAGATTTAAATTGTTATTCTACAAATGATATAATGTATACGTTGAAATAAATGCTTGAGTATGTACGTTTATCCGTTACCTAGTATCCATAGTACAAGCTTTGTTTAGTTTGGGACTAGATAATTGGTGTAAGTGTCCGAAATATATTATTATTTATTATGAATCTTGTGACAAATTTTGTAATCTAAGGCTCGTATTAATAAGCAGTTCTCAAGATTGAGATGAGCTTAAATTGACGCTTGAGAATTTGTTGCATATTAAAACCGTATCAAAAAAAAATTGTATTAAGACTGAGACGCGATCTCAATCTCAATTATTAATACGACCAATAGCGTGCACAGCGTTTTGGTCACAGGGTAGGAAGAATGATAAATGTTCCTATTAAATGAAAAAAAAAATACAACTACGAAGTAATAACTTACTCGAAAGTAATTTTCGCAACTGTTTAGAATATATTTAGAATATATTTAGAATTAATAAATCGTCTGTCTTAACGTACAACCACCTCAAAAATCTGAACTAAGTATTGAATTTTGATACAATTGATAGTACAGTCTGGTAAATTGTTCATCTTGTGATACTTGTTGGACAATTTGCTAGGGTAGACAGTGCCTTTCTGCCTGTATAAAAGGCACGACTCTAAATTTTTTTTTCTGTTTTTGATTTATATAATACTCGTTCAACATGTCGCAGGTACAATAAGGCTGTGCGACATGCGGGCGGCGGCCCTCTGCGACCGACACGCCAAGCTGTTCGAGGAACCTGAGGATCCGCACGCGCGTTCCTTCTTCTCTGAGATCATATCCTCGATCAGTGACGTGAAGCTCAGCAACTCCGGCAGGTGAGAGCTCTTCGTCATTATAGTCCATATGCTTAAACTTAGCGGACTTGACGTGGGTTTGTATTCGTCGGCCGCACAGGTTAGAGAAACGATGCACGCAAAATATACTGCCCTTCGGCATGACAAAGAGAATGACACCTGATAAGATCTGCTTGGTAAGCTTCGACACTAAGATCAGATAAGATAGCATATCCTTCCTTACCTTCTTCCTTTTCAACTTCCTCAGTTAAAAAAGCCAGACAAGACCTTACACTTAAACCTGGCACTAAGCTGGTTGCTAAACTTTGACATTTCGAAAAACACTTTCCTAATCTTTTCCGTGATTCAATTGATTTTTTGATAGATGTTTATATTTTATGCTCCCTGCGTTTGTTTTCCCGACATTCACATTTGTATTTCCGATCGATATTCATTTGTTTTTTTTTTATAGGCAAAGAATCCGTCCTTTTGAATGAAAATTAATAGTGTGCTTCTTCTATTGCAGATACATGATGTCGAGAGATTATTTAGGTTTAAAAGTATGGGATCTTAGAATGGAAACAAAACCAGTAGAAACATATCCAGTGAGTACCAGTGGTCTTATTTGTTTTATGCATTATTTATTTATTATGTAGATGCCCTCAGAGCTGATCGATACCATAGTATAGTCCAGTATTAAGAATAAATAGGTGAAATTATATACAAGAAACTGCCAAAGGTTTTTCAAGTCAGCTGATTGGTACAATTTTTATCAGAAAATATTGGTTTTTGCGAAAGACCATGGCCCAATATATCATAAAGTTCACTTTTTGTTACTGGACTGCAAAGAATAGTTCTGTTTTTTGCATGTATGTATGTATTTGGGATTCTTTATTCCCTCTTGTGATACTCTGAGTGATATAGGACAGGTTAAAAGTAAACATGGCATGGTGGTAAGACTTTCTCATTCGAGGAGTCGCAGTTCTCACTCTCTTCTCTTCCCCCGAAGTGTTTTGACACTACTGTCGTCGGTTATTACAAATTATGTTGTAATACCGCCCCTAACCCTAAGTTTCTTTCAACTATACTTCAGGTTCACGAGTATCTGCGCTCCAAGCTGTGCTCGCTGTATGAGAACGATTGCATCTTCGACAAGTTCGAGTGTTGCTGGAGTGGTGATGACCAGCGACTCATGACCGGCTCGTACAACGGCTTCTTTAGGTATAGTATTTATTTTTATGTATAACAACCTAGGGGTTGGCGAGCCGTTATATGTGAACTCCCCTCACCTGACGGGAGGTATACTCACTAGAACCCCGGGGCGACCTCACTCGGCGGTAGACCTGGGTTCGCATAAGCGACTTCCTAGCCCGACAATGTTTTTCTGATAGATAATCAAGCATGGTGTTTCAGTTTGACAAGTGGGAATATTTAAATCAAAGATTTCCTATGCTGTTTAAACAATGGCATTTCAATATATTTATGAGAACTTATCATTTCCATGAAAAAAATTACCGGTGTAGGTACAATGTTATTAAGAGGCACGAATCTATCTGTTTATGTTAGCTGAATTCACAAAGTTAGTACGCCTTCTTATGGTTGCTGCTGATATCCTATACTTGCCCTTTGATAAATATCATGGCTATTATTAAACGCAAATTGTGCGCAAAGGGCAGTTGTAAAATATAGGGCGTCACATATATGGGAAAAAGATTTAAATCCATCAAAGAAGGTGATAAAATCAGTAAATCCCACGTTTTTTAAATACTTCTGTATTGTATCTTAACTTCTGAGGTTCATTTTTGATTGATAGATAGTATGGAAATATGTAAATTGAGATGACTATTGCAGGATTAGGTTAAAAGAGACAGATAAATGTGAATAAAATGTGAGTTTTGTTTACTTTACTACCGCGTTCACGTGACGATTTGTATGGAAAAATGTGCAGCGCCTCTAGCGGATAGTTTGCAAAACTATTTTTTTCATAGATACTTTTTGCGTAGACGTGAACGCGATGGTTAAAGGTCTTAGCATACGTGACGTGTTTATTCTCGTGCCGGACGGAACGGGACGATTTTTTGACATCGTTGCATTTAAAAACAGCAATAAAATACACGTGGCGAGAAACACGGGCGGAACGGGACGGCAATAGAAAAAACATCGTTATGGCATCTTCTTCATCGAATACTACGGCAACCATTGCTAGTTCTTCAAAAGTAAAGTCGAACATTTTGTGCTGAAATATGGTTGCAGCACTAGCACGACTATCGTTGAACACCGTCCTGTACGTATGTTTTAAAACCACTTTCACGTTAGGAACTATACCTGTCCCGTCTCCGTTCCGTCCGAGAAATTACCCGTCACGTATGCTAAGACCTTTAGTTAAAAACGAGGTTAAACTCGCACTTCGCACACCGTTGAATTTACATTGTATCTAGCATAGAAATCTATTTCTTCCGCCTTTGACATCAAGTATTAAATCTATTGAGAATTTGTGACCGTTCAGGAAATGCGTTGATTATAGAGTTTTTTTTTAAATGAATTTGGGTTAAATCCCAGATTTAAATTTTCTGATCAAAAAGATTTGTAAATCTCATTTCCTCCAGGTCTATTTTTTTTATGTACGACGGGTTCCTACTTGACCTCGATCAATGATGTTAAGTGAAGATTAGGTCGAAGGTGGAAGCGTACTTCCCGGAAACCCCAACACATTTGGGGGACTGGCTATCTTATTTCTGACAACCGGAACACAACATTGCTACTAACATTGCTGCTTGGCGGCAGGTTTAGATAAGATGGTGGTAGCTAACCAGGCGGACATTTAAAATGCCCTACCTATAGTTTATATTGTAAGTGTTACCGTGGTCTCGCGACCGCGTGTATCGAGCGGGTTAGTTGTAAAGCGAGCGTTGTTCCGCAGAGTGTTCGAGCGGGGCACGGGCGGCGCGCGGCGCGGGGAGCTCACGCTGGAGGCGTCGCGGGACGCGGCCGCCAGACCGCGCCAGCCGCTGCGGGCGAGGCGCGTGGCCGCCACCGCCAAGAGGAAGAAGGTGACGTACTCCCACTCACAGCCCTCCACAGTGACGCAGCTCACGCTGGAAGCGTCAGACCAAAACAAGTTTCTATCAAATCTGGAATTAAGAAATCCATAGGAGAACCGAAGTTAGCGACATAGCCATAACCGAAGGTGGCCAAGCCTTTTTATCTCAATGCATTAATCTTCTGTTAGTTGACAATGCCTTGCGGAAGCTTTTGACGATTTCATGTGGGACACACACTTAAATGCACTGCACTGCGCAATACTGTCTTTGTTACACATGAAAACTTGAAATATGCCCTCCCTAGTGAGAGAGAGAGGCTTGTAAGGCGGTTGATGATGTTAGTAAGAAATATAAAAAAAAATGCGTGGATTCCCACCAAAAAGGTCGGATAACGTGCTGTCAAATTTCCTTTCCGTCTGCTTTTTGAACTAAGTGATATCGAATATCCACATTGGGACTCGTCAATAATGAATATATTTGTCAACAGGACGAAATAAGCGTCGACTGCCTCGACTTCAACAAAAAGATCCTTCACACCGCGTGGCATCCGCACGAAAGTATAATAGCGGTCGCTGCGACGAACAACCTCTTCATATTCCAGGACAAGTTCTAGCGGGCGAACGGCACCGTGTGTATCTAGCCTTAGGTAAGCGAGGACTGTCGCTTTTTGTCGACATTCTGGCGTGTGAGCCTTGGAGCTATACTTAGCGAACTCTAGTGGCGATTAGTGTCCAAAATCCGTGAAAATCTTTTATAAATAACTGAAAATTATGTACAAAATGAGGTGCAGAGATGCATTTAGGACGGTTTTTACTCCTTTTTATTTTTCGTCTTAGAAGTGATATTGCAGGAAACAACGATTCGTAAAGTAAAGAGATTCTAAATGCACCTTTCCTTTTGGTTAAAAATTGTTATATATGACGTAAAGCAATATAGTATAGATACGAAACCCCTCAGATCATAAAATAAGGGAGATATGTTAAGGGGTGTGCAGCTTGACGCCTCGATGTCCACACAATGTACGTAAAGTGTCAATCAGGACGCTATTTTGATTGTACGCAAAACTTAACGGCCCTTTGAAAGTGGCGACGCTAGAACCCTTTTTAACATGTCCCTTGCTTTTGTGGTCTGAGCGAAAACTATTAGCTGAATTGGCAAATAATATTAGTAAGGTATATCAGTTCAACGTCTTGTTTAGTTGGAATCTAGTTTTACTGCAGGATTAATCGTACGAAAAATATATCTTATCAAATTCGATAGGTTTCATACAAAAAATCCTGCAAATGTTATTTTTTGTGTAAGAAGTATTTACAGATACACTGAAACGAAATTAAAAGCTAGGCGACGACGTGATAAGAAATTGAATTGTTATTACTCTGCGCACCATTAATGGGTGAATAATCGGATGATTTTATGTTATTACCGTTCTGGCTAGACTAGACAGAGCTCTGTGTATATGTCTCACTGCCCTATTATCATGACCTATATCATATTATTATCTATTGCCGATTCGGATGTAAAACGTATTTGGAATACTTTTAACAAATGAAATTGTGACCTTCATGTAAATTATACAGTCCTCCTTACTTTGGGCTTTTATGCTTGGTAGTGACCAGTGGTGGCTGACAATAGTGGCAATATGTTTTAGGAAGAATACAATAATGAAACAATTGTCTATGAATACAGTAATGTAATGAATACAGATCTAACATAGTAAACTTGTGCAAAATGCATCTTTGATCAGATAAAAATATGTCCTATCTGTTCAGGTCTGGTAGAAAATTGATTGGGAGGTCGAAGACTTTAATCAGAAGCTATTCAGAATTGAGCCAGATTGAAATGAAGTGAGCTAACATGCCTGGGAAACTATATTTTCGTATTTTGTACGCAATTGTTTACAATTGTAATCAAATATCTTTAGTTGTACTGTTTAGTTTTGATTGTATTGTGATACCTTTAGAAGTTGGCATTCTCAAAATAAAAAAGAAAAAAAAAATCGCAACTTTCCATTGCTTCTCAGTCTAGAAAAATGAGAGAAACCACTAAGAAATTCAGTATGATGCGAAATTAATATTATATAAATTTTATAATAAAAACGGCGTAGCAATACGCAGTAGAAAAAAATTGGTCATTTTTGTGCCTGCTGTGTCAGTAAGGGTAGCGCAAAATTGTTTGAAGCGCTTTCAGTCTGGAAATTTTAACGCCATGAATTTGGTGATAACCCAAATGAGAATCGATGCTTCTGAAAAATAGAGAACGGAAATTATTAAAACTAAACAATGTCCACTAAAAGTCTTAGCTGTATTTATTAGACATTGTATTTTGAACAATATAGATACGAAGTTGATCGGAATGTCTAAAAGATCGTTTCTCTTTCACACAATATTGGCTTTGCTTTACAACACAGCCGTTTTAGAATTACGCGCTTTTGTCAGCCATCGCTGTAGTATTGTTAACAACTGTATCGTGTCATATTGCGTGGAAAACTGCGGGGCGTGTATATATTGAGTGTTTTTGAAGCTTGATGTGAATATGAATGATACTATGAAGTTTCGAATGTGTATGAATACGCCATGTGAATGTGAACATGTTTAATGCATTCGTCTGATATCTTTCGTCTGGAGAAACAACTTTGGCTTAATAAGTTAGCATTAGAAATGTCCGCCTATCTAAGGCCTGTGTTACAGAACTAAGCTTAAGTCTAGATCACTACGTAAATTATGGATAGGTCAATTCATATTTTTCCTAATCCAGATTTAGATTTGATAGTCTATTCTGTAATGCCGACCTCAGTATGCCGCCAAGGCAATGTTGTGTATAACATTGGCAGTGTGTTCTGGATGTGCTTCCACCTTCTTCCCCCGATCTTCACTTATCAGCAGTTGTGATTGAGGTCAAGCGCTAAACGGGCTAATGTTGCTAAAATGCTGAAGGTTAAGTCCAGTCCCCGTAGCAAGACATCGTTTGTCGCGCGCGACGTAGGTGTGAGAGTGGGATAGTGTATATTTCGTCCAAGTCAATGAGCAGGACAAATAACCGCGACATAAACGTTTATCGCGCCTGTCGTGCTACTAGTGCTGGTTTGTTTATAAAGATGTTATGTTGAAAGTTGTTTGCATAGTTCAGTTTGTTTTGAAATAACTAAAACAGTACAGGTCGATGCATATATTGAGGAATGATAATCCATAGATAGGTGTATTTTGAGTTATTTAGAGGAGGCGTAGAAGTGGAAAATTCTGAATAGTTTTTGCTTCTTCGACGTTTGGAAATACTAATGTAGTTTGTATGAAATATATCGTCGCCTTCGCCTTCTTTAGAAAATTCTGATACAGACGGCAGTACAGATTTGTTACCATAACACAGTGAGAGTTTCTTCCATTTCAAAATGTGTATATCCATCCATACAATATGACATAATACTATTAGCTAGGAACTAAGTCCGTTAATCGAAACATTGATATGATTTATACGCTTTTCATACTTAAGGTTCTAAGCGTAAATTAAGTATTTATTGTTTAATGAGAAAAAAAACTTACAATAAGGTGATGCTTGACCTTAACGGAAATGAGATTAGTTAGGAATATCAAAATGATATCAAAATAGGACGAATAAATAGTGGCTTTATCGCTTCCAATGTTTGAGTGACACTCATCATCCTCTAGCAGTCGCCCACTGCTGGACGCACACCGTTTTTAATGTACGCCATCACATCCAATATTCGGCTTTCCTCTCTCAACCATTTCTAAGCAGTTTATGTATTCTTAAATGCGATTACAGTTAAAAACTCCATACCAATTTATGAAACTTATTGACAACTTTCCTATTGGACCACAGGGTTAAGCTACAAGCGCTAAAACACATGCGCTGACACACATGCGCATATGCCCCCCTTTTATTCGCAAGCCAGTCGATTGTGGGTACGAGATGGAAACTAATTACCAGCAGGTGCGATCGCATGTGACGGAGGTGTTGGCTTCTCATTCCCACTTACGCCCGGCTTGCCACCGGAAACGGGACATACGTATGCACGGGTGTATGTTGTGTCTAAACGTCACTTCGTCACAATAATATGGTGACCTAACTCAGCTTTCGCTACTGCAGAGTTTTTGACTTGATAAGCCTTGTGATGCAAGGTAATGGTAAGGGCATGGTGGATGTTGAAATCGCATTTTCATGGGTGTTTTGACTAGTGGCAGTTCACCCTTTATCCTAGGATGCTCAATACCGTTATCTTGAGATGCTCAATAGTCCAGAAGTTCTGCGAGACAACGGAAAACCGTCCGGCTCATGCATATTAGGTCGACATTATTTCGATATGATTCAGGCGTTCTCTCGTTGTCGCGATGATTTCTTATGACAATCGATAAATTTCTGACGATATCGATAAATTGCTAGCATGTATAATGTCCAATTCCCAAAATGCCAAATCACCTTATTCCCAGATGGGTCGATTCAACAAAGGTCCAATTGCGTTGGCTTCGAGCTCGATCTTTAAGTTTTTGTATTACCAACTTTCTTCGCAGATGGATAAATTTTGTCTTTACTTAGTCGCTCTCTTCACAGGAAGTTATCTAAAATGTTATATTTTAATTTTTTATAAGATTTCAAAGGAATTTAAGTTCTAATTCCGTCTATGAGCATATCGAGAGAAATCACTTGTCACGCTTGTCATATCACAACTTCAAATATGCCATGAAATAACATTATTGTACTCTTTGATTGATCCTCGTCCATTTGAAGCGATAACGCCTTTACAATGTTAGTATATAGATAATCTTCAAGGCTTTATGAATGCTAATGTTGTGTCAACTCCACCGTAATGGTTAGAAATTTATTCATACAGCACTTATAGGGGAACTAATATGGAAATCTTGTAGACCACTGCAGGATATTGTCTCGTACCGGAAAAGTAAACATGAAAATCGTGAGAGACTGTCTCTTTACCTCAGACAATAGCAGCATTTTGTGGTTGCCTATGGTCAGTCAGTATGTATCCCACAATTGATTTAACAAGTCATAAGTAATGAAAGTCTTTCTCTGCCATTTGATTTACTGAAAAAGTACTTGGAATAATCAGTGTTTTGACAAGAAGTGGTCTTGAGTTTACTGTTACAGTTTGAGCTCCCTTTGATTTTTTTAGTATCCAAGCGTTTTTGCATTTTTCCGTCTCTGGGGGTTGATTTGTGCGATTCTACTTTACCGACTCCGTGCAATATTAGTGGTCTCTTTCTAGTTGACGCATGTCCTCGCTCCTACGTAAAACAGCGGAGTGGGGTTGCAACGTATTTGTGATCTGGCAAGAATATAGAGCGTCATTGATGGTGTAGTCTGTTTTAGTAGTCCGTGATGCCCATTGCGCTTTCGGCTTGTGCACGATTTCGGACACTGTATCTCACGCAAAATATTTCTTGAGACATATACTGGTGTATGTGAAAACAATGCTAATTGCCAATAATTTTCCCAAGGAATCATATTCAAATTCCACCGAACATTGGTCGACTCCCTTTGCAAACTTCACTGTTCTCTAAGATCATAAGTTATTGGAATTTGGAAAATTTCGATGGAATTCGACTATGATGCCTTGGGGAAACTCGTTGGTAAACAGGAGTGGATTAACTTGTTATCAGGGCATGCAGGATTTAAATTACGCCATGTAGATACTTCATCATCAGTTATTACAATTTATAATTAGAGCTGCAATATCTCATGCTGTGTGAATAGATTTCTAACGTAATACATACGTAAATAATGAAACGCCTAAGCGGCATTGCCGGCCGGTATTTCATTTCTTAGGCTCGTGCCTTACAATGTATGTAATGTTTTTGTTAATCGTTCTTTATTTATTATTATGTATTTTTTTTTTAGTTTTTTGTGATTGTTTTACTATGAATCTGCGTTGAAGATTGGAACAGTGGCGTAGTCGGTGGCTTGTATTTAAAGGTTTTGAGGGTAGGTTTTGATGGAGTATCCTTTCACACTTTGATTTGTAAAAACGAAAAGTCAGTAAACTTAGTATTGCAGTTAAAATAATTATATAATTATTCTATTTACCTAATTAAATTGGAACATTATCATAATTATTACAAAGAAGGTAGAGTTTCTCTGTTTTGATTGAATTTTTAGACAATTGGCACAATAATTTAATTTTGTTGATTTAATATGGCAAAGTTAAAAAACGCTTAACGTTACACAAATTAGAGTTGAATTTACTTAAAATGTTAATATAGTATAGCAATGAAACGTGACGGTTATGATGTTAAAATTATGATCATATCAAACAGTAAAACGCCTCATCAATGCCTAACCCTCTTATCAACTATGAATTTAAATTGACTCTGGGATTATTTGGGCATAAATTACTTACAGATAAAGAAACATTTTTTGATTTCTGGTATTGTGATTTTGTTTTAGTGTAAGGAAGCTTAAAAACAGTGTAACAAAACAAAATGTAAATATAGTGAACGAACGGAGGCCTGAACCATTATAAATATAGAAATATTTTGTCACAACATTGTATGTACAGAGTTGTTATATATATTTGTACGTTTATGTAAAGCTTAAATAAATAAAAAAAGAAATTATGTTCAATAATATTTTGAAATGAATTGATTTCAATTAGGTGTTTTGTTTCGGTTCATTATTTGTGAACTCAATATGACCTTGAGATTGTGTGCGCACGGGTTAGGAACAATTATCAGAACAAAATGTATGTGGTATTATTATTTATTTTAAGAGTCAAATGTAGTACCGAGGACCCCTCTGCGGTTTTGCGATACACGTGTTTCAGATAACAGTAGAGGGTTTCAAAGCGGCTACTCACGATGCAATTTCACGTCTGATCTGCTGAAACAATTTGTTGAGTCAGAAATGTGTCGTGATAGACACGTTGAGTTCAATACTTTTATTGTACAAGAATTCTAATAATGGACAAGTTGATTCATCAAATTGACAGGGCGTAGTGCCGTCGAATTCGAACTGGTTTCAGTCGATGTTAAGTGCTGACCGGTTGTGGCATAAAATAAGTAAAACTAATTTTAAACTGGGTCTATCCCGTTCTTATCGTTCCAGGAATTACTACTGTAAAATTAGTTAAGGATTGGCATCAAAATTGATACATTTATCGATAAGTGTACGCTGTTTGTTAGCGCGATTTCATCGTGAATACAGTATAGTCTGAATACAGTATATACTAAATGTGGAATTGCATGGCTGTGGAGTTGCTTTAGGCGTGGAATATATGGAGGGGATGGGCGACGAGGCGCGGGCGAGACATTATTTAATTATAGTAGTCGCGTATTTTCTTGTAGTACTCGTTCTATGCAATCTGACGCATGTAAAGTTGCATTGGGACGCGCCCCATCGCATCTGTATACCCCGCGCCTTAGAAGCGGTAGCTGTGTAGGGGGTTTCCGTTGTTAGCGGAGTTTTCTTTCCCTATGCATTTGATTGCTACGCCGCTGCCGCTTCTTATCATTGTCTGGCTTTGGCCTTTCGCAGGCAAAAATGGGGATGCGTCTAGAGTAGCTATTATTTAAAATAGATTTTTACTTGATATGGAGTTATCTGTTGTGTGTCTTTTTAGTGGAATATAATGAAAAACATTAAAAATTTAACGAACGCCACCCAGTTTGTCTGCGACGGCTATTGCAGTAAAATTTTCATTAAGTATTATTATAGAAACTCTTGTATTAATTTATTCTTCGTATGTTTTATAAAATATTATTAACTATATTTGAATTGTTAAACTCTTGCCAATCAAAATTTCACTTGTGCAGTACTCGATTATTAGAAATCAATATTCGGTAAAATTCTCGGAAATTCCGTTAGTGTTCCTAACTTCAGTCCGTACAGAAGGTCCGTAATTGGCTGTATTCAGGCACTTCTACAGCACTCAAGTTTTTCACCATTCTCCTTTTTTTAATGTTGATCGATTTGTATAGAGCGTGTTAAGTTTTGGTTTCTTTCCTTATTGTGAGGGGCCCAGTCAATTCCACGCGCAATGTAAGCGTACACTGAATTCAGATACGCTATCCGCTACATATTCATTGGCTGATAGATAAGTGATAAATTAAATGTGTGATAATTATTATAAAAAAAATGCCATTGCAGCTATGTTTTTTTGTATTGCTTTCGAAGCAACAATCAAGGAATTGACTCAGTCCCCTGTATATAAATGCAAAGACAGCGAGACGGAGCGAGTGTGCGAGTGAGAGGCGAGGCGTGAATGTCCTAATTTAAGTCTAGTTTATAGTTAGGCAAAAACTGTGAACGCGCAGACACTGAAACAAAAAATCAGTTTTTCTTTCCTGCATCGAGGGATCAACAGTTTGCTTGTGATAATCGCAATAAGTGGTGTATTAGTGGTTTTACGGACTAAATTGAATGTGAATAAACATTTTTTTTCGTTTGTGTAAGTACATGCAAGGCGGGCACCTCGAAGCGGTTGTTGACAACGAAACATTGTGCTGTCAGTGAGCGACTCCTGCGCTTCAGGCTTGGCGACCTCGCCGCCGGAAAGATCTAGTTAGTGAGACTGATCCAATTTGATGTAACATGCAAAAATGTTGTACGTGTTACGAATTTCTCTCATAACTTGTTTTAAATTCTAGAATTAGAATATCTAAAAGTTCTTTGAAGTTTCTAAAACCTACATCCTTCTAGATCATCTCGGCCAACGAGGACCATTTGAAAGTAGACAAATTGGCTCAAAGTGATTGTTTTTAAGATCAAAATGAGGGTAGTATTTAAGTCGGTGAAATGGATATAGTGCCATGATTACGTCAAGCCAGAAGCGTGTGTGCGCCACACAGAGAGTTGTTGTTGAATCCAAAATATTTCCTATAATATAAATTTTTATATCTGATTTATGTGTCTTATTTAAGAACGGTCGGTGAATGATCAGAATGGCTGATGGCCGGTGGGGTATTAAAGTTCTCGAGTGGAGACCACGTGCCGGCCAGCGCAGCGTAGGACGTCCAGTCGACAAGGTGGACAGACGATCTTATGAAGGTCGCGGGAAGTCGCTGGATGCAGGCCGCTTGCAACCAGTCTCTGTAAATCTATGGGGGAGGCATATCTTCAGCAGTGGACATCCTGTGGCTGATATGATGATTTAAGAATGAAAAAAATCTTTTAATTTCAAAATTTTTATTCATAAATACCCACAAATCACACAATTTGTATCACAAAAATCCCTTAAGTGCTACGGCAATATTTTGTTTCTTGCCCGAATACTCCAAAACGCTCGAGTCCTTTAAATATCACGCTGTCACTTTCATGTCGTTGACATTCAAAGCGGCAGAGTCATGTTTATAAGGCTTGATTATGTTTTCGGACTAAGAGTTTATATAACAAATTTCAAAATAAAAAGCTACGTGTGAACGGAAAAGAACACGAAATGGCAACCATTTTCACAGACACCATAAATAGACTTGCGTGGTGCATGGCCACTTCAGTACATCTTGGTAAAAAATTTGAAAAAATAAAAACTACAATATTGACCAATGACTGGATCAATTAGTAATAAAAGCAAGGCAATTTATATTCTCAATGTATTTGGAAGCTTATAAAATAACTTGAACCCATGTTTTAAATGTTTTTATTTGGTCCAGAGCAGTCAGATTTTGACAGAAGACCATTCAGTGCAAAAAAAGGTAATGCGCAGTCTTCTGCTTTATTCTGCTCTTGAGAGTATAATGCGGCACTTTTCTTCGGACTAAAAATGAATATACCCCATGCCCCATTTGAGACTGCCAAAAACCAAAGAAATTGGATTGTGCGTTTTCGTACTGGTGTCGTAGTGTTATTTATTACTCAATACTGCATGTCTATTTGTGGTCTGAGTGCCATAAATAGTTCATACACCTTTAACTTCCTATAATTTTAAAGGCCGTGATTTTTTGCACCTGTCAGTGATAGAATAAAAAAAAAATCAAAGAAATTGGTAGCTTGCTTTAGTTATAATATACATATTTAGTAATAAAACATAGACTATATGATTAAAATTACCACTGTGAATTACATTGCGTCGGAGAATATACTTGGAACCCCTAACAAAAAAATTGAGAAATAACTTCTTTACAATTATGAAAAATTTCACCGAGGGCAAATATGACGATTCAATAAACTATTTTTAGAAAATATAAAGTAGCTATTATAATTTTTTTAGAAAATAGTTTTAGAAGATCTTAGCATCTTCTACAACGCAATGAAGTGCACAGTGGTAATTTTAATTTAATATTGTAGGTTTTATAACTAAATACCTACACTATACCTAAAGCAAACTCCTGATCAGTTGGAAAATATTTTTTACAATATCACTGATAGGTACTCTGTCTATGTACAAAAAATCAGGGCCTTTAAGATTATAGGAAGTTAAATATGCATATCTTGACTGGACTAAAATTTTCCGCAAATTTGTTCGCATTATATGGTATAGTTAGTTCTCAAGCTGAATAGTTTTGGTTGCATTGCCAAGGCAGCGTAGGTGCAATAATGTTTGTACTTTCAGTACAACTTTACAAGATACCTAAATCTATAAGATAAAATTCCGTAGCTTGATATTTTCAATATTTTGTGTACTAGCAGTAATATACTGTTAGTGCAGAAATTGCAACCTTGTTAATTCACAAAAATGACACCCCAGAGAGACAAATTAACTCTTATTATAATAAAAGCTATGTACAAGCTACCCAGTAGAGCTATTTCATAGCTCTATACATTATCCGATATTATAAAAGTAACTTAAAAACCCTATCTCACAAGAATATGTCGTAGGCAGATCGTTTAATTAGCCATTCAATGCATAGGCGAATTATGTTAGGCGGAGTTATATATAAAGGCAACAGAAAATCTCCGCCAAACCATCTGCCTACGTCATGTCATACACGGTCGCATGCAGAAGCCTATTATGGGTATATGGGCATGCTGTCAGTAGGTACAGCTGATGAACTTTTATATGAGAAAGAAAATTTATTCTTAGAAATATAACCATGAAATGTGTTCCTCTTACTATACCTAAGCACCCCCCTTTCGGCTTAGCCCCCTTTCCGGCTAACCGTGCATATAAAAATAAGTGCCATTCAAAAAAATCAATTTCTTTCCGTGTCTTCATACCTTTGTTCCCAGTAGTTCTGTTGGACAGTTCTGTTAGCCGAACTAATGGGAATTTTTGTCTTTCTAGTTCTGTAAATAACTTGAACTTTTTTTGACCGAACTAATGGGATTTTTTTGTCCCACTAGTTCTAGTGAATAACATGTCAACCTAACACCTAACCTAACCTATCCATGTCGGGGTGCCAAAAACTCACGTGCTCGCTTCGCTCGCACTCGAATTAGAACTCGACAGAACTACTGGGAATCCCTAGTACCATTTGTTCTGTTGATAGAACTAGTGAGACAAAAATTCCCATTAGTTCGGCCAACAGAACTATTGGGAACATAAGTCTTCATAGACCTAGAGCATTTTCCGTCATGCGGATATACCGTTTCACTCCCGAAACACCGCTAACGCGAAGTTATTTAAAAATGGCCTACAAAGTGTGCTATAGACTGGAAAGAGAACCGTCATAGGATTTGAGGTCGCTATTTAATTACAACTGTCAGATATTGACGATGGCTTTCTTTCCGTAAACTATCTAAAAGCTGGATGTATAATGGTGTACCGAATTACACTACCCCGAAAAACGTTTGAGCGAACGCCGAGCACATTGCGGAGTTTGTTCATCATTAAAATTTTTAATTAAAACAACTCCGCAATGTACTAGTCTTTCCCATCAAACATACTTCGGTCAAACGTTTTTCGGGGTAGTGTAATTCGGTATACCATTATACGTCCCTAAAAGCTTACCCTAATCTTCAATAAGGGGTCAAGAAGTCTGTTAGCATTCGCACTTGCCAGCTCAAACAACAAAACTGCCAATGTAAGTCTTACGTTTTCCTATATTTAAGCCGTAGAAGGCACAATCCTAACGTGATGACTATCCAAGCGACGGTAATTATAAAGCCAGTGTACACCGACGGTTCTGTGATGCTGTAGCCCTTTTCCATGATGTCTCGTAAAGATTGCGATGGGATAGTGAAGGGGAGAGTCAGAGCGATTATACGGAGAGCTTTCGACATTGCTTCTAGCGGCCAGAGGATGCCTGTGGAGAAAGGAATTATTTAAGTGTCATTCTATGGAACTTGCTATGTAAACAAAAGACGATTTCAGATCTATCTCGTACCTACTTGTTTTTCGGTATTTTGTTATTCGGTATGGTTTAACATAAGTAGTAAGTAACTAGTAAATTCACCATTCAAAGACAATTTCAATATGGCGGTTTAGAATGTTAGGCCCGTATTAATAAACCATTCTCAAGATTGAGAACAGTCTTGTGACCGGTCTCAAGTAAACGTGTTGATTAATTGAAAAGCATGTGCATACTCAAGCAGTACTCACTTGAGAGGTGCGCGTAATAATAAACGAAACTCAAGACTATCATTCATTCGCCGGTGAGGGGAATACTTGAGAAGTGATCTCAGCTGAGTAGACCTCAAGATTGATTTATAAATTGGCACGGAGCTTGAGATAGCGTCAACTTCTTAAGACGCATCTCGGGTGATACAGCCTCAAGACTTGTATTTAGATTGGTTTATTAATACGGATCTTAGTTTAGGTACATACATTGACAGCGTATATATAGTTCATCATTGGACATAAGTGCTACAGTTGAAGTTGTATAGTAGTCCATCCCATAATTAATTATATCTATAGCTTCTATAATTTATTTTAGTTACTGATTTGACATTATGTTTGATCTTTTCCTGAGTTCGATCGAATTCATCAGATTTAGTATTTATGACTAACGATTGAAGAGGTCAATTCATATTTAATTCACGTTTATATCGCTTTTTATTTACTGGGTATTTTTATGAGTCAAAAAGTTATTCAATTGTATACATTGTGCTAAACGTAATAAAAATCTATAAATACTTGTATGTGATCTTGACATTTTGTTTGCTGCTGTTTTATAGAGAGGATTTAAATAAGTGCATGGCCAATCTAGTTTGTACCTGTCCCAAATTATTAATAACTAAATGGCTCACCACATAACAGAATCATGGGATAAAAGCTGCCGGTCGCAACAAAGAAGGACATGCTGTAGCTGGGACAGTAGATGGAGAGCAGGAACCCGTAGCACATGCCGCTGAGGCCCTGCATGAAGATGAGGGTGCCGCTCGTGAGGAGGGACCCTCTGGTTGGTAGCCCATAGCCCCCGAATGCTAAGGCCATCATCTCTAGCGTCTGAAATTATGATAAAGTAGGTATTCATGGTGCACTTAGGAAGCAGTCGTCGCGTAGTCGCATTTGCGATTATGATGTGACTACATTAAACCAAAAGAAGTGCTTGTCCCTTTCTTGCCAGAATAATAAGACATGATAGTATCAGTCTGACGGCCCGTTAATAAAGCCCTTTTACACTATCCTATTTTAGCGTAGATCTACGCTTGAGCATAGTTAGAAAGAGATGCCGCTATACAAGATCTCTACTTGAGTAACATTCTGTAATAATACGGGCTTTAATAGACGTGTTTTCGTTGGGTTGATCAAAATCGACGAAATGCGACTGGCTCCTAAGCGATCTCAAATCTCACCTGCACGAATATAACAGCGGTCTGCAGGCAGATGTGAACATATAACATCTCCTTCGCCTTAACGCCGGCCACGGCGCTACGCTCCCACACGCCCTCCAGCCGGTCCGTGATCAACAGGTTCGACGTCACGATGGCAGGTAGAAAGAAGATTATCCTGAGGAGCCACAAGTAAAGATTATTCACGAGCAAATAAATCTTATTCTATTCCATTCCATTACATTCCATTCAATTCAATTCCATTCAATTCCATTCAATTCCATTCAATTCCATTCAATTCCATTCAATTCCATTCAATTCCATTCAATTCCATTCAATTCCATTCAATTCCATTCAATTCCATTCAATTCCATTCAATTCCATTCAATTCCATTCAATTCCATTCAATTCCATTCAATTCCATTCCATTCAATTCCATTCCATTCAATTCCATTCAATTCCATTCCATTCCATTCCATTCAATTCCATTCCATTCCATTCCATTCCATTCCATTCAATTCCATTCCATTCAATTCCATTCAATTCCATTCAATTCCATTCCATTCTAGTCCATTCTATTCTAGGACGGCGTTATGCCTTGACTATTCCCTGCCCTAGATCAGTTTTTACTATTAAATGAGCACCCTTACACTTCCTCATTGCTGGGGCACAACCTCCTCTTACTGGAAGAGGGTATGTGCCATAATCTGGCCAATGCTGGATTTATGTTCAGACTATTGGCCACTTGACAGTCAGTGTTCTTAAGTCGCCCCTGGCTTAAAGACTGCCTTATTAACGTGCCCACCGAAGCATGAAAACACTCGTATTAAAATGCGACTAACGGTCACTTATCCAAGGTCTGACCGACCCAGACATTGCTTAATTTCGCTAATCGAAAACGAATAGAGAATGCGAATGCGCTACGAGTGCTTATACTCTACTTACTATATTGGTACACAAATTTGCGCTAACAATATTAGTGTTTTTTTATACGAGTGGGCGTTCAATCACACTTGATGTTAAGTGAAGATGAGGCTGAAGGTGGAAGTAGTTCAAGTAGTAGTGAGTCCTTCATTTGTGAGATACCTCGTTTAAGTTCTCGTCGCAGATAAAAGATTTAGTCGTATTTCAATACTGAACCTCACTTCAGTTAAGTGTTCAAATAGAGTAGGCATACGGGTGAATTTTTCAAATGGACGTGCATGCCTAAATCCAAAATTATGAGGAATAGCGAAAAGTATTCAAAGGGGACTCGAGCCAGATTTTGATGAAAACGAAACTGCATAATTGGATTTTCTTTTATGCACGACGGGTCTGTACTTACCTCAATCACACAGTGAAGATGAGGTCGAACGTGGAAGCGTACTGACCCGGAAACCTCAACACATTTGGGGGACTGGCTATCTTATCTCTGACAACCGGAACACAACAATGCTATTAACATTGCTGCTTGGCGGCAGATTTAGATAAGATGGTGGTAGCTAGCCAGGCGGACATTTTAAAATGCCCTACCACCAACCAAACTGATTACAACATGTACCCCGCTGGGGATCGAACCCGAATCCCCATGTTCGAAGGGGTATCCACGCCTACTGGAAAAATTTATCCTGTATAGCGAAGCGAATGAGGTGACCGGCAAGGTGACTAACTGAACGAGTGAGCGGTAGCTGTATTTCAGGACAATCGAATGGACCTGAAGTAGGTATGTTTATTCATATAAAAACAGTATTAACTCAAGTTAGATCTCACTTCTGAGATCGTATGTAGATACTTGCTAAGGGCTTACTTGGGTGATGAAATTATTATTAATTATAGCTATTTATACTCACGTGATCATGACTCCAGGGGCCATATAACCAACCATCTGTGTATTCATTTCTCCGTAGACCGGCTCCTCAAAGTGTACTGGGATCTGCATTTGGGTAGTAAGGATTATAGAGCTATTTGTTTCAGCAATACCTCGACTGATGCATGCGACAAACATCATCTTTAAGAGGAAAGTCAGATAGTGTTTAAATAGGAAGACATTCTCCCAGATAATAATAGTTATAAAGTAGTCAAATTATACAGTGAGTAACCCTCAACTTCAGTGTAGTGTTATTCCTCTATGACACTACTAAGTAAAGTTAATGGAAAGTTAAAAAAATTATTTAAAAGAACTTTGCTTCTAAAACGGCATACACGCTGCCATCTATTGAAATTATTTCTGAACTATTTTTACTTTGTTAGGGGCTGACCCTCTATTCAGTGTAGTGTTATTCCTCTATGCCTCAACCATTGCTCCCTCATGCTCACTATTGTTACTCATACCTAGGTACTTTAACTTTTAGTAGAAAAATAGTAATGGTGCGCGGTTTTAGGTTAGATTCACATGAAGAATCTAACCATGATTTTCGTACAGAAGCTTTATTACTTGAAAAGAGAAGACAGATAGATTCCAGCGCTAGAGAGAGTTGTTTCTTAATAGGCGTACTACGCTATAGCGAAAGACGATAGCTCGAATGACAACAGCACGAAGACGATATTGCGAAAGTACCATAGCTCGAAAGTTTAATTGCGCGATGGTTCATTTGGGCGAAAACTTAATTTCGCGACACAAAAGCGTGAACGTTCATTTGAGCGATTATGAATCTTCTTCGATAACTATGAATGAGTAATCATAAGCTGTAGCGAGCGAGCAATATGGGTCGGGGCACCCCGACACTGTTGGTTAGGTTCAGAAGAACGTTCGCGCTTTCGCACAAATGAACGTTCGCCCTTTTGTGTGTCGCGACATTAAGTTTTCGCGCAAATGAACCATCGCGCAATTAAACTTTCGAGCAATGGTACTTTCGCAATATCGTCTTCGCGATGTTGTCATTCGAGCTATCGTCTTTCGCTATTGCGTAGTAGGTACACCAGTTGATACCATTTGTGTCAACCAAGTTGTGTCAAGTTATTCAACACTTCAACGAACACGGGACGATAGCATACTTATTCATAAAAAATCTATTATAAAAATATAAATAATATCTTTGGACATGCTCACAGCGCCATCTGTTCCACACTAAGCAACTAGGCTTGTATTATGGATACCATATGGTTGATATTTTACACAAATACATTTTTTTTGTACACATGTAAATATACCATACAATACATTCCTTTATTCTCGAAAGTGAAATAATGATCCCTTATGTGAACCAGTAATCTTAGGGATGCTTCACTGTCCGTTATAGTGTAGTAAATTAAAAAAAACTGTAAATAGTGAAGACACAGCGTTCGTGAGTAGACAGTAGACCAAATGTGCTCAAGGTTAATTTGTTCTGGGAACTGGGTGGTTCTAAAAGTCATGCAAAAAGTTCCATAGTGTAAAATAGTTGAAGGTATCATTTTTTTTTAATAAAAGTTTCCTCCACTTCCCGTGTGAAATGGTCACCGCTGTAATCTTTGGCCCGTATTTTAGAATGTTGCTCAAGCGCAGATTTACGCTTGAGCATAGTTAGAGGTGCCGTTACATAAAGCTGTCCCTTTTTAACTGTGCTCAAGCGGAGATCTCTGCTTGAGTAACATTCAGTAATACGGGCCTAAGTGTATGTAAGTTAACCAGTTACAAAATAGGAAAGTTTTATATCATTGTTAGTTGCCTAATTTACCTTGTGCTGTTTTTACATTGTGATGAATCTTCGGTCTGAAACTATACATAGGCACGAAATATATATAAATAATGTAGGTATATAATGTGATATTCTGCAAATAAGCTATACATAATGTTTATAATTATAAAAAGTAAACAAATAATTTAAGATGACTCTTATAACATAAATATAATATCAGAAATTTAGTCAGTCGCAATTTTGTATACCCGGCATGATTATTATCTGAAGCAAGGCATCCTTTCAGGGGGTGATTAATTTACTGAATTGCAAAACTATGTATAAATTAAAAATCGACCATCGCCTCTTCATAGTGACTCCTAATTCAGTACTTGTAGCGCCATCTGTCGGACTGTCAATAGTGATAGATTCACCATAGCGAGTGAACTTGTACGTGCGTTGACCCTGGGTAACTTTTGAGCAAAGAAAATGCATGTCTGCATTTGTTTAGAATTTTAAAAGTATTTTTACCCGTTTGCTTTCACTCATTCTGACTACTAAATTATTCAGTGCTACAATGCATCATCTACAAACGCAAACAAACAAAATATTACATCGAGACAAATCTCAGAACAATGCACAATATAATTATGGCAGTGAAAGATCTTGCAGGCTCAGCTAACTGATAATTCCGCCAGTGCAGCAGGTGGAGAGTAACGTTATCAGCTCAAAACAATTCGGAAAGCATGTCTTGTATGAGATATATGCCCTGTATATACAATATTGCATTTGGGTACAATGTAACTTAGATAACAGAAGCCGAAATCGTTAGGTGCAAGGTAGGTTAAATGCGAAAGTTTTGATGTATATTATTCAATTACGCTATAGCGCTTTATTGGATTTGGATGAGATGGTACAGCCAGGGCTAGAGTAACTTATGTGTGGTGACAATAGATAATGACTCGACAAAGTTACTCGTGTCATTGAGCACATGGCTATCTTGACGACGATTACATATTCATTCCATGGGCTAGAAGTAGCGCCCGCGATTCTTTATCACTTGAGTCCCACTAAGTTGTATTATCCGGGCTAATTAACATATAGAGTACTTCCAAAATTCGTGGGACTATAAACTGTTTTTTTTAATGCACAACGGGTTGGTACTTTACCTTAATCACACCTGATGTTAAGTGAAGATGAGTTCGAAGGTGGAAGCGTACCGACCCGGACACCCCAACATATTTGGGGGACTGGCTATCTTATCTCTGACAACCGGAACACAACAATGCTATTGACATTGGTGCTTGACGGCAGATTTAGATAAGATGGTGGTAGCTAGCCAGGCGGACATTTAAAATGCCCTACCACCTACCAAACCGAGTACTTAAACATGTACCTCGCTGGGGATCGAACCCGCGACCTCCGAATCGTAAACCCAATGTTATTTACATTGAGCCACGGAGGCACGCATGGCGGAAGAATTTTATTGTCTTATAAAAAAGGGTAGTGTAATGTGCGTCAAAGTTTTGTTTTAAGCAACAATGAATTGACTATTCAATTTAAAGATTTTGACTGTTACTATTTTTTCTCGTTTAGTAACTGGTTAATAAGTAAAACTATAATTTTCGTCGTAACTGTCTAGGAAAAACCAAATAATTTTTGCAATAACTGGTTTTCCAATAAGTATAAAATTTCAGCCTTCGTAAGGTACGTTTAATAATTAATGAAAATAAAGTTACTTGTACGTAAAACACAGTATGCATTGTGTAGAGTCAACGGGTTGCTACTCCAGAAAATGTGCTTCTTCTTTAGTAACCAGTTACGAAACAGTAAATGTTTCACAGTTATGAAAGTTAATGTCAACTTTCTTACTTTACAACCACGTATAAAACGAGAAAAAGTGCTTCCTTTTTCGTAGGAGTTCCGAAAAATTAAGACAAACGGTAAAAGCAGATTTTAATACAACTTTCGCAAATAGAAATATGTTAAAAGTAAGTCAGTATAATTATTATGTAATTGTTACAAAAAGGTTACAACCTCAGATTACTTAAAATATATTAACTTCTGTAATCTGAGGTAATAACAAACAGAATACAGTTACCTATGTTATATAGTGGGATAATGCGAGCTGCATATCGGCTGTGTTTTCTATTTAATAAAATAATAGTTGGTGAAAAAAAAATACTGAAACGTGTATAAAGCGCTTTGTGCATAGGAATAAGTAAATTTGGTTTCTATATTATATTCTTTTGTACAATAAAGAGTTTACAAAAAACTAAATAAGAGTTTTCACTAAAGATAAAAATACAGATAACGTAGTCTGTACATATAAGTGAATAAAGAATATATTACCTGTACTAAATTCTCATTCCTGTTGCAACCTTTCATGAACCTTCTTGTGAAGCTCTCATAGGCTTTGAGAAGTTGAGACTTCAAGAAGTAAGATATTTGGTGGTCTGAAAAAGAGAAATTATTGTATAATTAATAATATTATCACATTATGCATGACTTCAGCACTTCAATGTAACTATTTTGTTACATTGAACTGCATAAGTTGACATTGTAACTAAATTATCATTGACTTCTCTGAACCTGACATTTTAACTAAATAATTAATGTAATTTCATAGGTAAGGACCTAATTGCAAGTGGAAATTAATAGTCTCTGCCTACCCCAACGGGAAATAGGCGTGAGCATATGAACTATGTACAGCTGTGTTTTACTGAGTGGATGTTGAGGATTGAAATTTGATATTAATGAAAGAGTAAAATTGACATTCACTGTAATTTGACATTTCAACATTGACATTTCTATATTCCTTTGTATTATTTTGAGGATTATTTGTTATTAATTTTACCACTAGCTAAATTATGTATTGGTATGCTTTCTAACTTGATTTGTAACTTTCAAAAAGTACTTACTAGTTCTTTTCCACAAAAATTTCGTTTAGCACAAAAGCGATTAATTGTTATGCATGCTGATTATCCTTGTATGAAACTTTAATATTGTCCAATATTTGCACGTCATTGTAATGACTGTATTAGGCGGATCTTATTGTAACAACACCTAATCTAATGAACTTTATTCAAGAGCAAATAAATCATATTCTATTCTATTCTATGACTTACTGGTCATGTCCAGCCACACGCTGATGGTGCTGCCGTCGACGACGTCATCCTCCACGCGCCCCTCCTTCACGCGCTCCGCCAGGGACTCGCTGAAGTTATAATTAAAGTGCAGAGCTCCATACAACTGGCCGGTCACTACCGCTTGCTTCGCTTCCTTTGTCGTGTTGTACGGGACCTGTTGATATTTCAGTAGAGAGTTGGAGACCTTGTTGACAATTAGATGGCAAACACCATGTTTACTTTTTAATTCCTGATGAAAAACGGTGTTTGAAGGCGTTGTGTAAGTAGTCTCTGTTCGGACGCATTTCAATAATGCGTGGTCCAATTTTAGTTAGGTGTTTTTTATATGCAATGTTTCTTAGCCCAACGGTAAAAATTGGTTCAATGTTTACCAAGATCTTCAGGTTTTTTTTTATCTAATTAGAATTCTAAACTTCCAAGTAAATCTCACACTCTATCTCATCAGACCATCAGATGACCAGGAAGTAGTAGTAACTAGTAGTAGTCCCCCAACTGGTTTCTGGGTCAGTACTCTTCCACCTCGACCTCATCTTCACTTAACATCAGGTGTGATTGAGGTCAAGTACGGACCCGTCGTGCATAAAAAAAAAAACTTAATGTGCGCAATGTTAATAGCTAGAATATTCGAATTAGTACTCGTGCTTTTGAATTTATGAAGCTGCTTCCGTGTTTAAAATTTCGAAGATCTGATGATGATCAGGAAATAGCAACTAGATCTAAACAACTAGCTACTTTTGAAAGGATTTATGGAGCTGAGTATCGATCAAAGTATCCAAGGTGAGCTAAATTATACAAAACCTGGTGTAATCCTTTTTTCTCCATTTCTTCTAAGTACCAGCAACTCAGCATGTAGGTTTCACACGTGTACCCGTCCTCTAACAGAGTGACTGGTTTCAAGCTACTGTTCTTGCAAATATCTAAACCATCTGCAAAATAATAAAATATTCATCAGACATTTTTAGGGCAGTCGTACAAGTCGTTCAACATCTATAATTAGCGCAATTAGCGTAGTTAGAGATGATGCCTATAGAGAATCATAACAAATAATAAAAGTAAGGACCTGCTCGAGATTCATTGCATTTCGTAATAATTTTTTGTTCAAAGTGACGCCATCTATTGACATTAATTTGAATTACTTTTGTGTTGAAGTACCCACATTTCAAGAACCTCCATACCGGTGTGCAAGTCCTTCGAAATAGCGGTCTATCTCTTGTAACGTCATTGTAGATGTATGAAAGGAAAATCAATAGTTACATGGCGAAAGTCCGGCTTCATCGTTGACCACGGCTAACTTCAAGTCCCTCGGGTCATGTCCCACCGCTGAGAAGAACGCCACCACTTCGATGATGGGAAAAAGGATGGCGAATATCAATCCGCTGTTAAAAATAAATAGGTAAATGAATAACTGAACTATTTGAATAAATGAACTATATCTATTATTTATTTATATAAAGGCCGGCAACGCATCTGTGACCCTTTTGGTGTTGCGGGTGTCCATGGGCGGCGGTGATTGCTTTCCATCAGGTGACCAGCATGCTCGTTTGCCGCCTTCATATAAAAAAAAATAAATAAATAATTGGATCACATTTATGGTTGAGATTCCAATGCATTTTCTAGAGACAATTTTGAAAATTTTGCAATTCAACTTTTTCAGAATGGTGGCACATTTAATTCTTTTTCAGAATACTAAAGGACCCTTTTCTCGAAGCAACTTAGCACACCTTAGAAAGTCCTCATTTATTAGTCCCGATCTATTGATCACGTGGTTGTATAAGTCTAAAGAATTAGAAATAACAGTTTTGATTATAAAAATAATAATAAATATTATAAAAGAAAACACTCAATCATTCGGCGAACAGTGCAGCTGCAGCACTGAAATTATGAATTAGGTAATATGGACGAAGCATTAGGTAAAATTTGTAACAATAATAAATTTATTGTAGTTTGTGGCGACTTTAATGTAAATTTATTAGAAGTCAGCAGTCATAGTAATAGACTTTAAGTTATAATCTTGTTCATAATTTCTGTGCCAACTCGAATAACACCAACTTCAGCGACCTGTATTGATAATGTTTTTGCATTGGATCTGAGTGATGAATCTATTATAAATAAATTAACATCAGACCACTGTGGTCAATTAGTCTCGATTATGTCTTCTTTCCAAAGACTTATTAAGGGGTATGCCCCACTATACATACATACTATACATTCGACCCCACTAATTTTAGACCCATTTCAATTTTACCGACTTTTAGTAAAGTTCTCGAAAAACTAATTTTAAATCAATTGTTGTCTTATTTCAAAACATTTTTGATTTGATTTGTGGACGGTTGATCAAGGATCATTTATACGTATTATTATTTTATAGCCGAAATATAATCATACTGTAGAACGCTGAACTCTTGCCGGCTCATTAAAATGTCGGTGCCAGATTGAGACGTAGTAGGTCTAAATTAAAAAAAATAACACTGCACCCTGTTTAGTTGCTAGCTCAAAACAGGAGGTGGGTTTTTGAACCAATATTATGAGAAAGTAGAGAAGTAGAGAAGTCGAGCACGGTAGCGTATTACTTTTCTTGAAGCAACTTGGTGCATTTTCGAACCCTAATTTTCAGCCGAGCCGTTATAGACTGTAGGAATAGTCTGAAATTTTTGTTACACAGTCCCTCATGTACTCATTGTATGTTTCAAATGAGAAGTTGGTAAAAAGTCTCTTAAAACTAGCATTAATGCCAGTGGTGTCTGCTTAGTGTGGTTAATGGCGAGTAAAGAAACATCTATCTGTCTTCAAAGCTTCGTTATTTCATCAAAAACTGACCAACTGCCTTGGCAGTGAAAATGAAAAAATATTTTATAAATAACATGAAATAAAGTATGTTACAATGGAAAACAAAAAATATTGATTACAAAAGTAACCTTAATTATAACCGAGTAAAAAGATACATTTCGCTGAAGATTCAAATGAAGTTTTAGACTTGGCTCACCATTAGATCCCAAAAATTTTAACCCTGGTATTTGAGCTCGAAAGTTTACGTGTTATTGGCTACTACTAAGTGGTTAGTAATCTGTTTCCACCAAATGATCTAATTGTTAGTTTATCATACATGACATAATTTCGCTTGTCTTACCCTGGATGTCTTGAGAACTGCTGCAAACTTTTGATAAATACGGCTTTATACCGCGCTTTCGATCTACTCGATCTGTTTTCCTTTGGATTGTCTTTTTTGGTTAAAATCTGGAAAATTATGATTTCTAATTAGATTAGTGGTTCTTAGAGGGCATCTTTAACATCAAAATTTCCTTGAAGGTTTTCATCAATGACGTAAAAGATGTGAAACTGAAAGGAAGGCCTACCAAATTCTAAAAAACAAAAATCAATTGCAATTAAACTGAAAAGTTTGTGTATTAAAGAAGTCGCTAAACAGCGCTTCAACTACACATGCCTCTACTTTCGACGCAAAACAACGTTGTAGCAGCTAATGCTTACAAGTTAGTCACTAAGTAGCGCTTCACCCCAAAGCCTTCTCATGAGGCGCTACATAATGCTGCAGCAGCAAATGCTTTCACGTTAGTCACTAAGTAGCGCTTCAGCCCAGATGCCTTCTCATGAGGCGCTACAGAATGCTGCAGCAGCAAATGCTTTCACGTTAGTCACTAAGTAGCGCTTCAGCCCAGATGCCTTCTCATAAGGTGCTATACAATGCTGCAACAGCAAATGCTTTCACGTTAGTCACTAAGGAGCGCTTCAGCTCCAGATACCTTCTCATGAGGCGCTACACAATGCTGCAGTAGCAAATGCCTTCCCGTTAGCTACTAAACAGCGCCTTTACGCAGCAGCTATAAGACGATAAGCAGTCCTGCAGCAACAGATGCCTTCACATTAGGCGTCATGCAGCGCTGCAACTTTAAATGCTTTTACATGAACAACTAAATATCGCTGCTACAGCATTTTTTTTTCATATTAGGGCTAAGCAACGCTGCAGCCACAGATAGCTTCGACTTAGGCACTTAAACTTGTTTATAGAGTACATGATTCTGACGAGAACCAAATCTTACCCTTCTGTCCCTATTCCTACTCCTTACTGCCAAATTTTATGACAGATAAATGAATATAAAATAGATGAGCTATTACGTTCTACTATTTTTTAGTAAATTATAATGTAATTTTCTTGTGAACATGCAGAGTAAGTGACTCTGGCAGATCCCTATATTTTAAGGACAGGCCAGCTTACGAAATCTGACGAAAAGATGAATCTTTGAGCTTCCAATGTGAAGAAAGGTTGTTGAATTCTACTACACAAAAATTATTATAGAATGAAAGAGAAACTAAGAAACACAATAACCGAAAAGAATATTGAAAAATGGCTAGGTAATTCTGTAAAAAAAACCTAAATATCACCATTAAAACTAAACTTCCATGTTGACGATTTCGTAATTTTCAGCGATAGTGATATGATTTTTTTAATAAAAATGACAGCTTTTATATTGTTAAAACACAATAACTGGTTACATTTTTAATAAATGGTCCAGTGTTCCAAAAATAAATTAAAATATACTAAACAGTAATGTTTTCGTTCGTGAACCTATCGAAGTGACAATTAAAGCTATGTAATAATCAACCATATTGACAGAGCGGTTAGGGTCAGGAGGGCTTTTTCTTTGAGGATCTTTAGGGTGATTTGCGGCAAATCGTCACGTGACAATAGAGTTTTGTTTATCAGTGAACTAATATAACTAATTATATTGTTGCCTAATTATATAAGTAACAAACTTACGTCAGTACTACTGGTAACTAAATTGAAATCTTCGCTGGACTGGTACCTGCTGTCCACGGCTGGAATCCGGCTCTCCGGGATAACATCTGGTGTTGTTAGCGCTGAAAAATAATTATATACTTGAATAGTTTGAATCAAATTAGAGGAGATCAATCAACAAGGATTTTCTTTGTATGCCGACCTGATAATGCTATCATTTATAACTAGCTTGTAGGCTGCGCGAGTGCAAGTCAGAGCGATTTTTTTTTATTCTGTATTTATCCAATGAGGGCGACACTGGTCGGAATAAACCCTCTTAAAACTTAAATACCTTCAAAACGTTTGAACGGATTTCATCAAATATTGTTAGGAAGGAAATATATATTATCCAAAGAGGACCTGTCGTTAGCGACTGTGCAGTGTGATTTCAAATGTGCAATGACGTCACGAAGGGCGTGGCTTATTCTGCCAGTTGGTTGTCATCGCTTACAGAGGTCACAAGCTTCCACGTACATTATGCTCGGTACTTATTATTTTTTCACAAATCCGTGTCATTTATATTCAAATACTAAAAATACCTATATACATATATGAAGTTTTAGTGTGATGTTTATTAACCAAATCAATTTTTGTTATAAATATTTATTAATCTAATTAAAAGTAGGTAGTTCTGTGAACATCCCCTAGTAGTGTACATCTAGCGAGCAGTAGCGGAACTACAAAGTACAATCGATGCGACGTAATTAAGGAGCTCATTTTGCTAATCTTCGCTAGATGGAGCATTTAGCCCCGCCCTAATCTCCGCCTTGAGAGCCCCTCTCCCGCACAGTTGCGACACGTAGGTTAGTTCTAGCACAGTATATATAACCATTAATCCATATTAATTATACTGTGTATTAGTTATACTGTGGTTCTAGTATAGTAAAAATGTATTGCGTTAAGTATATTTTTACTCTTTGTATATGATCCGTGCTAAGAACAATTTCATAAACACCAGTTTACGTAAATAATAAATAAAATAAATATCTTTGCACATACACACAGCACCATCTAGTTCCACACTAAGCAAGTAGGCGTGTAGTATGAATACAAGATGGTTGATATACATACTATATAAATACATTTTTTTGTAAATAAATACATATATAAATGAAAAATAACTCGGGTACAAAATATCCGCATTCATCACACATACATATGCCCCTAGCGGGATTCGAACCCGCGACCTTTCAGTATAGCAGTCAGAGTTTCTAACCTCTACACCAATCAGGTCGTCAATAAACCATTATAAAAACTATTCAGCCATTTTGGCGGTATAATATCACAGAGGGACTTAGGCTACAAACTATAACATTCCTCTTTTCGCGTGGAGGGTTAAAAATTACATTCAATTGGTTGTTAAAATGTGACTTACTGGACCTCCTTCTAGGCGGCATGTGGTGTTGTCTGAGGGCTAGTTTCAAGAAGGCTTCTTCAAGCGTATCGCAGTCAAAGGTGCGCAAGATTTGCTCCGGAGAGTCTTCAGCGAGGAGCTGCCCATCGCGGAGGAGACCGATCTGGTGGAAAACATATTTTTTTATGTTATGCAACGCGTAACGAAAAGGATATATTGACGCCGAAATCTACGAACACTGCTAATAGTTTTAAACTAACTGAAGCATTTTTATCTCATCTACCTATACTTCAATGAAATAAATTCAGTGCCTACACACTTATTGTATATCAATCCGCACAACACTAACATCAGTAGTACGAATTGACGACGAGACTCTGCTCCACATGCCATGGGACCACGTAGTGTTGGGACAAGTTTTTCATAAAAAACATAATTTTTATTTTTTAAAGTAGGTAGTTTACATTTGGTTTGAAATCATACACAGAGGTTCTAAATAAGATATTGTCTCCGACCATTTCGAAATGATATTAGGTACACGTTGTATAGGTAATAACCTAGTCATCATCAAGTGGCTAATTATTATACGTAAAAGGGGGTTCGTTCATAGACATAGAGATATTAGCAGACAAAGACGTACCCGAAAGTCGACCATGTATCATCATCCTCATATCAGCCGAAAGACGTCCACTGCTGGACAAAGGCCTCCCCGAAGATCTCCACAACAATCGGTCCTGCGCTGCGGTCCTTAAGTTTGCCAATTCTTCGGGCTATATCGGTCACTTTGGTTCTCCGACGGATCTCTTCAACTCTTCAACAGGGTCTTGTCGCCCTTTTTGAAGAAAAGTACCACCACGCTTCTATGCCATGCCTTTCGCGTTTCTCCTTCGAGTATGACGGAATGAAATAGCCTCTGAAGAGCTCTCAGCATTGGTCTACCGCCTGCTTTCAGAAGCTCAGCCGTGATTCCGTCCTCATCTGGCCGCCTTGTTGTTTTTAAGCTGTTTGAGAGCCATTCTAATCTCATACAAGCTGACGTCTGGGATATCTTCCGTATAGTGCCCAGTCAACCTGGCTCTTGGATCTGTGGCCAGATTGCTAACAGGTGGCCGTGATGTCGTGTATATAATGAAGTGAATAGAACTTATCGACCTCTTCCATCACTTCTGGTACTGACGAGACAATCCCGCCATCCTCGGTCTTTCTCTATTGCCTTTTTGATACGGTTGGGATTAAATTGGTGCAGGTCGCGGGTTAGGTACTTGGAGATCTGTGTGTTGAGCCGCCGGTATCTGGAAGCATCATCCGAGGACTGCAGGACCATCTGTCGTCTTACTCGACTAGGCTTCGAAGCGGTTTTGCAATTCGATCTAAAAGCTCTCGGGGTTTTGAAGATACCCATCTTCAAATCGTTAAAGACGTAATAGTACTCATATTTAGATGCCGAAACCGAAAGGTTGCTGTATATAAATTAAATGAATAGCGTATTCATTCATTATATTTCAAGGTCAACCCTTATTTTTTCGTTGTAAAGTCCTTAGTTGTCTTTTAAGCCACGGGAAGACACGAGTTGGACCTATTCTTTCATCAGCGGCAACCACACGTCTCAAATAATATTATATATATTTTAACCAATAGTGTTGCTAGGTAATAATAATCTGTATTGATATTAATGACCAACGCCAAAGTTATGAAAATAATCAAGAAAAGATTACAAGAGACGCTAGTGACTGGCCAGGTAAGTACCTACCTAATAAACAATAATAACACTAAGTCCGTGAATAATAATGTCTTCAAGGCTGAAAACATTGCTCGATGTGAAATGACAGCGGAACACGCAACCGTATCAGACAATCGGTTTATTGCAGAATATAATTAGGGTTCCTCAAGACTCAGAATGCTGTATACTAAAAAAATCATCCTTCGAATTACGAAAATTTGTATATCTAATTTCTTATAAAGAACGCAAGGTTAGTCGGACAGGGGGCTGATAAAATAGCTCAGTATAATAGGCTGTTTTATATGATTGTTGGTAGCATCATGCCTCCTCAAGCTACACTAACCGCCTCCATGGCTCAATGTGTACAAATGTGTGTTGGTAGGTGGTATGGCATTTTAAATGTTCGCCTAGCTAGCTACAACCATCTTATCTAAATCTTCCGCCACATGTTAATAACATTGCTGTGTTCCGGTTGTCATAGATAAGATAGGCAGTTCCCCAAATAAAATCCAGTCTTTAGGTCAGTACGCTTCCAAGTGCTAATCCGCTAAAATTGAAAATTTAGAAACCCCCCGTGGAAACAAATGGTTCAGGTAGACCAAACAAACCAACCAACCAAAAGGGCTATACCATATCTATTATATTTTGGAAACCCTCTTCTTCTTCTTCGTGTCAATGTGTCCAATCACATTTGATCCGTCCAGAATTCAGCCACAATTACGGCGTTGTCTGCAGCCACGTAAAGGTTCTCCATGCCACAGGTGAAAGGGCACAGAGTGCAGGAGAGCAATGGTCTAGAAAGCCCTCGAAAGACTAACAAAAAGTCTCGCGATTTGGGGCTGTTAAAGCATCTGTCAAAAGTCGAGTGTTTAATAAAGTCTGGGGGACTATGTGCGACCCTGAATGTCCCTGAATCTCAAGAGAAAAATTTACAAGACCATCTTGAAACCTGTCACCCTGTATGGATCTGAGTGTTGGTCAATGAAAGAGCCAGATGAAATTGAATGCATGTGGCAGTGATAAGATGGATGTATGGTGTTACATGGATAATGTCTCCAGATAGCTCTTGAGTACTTCGGTCACAAAGTGAATTACCTTATGCGCCTGCTTCGTCTCGTCAATATAGTGGGTGGTGATTATCACCGTGGTCCCACCTCTAGCCAGCTCAGCGAGGTACTCCCAGATACTGAAAAGACAAAAGTAATAATTTGAAAAATGTCTTCAATAATACAAGTTGTATTGTCGTGGCGCCAAAGTTATTCATACAAGCTTAGGGATGGGATAATGCGGGTCTATAGTACTCCCTATTAATTGACAAAATACTAGATATATAGGTACAGTCGGCGCCAAATTGATTCATACAAGGCTGTTTTAAATAGAATAGAAAACGGTTTTTTGATACACTGAACAACACATTCGGAGCGTCGATGGCTCAGCGGTTAAGAATACGGTATCCCAATCAAAAAAACGATCAATAACTTCTTTTCATTTATGAAACATTTCACCGAGGGAAAAAATCACGACTCAATAAACTGTTTTTAGAAAATATAAAGTAGTCATTGATTAATTTAAAAAAATAATAGTTTTACGAGATTTTAGCATCTTCTACAACGCAATGAAGTGCACATTGGTAACTTTAATATGTTGTAGGTTTTATAACTAAATACTTATAACAATTTTATTCTATTAATGAAGGGTATTCAGTATTCAGTATGTTTATTGTAGCATGGATGGCGTAATGACCACGTCTATCACCGACAAGAGCATAGCTCTTAAATTGAAGAAGAAGAAATTATGGGTACTTCTTGACTTTTTGCATCCTTCGACGACCGGTTGGTGTAGTGGATAGTGACCCTGTCAGCGAAATCAACGGTTGCGGGTTCGAATTCCGCGAGGGGTAAATGTTTGTGTGACGAATCCGAACATTTATTCCCGAGTCATGGATGTTTATATAAATATTTATGTATCTATGTTTATCCGTTATCTAGTATCCATAGCACAAGTTTTGCTTAGTTTGGGACTAGATGATTGGTGTAAGTGTCCGAAATATTTATTTATTATTATTATTTATCCTCCTACAAAAAGTCAAGAAGTTTTTAAATTATAGGAAGTTACACCACAAATATTGCGTATTTTTACCAGACTGTCCAAGGAAGGAGGGTAATGTTTTTCGAGTATATGTATGTATATTATATATTTAAGTTTTTTTTTTTAAGTATTTATGTATGTATGTATGTCCGTTCATTTGGCGCATCCTGTAGCCTAAACGGCTTGACCGATTTCGAAGTGCATGGTGTCGTTAGATTCGTCTTGGTACCCGGAGTGTCATAGGATTACGAAGGGCATTACGCAATTATCCACCTAATTTAACTACTGAAACCGAACTTTTTGAGCATTTGCAAGGAACATGGGAAAGGATTCCTCAACATGATATTGACAACCTGATATTAAGCATGAGAAATCGATGCAGATGCGTTATTAATGTCTCAGGAGGCAATACTGATTACTACATTTAAGATTTAATAAGTTTTTTTCAAAATCTGTGTCGTTTTAGTAAATTTATAAAAACAAATGTAAAAAAATATTTTTCCTAAAAATCACATGAATTTTTAATAAAAAAGAAAAATTAATAAAAAAATATTAGTAAATCACAACGGTTTGTTTTATTTTTTTAAGATCATAAAATAACCTTTCATATAATTATACCCTCTCCAAACAAACTATGTATAGATTTTCCGATAATCGATAAAATATTAAATATTCCTTGGCTTTGTTGATTGGTGTATTTTATGGTAAAAAATCCAACATGGCGTCCGCAAAATACAAAATATGCTGCTAGGTTTTTTGGTTTAGAAGTACTTAAATAGTTATTACTGGACTATCACGTAAGCGCCCGGGTACTTTTTCTTTATCTCAATAAAAAAAAATTATGTGGGCGGATTGATGATAAATGGTATGATCCATGTTAGTTCTGACGCGTACGTTGGACGTTGATATTATTTACCTACTCTTGCGCAACGAGTAAGTAGCAGGTAATTAATACTGACAACAATGGGTTATGACGACATTGCAAAGAAGCCTGTTATCTTGGAATAGTCGATATTATCTGTTACCGGTAGTCACAAATCACATTACAGTTGTTCGAGATTGTCGCGAGAAGGAAACAAGGAGGTGCGAGAACCAAAGAGTTTAACCCCACACGACATTCAAGAAATTTTCAAGTTCAAATTTTTCGAAATGAATAGATTGGTTCTAATGAAACTTTATATTTAATTCGTGTAATTCCTATTAACTGTTGACGCCAGTCTTGGTTACGAACAACTTTCCCGAAGGAACCATTGTAGAATTCGATAAAAAAAATTCCGTTACCTACATTCCGAACATACCGAACATTCGCACTAAGCGGTTCGAGTCTTTGTTCATAATGCGAACAGCCAAGGCAAGGAACTCCCTTCCGGCGTCAGTCTTTCTTAAATACCAAGAGCAGGGCGAATAGGCATCTACTGAGATCGCGTACTTCATCTTCGGCCATATCGTCACTTTCCATCAGGTGAGATTGTGGTCAAATGAGGCACCAGCTAATCATTATAAAAAACTAAAGTAAATCATTCTGAATTGTTGAATATTAATTCATTTTATGTTACTGTTATTGTTTAGCGGACATAATTTATTCTGCTGTTTATTAAATTTCACGACTATTTTAACATGACTACCATATTTGTATGCCAATTTGGCTGATCACGGAGATCATATTTATTAGTTAATGTATCATAACAACTTGTACACCTGTGTATCACAAATAACCGCCTCCGTGGCTCAATGTAAACATCATTGGGTTTACGATTCGGAGGTCGCGGGTTCGATCCCCAGCGGGGTACATGTTTTAAGTACTCGGTTTGGTTGGTGGTAGGGTATTTTAAATGCCCGCCTGGCTAGCTACCACCACCTTATCTAAATCTGCCGCCAAGCAGCAATGTTAATAGCATTGTTGTGTTCCGGTTGTCAGAGATAAGATAGCCAGTCCCCCAAATGTGTTGGGGTTTCTGGGTCAGTACGCATCCACCTTCAACCTCATCTTCACTTAACATCAGGTGTGATTGAGGTCAAGTACGAACCCGTCGTGCATAAAAAACATAAATAAATAAATGATTGATTGATTGAAACCACAAGTACTACAAGTACTTATGGAGGTCATACAATTTTCGGCTGGTGACTGCTACTGATTACGAACCACTTTCCACTAGGAAATAAAAATAAAAAAAATTACCCATGGATCGATCAATAGAACTCGCCGATCGCAATAAACGCTTTTTCGTTAGATATATGTATCATTTATTTATTTATTTATTTATTTTCGGGAAACTGACAGTCGTTACATTATAATGTAAAGTAGTACCAATTAGTCATTGCATAGACAGAAATAGTCTCCACAGATAGTCATACACAGAAACACAGCAAAATATATGTTTGGGAAATAGTACATTTTATGATATTTTAATTAACGTAAGAAGCGTTACAGGATTAGCAGATAATATTTAGATCTATACAGGCAAATATATGAATATTAAATATAACATTCATTAAATTTAATGCTTATACAGGATGAATTTTAATTCGTGTAATTCCTGTTTACTGGTGACTCTACTCCTGATTACGAACCACTTTCCACTAGGAACCATAACTGAAATTAGCCGAAAATTGTTGGACTTCCACACTAAATGGTGGTTTCAGAATGGCTTACTTTGTATGGGTACTCGAAATTTTTTTTACCGAATTCGGCTATGGTTCCTTGGGGAAAGTCGTTCGTAATCAGGAGTAGAGTCACCAGTAAACAGGAATTATACGAATTAAATTTCATCCTGTATAAGCATGATACATAAATCTAACGAAAAAGCGTTTATTGCGATCGGCGAGTTCTATTGATCGATCCATGGGTAATTTTTTTTGCCTGTGGTTCTATCAATCGGACCGTCATTATAAAAATTTCAAATTGTATAATAAACTGGACTGGTACTACTATTAACATTATTTAAAGTTTATATGGAATTTAAAATAGTATATTGCATTTTTTCTGTTACTATGGAAAACTTAAAACCGTTCTAATATCAAATCTCTAAAAATATACTTTTTTTAGCTTTTAGGCTTCACGAGTGCAGTTCAGAGCGATATTTTTAATTTATCTCGTATTAAATAAATCTTAATTGATCCAATGAGGGCGCCCTCTTAACTAATGATAATATTTTTTATTTTATTTTATTTAGGAACAAACAGTCACTATACAATCAATAGCATATAAAATACATATGTAATAAGGTGGTATCACCTGAACAGACCTATAGTTCCCTAATTGTATACAAAAGTATATAATATTCATTACTAATCAAGTAATTCCAACCACAGTTCTCTGAAATAACCGTCCTACAAAATTTGTGTAATATTGAACTTGATATTCTGTGAGACTGATAAAGTTGGCGTAGATATTGGTATTTGAGTGGCTCACGTCCCAATCTGCGGTGAAATTTTTCAGTGACTTTGGACTTTAAGCTTTGACCATAAAAAAACTCATCCAGTATTGTATTAGGTCCTTACCTAGGAAATTGGCGTTTTGTATGAAGAATTTCATTAAGACTGTTTTCTCCATACAAACATTTTTGATTTTTTTTGGGGACGGCTAATCCAAATTTAGCTAAACTTTGTGTGTATTATTGGATAACATTAAGTTAAGTATAGGCAGCGTTATTTTTTAAAAGTAACTGCTTTATAAAAGAAATAATTATGGGAAGCACATGAAAAGAGCTCTTTTCCAATTTTTTTTATTATGTGATTTAGCCCACAAATTAAAAAATATTTCATGTGAAACCTTGAAATAATATTCCATTTTCCAAATAAAAAACAAAGGACATTGCTTTGAAAATCCCAGGAATTGGTACATATGATTAACGGAGAAAAAAACTCCAATTTCATAGGTAAAGGCCCAATATATATGAGTAACATATAATAACATATAATACATAACTATATACCTTAATAAAATCCACAACTCGGGTACACGTCCGTATTCATCATACAAATATATGCACCTAGACGGATTCGAACCAGCGTTCTTTTAGTATGGCAGTCAGAACCAACACCAAACAGATTGTCGAATAATAGCATCCTTCATTCATTTCATTCGTTCGTCTTCGCTTTAACACTTAACATAAGTACATAACCCTAAATTAGACATTCCGGGAAGTCACCGTGGAAAAATGTACAACGGTTGGCATGTGCAGGGGTCAAAACTGTATTAGCAGTAGTAGTAGTATTGATTGAAAGTAATATACTCGCGCAATACTAAAATTACATTACAAATTGCAGTGAATTGCATTTAAAGTAATCACGAGAGGTAAACGTTAATCCGTTTCTGCGTTATTTCTCAACAAAACCATATCGGTGGGGGTGACGTTCTGGTGATTGGGCAACGGACAATGTTTGTGCGTCAATGGACACTCGTTGTTTATATTAACAATGACGATGTTATCTTATCTTAAAATGAACACGACAGATGATTAACTAAAATCATATGTAGGTACTAAATAGTAGTAAAACTTGTAATTTGTAATCAATACTATTAATGTATATTCATTTATCATCCGAACAGCCAAGGCAGGGAACTCCCTTCCGGCGTCAATCTTTCCTGAATCCTACAACATCCGGACCTTCAAGAGCAGAGTGAATAGGCATTTACTGGTATCGCGTGCTTCATCTTCGACCACATCGTCACTTTCCATCAGGTGAGATTGTGGTCAAACGCGAATCGAGTCAATCATAAAAAAACAGTACCAAGATGTTCCGAAAATAAAATATTAGTTGGATTGTTTACAACCTTTAATCACTTCAATACAATTCGTAAGTATTTTTTTAAAAACAGAGCACAAAGTATATTACTTTCACTGTACTTAGTACAAAGACGAGTAACATAAAGTCCATCAAGGAGTTCCAGGGGCAATCTTCTGGCTCCATCTTCACACACTCGTAATTATGGGTAATGGAAAGTGCTCATGGCAACAAACTAAACTAACCCAACTTCGATGCCCAACAACTTACCATTTGCCATCAGGGAGTTCCAGTCCCTACTTCCCGGCTCTATCAACATCAGCTCGATGGTACCCATTGTCATCGAACTTACATTATGCCATATTTCAACACAATCAGATGCCAGCAAGTGGTTGAAAAATGCTTTGTAATTACTCCAATGTCCAACGCTTGGCTCTTGAGTGACATATTTGTGAGGAATAAAATCAAGGCACTAGGAGGAGACTCCATGAAGCTATCACGCTCACCATGTGCAAGCAATCCTAAACACCACTTCCTATCAAACCGAGTAGTGAAAGTGTGGCACAAATTACCAGACGACAAGAAATTACCAGTGAACTCTTTCAAAAACAGACTGGAGAAATATTTCAAAAATAATTAGACCAAACACTAGTGCAGTGATTACACGCAACAGAAGCTGCTAGTGTATTATTAATAATATTGGTCTTTACTTATTTTAATTGGAGTTTTTTTTCTTCGTTAATCATATGTACTAATTCCTGTGATTTTCAAAGCTATATCCAAAGTTTTTTATTTGGAAAATGGAAAATTATTTCAAGGTTTCACATGAAATATTTTTTAATTTCTGGACTAAATCACATAATAAAAAAAATTTGAACAGAGCTCTTTTCGTGTTCTTTTCTTAGATTCGCTGAAACTTTTATAAAGCGGTTACTTTTAAAAATTAACGCTGCCTATACTTAATTTAATGTTATCCGATAATACACTCAAAGTTTAGCTAAATTTGGATTCGCCGTTCCCAAAAAAAAAACAAAAATGTTTGTATGGAGAAAACAGTCTTAATGAAATTCTTCATACAAAACGCCGATTTCATAGGTAAGGACCTAATAATAAATTTTGAAACGGACAACTTACTCGTATATACATAGTTATTTAGACGTCTTTGTGAAAAGGGGCAGCGCAGCCAACGGACATTTTATAGTCCACATTTTATAGGCCATAGACAGTGCAGTCGTGGGTTTTTTGTTATCCTGTTCGGGCTCCCCATATTATATCTAACCACAAAATACGTCATTTCGTCACTTAATTAAATGATTTTGTTATTAAAATTCCATTCAACCATCATCCTTTAATATCGGAGAAACAGCCATTAAATTTTTTATGACTTCTCAAATATCTTTGTTCTCCCAAATAACCGAGAAGTAATGTTTGTTTTAATATTTTTATTTATACAACAATGTTTGCGGTACATATTGATGTAAAACCGTTTTACGGTCAAGAACGTTTTGTACGACATTGGGGGGGACAGCGTTCGACTTTTAATGCCGTACTACATGAACGAAATAAGTTAAATAAAACACCGTGTTTATAGAAATATATCTATTAAGCAATTTAAAAAAGGAGGTTCTCAATTAGATTTTTTTTGTTTTACTTTTTTGTATACTGGTTTTGATGATTATTTCTTTGTTTTTTTACGGCCAGAATGATCCCATATAAATTTGTTTTTTTTTTTTAATTTTTTATGCACCACGGGAAGGTACGGTTAAGAATCCAGACATACAGGAAGGACTTACCTTCAGCAGGTACCTAAGGTTATTTTGACAACTTTATCGGTTCAATTATTGTACACACAATCGTTGCAGAATTATATATTTATATAATAATGAAATAGTCAAAAAATACTTCTAATGATTTAATTAACCGTCACTTGAAAACGCAATTTTTTAGCTTAATATTTTAACGGCTCATACACCAATTTGTCTCCTTTAAAAAACCCAGTGAAATCTCAAATTTTTTGACAACAATTTTAGAACACGTTTTATTAATAAATACATACATGACGACCTGCTTGGTGTAGTGGTTAGGAACTCTGACCACTATACCAAAAGGTTACGGGTTCGAATCCCGCTAAGGGGATAATGTTTGTGTGATGAATACGGACATGTGTACGCGAGTTATGGATGTTTCATTTATAATAAGTATTTATTTAGAAAAAAAAATGTATTTATGTAGTATATCAACCATCTGATATCCACAACACAAGCCTATAGTTGCTTACTGTGGAACTAAATGGCGATGTGTGTATGTCTAAGGATATTTATTTTATTTATAACGTCACGACCTTTGTCCGAAATCGGGTGGTCAGAGATATCCCAAACAATAGTGGGTATAAGGGGGTGAACCCATCGCCGTTGAAATGTGCAAATCTATAGATGTTTTTTGGTGGAAAGTCCCTTAGTCGCCTTTTACTACACCCAAGGGAGAGTCGGGCTTCTATTTGAGTGTGCTGAAGCCACACAGCTTGATTTATCAAATTTGTTAATAGACTAGGTTATAATTGAACCGCAAAAAATTGGTGAGAAAACCGACAACTCTCTATCTTCGGAGTGTATCATCAGATCTCTAAATGATAGGTACTTTCTGAATGCAAATTCTTGAATTGATGTAAATACCAAAATCGCTATATGTATGCCTATAATCAGTGAGGAGTTCCCTCAATTCCTTATAGTATAGATCCCACAATCAGAACAGGCTTATGGTGAACATGGGACCACATGGAAGTATGTTCTATTAAATGAAAAAAAATTTTCCGAATTGGTTTATAAATGCCTGAGTTCTGAGGTAACAAACATAAAATATATAACCGAATTGATAATCTCCTCCTTTTTTGAAGTCGGTTAAAAAATGAGCAAGAAACACAATATTGCCATAGGTGAGCTTAACTTCCAAAAAAGTTTTTTTATGAGCAATCCTTAGAGATACCGGGTGAGTGTTTTTTACCGTAAGGAAACATATTAGGTAAGTGAAATAGAAGGTATTGGCACAGGTCGTTTATTTTTTTTATGAGCAATCCTTATTTTTAGCGTAACGAAACATATTAGGTAAGTGAAATAGAAGGTATTGGCACAGGTCGTTTATTTTTTTTATGAGCAATCCTTATTTTTAGCGTAAGGAAAGATATTAGGTAAGTGAAATAGAAGGTATTGGCACAGGTCGTTTATTTTTTTTATGAGCAATCCTTATTTTTAGCGTAAGGAAACATATTAGGTAAGTGAAATAGAAGGTATTGGCACAGGTCGTTTATTTTTTTATGAGCAATCCTTATTTTTAGCGTATGGAAACATATTAGGTAAGTGAAATAGAAGGTATTGGCACAGGTCGTTTATTTTTTTTATGAGCAATCCTTATTTTTAGCGTAACGAAACATATTAGGTAAGTGAAATAGAAGGTATTGGCACAGGTCGTTTATTTTTTTTATGAGCAATCCTTATTTTTAGCGTAAGGAAAGATATTAGGTAAGTGAAATAGAAGGTATTGGCACAGGTCGTTTATTTTTTTTATGAGCAATCCTTATTTTTAGCGTAAGGAAACATATTAGGTAAGTGAAATAGAAGGTATTGGCACAGGTCGTTTATTTTTTTTATGAGCAATCCTTATTTTTAGCGTAAGGAAACATATTAGGTAAGTGAAATAGAAGGTATTGGCACAGGTCGTTTATTTTTTTTATGAGCAATCCTTATTTTTAGCGTAACGAAACATATTAGGTAAGTGAAATAGAAGGTATTGGCACAGGTCGTTTATTTTTTTTATGAGCAATCCTTATTTTTAGCGTAAGGAAACATATTAGGTAAGTGAAATAGAAGGTATTGGCACAGGTCGTTTATTTTTTTATGAGCAATCCTTATTTTTAGCGTAAGGAAAGATATTAGGTAAGTGAAATAGAAGGTATTGGCACAGGTCGTTTATTTTTTTTATGAGCAATCCTTATTTTTAGCGTAAGGAAACATATTAGGTAAGTGAAATAGAAGGTATTGGCACAGGTCGTTTATTTTTTTATGAGCAATCCTTATTTTTAGCGTAAGGAAACATATTAGGTAAGTGAAATAGAAGTTATTGGCACAGGTCGTTCCTTTTTCCAAAACCATCATTGAACACAGAGTTAATTGTGTCATTTGACGGTCGCGTTTGTAGGCTATCCCACATAATTACATCATTAAATAAAATAAATAAAACTTGGAGAAAATATGAGTTCCAAATAAATCAATCGCATATCAATCTCCGGCCAGCGCGTGAGTCGACGATGGTTTTGGAAAAAAAAAATTAAACTACTTATGCCAATAACTTCTATTTCACTTACCTAATATGCCCTATTTCTTTCCTTCCGTTGAAAAAGAAACTCATCCGCTATACAGGGTGAAATTTAATTCGTGCAATTCCTGTTTGCTGTTGACTTCACTCCTGATTACGAACAACTTTCCACTAGGAACCATAGCCGAATTCAGCTGAAAATTGTTGGACTTACATACTAAAGGTGTTTCAGAATGGTTAACATTGTATGCGTAATCGAAAATCGGATATGGGTCGCATTCGATCATAAAATTTTCGATAGCTATACAAAGTCAACCATTCTGAAACCACCTTTAGTATGGAAGTCCAACAATTTCGGATGAATTCGGAAGTTCCTAGTGGAAAGTTGTCATAATCAGGAGTAGAGTCAGAATTGTTTACTTTGTATGGGAATGCAAAATATTTTTGATCGAATTCGACTATGGATCCTTGAGGAAAGTTGTTTATAATCAAGAGTCGCGTTACCAGTTAATGGGAATTACACGAATTCAAATTCACCCTGTAGAGTTTACATACAATTTAAAGTTCTCGACTCTAAAACCTATTACTTGTAATAGGTAAGTAACCAGAAATAGTTCTAACATACTAACGTTAAACAAGTTTACGTCAGTAGAAGTAAGTAAATAATCTATGTTTGATAAAGACATGATGCTGAGAAATAATAAGAATGACGATGAAATAGCAAACATTACAAGCTTCCTTAGTCCACTGTTAGCAACATCGGTTTACGGCCATGTTTAGTATTTACTCTACAGGGTGAATATGAATTCGTGTAATTCCCATTAACAGGTAACGTCACTCTTGATTACAAACAACTTTCCCCAAGGAATCATTGTCAAATTCGATCAAAAATTTTCGATTACACATATACAAAGTAAAGAATTCTGAAAGTAGTATCTTTATTTCAAGAATTTTACAAAAACGGAATAGATTTACAAAATAAAAAAATAAATATAAAATACACATTCTGAAATCACCTTTAGTATATTAATTCCAACAATTTTCAGCTGGTGACTTCACTTCTGATTAACAACAACTTTCCACTAGGAACCCTAGCCGAATTAAGCCGAAAATTCTTGGACTTCCATGCTAAATATGGTTTCAGAATGGTTTACTAGGTAATCTTAATTGTTTTGATCGAATTCGACGATGGTCCCTTGAGGAAAGTTGCTCGTAATCAGGAGTGGAATCACCAGTAAACAGGAATGACACGAATTCAAATTCACCCTGTATAATTTTAGAGCGCAGTTCTTAAAAAAATAATTGTATCCTGTTGAGCAATAATTATCCGACAAAGTCAAAAGGGTAATGTATTCAACGCGTCTTTATGTACACATGTTACCACGCCTCAACCGATTTGAAAAATGACAAATAACTCCTTCATTGAAAACGAGATATTTCCGGAATTAGATTTTTGTTGCCTCCATACTTTTACTATGGCAGCGACTTATTGAATTTAATTTATTGAAATCAGAATTGCGGTAGTAGGTACCAAGTAAAATTTTATATACGATACTGGATTCTAAAATTGAAAATCGCTTTTGCGTTATTATTTTGTAAGACACAACGTCATACGTACCCCACCTTTTGTCAACCAACAAGTTTATATTTCAAAACTAGTTGTTGCCCGCGACTTCCACCACTCCAGCAGTCAGATCGCCTGACTCAATTGCTTCGGGAATTGCTATCGTTTATGACGTCACACTGTCCGTCCTTGTCATATTGTAACACAATGACCAAGACAGACAGTGAATTGCTATGGCTATCGCTATATAGCTTTGAGTTGGGCAGTGGAACCCCAGCAGTCAGACAGCCTAACTCAATTGCTTTGGGAATTGCTATCGTTTATGACGTCAATGCTCTGTCTGTCCTTGTCATATTGTAACACAATGACCAAGACACACAGCGCATTGCTATGGCTATCGCTATAGCTTTGAGTGGGGCGGTAGTCCCCAGGTCCTAATCTGTCTACCAACGAAATTTTATTCAAATCTATCCAAACGTTTAAACGCGGAACACACAAACTATCGCGTTTAAAATCTTAGTGTGACGTATATTCTGCCTACAAAACCCTAACATACTGTGGTCTGCGCGCAATTCGAGTTTAGAAGGAATTTTCAGAACAAAAACCATTTTAGAGTCTATTTAGCGAACAATTAACATGTTTCTAATAAAACTTGTCTTAGCGTGTAGCCGTTGACATATGACGAGCAAATAATGTAAGTTCACAGACCGTGGATCAGGATACGACGCATGTAGTCAAGAGCGTATATCCCACACGGTATAGTTCATACAACCTTCCAAGTCCAAATTTTTCAAAATGAATAGACCGATTCTAATGAAACTTTTAGGTATAAATAGGTCTAAAAAGTTAGTAGAAAACATTTTCAAAATATCGAATTTAAAAGAAGAATATGTTGCATTGTTTCTTTTACTTTGGAAAACTTAAAATCGTTATAATTTTGTTTCAATTACTCTTTTATCTCTATTAACTTTTTAGATCCATGTATGTGCTTTATGTGTGTAAAATTTCATTAGAATCGGTTTATTCATTTCGAAAAATTTGGACTTGACAGTTTGTATGAACTACCGTGAGAGATAAAATGCTCTTAAGACGTCAACAACAGCCAATTGACAGCTCCTTGTCGAGCGAATTCATACATAACGTCACGACCTTTATCCCAAATGGGGTGGTCAGAGATATCCCAAACATTAGTGTTTGGGTGTTCCACACATTTAAAGTTTAATGCCTAAAACAATATCTACGGTTCACCTTACGAAATACAGAAATGCACACGTGACGGGTGGTGCGCCCATCGCCGTTAAAACGTGCAAATCTATAATGTTTTTGGTGGAAAGTCCCACAGTCGCCTTTTATCGCATTAAAAGACAATAGAATATTTAATTATCATCAATCTATTTATGAACGTTGACGTACCGAAGTGCTCTTATTGAAGTTTATGGAAATAATGAATTATGACTTTTATGGGGAGTCATAATAAGTTCGAAATCGGTGCGCGATCTGTGCTGTCACGTGATCCTGCCAGGTGGAGTCGTGTGAAACTGATAATATTGCGACAACCGTTTACAGTAAGGTTCCATTTATCTTTCATTGACGACCTGTGTGGTGTAGTGGTTAGTAACTCTGACCACTATACCAAAAGGTTGCGGGTGCGAATCCCGCTAGGGGCATATGTTTGTGTGATGAATACGGACATGTGTACCCGAGTTATGGATGTTTAAATTTATAATAAGTATTTATTTACTAAAAAAAATGTATTTGTGTAGTATATCAAGCATCTGGTATCCACAACACAAGCCTATAGTTGCTTACTGTGGAACTAGATGGCGCTGTGTGTATGTCTAAGTATATTTATTTTATTATATATTATCTTCGGGAGTGCATCAGCTCGGACGTAAACACTGCTAGATTAGTATATTTTAGTTCATTCCATAGCCTGTCTAAAATTAGGATGTAAACTACTATAGAAATAAATACATAATAATAATAAATATTTCGGACACCTACACCAATCATCTAGTCCCAAACTAAGCAAAGCTTGTGCTGTGGACACTAGATAACGGATAAACATACATAAATATTTATATAAACATCCATAACTCGGGAAAATAATGTTCGTATTCATCACACAATCATTTACCCCTCGCGAGATTCGAACCCGTAACCTTTGGTTTCGCTGGCAAGTTCTCTATTCACTACACCAATCGGTCGTCAAAATTATGGATATTACCTACTACTGTTTCGCCCGCGGCATCGTCTGCGTTAGAATAACTTTTCGGTATTAATTATAATTCGATTTTAATGATTACTTTATTGTTTGATAGAGTTTACAATCTGTGTGGTCCCATATAAATTTGGTTAAAATGTGATGAGGCACTCCGGAGATATAGAATGGAAACTTAAGCTCGTATTAATACACCATTCTTAAGATTGAGAATAGTCTTGTGACCAAACGTGTTGATTTATAAACCTAACTCGAGACCTGAAACGCACGTGAATACTGAAGCAGTACTCTCTTCAGAGGTACGTCGAGTTTCACGTATTAATAAACGAAACTCAAGACGTATAATTCATTCGCCGCTGACGCAAATACTTGAGAAGTGATCTCAGCTGAGTAGACCTCAAGATTGGTTCATAAATTACCACGGAGTATGAGATAGCGTCAACTTTTTAAGACGCATCTCGGGTAATACAGCCTCAAGACTTGGTTTATTAATACAGGCCTTACAGAAGTCGGTTGTTTAGGCAAGTCTTGCCGGTACGATTATCCGTTTGTTTTATCAAGATACCTGCGGACGATGGCCGGGGAGCTGGTTATTAGCAAAATTACATTGCCTTCCGATTTAATCTAATACATTTTGGTTTTTGCACACGTAATAACCCACGTAATGTCAAAACCTGTTCTGTAGAGGGTTTTTGAACTTGATTGTAGTTTTCTAGGGTTCCGTTGGGTTTTGTGTAGGCGAGGATGTATTACTATTTAATGATATTATTATTTCATTAGAGAATACATTAGATAGATAAACTTTATTCGCATTACACAGACACACACACACACGCACGCACACACGCACGCACACACGCACGCACACACACACACACACACACATACACACCCACACACACACACACACACACACACACACACACACACACACACACACACACGCACGCACACATCTACATAATCTTAACTGCCTTACATGTTCCCACTGTTGGGGCACAGCCTCCTCTTACTGGAAGAGCCTCTTACTGGTATGGGCCATAAATGGCCATAATCCACCACTTATCGTGGATTTGTATCAGACTAGTGGCCCCCTGACAGTGTTTTAAGCCGCCTAAGTGTAGGCCACCGACTTGGCTCAATTGAAAACAACCGTGGCAGACTATTTAACGTGCCCTCCGAAGCACGGAAGCACTCGTATGGAAATGGTACATAGTGGCCCATTCAAGGACTTACCACGCCAAATTGCTTAACTTCGCTAATCGAAAACGGATAGTGAATGCGACTGCGCCACACAAAACAGAAATAAGAGTGATTAAATAAAAACTAAACTAAATAAATAAAGAGAGATTTACAACAAAATCATGTGTAATATGATGTAATGACGACCGCGTGAATAGCGACCCTGTCAGCGAAACCAACGGTTGCGGGTTCGAATTCCGCGAGGGGTAAATGTTTGTGTGATGAATTCATTTCAATGATATTCTTAATTTTTCCGTTAAATGTAACTAACTCATTGTGTCTTACGTATAACTTTTTCTCGCTGTCTGAGCTGTACGTCCGGGAAGTACATTTGGGGTACTGGTGTCCTAAAGCACAGGCTACCGTCTATTTTAGGCATCAGTCTTCACACGTAATCACCTGACTTAAGTAACACTGTTATCCTGTACGTTTCGCTATAGCGTGAGTTTGTGAAGAACAAATAAAGATACATTTATTATTATTAATTCGTTTATTTTCTCCCCAAAATTCATACATTCCATTATTATAGACGATGAACGATGACAAACGATTACCTACTAACATTTATTCCCGAGTCATAGATGTTAACATAAATATTTATAGATGTTTATCCGTTATTGAGTATCCAAATACAAACTTGTATTGACTACACCTATCAGTCGTTAAAACAAAACATTACCTCGTCGCGGGGTCTCTTACGTCATTGCAAAATGAGTCCATTTTTGAAGTTCGCCGTTAAATTGGAATTTAAATTGCATGCGAGAGGCTAAAATTAGATATAACCACTATATAAACCGGTGGGGGTTTTCCGTAGTACACGTCGGACGATAAAAGATTGCGCTAAATAAATTTTAGTAAAAAAGAGGCCTAAGTCAAAACAAGGGTTCCGTTTACTTGATTTAACTCTATACATACAAAAGTAATAAATATGTAATAATCTTCTTGCAAACACATTAATCTTTTTACTATATGACTTTACGAATAGCATTTTGTTACTTTTATAAAATTAGAAGTAAATAAGAAAACGATGCCCGTTATGACCTCCACGGTCATCCATCACAAAACAAAAAGCTTCATGTTTTTACTGTTTGACTTTGCAAAACGGCATTTGTTCCTTTTATAAAATTAGAAGTAAAAAAGAAAACAATGCCCGTTATGACCTCCATGGTCATCCATCACAATACCAAAAAAACTTCATCTTTTTACTGTTTGACTTTGTAAAACAGCATTTTGTTACTTTTATAAAATTATAAGTGTAAAAAAGAAAACAATGCCCTTTATGACCTCCATGGTCATCCATCACAATACCAAAAAAACTTCATCTTTTTACTGTTTGATTTTGCAAAGCAGCATTTTGTTACTTTTAGAAAATTAGAAGTGTAAAAAAGAAAACAATACCCGTTATGACCTCCATGGTCATCCATCACAAAACCAAAAAAGCTTCGTAAATCACCTACTGAAGTTTTTTTAACACTTCATTTCAATCGGGAAGATGAGGATTCGGTCACTACCCAAACCGGCTATTTACCCACTAAACACGTACCCAGCTGGAAATCGAACCGGAGACCTTTGAGTTATAAGCCTTAGGTTATTTACGTTGAATCACGAAGGTGGTTAAAGTGAGATAAGAGAGTACTCAAGTGCGCGGTTTGTAAGCTCAGCTTTGCGTGTGAATGAAGCCACAAAACAGTACAAATCAGTCCATAACCTGTAACTTCTTTTTGTCAGACTCGAGCACATACAAACTGTGCAAACGGTTTTGTGGAGCATTGTGTAATTAAGACCATATAATCGATTTAATAATAAAAGAATAATAAAAAATAAGAGTATGGTATTTCTTGGGGCTTGTGTCACATTTTTGCCTTTTTTGCAGTGAATTTCTTCGTTGTATTTCTCATTTCCTCACACTGAGAAACAATGTACAATTTTTTCTCTTTAAAGATGATCGACATCAGCCAGGTGCAAATAGCACAACCAATGACATTTGATTACAACTCGTACATAAGTAAAAATGCGCAAATAAAACACTATCTATTCTTTTCTTTTTAATGTTTATTTTCATCTACTTAGATACCTAACATTTTTAGTATTTCTTTTTATGCACGACGGGTTCGTACTTGACCTCAATCACACCTGATGTTAAAGTGAAGATGAGGTCGAAGGTGGAAGCGTATTGACCCGGAAACCCCAACACATATGTTAACTCTGACAACCGGAACACTACAATATACTATTAACATTGTTGCTTGGCGGTAGATTTAGATAAGATGGTGGTAGCTAGCCAGGCAGATATTTAAAATGCCCTACCACCAACCAAACCGAGTACTTAAACATGTACACCGCTGGGGATCGAACCCGCGACCTCCGAATCGTAAACCAAATGTTGTTTACATTGAGCCACGGAGGCGGTTAGGTTGGGTTAGGTTGTTGGGGTTTTCTTTTAAGTATCCCGCTCTTCCATAACAAAATAAATGAAAAAAATATAATAAAAATAATTTAAAATATAACTCATTAACCCATTCTTCATGTGGAAATACGTGATTGTGGTACAACAACAACAAAATATCAGGTTCTAGAGATAGATTTAAAGTCTCCTGCATTAATTTTATTCTAAATAACATGATGACTAATGCTTTAGTTGCGCAGCGCATATACATAATTGTAGTTACCCGACAACCTACTTTTAGCTATAAAAAGTAAAAAACAGCTTAAAATCTTATTTACATTAAAAAAATAACGGCTATTTTTAAACCTAAACCCGACCTACACCTTCATCGTCCAAAAAGATGAACAAATTGAGCGAGTTATATCGGATTGCACAACTAATGTTTCCGCGATAGAATGTTTGAAGCGGTTGTGTATTTTAGATTAATTCATTCTTTTGTGTTTTTATTAATTTTTTTTTTTATATGAGAGGGCGGCAAACGAGCACGCACACCTGATGGAAAGCAATCACCGCCGCCCATGGACACTCGCAACACCAAAAGGGTCACAGATGCGTTGCCGGCCTTTGAGGAAGGTGTAGGCTCGTTTCTTGAAGGTTCCAATGTCGTACTCGTTCGGGAATAAATAATAATGTTTTTCTTGTAACTGTTTTGCTTATTAACAGTATTTCGGCGAAATGAGAATCCGTACTTTTGGGAAGCCGACCAAGTGGGAATAAATGCTGTATCTATATCTAATCTGTAAATTTGAAAATATAATGCACCTATACTATATTATTATATATATATACATAATAGGTGTCTAGGTAGATAATTTGGTAATTTGAAATATGGAAATTATTTGTAAATGTGACAACAATTAGTTTCCCACATGTTTAAATCGTCTCAGTAGCATGCGATCTCATAGGTGATTACTGATTACTCATTTTTTATGTATGCACAACGGGTTGGTACTTGACCTCAATCACACCTGATGTTAAGTGAAGATGAGGTCGAAGGTGGAAGTGTACTGACCCGGAAACCCTAACACATTTGGAGGACTGGCTATCTTATCTCTGACAACCGGAACACACACAATTAAATACACATTTAAAAGGCCCTACCACCAACCAAACCGAGTACTTAAACATGTACCCCGCTGGGGATCGAACCCGCAACCTCCGAACCGTAAGCCCAATGTTGTTTACATTGAGCCACGGAGGCGGTCACTATTCTTTTCTTTACACTATGACCATACCATGCAGTGACATGCCCAGGTTTCCGCATGCCCGATATACGTTCGTTGACAGATTTGTGGTTCCTGTGGTATCGATTCCCTGTACTGTTTACAAGGATCGTCTTTGAAGTTGATATTCCGAGTACCTATATTAGTAAGGCAAGGTCCTTTTCGGCTTTTATGAAGGTACCGCCACTGACTATGCAGTTGATTACAACAGAATCTGTTGCCTGTATGGCATCAGCATCGGTCGGCTGTGATATTGTGTGTACAGTTTCAATAAAACAAATTAGTTTTTATGATGAATAGTAACATGGTCAAAGTCATTTGGGCATAAGAAAAAATGACCTAAATTACTTTCTAATAAAGTTCATTTGTAACTACATTCCGATAATTTTATGTTATATTGCAAATTCATTTACCGTTTCATTTATCTTGAATGCTTCTACCACCTTTGGTTGCTATTTTGCATTATTAAATACATAAACAAATGCATTTTAATGCTGATTCTGCACAATTTAAATAGGTACGATACGTTTTGATTAGATTAATAAACGATATATGTAAAACATCCTTGTAAACAAGGATAATATACGTGGGAAGATTCTTATTTTAGCTAAAACAGTTGTAAAAAAAACGTCCAACACAAATAATTATACACATTGTTTAGTATTCTCTCCTTATTTAAGGCCGCATACTGTTGATACTGAGCAGAAATAAATCAAAACAAATAATATCATAAAAATACAAAATGTCCCGCAACCAAATGGACCACAGGTCATAATGTGCCGGGCCGTAGTAATCGCTCCTAAAATCGATTATTTTAACGCGTCTAGTGGGTCAGCTGATCGCTTCAAATTTAGAGATCATTGCTCCCGCTCCCGCACAACGACCTCCGGTCACAAGTCCGACAACTCTGTTTACGGGACAAATTTCTAATTATTCGATTTTGGTTTTGTAGAAGCGTGTTTGGTATAAGTAGTAAAGAAGCCTCCATTAATATGGAGAGAGAGAACAAAACAACTTGTATTTTCTTCAAATATTAAATTACGACGATCTTTGGTATGGGACGCTACCTGCTTCCGCTGCCTCGATCGCCTCGGCTCTTTATAAAGTCGGTTACAATTAGCAAGCACTCACCGTTCTCTCAGAACTGGATCCAATCCAACAGTAGGTTCATCCAGGATTAGCAGTTCTGGATTGTGTACCAGAGCGGCGGCTAGCGACACCCTCCTCTGCTGCCCACCAGAGAGCGCTTTCACAAATCTGTTCCCATTCGGCAAGTCCAACAGCGTGGTGAGGAAGTCGAAACGTTCGGAAAGTTTCGACATCTCCATTCCGTATATTCGGCCGAAGTAGAAGACTGCGTCGCGGATTGTGAATTCCCCGACGAGGGCTATTTCCTGTGGGAGAAAGTTGTTGTTTTAAGGGCTATCCAGGGCAGTACATTATACCAATAAATACATTGAAAATGTAAAAAACCCCCGATAGACAATGATTACATCCAAATACACCAAAAATTATGTTAATAGCTAAGTAAAGTTGAAACAGTTTAACAGATTTTCGTCAAATATGGCTAATAACACCACAATGTCAAAAACATAACACTGGTCGTTTTTCGTCGAGTGTTAAAGAAAAGAGACGTTACCAGACATTGAACTTTTTGGGGCAGCGACTAGACACTGATTTCTTTATTGTTAAACATACTACTTAAGGTTCAAGATTTCTTCAAAATAAATCAGATGTACCTCTGCAAGGAGGGGAAGCCCACGGCGAACGTAGCATGATCAAATTGGGGACGTTTTAAAGAAAGGCCAAGTCAATAGTACCCTAAACCGACTAGCACATATGAACAACTTTATGAGTGTGAATGAAGCAATAAAGATGTGTCAGGATCGTAGCAAGTGGAAGTCTGTGGTCTTTGCCCATCCCTACGGAAACAGGCGTGACTTTATGTATGTATGTAGTACCTCTATAATAAAAATAAGTCTGAAGATTAAATTTAAATTATCATGTTGGGATTGTTTATAAGCGAATAAAAGTCAATTCCCAGGGCACTGCCTTGCCTTCGTCTTTAAATTTAATTATTTTATATGTAGGTATGTCATTGACTAGTACTAAGTATTTGCTTCTTGTTAACTAATATTTGTACGCCTAAAAGGCGATAATTTTGTACTATATCCACAATCTGACCTGTATTCACAAATTAGTATTGTTTATAATGGATCTTTATATAAATATTATCAATCAACCAATGAAGTACACTTTAAAAAACATTTGATGAACATAAACAAATTGTACAGTCGGCTATTTTACGTGATCCTCGCTGATTGAAAACAAAAGTTCAAATTGTGTGTTACCAGTGATAATTTATGGGCCTCATAAGAAGGCTCAGTCATGCAACGGGCTATAGAGTGGACGATGGTCGACGTTTCACTACGTGATCGAATCAGGAATGACGAAATCCGTGGGCTAACGAACGTCATTGACATAGCCAACCAGCGTATATAGCTCAAAGAACCGATGGCCGAGGGGCATTAAAGTTCTGGAGTGGAGATCACGCACGGGCCAACTGCGTTTATGCTACACAATCCGCAGTTCTCAAATATGATAGTCTAGAGGAAGGGGAAGACCTATATAGGCGTAATTACTTTGACCAAGTAAAAGAAAAGGTGAATGTCGTGTCGTGTCAAGAGGTTAAAACGAGGGCGGAAAGTAGAGACACGTGGTCATTACGCCACCGACGAGAGCATAGCTCTTAAATTGAAGAGAGAGAGACAAAAGGGTCTTTTTGAGAATTGCGCTTGGTATAGCTTGTATCGGCGTTACGCTACCATTGATCATATAAAACAGATCTAACTAAGATACCGACTGTACAACTAGGCGGTCATATCGCTGTTATTATTATACGAATCATTTTTTTTGAGAACTTGGATTTGTG